>JAZKJV010011719.1:0-1200000 GCA_037367405.1 Ottelia alismoides | reverse complement strand
TCTCTTTATTCCCTTCCCTTATGAAAAAATTTTGGAAATACTGCTTCCATCTAGTCTATATATCCTTTTAAGTAACAAGCATATGTCCTTTCTCATCCTTGATAACAAAAAATAAAAGATACTATAAATAACTTAAATAAATACAAAATAAATATGTAATGGTACAAAGGACAAATTAAGAAAATATAAATATATTAAGTTATTTAAAGAAATGTCAAATTAAAAATCATTATTCATAATTTTCAAGTATATTTTACCTATAAATTATTATCATTATTATTTTCTTTGTTTAGCTTATTTTATTTAGTGGGAGAAGGCTTTGCCATTTTTTTGTTTATACCGTTATTTGAACTATTTAATTACCTAAATTATTCATTTTATGAACTTTTCAGTTTAAGTTTATTTATTATTTATAATGTATTTATACTCTAATTAACTATCAACTCCAATTTCTGGTCCAAATCGAACCAAAGTACCACTTTATGTTCTTTCATTGGCATGCTCAATGCATTGTTCCTCCTTGTCTATTTAATTGTGGGCAAATTACAAACCTTGATTTCCAACTAGGGGCATCATTTTTCGATTGTAACATATAGGGGACTGAGCATTCAACTTAAGGGTTTAACGTCGACATATAAGGGTCGTTGAAGCTTATGGAGGCATGTATTTGAGACAAGAACATATGATCAGTCCCCTATTTTTTATAAGGGTTTTTATCAATTGTGCCCCTCCGAGATAATGCAATATCAATTATGCCCCTATCTTTTTGGGAATATCAGTTGTGCCCCTGACTTCTTACCAATCTATCACTTGTGCCCCTCGGGTTAGTGACCGTCCATAACCAACACAAACGAACGTTAACTTCAAGGACACAAATGGAATTAAATTAAAAAAAGATTGAAAAGTCTAATGCATCCTCTTCCTCCTCCTCCCCCGTCTTCTTCCTCCCTTCTCTTCCTCCTCTCCCATCTTCTTCCTCTTCCTCCCTTCTCTTCCTCCTCCACAGCTCCTCCCTCCCCCGCCTTCTCTCCTGCAGCCTCCCCCTAGCCCGGCCAAGATCTGCCCCTGTTAACATCCCAGATCCCAGCCCCCATGATTAGCCCGCTGCCCCCAGGTCAGCCCGCTGCCCTATCTCCCCCCCCCTCCCACGTCGCCACCCTAGCACCACCGCCCCTAGGTCGCCCCCCTGCCTGCCTCCCCCCCGCCCCCAGGTCGCCCCCTAGTCCCGCCGCCCCCAGGTCGCCCCTTAGCCTCGCCACCCTCGCCCCCTAGCACTGCTACCCCCAGGTCGCCCCCTGCCCTGCCTCCCCACTCCCCAAAGTTGCAAAAGTCGGTAGTCGATACTCGATCGGCTGGGCCACTGACTAAAGATTAATCGGTAGTTGGATGACTAATCGGATTTAGTCGAACTTTAATCGGCTTTGAATTTTTTGATTATTTTACGTATATAACTCATCTTTATACATATATTTACATAGGTTTTTATATTTTTATACTATCATAATGAAATAAAAGTAGTAATTTAATTTAAATAAAACAATGAACATATCATAATAAGTTTGCTTTTAACAAAAGCAAAGCATAAAAAAATCAAGCAAAAATTGGTCGACTAGTGTGCCTAGTCGAAATTAATCAGTACTCGGTCGGTCTCCCTACTAACTAGTCTAGTCGGACCTACTAGTCAGGCCAATCGGATGACTTTTACAACACTGCCGCCCCCAGGTCGCCCCTATCCCCGCCGCCCCCTAGCCCCATTGCCCCCAGGTTACCTCCCTGCCCTGCCTCCCCCTCCCCCCCCAGGTCACCCTAACCTCGTCACCCCCTAGCCTCGTCGCCCCCAGGTCCTCCCCTCTATTTCTGTTGTAAAGAACCTGGAGAGGAGGAAGGGGATGAAGGAGGAGGTGGTCAGTCCCGTCGTCGTAGAGAACCTGGAGGGCTTTCAGTATTTGTTAAGTTGAGATAACTTTTTGACTAATTAATTCATGAAAATTCACCAAAAATTCAATAAAATTCACTGTTTGATCCGTAATGAGTGATATATCAGTAAAAATGCAAAATTTTTAGAGATTCGATGGATGCATGAAGGTGTAACTAATGAAGGTGTAACTATGAGAGAGAAATTATGAAGAGAACGGAAGAAGAACAAATGGAGGAGGAAGAAGATGAAGATGTCTGGACAATTATACCCCTCTTAACTGCACCATGGTTTGAAAAAACCATGGTTAAGTCAACTCATTGACGGTTAAACTAACTGAGGGGAACAACTGATAGAACGGCAAGAAGTTGAGGGCACATCTGATATTCCCAAAAAGATAGGGGCATAACTGATATTGAAATATCTCAGAGGGACACAACTGATAAAAACCCTTTTTATAATTGAAAAATGAAGTCCTTAATTGGGAATCAAGGCATAGTTGAGTCCATTTTTGTAATTTACACTTTGTTGGTCAACATCTTCTCCATATGTTCTCTGCCACTAGAAACCCAGCAATAAATCAAAGCAAAAGTTGGATTTTGGGCTCTTTAGTATATGCACAACTATGTTGAATAGTTGTTATCTTACAAATTGATTTATTAATTATTGTAATTTTCGCGTATCTTACTTGTATTGTACTTAGTAAATAAAATGATAACAAAAATTAAAAGTCACTAAAATAAATTACAGAAATACAAAATATTGGTGTAATTGTATAAACTACACGTTAATAAAATATATTATGTTATTTGTAGAAATATCAAATTAAAAATCTTTATTCATAATTTTCAGGTATACTTTACCTACAAATTATGCTCATTATTTATTTTCTTTGTTTAGGTTATATTATTTATATTATACCATTATTTGATATCTTTAATTACTAAATTATTCATTTATGCACTTCTCAGTTTAAGTTTATTTATTATTTATAATGTATTTATACTCTACTTAACTATCTTGATATTTAATGTGTTGACATGTGGCTGTCAACAAGTCTGGTTTCTAGTCAAAATCAAATCAAAGTACTACTTTGTGTTCTTTCATTGGCACGCTCAGTGCATAGTTCCTCTTCCTCTATTTGATTATTAACTGGTTGATCGACATCTTCGCCATATGTTCCCTGCTGCCAGAAACCCAACAATGAACCCATTCTTAGCTTGAGGTTCACCTTCTCTCCTATCGAGCATAACCGCTTCCTTTCAAATTCCTGCTAGATTCAAGTATCTCCCAACAACCTCTCACCTAACCATTTGTGACCTCCACGTAATCCCCCTTTTGAATCCTACAAGTAGGAATCCCCAGACACCTAAATCCCCATCCAACATAGCGGCTCATATTCTTCTCCGGTTCCTTTAGGTTTCTTGAGGCGCCACAGGCCAGTGTGAGGATCCTTCAAATTGAAGGTGAGAGAGAGGGTGACAGCATCAGTGTGAACCTCTTTCAAAGCAGCCAAGCCCCCGTGCCTTCCACCGGCTTGTTGAGGTCGTGACCCTCTTAAGCATCAGCCCAGGAGAGCAATCTATCCTTTGTTGGTTCTCCTTCCCAGTAATCTTATTCTTCTTTCTTTAGCTTAGTTGATTCTGTTTGAATTCTTTCTCCTTACATTCCAACCGTCTGTTTCTCCTCAATTCCTCTGCTTCTTTCTTTTTTCTTCATGTTTTGATTTAATTCCAAACCACCGACTAACACACTCTTCTTCGTTGCTCTATTTGCAAACATAACTCTCTACAGAGCTTAGGTCTCGATCCCTTCTCCTTATGCCTACACTGCAGAATCATCCATTCGCCTTCCATTTGGCTCATCAATTGATTGAGTTTCGGTTTGATTTGAGATATGTGTGTATACATTCTTGGTGCATGATTGGAAATTAAGAAACCATTGGTAAGTTCTGTTGAGAATTCGAAATGCTGAAACATAGGAAGTTTTGGATTTGATACTGTTCCTTGTTCTTGGAGAATAACCATCTTGCTGATGATTTGATCTATTCAATGCATGATTGAGTTCTTACTTTGTGTGAAGAAGAGGAGGTGCATTAGAGCAGTCCATCGCATTTCCTTTCTCAGGTGACCTCAAGAGGTATGCATCAAACCCTCCAGCCCTGACCCTCCTAAGCCGGTCATTTGCATCAGAGGGAAAACACCTGAAGTTGTGCTTGGAACACAAAAGCAGCGAGAACCGAGGATCTAGCTCCAGACTACACGAGCTTGACATCTGTCAAGAATCGACAGATGAGATCAAGTGAAGACATATAATCATGACCTTTGTATCCAGGTGGATAAAAAAGCCCTTTATGTTCCATCCATTTGCGCACATGCCCCTGCTGAGCTTGTGACATGTCATTGACTGACATATTTGCGAACGAGCCCTGTCGAATATTTGTAGAACAGTAATTAAGGGGCTTGTAATAAACTTCTAGCTGAACTTTTCTTACAGTTCACCTGGACACTACGGAGTACGGACCTTTTGGGACACTTATTGTTGTCAGTTATTGACAATTTTTTTGTGAGTCAATTCTCAACCCAAACTTTGATTTGAGTATTTTTGATGAATTTTCTGACATGATTTTAATTTACTATAATTTTCCAAAGTTTATTTGCTGCTTCTTGGTTTTAAGTGCATATTAATTTATAGCAGTGGCATTTTGGCTCCAAAAATTCACTGTATGATCCTTTCAATCCAAGAGCACACTCAAAAAAAAAATGTTCCCAAAAATATTGCATTCTAGCCCAAAAGTAATTTTCTTTCAAAAACATTTAAACATGCAAATAACCCAGAAAAGTTGAAGTTTTCCAAAAATAAAATTACACAAATATAGCTACAACATTCTACTATTTACAGTAAATTTTGTAAAAAGCAAAAAATCAAAAAATCAAAAACCAGAGAATTGTTTTTTAAAGGCATAGACGTGTCACATGGTTAGGCAAGCAGTGAAAGCAACACTAGCAAGTATGTAGCAAAAGATGTGAAAGCAGTAAACTGATGGTACCGGAGTTATTGGTGGACGCTAGTGAGGGTGATGCCAATAATGGGAGATGTGACGGGAAAGGCATATTGTAGTCAGAGAATATAAGTTGCAGGTAGAGATGCGGAGGTCGGCAATGGAAAATGAGGTCAGCAGCGGCGTTGGAGAACAAGAAGAGGGAAGAGGGTGGTAGTGCTGGAGGGAGGATGATAGTGGAAGGAATGGCAGCTATGCAAAGAAAGGTTAGGATTTTGCAAGTTGAAGAAAGAAGATAAGGAAGTTGAGAAATCGGTGAAAAGGAAAAGAAAAGGGTGATGTGGAGAAAGAGAGGAAAACGTCTCTTCATTTTTTCTAACAAAGGCCACAAGGCCCGTATCCAGAGGGTGTAACAGAAAGGTCATTATCATGTACTACTACGTCAAATTCTAGGTCGTAACACAGAAAACGTGTTTATCTTTATGAGAAAGTAAAATTGAACAGGACCCCTTCAATAATCCAAAAAAATCCAAAATATTTCATCTAAGGCTACTTGGTTTTCCATTTTCTGCTATCGCTCACATCACAACTCGATGTCAATACTAACGTAAAGACTAAGAAGTAAAAGAGATCATGGCGAAGCCTTCTCCCACTATAAGTAAGGTCAGCTACATGGATTCTTGCTCAAATCCATGTTGAAAGGTTCGACTTTTTTTACGCTGGTTGTCAATAACCTAACGCAACCCCACAAGAGGGGACTTGAACCCTAGTCTTTTAGATGGTAGGTACACTGCACTACCACCAAACCATTTCAGTGGATACAAGTAAAAGAGATCATGCTATGAGAAAATTCTAGTATATTAATAATAAAAAACATTGTATAATGCAGCATGCCCCTTAATACATAGTAGAATATAAAGGTGCAAGTTTGGAAAATTACATAGCTGATGCCATAAAAATAAAATGCACAATGGTACAAATTCAACGAGTTAATCTACATAAATTAAAAACAACTCTTACAATGGTACAAATTCATCGAGTTTTAATCTACATAAATTAAAAACAACTCTTACCTGATAGTTCATGAATGTCTCTATTAATTCCACCGTCTGAAAAGATCCTAATAATGTTGATTGGTACCTACATAATAGAGAATTCTTCTAAAAAGTAGAACTTATAATTTAAAACATTAGAACAACAAATTTATTATCCATAATCCCAAAGATAATTGTGGTATTAAATCAAATTATTTGTGGAAGAATAATTATGAATCATCTGGGAAAAACAACCAACAATAACTTAACAGAAAAGAGAAGCATGATGCAAATAAGAGAGGCCTATATCCATGTTGATATCTCTCCTACTCAGAGAGACATTAGGATCTATATTGAATTTGCATGAAATTCCCATATCATTAATTGCTGGTTGAGGTACTGATAAACGCGAAATTCACTTCTTTATTAATCGATAATTGTAGTATAGGAGACGAAAAACGGTCGATCAAAAACCACAATCTTTGAATGTTGTGGAGTATTTTTACTTGGCAAGTATACTAAGGTCGAACACAGGGAACGGTGATTTTTAGTTGTGTGGTCCTAAATTAAATTTAGTAATTAATTAATTGCTCGATTAATTTCTATATCGAAAATAAAGAGAAAATATGCTGATGATGCAATGCGAAGAAAGTTTAAATAGAGCGGATGAATTCAGTACAGGATCTGTGATTAAGATTTTTACTCCAAATAATGTTAATCAGTATCCTCAAATATCATCACAGATCAAAAGATACAGTTTAAGGAGAGATATTCAAATTATTCCAAGACTGCAGGCAAGAAGATTAATAGATCAATAAATACTTCTGCAATAATCCTCAAATAAAGAAGGTGATCTCAAAATTCTCTTTAAATTAATCCTCAAGTAAATCGAGTTTAATCACATAAAATATCGAGAACTGAATTCAATTCTTCTCAAAACAATCCCCGGCAAGTTCTAAATCCACAAATAATGATCAATAAATCTAATCAATCTTCGATTTAGCCCCTGCAAAAATTGATTTTGTAGGAAAAATCTACAATAATCACAGAGAATTAATCAAATTAGATTCCTCAATCAAATTCCTGCAAAAGATATCGTTAATTTTCTCCATAAATTGATGCACAATTATGTCACTCTTTGCCTGCACAAATCAAAATGCTCCTCAAATAATAATCATCAATAAATAATCTCAAATCTGTCCACAACTACTGCAAAGAGGTAGAGCACGAAATACGCTTTAAAATGACAAATTATGTGTTAAAATCGGAGTCCGAACGAGAAAGTTATGCTAAAATAAAGATCCAGGGACTAAAATGTAATGAAAATAAAGTTTTCTTCTTCAAATGGGTCCCTGAGGGACTTATCTATAATTTCTGAAAGTCTCTAGGTTTTGGCACAAATTTTCCAGTTCGTTACGTGCTTCGCACGTGATGCTGACGTCAGTGACTACGGGGGCTCTTTGCAATTTCTGAAACAAGCAAGGGGTGCGATGCAATTTTTCCTTCAACACACGTGTGACGCATGTGCATGGGAGGCTCAGCGCGTGAAGCTGAGGCTCGGGAAGGGTGGCAGGCTCGGACAGCTTTGGAGAGCCCGAGCCTGGGGCCGAGGCTCGGGGGGGGGGGGGGGGGGGGGTGCGTGGCGCGGTACGAACCGTTGGATCCCCCGATCCAACGGTTGCTGATCGGCAGAGGAAGGCCAGCCGATGACGGGGGCTGATCGAGGTGGGGCAACGACGTCGAGGGCGCAGGCGACAGGGATGGTGCTCCGATGGTGGTGCGTCGCTCAAGGCGGAGGCGAAGCGGAGCAGCGCAGCGTTCGTCGGCGAGCGGGGGCTGTGATGTTTTGTGGTCGAGGCGTGACAGAGGCAAAGTCAGCGAAGTGCGTGCGAGGTGGTGGAGGGGGTCTCCTGGGGAGCGTTGAGGGCCTGACTGCGGCGGCAGGGGCTCGGTCGACACACGATCGAGCAGCTGGAGCGGTCGATGTTCACTTGCGAGGTTAGTTCACGAAACAGAGAGAAAATGGTATGGGGTGAAACTCCGTGCGCAGTGCGGGAAGGAGCTTCGATGCTCCGACCTTTGTAAGGCCAGAGAGGAGGGGGATTTGGAGGAAGAGGAGAAGCAGCGTGGGAGCTTGTGAGGGCGAGGGCATCGGCGAAGACGCGAGGCGGTGGAGAGCGTTGACGAATCGCGTGAGGAGCTGGAAGTGATAGGATGAAGAGAATGAAGCGGATTGATGGTTAAAGCCTGGGAGATGGAGTCGCACCTGGGATTCGCTTTCATTCTTGGCTCAACCCTCTCCGGTGAAGGAAGAGAGTGATGCCTAGCTGTTCGTGGAACTGGAGCAGCAGCAAGGGGCACGGAGTGCGCGCCTTGAATTACGCTTGCAGGAGGAGGCTCGCCGACGAGAAGATGGAGTGTTGTCACCAGCCGATGCGTTGGCCTTGTTCCTCACTTGATGGATATGGCGGATGATCGAGACGAGGGAGGCAGGGGCGAGATTTATAGGGAGGCACTAGTGGGCGTTATGCGAGAGGGGAGATGGTGAACGGTCGAGGAGGAGGTGAGGCGTTCCACAGCGGAAGAGGCGCAACAGAAGGGGAGGGAAGTTACATGCAGGTGGTTGACGAAGGCGTCGAGGGAGGAAGGTGGAGGAGAATGGCATGTGCCTGCACGTGACCTGGGAGGAGGATAGCTCACGTGCGGGGCACGTGACCAGGCTGGAGGGAGGAGAGAGAAGTGGGGTGCCACGTGACATGCCCAGGGGCTGCCACGTGTCACCCCCAAAAAATTCAAAATAAAAGAGGAAAAAATGAAAAAGAAATAGAAAGAGACCTAGGATCGAAAATTTTCCTTCATGAAAGTTGTTCGTCTCGACGAGATCTACGATCATGAAGGACCCGGAGCAAAAAAGGTCATCTGTGCGAAGTGGTATTTTTGGCGGTGTCCAAGTATATAGAAAACTTATTTTTTAGAGTTTTGTAATTTTTTTGATGGTTTTTAAAGAGGATAAAAATGATAAAATACAAGAAAATTAATTACGCATTAATCTAAATTTTTTATTTTTAATAAATAAGAAAATAGGAAAATAAAATATAAGTACGAAATACGAGAATTTTGTACATACTTACAACGGATACTCGGACACAATCAGTTTCTTTGATTTCAGTCTTGATCTAGATTTGGACTTTTATGTCGTTTGATAAAACTTTCAACAAAGAATACAAATGAAGAAGAAATAAAATTAAAAGGGTTAATTAAGTACATAAAAACTCAAGTCAAAAATCATAAAAAGCTAAAATGCGTAAAAGAGGCCCAAAACCCAACTTTCACATATAAGCTCCGAATTTTATGAAATTGGTCTTGTTTTGAAGGTATTTAAAAATATACTTTAAAACTGAGTAAACCAAAATCGGACATAGTACGAGGAAGATATATGTGTTTTAATCCGTCAGATGTGAAATTTGGTTTTGGTTTATTTGACAAATATTTGAGTTAGTAATTTTTTGTATTTTTTTTGTTCTTGTTAGTAATATCTACACAACGGAGGTGGTTTGGGGTCACTTGGAGCTAGGATGAATTAATTAAAAATTGTGGAAGTTAGCTACTTTTTGGGTCAATTTACACTTGGGATTTTTAATGCAATTATGCATGATGAAATGCAAATATTATTTACAAATGCATGCATGCTAATGATGCTCTATTAATTATTAAATGCAAATGAATTATGGGGAACATAGACTAATTGACCAATTTTAGCATGATGAATACGAGATTCATCAAGTACAAACATGAGACAATAACAAAAATCCAGAATTTACAAATGCAGCATCCTTTTCTCGTGCAGATAACTATCGACTCATTTCTGGTTGACATTCCATCAGAAGCAGGCAGAATTTCTACAGTTCATCACCCAAAAAAACAGGAGACAGTTTAAACTTGAATGAAGTCTTGAATGTAGATAAAGAATGCAATAGAAGATGAATCCTGATTCAGCCTGTACCTGTAATTTTTTTTAGAAGAAGAGCAAAACATTTAAAAATAGGTAAACCACCTGTGGTAAGCATGTTTGCTTCCAAAATAACGAAATGTCAGCCACATTGCACTTATCCTGTGGATGGTCGAAGGACAACTAGGTACAAACATGAGACTAACAAAAATCCAGAATTTACAACTGCAGCACCCTTTTTCTCATGCAAATAACTATCGACTCATTTCTGGTTGACATTCCATCAGAAGCAGGCAGAATTTCTACAGTTCATCAGCCCAAAAAAAAACAAGGGACAGTTTAAACTTGATGTCTTAAATGTAGATAAAGAGTGCAATAGAGTATGAATCCTGATTCAGCCTGTTCCTGGATGTAAATTTTTTCTAGAAGAACAAATAGATAAACCGCCTGTGATAAGCATGTTTGCTTCCAAAATAACGAAATGTCAGAAACATTGCACTTATCATGTGGATGACTGAAGGACAACTAACGAGAAACACTTTTTCTAGAGCACAAGAGTAAATGCTACGCATTCTATGTGTGTCAGTTGCTTTTAAAAAGGTCAAAAAACTGGCATATGGATGTCATTGGCAATGGTGATCACCATTTACTACATGGCCTAATGCAGCTAATGCTTACACTAGCTTCACATATCTATTTGTGTATGCGTACTACAAGTGGTAAAAGAAACTTAATTAGAGATCAAACATACCATCCAACGGTATTGTTGTCAACATTCACCTCCCTCAGGCACCTCATCATTTCGAGCTGATAGTTTGCGCCGTCTGCTTCAATTTCCTCGTCTTCTTCTCTAATCTACAGTTTTACGCACAATTTAAAATCATGCAATAAGTTTTGACTCTCAATTATACATCATATAATAAAAAATTGATGAGTAATTATACAGGAAAGGGAAAGCAATTAGTGATTTCAAGGACGCTTCCAACATCCAGTCCAAGAAGTTGCCCTGTGACCAATGCAGGTGAAAATTCCTTGCAGTGCTTGATAATTTTCAAAACTACCTGCATGTATAACATTTCAAGTTCTGAAAATCATCATGTCAATAAACCTTGCTTCAGATATCCAATTAAATCTTTCACAAGAAAATTGCAATCTTTCACAAGAAAATTGCATTAGCAGTTAGCATGTTGATTATGTTTATTGACGAAAAAGAGTAACATCACCAATTATGCCTTCAAAAAAAAACTGCGTCCAATTGTGTTTCTTTGTTGCAACTGATTAGTCATGTGTGATACAGCCAAATGGTTACCCAGAAGATCCCGATAATTTATTACCTTCGAAATTATAGCAATAGAGCACCACATCAAAGTAATATACATGCCTTTGTTTTTAAAAGCATACGAATGTAAAAATCTTATGGAACAGTATGCTAGCAGATCAGATACAGATATCCATAAACTGTTGCATCTCAACCAGCAGGCTCAGCACAGGCTTTTGGCTCATGCTCAGCTTCTGAAAGCATGGAACAATATAGGTAATTAAGTGCTTACCAAAAAAGTCTGCAATCACCATATAGTATAGCACCAAGGGATTAGGCCATATATTCATGTCTGAATACATCTCACTGTTGCCGTTAACATCTACCCGACTTACCAAAACATCAAAAGAATAACATACACGGAAAGCACATCAATTCAAAACTGCTGCAACAAATGCTGTTGCACTAAGATTAAACTAGATCCGAAGCTCAACCAAATCAGATTCAGACAACTCAGATTGGGTAACATAAGGAGTGTCTCATATGCAACCAAGAGTCATGATTTTATAAATTTGCTCAAAAACTGTTGGAATATTCAGTGTTTGCATCAACTGAATCCCATCGACAGCCTCTTTTTTAAGTGTATATCCTTTTAGGATGAATTTTTTTTAAGGAAAAGGGGTGTGACGCCTTGAAGGCATCCACCCAAAAAAACGTCTATATATTCACAAAATCAACTCATAACTACAAAGTCCAATAAGCACAGAAGCTTTTGGCATATTAACCTTCTCCATATACAATATCTCTCCCGGAATATGATCCTATTATGCCATAGAGGCCAAGAATAGCAGTGACCCAAACCTTAGCAGGACCACTCCTGTGACCAAACATGTCGATGCACTCCCAAAACACACATCCATCCCAGTTGCCACCGAGTCAATGTGAATCCCATCCACAGCCTCTTTTTAAGTGTATTTCCTTTGAGGGTGATTTTTTAAGGAAAACGGGTGGGATGCCTAGAAGGCATCCACCCAAAAAACTTCCATATATTCACAAAATCAGTTCATACCTACAAAGACCAATAAGCACAGAAGCTTTTGGCATGTTAACCTTCTCCACATACAACCTCTCTCCTCGAATGTGAGCCCATTATGTACCAGCCATAGAGGCCACAGAATAGCAGTGACCCAAACCTTAGCAGGACCACTCATGTATCCAAACATGTCAATGGATTCCCAAAATACACCTCTGTCTCAGTTTGCCACCGAGTCAACTCGAGTCGCAGACTAAGTCTCCCTCAAAACAATACATCCAAAGAGTATATGCTCGATGTCCTCCATTGTCACAGCGCATCACAGACATGTACCATCAATGTTCGAGGTAAACCTAGCTCTACGCTCGTCAGACAAAAACATGTCCCTCCTCATGAGCCAAATAAAGATCCGAATTCGTAACAACTTCCACTGCCAAATCTGTGTGCACAGATCTGAAGCAACCCCAAGGTCAAAGCATGTAGTCTAGTAGAAGCCATGTATGTCTTCCTTGTTGTGAAATGCCCCATCCACCCATGTCCAATGGCCAGGGTTTTAAATTTCACAAAATTTCGGTTTCGACACCATGGAGATATCGAAGCTCCCATCTCTATCGATTTCTTGAGCGGTGATGATTGGTTTCACCATATAAAAAATTCGTTTTGGGACGGAGGTGCTGCCCCCCGCAAGGGAGGAGAACCTGCACCCCCCTAACCCCCCCCCCCCAAGGCTCACTGATCAAGCAGTGAGAACCCGTGTTGTAGGGTATGGCGCAACATGAGGGTGCATACAACGGTTCTTCAACTAGGTTTAGCAAATCGGATGATTAAGACTTAAAACATATCGATATATATGTCAAGATTCAAAGCACATCAATATATATGGTTATGAACAAAAGACGTGTTCTAAGTGTGTTTACCTTAGCTATTTTGTTTCTATTTCAAATATTATCGGTCAGCGATCAACATTAACAACAATATATTCGATAGGATCGACGTGTACGATATAAGGGTCATAGATGTTCAATATGTGTGATATAAGGGTATATTTGTAAGTTATTTAGTGTTTATGAACTTTTGGATGAACTCCATTTCCAATATCTATCAATCAGCAATGAGCATTAACAGAGATATGACATATATGTATGATCTAATGGGTATAGATTAGCAATATATGTGGTATAAGTGTATATTTATAAGTTATTTATTAATTAAATAACTTGGATGCTCTTAAATTACGAAAAAAATTGCAAAAAATACGACTTTTTGAGGCATTTCTGAGATTTCCATCAAAATCGTCAACATTTCCATTCACACCTCCCCACGGGTGGGGGTGCATGCGAAACAAAGTTGACATCGAGATTTCAAACCTTGCCAATGGGTCGAGGTGCCAAACAGTGCATCGTTGGCAAATGAGCATCTTCTGTATGCCCTTTAGATCAATATTCCCCCTAACCCCAGTACTATGCTAATAAACATGCCTCCTCTACATACCTCCCATGTCACATATACGCAACCTTCATCCACCTATCCATGTGCTTTCTTCATTTCCGTTGTCAAAAGAGAATTAGTTTTGTTTTGTTTTTTGCATCTACTCGATTGCAGTATGCACTTTGCTATCTTAAACCTTATTTCCAACTTGTTTACGAGAAGAGTCTATCAACAAACAAAGGCAAATTTATTAATTAGAGCACTACTAGGAAGAAAAATCTTGCTATCTTAAGAGAAAAACATTATCTTAATGACATTATTCTCTTATTGCATTCCCTTCTCCTGTTTCTTTAGTAAATACGTAAAAATGGTTTAGAAGCATGATTTAAGGCATATTTATGTGGTTTTACTTCTATAGTGCAAGTTAACTGTGTGGAAAGCGATGCTTGTAGAGGGGAGAATGTTGGTTATGTTGAAGCTTTCGACTAATAATGATATTCAACTTGGGTGTGCATAGATTGTCAGTTGGAATCCGTGGAAGGGATGATGCAATGCATTATTCATTGTGTCAAGATGATCGCCACCCAAATCAACCCTTGTCCCAATTAACAAGCTCATTGTATATAGACATCGTTGGAATCATCATACTAAACACACTTCCTCCCTCAAGTTTGCATTAGTCCACACCTCCCCTAGCCCATCTTCATTTGCCAATCACTCAACCATAAAGCTCTAAAATAATGCACCATTGTGGTCATGTCTCTCTCCTAAAAAAGCCCACAATCATTTATCCACCAATTGTTAGAAATTATTTCTTTAACAGTAGCTTTGTAAACATGTGAAAAAATCTTTTGATCAAATATACTTCTTGCATATGGTTGCTTAGACCTTTATGTCAATCAATCTCATCTGCATCGTCTTCCACATCTACAAACCAAATACACTCCTATCTTCATATTCTGCCTATGGAAGTACATAGCATCCTCAACATTGTTTGGTGTCTACTTTGTGCATACCTTCATTTGATGCATGTTTTTTCACTTGAACTATTTTCTCAACGCACCAAGACCACACAAATTCTAAATCGATGTGTTGTGTGTGAGCGTGCATGCGGGTGTGTGATTATAACACACCTAAACACAATTTGATCAATCACATTTTATATGTATACGTATGTATATATATATGTATGTATATGTATATGTATATACATGTGTAGTGTTTTACTTGTATGAGTACAAATATACATGTATATAGTTGTGTATATGTGTGAACACGTATATATATATATATATATCAATATATGTGCACGCACACAAACATGTATATGCACACGTATGTATGTGCATGTATGTATATTGTGAAAATATAATGCGGAAGCAAATAATCAAAGAACCAAATAAGAGCAAGGAAGAACACACGGATTTACGAGGATGAAACCACGGGAGAACACCTAAAAGGGTTGGATGTTCTATTCAACTCCCTTGATGAGTATAGGGTGTGGGGCTTTTATATATACCTACGGATACACCAAAGTCCCACCAATAGATGATGTGGGACTAAACATGGGGTGTGGTAACTGAACCCTAGAGAGATCCAATTACACACCTAAGACATTCTTCAACACTCCCGCTAAAGTTGGAGCATGCAATGCCCAAACTGCAAAATATAAAGAAGACACTCACTCATACATTTAATACATGACATTACGAACAATATCGACTCAACACATACTATGTTGGTTGTCGCTAAGGACGTTGCTTCTCACGTCATGTTGATGAAGAACTAGAAGGATGGAGTGAGCTTAATAATCCTAAGAGAAATCTGGATCGCCAGGCTCATGTGCTTTGTATCACTGTCTGTTACCGTCAACAGTACTGGAATGAGTCTCCTTAATGGAGTACTCTGACCGGCAACATGTGCAAGATTGCATCATAAGAAGAATGCTACATCTATCTGAAGGGTAAAATAAAGAAAACCGTAAGAATATCCATACGAAGATCTGAGAAATAGGCCACACTCATAAGGACCTCAAGAGGATCTCGTACGGAAGTTCACGATCACTAGAGAAAGCGGTGGGAATCCATATATAGATATCAGTTCTCTCTCATAAGAACCTCATAATGATCTCGTAATGGAGTTCAGGATCATTGGAGTATGGAACCTATACTGACCGCGATGAGCCTTCTCTGTGGAGATACTCCGAGAAGATGGGGTCACTCTAATGTAGAGTGTCAAAAACAACTTCTTTTAGGAAAAAGAGGGTATGACATCAAGAAGATACCTACCACGTAGTTTCTATATATTCACGGTATAAAAACAATTACAACGACCAAAGCATCTTTAAGAACTTCTAGCATGCTCAATCACATTTTCCATATATATTCGCTCATAGGGAAGACTGAACCATTCTGAGCAAGCCACGTACGTAGCCCATAAGATGGTCATTACCCACACTTCGGTCGGGCTATTTTAACATCTAAATGCATCCAAGAACTCCCAAAAACTCGTTCCAGTTTACAGCCGAAATCCTTTCCACTTGAGTTATTGCCCAAACATCCATAGTAAAAGGGCATCCAAAGAATAGATGCTCAACATTACCCTCTTCTGTTGAACAGTGCTCACAAGTGTCGTCACACCTTGGAAAGAACCGAGCTCTTCTATCACTAGTAAGAAGATGATTCCTTCTCAGCCGTCAAACAAAAATCTGAATATGTGATGGTATCTTCCAACCGGGGTTTCAGATTTCGTGAAATATTGACAAATTTTCATCGATATTTCAATTTCTACATGGGACCTGAATATCGAGCGACATGGCGATATGGGGGCCTTTTCAAGTCATTCTTTCACAAATGATGGTCGATATGGGCGAAATTTCAGCAAAATCTCGATGAATTTTTTTTAAAAATTTAAACCATTGCTTCCAACCCTACAAGTTAGTGAGTCGATCCAAGACCATCGCCTCCTCAAAAACCTCTAATTGGTACAAAACTTTTTGTTGACTCAAAAAAGGGGACCATGCTACAAGGCCCACCCCGAATATATTAAAAAAGGGGAGATACAGAGTTACCTTGTAGAAGCCAAGACTCGAGGAGAGTTTTGGCATGGAATAAAACATTTTCAAAATAAAATGCAATATGTCATAATGGTAACACCATTTCTCACTGACCATATCCCCAAATGACTGCCAACATAAGGACCTCATTTGTGTGTGTCACCTAGCGATGAAAATGTTGATGCGTGAAGGTATTTTAAGCTCCCAAATCAGTTTACAATCACAAACTATCTGCTCGTATATAAGTTGATGGTCTATCCACTACTTTATATGCTCGCCAAACAGAGAAATTGACCTCTCTATGTCCAATGATCTCTACCATCCACCAAACCCCATATCTATTGAAGTAACCCAATAAGCTCTAGAAGTTCATCCATCCATTGATCCCAAAGACTCATCCATCTGTTGATCCCAAAGACCCGTCATAAAGGAGGGCATCCATGTTTTATTCTCCCAGCAATCTGCCACCTTGACCAAACAATAAGCAGCCAAGGCAAAGAGCCAAGGAGAGTGTATTTCTAGAAGGCCTCCATCTGTCCAGTTGCTAGTCCAAATTAGAAAGCACATTCATCTTGAAGAATCGAACGGAAAAGGTCAGATAGTTGCAGGTAACTGAGAGCATAAACCCATCCAAAAAGTCGAAGTGGCAGAAGAACGACGATACTCCGAACAGTCGTGTGCATGAACATCATAGATTATGTGAATAAGTCTGCAACAAAGATCTTCTCATCTTCCCCAGATTTGTATCACCTATTTCAGTAAGAAACTCTGACTGCAGTCAACTCTGATACCAAATCAGAATTCTGGGATTGTGATACCATTGAAAGGGGTGAATAGTCACCCACATCTTACACCACTTCAATGTTCATGTACCTCATGACCATGCCCGCATCCTCATAGCCAGACCCTTCAATGTGGAGTCTATGCTCTTGATAACCTATGCTCTTCACAACCGAAGTAGATGAGCCAGAAGTTGAACTTCCAGAAACTACCTCAAGACTCACATGTGTCCTTCCTACCTTGCCCCCTCACTTCACTGGCTTCATACCATGTCTGTCCGCCTCTGCCTTTGAATCCACTTGGGTTACAACCTCGCCCTAGAGGAGCAGCTTCCCCAGCAAGCCATCATCGACGCTCACTCTCTCAAGCTCTACTCGATCCGAGAGCTGGTAGATGTGATGATGAGTTTTCAGCATGAGATAACAACCTTGAGCAACAACTTGTTATGCTCAGTTTGTCAAAGATCAATCAGAGATGTTGTATCGCTTGTATGATGAGATGCATCAGATGATATCATGAGACATCCTCCTGCTCCAACACCAACAGCACAGGAACCGTGCACCCTGTACCCATGCTCGTCGCATTGTACCTCAGTGAGCCCCGACCCCCTCTCAGCTTTGTCCTAGATCTTCTGAACCCAGTGTCTTTTCCACTCACCCATGAAAGGACCTTCGGATGCATGTGCATGATCCAGAATCTAAATCTATTGAAGAAGAAGCAGAGACTAAGATTGAAGAAGAAGAATCTGACACTTCAGAGTACAAGTACGGCTCTGATACGTGAGATGTCATAGAGAGTGGCAAGAAGGCCAAGCGCTCTCCCAGAGGATTTGAGGATTCTGACCATGCCTTGTTTGATTAGTCTTGTTTTCCCTTTGTAGTTCTTAGTTTCTTAGTTTCTTTCCTTACAATTCATGGCCTTTCATATTGAAGTTCTTTTCTTGTAGTATGGAACTAGTTTGTGGGCCACACAAACATTTTCTATTTATTCCTTATCTATTAATGAAGCATGCACGTTTCTTTTACCGTTTTTATTGTTCTTTTTAATTGAACACAAAAAGGGAGAAAATGAATTTCAAGCTTAAAAGACTTAAAGGATTAATGGATTGTTTAATTAAGAGAAGAATTAAATAAAAGATAAAATCTAGTTTTATGATTTACCAAGCTTGCAAAAGTCAGCCAACTAGGTTGAGTAGTCGGCCCGACTAGTCGAGTCGGGGGGATAACCGACTCGACTAGGCCTAGTCGGCCATTAGTCGGTCAGCCCGACTAGTCGGCCTAGTCGACCGACTAATCGGCCGACTTTTACAAGAAGCATTTATATTTTTTTTATTTTTTGCCTTTTTAAAAGCAAACTTATTCTAATATGCTTAGTGTTATATTTAAAGTCAATTACTTCTTTGTTTCAGTATGAAAGTACAGAAAATGTACAAACCTATGTTAATATATAAGCAAACTTAATCTAATATGCGATAATATTCTATTTGAAGTCAATTATTTCTTTTGTTTCATTATGGAAGTATAAAAAATGTACAAATCTATGTATAAAAATAATTTATATATTAAAATAATTAAAAAATTCAAAATCGACAAATGGCCGACTAAATCTGATTAGTCGCCCGACTGCCGATTAATCCTTAGTCAGTGACCCCGCCGACCGAATACCGACTACCGCTTTCTGCAACCTTGTAATTTACAACCTTTACTCTCCTTACACCTCTAAAAAGAATTAAAAGATTATGTTAGAATAATCGATACTCTGATATGTTACTCCATAGAGCCCTCGGGTCTCTTATATAGAGAGAAAACCCTTGGGTAAATTACATAGACGTACAATATATAAATAGAAAACACGAAACAGTACATCGCAACATATATAAACCTCTATACTCCCCCTCAAGATGGAGCATAGATATCTATCATGCTCAGCTTGGAAGAACATCTCTGGAAAGGTGCTTTGAGCAATGGCTTGGTGAATATATCAGCAGTCTGATCCTCTGAACTGACATGAGAGGTGGAAATGAAGCCCTTCTGAATCATGTCTCTAGTATAATGACAATCTACCTCGATGTGCTTTGTTCTCTCATGAAAAGCTGGATTATTGGCAATAAATAATGCTGCCGGATTGTCACATTGGAGATTCATCGGCAAGGAGACATCTACATTCAAATCTTCTAAGACTGCTCTAACCCACATCATTTCTGCGCTTGCTTGTGCCATGGCTCTGTACTCGGATTCGGCACTGGATCTCGCCACAACAGTCTGTTTCTTGCTTTTCTAAGAAACTAAAGAGCTTCCTATGAAGATAGCGAATCTAGAAGTAGATTTACGATCCCTTGGACATCATGCATAATCTGCATCTGCACAAGCTGAAATAGACAGATATGTATCTTTCCTGAATAGCAACCCTGTGCCTAGAGAAGACTTCAGATATCTCAATATCATATACAAGGCATCCATATGCACTTGTTGCCTCGGCTGCTCCATAAATTGACTCACCCGGTTTACTGCAAAGGCAATATCCGGTCGAGTTATAGTAATGTATAAGAGCTTCCCCACCATCTCTCTGTACCTTCTTTTGTCCACCTCCTCGGTGTCATCGTCGTACAGCTTCATGCTTGGGTCCATAGGTGTACTTGAAGGTCTGCATCCAGTCATTCCTGTTTCAACTAGCAAGTCTGTGACATATTTTCTCTGACTCATTACCATTCCTTGTGCATTTCTAGCAAACTCTATCCCCAGAAAATATCGTATCGTGCCCAGGTCCTTCGTAATGAACTGGCTTCCCAACAGGGACTTGGTTGTCTCAATTCCCTGAGCATCATCTCCTGTAACCAAGATGTCATCAACATATATCATGACAACAACTGTACCTCTAGGAGTCTTCTGGATGAACAGTGAATGGTCCGCATTTGATCTCTTGAACCCCTGCCTTTCAATTAGATGGGACAGCTTCTGGAACCATGCTCGGGGACTCTGTTTGAGGCCATAGATAGCCTTATGAAGTCTGCACACCATCTGAGTCTCCCCCTCAGCAGCAAACCCTGGTGGCTGCTGCATGTAGACTTCCTCCTGTAGGTCACCACACAAGAAAGCATTCTTGACGTCAAGCTGAAAAATGGTCCAGTTACGTACCACAGCAACAGATAGGAGGATGCGAAGAGTAGAGTGTCTAGCCACTGGTGAAAAAGTATCCAAATAATCTACCCCATATGTCTGGGTAAATCCCCGTGCTACAAGTCTGGCCTTGTATCTGTCGAGACGTCCATCCGCATGATATTTCACCGTAAACACCCACTTGCAACTCACCACGGAGGCACCTGGCGGAATGGGGACAAGAGACCAAGTCCCTC
Organism: Ottelia alismoides; assembly: GCA_037367405.1. NCBI lineage: Eukaryota > Viridiplantae > Streptophyta > Magnoliopsida > Alismatales > Hydrocharitaceae > Ottelia > Ottelia alismoides. The sequence goes on along the minus strand of JAZKJV010011719.1, from coordinate 1,179,195 downwards.
TAGACTGCAAGGCACGCATCTCCTCTTCCATGGCTAGACACCAACAATCAATCTTCATGGCATCTTGATAGTTCCGTGGAATATCAACTGACGAGACAGCAGCTGCAAATTTCTGGAAATCCCCATTGAGACGATGAAATGAGACTTGAGAGGCAAGAGGATATGAAGCACATTTTCTTCGCTGCTTCCTGTGAGCAATGGGCCGATCCAGATCATTGACTGGTTGGTCTTCCTCCTGTAGTAACGGCTCCTGCACTGGTGCATTGTCTAACCCATCATTAGTGATAACATCAGAACATACCTGAGGCGTGTTGGATGGTTGGCATGTAGCTTGAGCAGGGCATGTCCGCCTTGTATAGAACTTAGGAAGAGGTACAATTGGAGGAGGTGGTGGTGGTGGAGGTGGTGGTGCTGGAGTAGAGGATTGACCCAGGCTTGGAGGTGGAGGCACATAGACATTAGAATCAGTGGATGTGGATGTGACCAATCTGTCACCTGCAGGTGAGAAGTACATGACTGGTTCGAAAAATGTAACATCAGCACTCACATAGTATTTGTCATGAACGGGGTCATAGCAACGATATCCTTTCTGTGTCCTGGAGTAGCCCACAAAAACACACTTGATAGCCCTAGGAGAGAGCTTATTAAGTCCTGGAGATAAGCGGTGGACAAACGCAACAGTGCCAAAGACTCGAGGTGTAAGTGTAAACAAATCTTTGTCAGGAAAGAGAACAGAGATAGGAGACTTTTCCCCAAGAACAGTAGTAGGCATGCGGTTGACCAGATAGCACGTTGTAAGTATAGCATCTCCCCAAAAGGATAATGGGGCACAACTCTGAATAAGTAATGTGCGAACAATATCAAGGAAATGTCAATGCTTCCGCTCTGCAACCCCATTTTGTTGAGATGTGTATGCACATGTGGTTTGGTGGATAATGCCTTTAGACGAAAGAAAGCGAGCAAGGGAACGGGTGCAGAATTCCAATGCATTGTCAGTACGCACATACTTAACAGTAGATGAAAAAACATTCTGAACTTCATTGATAAGATTTTGAATAACACTTCCTGCTTCTGATTTATTTTTAAGAAGAAAAGTCCAGGACACTCGAGAAAAATCATCAACAACAACTAGATAGAACCTGTGCCCCTGATGATCTGGAACGCGACTGGGACCCCAAATATCTATGTGGAATAACTCAAATGGGGAGCGACTGCTCCGACTCTGACGACTGGGGAAGCTGGACCGATGGTGCTTCCTAACTAACAGGCTTCACAACGAAACGACGAACTCGGAGAGATCTGAGGCAGGAGGTGACGCATTTTCTGTAGCGGCAGGTGACCAAATCGAAGATGCCAGGTATATGGAGATACGGAGCCCTGGGAATGTAGTGAGACGCCAGCATAAGAGTTCCGTACGAGACGATATAGGCCATTGTGCTCAAAACCACAGCCAATCACCTTGCCCGTTAGTATATCCTGAAAAATAACAGACGATGGGTCAAAAATAGCACGACGGTGTAAATCTCGTGTAATCTGACTAATGGATAAGAGATTCATTGAGAATTCTGGTGCATGTAGAACATTCTGTAAGTGCATGGCGGGCAGCAAAGCCGTCTCCCCCTGACCGATGATAGGGGAATGAGTGCCATCAGCAATGAGTACAGAGCGACCAGGCTGAACAGCTCTATAGGACTGCAGAATATCTCTCTCACGACAAAGATGATGGGTGGCTCCAGAATCAACAATCCATCCTGTGAGATCATGGTTATGATATGAGACTGAAGGACTACCTGAGGCACTGGCTGAAGCAGATGTACTAGCTGACGCCGAAGCCGCAACATCAGAAGCATCATCACCCTCTGACGATGACTGTGGCATGATATCACGAAGCTGTGCCACTAGCTCCTCGAACCTGTTATCTGGAGTAGATGCTGGTGGACCCTGAACATGATCAGCGACACGTGCAGAAGGAGGGAAGCCATGCTTGGAATAGCATGTATCCTCCGAGTGACCAGTACGACGACAGAATGAGCACGTAGAGCCTATGCGACCTCCGCGGCCACGTCCACCACTTCCTCTGCCACGAAATGAGGATGAACTACCTCGTCCTCTGGAGACTGCCATTGCCGAGGGAGGTGTAGTCGTTGTATTTGATGGAACCGGTACACGACTGAGCCGTCTGTAGACTTCTTCCATCGGTGGAATGGTGGCATCAGCAAGGATCTGAGAGCGTGCTGCCTCATATTCAGGATCAAGGGCAGCAAGTAAGACGCCAACCATAGTGGCGTTGTGGAACGTCTTCTGTTGTTCCGGCGTGGCTGTGAGTGGGATGGTGCTATAAAGTTTCTCGAACATTCCAAGAAGAGACGTGTACAGGGAATGAAGAGGCCTCCCATTTTGCTTTGTGGTAAAGATATCATGCTACAACTGTAGCATCTTGGTCTCGTTCCGTACCTGAGAGTACGTCGTGGCCAGAATATCCCACATCGCCTTGGCGGTGGGCTGATGGAGGACATCATTTGCTATCTCCGTCGTGAGCGTTCCTGACAGCCAAACTTTGGCATACGCGTCATCAGCCTCCCATGAGGCATATATTCCCGTCTTCTCTGGCGGTTCATCTTCGGTAAGAATATGCTTCTTACCACACGACTTCATGAGACTGAAGAACTGCATAGCCCACAGTTCGTAGTTCGTCCCGTCCATTTTGACGATTGGTGCTGAACCTTTAAAGGCACCGATGGCGGGCATATCGACCTTTTGATCTGACATACTGCCGGAGAAGAACAACTAGGGATGATAGACCAAGAAACTGGTGTCTACCAAGACCTGTGAGGATTCAAGTGCATATGTAGACGTTATGCACTTGAACCCATCATCTATCCGAGACCGACCGAAGGAGAGCCGCCCCGAGGACGAGTAGAGGTTGTGGAAGCCTCTACGGAAGAGAGAGGTGGCGGCTGGAGGAGGGTCCCGGCGACTGGGTGGGGGGTCCCGGCGGCGGGGGGGTCCCAGCGGCGGGGCTTGAGGGCTGGCGGGGTCGAGGACGGCGGAGGAGGGGCCCCGGCGAGGTTGGAAGCCTGGCTGGGGTAGCGCGGGGGCCCGCTGGAGGGCTGGACTGGCCGGCGGGGACGGCTGGGGGGGACGGCGGGGGGGGGGGGGGGGGGGGGAGGGGCGGGTGGAGAAAAAAAGCCCTAGGGTTAGGGTTTTGGCTCTGATACCATGTTAGAATAATCGATACTCTGATATGTTATTCCATAGAGCCCTCGGGTCTCTTATATAGAGAGAAAACCCTTGGGTAAATTACATAGACGTACAATATATAAATAGAAAACACGAAACAGTACATCGCAACATATATAAACCTCTACAGATTATGTTATGATTCTTTTAGTAAGGGGAGCACTTAAAATTAAAGTTTGAACTTGTGATATTAAAATTATTCTGACCTGATAATTTGCTATACTATACTTTTGTCTATATCAAATTCGATTTGTAAATTGCTTACGCTTATGTGATTATAACTTCTAAAACTTTTGAAAGATTTTCTTATCATTAAAAATGAAGAGATTGTTAGTTTTTTATTTTTCTGTGATTTTAAAGATGACACACACAAGATTATATCTTAGTCGCTCACATGTTCTTATGATTGCAAGACTGCAAGTGCGGATGTCAGCTCGACACGACAACGAAGAGTTGTCACTGTCAAGCGAAGCAAAAGCTCAAGCTTGTTGCTTGCCCTTGTTCAAAAGTGTTGCAATTGCTTATCTGTATTGTTATGCAAAAGTTATAACCTCAACAAGCTTTAACTGAAAGTTCACTTTTCAAGAGATCAAGAATTCATGAACTTATCGATCATATCTTGACATTGATCGATCATCACTTGTCAATCATGTGTTTTCCATTGATAGTCATACCTTGTCGATCATACATATTGATATCAATCATATTTTGAATCACACTCCAATGGTCATCAAATGATCGATCATACCATTTGACATGATCAGTCATATGAGGAAACCATACTTAATTTCATACCTATTTATTTCCGATGATCATTTTTCTTGAGCCCCTATATAAGGGACTCCATACCCATTGTTGGAACACACACCATTCGAACAATTACTTATATTTTCTCTATAAAAGAGAGAAGAGCTCTCTTAGTGATTTCCTTTATATTCTTTCTCGCATTGATCAATTCATTCGATCTTTCAAGAACATTTTCAGTTGAAAAGCTGTGAAGCAAATTTTCAGTTCAGCAAAGTTCGAACGCTCGTCGTCTTTCAAGTCCGTCTAATTGTGGTTAGAGCTCTTTTGGCAGCCCTTTCAACGCGGTGATAGTTATTACTTGTTTGATATAGATTATTCGCATGTGTTATCAGTGATATAATTGTTGTGCTATTATTTGTGAATCTAAGTACAATTATATTCTACTGATTTTATCTCTAGATATCATTGTTCTTTATTGGTGAATTCATTTCTTATATCTGTGAAGATAATAATATCTGCAATATATTATTGTTACATCTCTGGTTTCCAGTTATTCTGTAGGACTTTCGTGTATGATCCTAAGTGTGCAGAGAAGCTCTTAAACGTGAGATCTCCAAGGAAGCACGAAGAAAGTCAAAAGCTCGCATGTTCTTCTACATGTACTACAGTGTCTAATCTATAACGTTGATCTTGGTGTTTGATTCAAGATTGTAAAGCATCAGCTTTGTAAACGGTTGAGATATCTACGTAAATATCTCGTGCTTCAGTGAAGCAGTTGATTAGCTCAACTAATCAGGAAATCTCGAGTCATGAATACCCAGGCCATGGTTTTACCTAGGTGGGTTTCCAATCTAAAATACCGTGCAAAGTGTGTTGATTGGATTGCTTGGTCCATTGTTTCTGTGCTTGATGGTTACTCCACAAAAAGTTTTAAAACTGTCTCGAAAAACAATTCACCCCCCCCCTCTAGTGGTATCGTGATCCCTGAACTCTTAAACTCTTGTCGGGGCTTTGTTCATGGTTTCCAAACGAGATATCTCAAGGCCTCCTTCCTAGGGAGCGTGACAATATCCCAATAAACAGGGTAAACACCTGCATATTTTTTGCCACTTTGCTCTAAATAAAATATCCGCATATTTCTATACAGCGACGGATATCCATGGGAAGAAGCCTCGACGATATAAAGAAAAAAGGTATCGCCGCAAGCACTACTTTCATAAAAACCAGACAACCTCCTCTTGATAGCAAGAATGCCTTCCAGCTAGATAGTTTTCTCTATCTTTTCTATAACAGGGATCCAATTAGCAATTCTAAGTCTACCACAAGTCAGTAAAGCCTATTTGCTAGTTGTCTCTTCTAGTCAGTGATGCCCAGTAGCCATAGCTAGCCTGCATCTGCCTCCCAGAAGGAACGCAAAATTTTACTGGGAGATGATATTGTAGAGATGTATATTTATGTTGGTGTATGTTATTTGCTAATGATATTGTGTTGATTGACGAGACTAGAGATGGAGTAAATGAGAACCTTGAGGTTTGGAGACATGCATTTGAGACTAAAGAATTTCGTATAAATAGGGCTACGACGGAATATATGGAGTGCACCTTTGATTAAAGCAATGGTGAAGGAATCGAGGTGAAGATTGGTGACAATAACATTCGGAAGAGAGATTCTTTTAGATATCCGGGATCTATTTTACAACAGGATGGGGAAATTGATGGAGATGTTACTGATAGAATAAATGCAGGCTGGCTAACGTGGAGAGGAGCCTCTGTTGTTCTATGTGATAAGAAAATTCCTTTAAAAATTAAAGGAAAGTTTTACAAAGCAACCGTGAAACCTGTTATGCTCTATGGATCTGAATGTTGGCATGTGAACCATAGACATATGCAGAGAATGGATGTAGCGGAAATGAAAATGCTAAGGTGGATGTGCGGACACATACGTAAAAATCGGATTCGGAATGATGCAATCAGAAAGAAAGTTGGTGTAGCTCCGATCGAGGATAAGATGCGAGAAAACCGCTTAAGATGATTTGGTCATTTGCAAAGAAGATCAACGGATGCACCAGTTAGGAGATGCGAGTGTTGGGATGTTGAGCCGGCTAAGAGAGGGCGAGGACGGCCCAAGAAGTGTTGGAAAGAGACTATACGAAGGGATCTTAGTTTTTTGGATATAAGCCCGAGATTGATCCAAGATAGATCTGAATGGAGGCAAAGAATCCATGTTGCCGACCCTACTTAATTGTGGGAAAAGGCCTTGTTGTTGTTGTCGTTACCGTGTTTATTTCTTCTTCTTGGTCTGTTTCTTAACTCTCTTTACTTATGTATGCTTTATGTAACTTACTCATAGGTTATATAAGAGATTCTAGGGTTATTGGAATAAACAGATTGATCATTTTTCACGACATGGTATCAGAGCGGCAGTCCTAGACCGGAGCTCTTATACCCAAACCCTAACCATATCCCTCCACCGCCCAGACTCTCGCGCACCGTCACCAGCAGCCCTGATGCTCTCAGCAGCCCTGATGCTCTCAGCAGCCCCGCTTGCGACACCCAGCTGCTCCCAACCCCCAGCAGAACCGTTCCCGTAGCCCCCTGCAACATCGCCGCCCACAACGGCCCCGTCGCTACCTCGGTACTGCCGCCACATATCGCGGTCTTTGCGGCCCCAACCGCATCTTGTGCGGCCCCCGAAGTCATCATCGCTCGTTTTTTTAGGGGGTTGGTTGCAATTTAAGTCTACATATGCAACCAACTTCCCCTATGTTCGTGTAGACATTCCTTTGGTCAAATCTACGATCCTCGTCTCCTTCGATCGGCAAGACGTCGAGAACAAGATTGATATCCCCACCACAAGCGCCTTCAAAGGTCTGGCGCCCATAGTCAAATGGATGGGTCGAATTACGAGTTGTGGACCATGCAATTCACGAGCTTGATGAAGTCGATGGGTAAGAAGCACTTTCTTATCGAAGACGAGCTGACGGAGAAGACAGGATTTTTTTTTGAGTAAAGGAACGATGGAGCCCTCCCGAGGCGGGAGTCACCACACCAAAGCATTCATTAATAAAGTAAAGTGTACATCGGTTAGATAACCAGAAATCGTACAAAACATTACAGTGGGCTACAACATTCTCCGAGTAAAACCGCTGCCCCTTGAAGATTGTATCATTCCTACCAAGCCAAATAGCCCACAGTGCGGCAAAAGGCTTGGAGACATCATCGGAAGACCCATGGCCGACCCGACGAACCGACCGCCAAAACTGATCAGCATCAAAGGCCCGGACCCACGTGAGCCCCAATGACTCCCAAACCTCTACGGAAGACCTGCAACCAAAAAAGATGTGGTCCGCATCCTCCAACTCGTCCTCGCATCTGTCACACTTAAGATCCGTCCCACCCAGCAGTCTGTCTCTTCTCACTTTGTCACAAATACGACCTCTCCTCATACACCAAAGGAATACCTTTACCCGCGTAGGAATCTTAGCTGCCCAAATCATCTTCACATCAGCACACAGCTCTTCACCTCGCTCCACCAAAGCCGCAGTAACCATCCGATAAGTCGCCTTCACCGAGAACCTACCACCAGTCCACTCAAAACGGTCCGGGTCCCCCGACAGGTCCCCGGCAGGGGAAATCTCAGACAACATCCTCCAAAACTCCTCCAACCTCTGATCCAAGAGATCAGCAAGGAACCTCGACGCCCACGTCCCAGCTTCGACGACCTCCGCCACCCGTGCTCCCCTATCAACTGCCAAAGCCATCAACCGAGGAGAAGACAGGATTGTACGCCTCATGGGAGGCTGATGATGCATATGCACAAGTCTGGTTGTCCGGTACCTTCACCTTGCTACCAGATATTGCAAACGATGTCCTACACCAGCCCACAACCATCATGTGGGACATTCTTACTGCTACTTATTCACAGGCCAAGAATGAGACGAAGATTTTACAGCTACAGGACGACATCTTTACTATTAAGCAAAATGGGTGTCCATTACATGCACACTATATTGCCTTGCGCGGTATGTTTAAGAAACTTCATAGCTTTGTGCCACTCACAGCCACTTCACAGCAGACAAAAACACTCTGAAATGCTACGATGGTTGGAGTATTTCTGACCTCTCTTGACTCGCAGTACGAGGCCGCTTCATCCCAGATACTGGCGGATGCTACCATTCCTCCCATGGAAGAGGCCTTCCAGAGGTTGAGTAGGATCAATGTTCTATGTCCAGCGCTAAACTCTTCTGCCATGGTAGCCTCTCGTGAAAGAGGCGGTTCATCTCAGTTTCGTGGACGAGCATCACGTGGTAGAAGTGGATGTGGTCGTGGACCACAGTGCACCTATTGTCACATATCTGGTCATATGGAAGATACATGCTACTCCAAGCATAGTTTTCCAGCATTAGCACGTATAGTAGAACAGGCTCAGCATCAGCAATCTGCTCCACTCACATCGGATAAGCTATATGATCATCTTGTGTCTAGATTGAGAGACATTGTGTCCCCATCTGGTACCTCAACACCTACTTCAGAGAACAATTCAGACTTTACCGCTACTGCAGGAGCAAGCACCTTAGGCAGTGTTCATGCCTCTGCCTCTTATCATTGTTCTGATATCTCGGAATGGATTATTGATTCTGGAGCCACACATCACTTGTGTGGAGATAGAGTTCAGCTCATAGCCTACAGCCAGGTCTCTCCATGATGGACAGTGGTCATAGCTGATGGGACTCATTCCCCTATCACGGGACAGGGGAAGATCACCTTTACACCTTCTATGTGATTGCAGAATATGTTGCATGCTCCTGATTTCTCAATGAATTTACTGTCTATCAATCAAATTACTAAGGATTTAAACTGTCGAGCTATTTTTGACCCATCATCTCTTGTTTTTCATGACATTCTTACGGGCAGGATGATTGGATGTGGTCGTGAGTAGGGCGGACTCTATCGACTGGTCCACACACCGTATGCTGGTTTATCATCCCATTTCACTGGACCAGTTTCTCCCGACCTATGGCATCTACATTTCGGTCATCTCCCACTTCAGAAGTTGTGTCAGGTCCTTCCTCATATTACACCTTGCTCGTCATTCAACTGTGAAGCATGTCAATTAAGAAAGTATCATCGATCCATCTTTCCTAGTCGTCAAAGTCGGAGTAGTAGCTCCACTATTGAGTTTTTCCATGTCAATATGTGGGGTTCAAGTCGTGTTCCCGATCATCAGGGACATCATTTTTATTTAGTAGCTGTAGATGACTTTAGTTGTATGTCCGGGGTCTTCTTGTTGAAGAATAAATATGAAGCTGGAAATGTCATCATAAATTTTATTAGAGAAGTGCAGAATGTGTCTTCGACCTCTGTGAAAATTGTACGGACTGACAATGCGCTTGAATTCTGTACACATGTGTTGTCTCAATTCTTTTCTTTTAATGGTATTCTTCATCAAACATCGTGTGCCTATACGTCTCAATAGAACGATGTTGCTAAAAGAAAGCACTGCCACCTTCTTGATGTCACCCGTGCACTTCTGATACTGAGTTGCGCTCCTCATTCTTTCTGAGGTGATGCAGTTCTCACGGCATGTTATCTCATTAACCGCATGCCATCATCGGTGATGGGGGAGAAAGTCCCTTTTTCACTTGTTTTTCCTGACAAGGAGTTGTTCTCTCTTAGTCTCGTGTTTTTGAATCTGTTGTGTTTGTCCATCGGTTGTCTCCAGGGATTGACAAGCTCTCTCCAAGGGCTATCAAATGTGTCTTTGTTGGGTACTCAGAACTCAGAAGAGTTATCGTTTCTATGATCCACTACACAAGAGATATTATGTCAGCGCAGATACCAATTTTTTCGAGTCTGTCATGTATTTTTCACCAACAGGTGACAAGTTCACTCCTTCATATTCGGAGATCAGGTCTACATTCCACCTCCGCCCATGCGTCAACCGCCTTCCTCAACATCTCCATTACCATCCCCTCCATTACCACCTCCATCACCATCTCCATCACCACCATCAACCCCACCACCACCCATCACTCTAGTTCCTGCACTACCACATCATTACAATTGACGGTCTGCTCCTGCACATGCTCCTGGTCCATCATCCAGCAAGCCCCAGGTTTGTTCTGATAGCATTACTTCTAATGATGGGATTAATAATGATTTTTAGCAGGGCTTCTCTCAGGAGGTTGATGATCAGGGTGATGGCAGGAATGGTGATGATGATCTAGATTTACCCATTGCTATTAGGAAGCAGCAGTATTCATGTGCTTCATATCCAATTGCTTCTCAAGTCACCTTCGAGCATCTGACAGGCGATTTTGGGAAGTTTGTAGCTGCTTTGAACACCGTGGCAATCCCATGAACTTATCAAGAGGCGTTGACAGACAGTCGGTGGCGTCTAACCATGGAGGAGGAGATGGCGGCTCTACAGTCTAGAGGTACATGGAACCTAGTACCTGCTCCTTCTGGGGTGTCGCTAGTGAGCTGTAAATGGGTTTTTACAGTGAAACAGAATGCAGATGGCAGCATTGATCGATACAAGGCCAGGCTAGTTGCAAGAGGCTTTACACAGACATATGGGTGGATTATATGGATACCTTTTCCCCCCTTGCGTGTCATTCTACCCTAAGGATTCTTTTATCTGTTGCAGTCCTTCAAGATTGGCCTCTGTTTCATCTTGATGTAAAGAATGCCTTCCTATATGACGATCTTCAGGAGGAAGTCTATATGCAACAGCCATCAGGTTTTACTGCTGAGGGGGAGTGCACGCATGTATGTAGACTTTATAAAGCCATATATGCACTCAAGCAGAGCCCGGGAGCTTGGTTCCAGAAGCTCTCATATTTGTTTGAAAAGCAAGGGTTCAAACGATCCAATACAGATCATTATCTTTTCATACACAGAACTACCAGAGGTACGACTGCTATTATGGTATATGTTGATGATATTCTCATTACAGGAGATGACTTACAGGGAATAAGGATGGCTAAAGACTTTCTGGGTCGTGAATTCATTACCAAGGACCTTGGAGCTCTCTGATACTTTCTGAGACTGGAGTTTGCCAAAAATCAGCAAGGACTAGTAATGACGCAGAGGAAATATGTCATTGATATGCTTAGTGGCACAGGTATGTTTGGATGTAGACCTGCTACTACACCTACGAATCCAAGCATGAAGTTGTACGATGATGACACTGATGAAGTAGACAGGAGAAGGTATAGAGAACTGATAGGAAAGCTCCTTTATGTTACGATTACCAGACCAGATATATCATTTGCAGTTAGCAGTTAGCCAGTTCATGGAGCAACCGTGTCAGGTACATATGGATGCTATACAGATGATACTAAGGTACCTTAAATCATCTCCAGGTGCAGGTCTATTGTTTAGAAAAGGCATGTCGGTCACCATCTCAGCATACACAGATGCAGATTATGCACGATGCCCCAAGGATAGGAAGTCCACCACAGGCTTTGTTGTATATGTTGGAGATTCTCTTGTCTCATGGAAGACCAAGAAACAAACTGTTTTGGCCAGGTCTAGTGCTGAATCGGAGTATAGGGCTATGGCCCAGGCTAGCACAGAAAAGATGTGGGTCCGAGCTGTTCTTACAGATTTTGATGCAGTTATTCGCAAATTAACAGGCGAATTGAAGAAATTTGATTATTTGGGGATTTTTCAAATCAGGGTTTTCAATCCCTAATTAGCGATTTTAATTAGCTTGCTTATTTTATCTAAATAAATTGAGATTGTAATCTCAATGTTTTTGGTAGATAAAATTAGTTAAAAGTCAATTAGAATCGGTTAGAGTCAATTGAGAATGATTAGAATTTTATTTGAATTCAAATTTCTTTCTAATTTTGTAATCCCACCCCTCCTAATATAAAGGGGATGGTAGGCATTTGTTTTGGGACATGTCAGAATATATTAAAATTGAGTTTTATCTCTATCTCTCTCTCTCATTTTTCTCTTTCTCAACGTAGTCTTCACAATTCATCCCCAAATTCCCATGCAACTGGCGTGTTTTTCTCCTTCCCCCCCTAAATTTCTTCCAGCCAAAATTATTTCTCTATCGTTTCAAATTCGTATATGCATCATTTGGTATCAGAGCATAGAAATTGAATCGTTCTCACGATTCGACGATCCTGTCACATATTGGCGTTTAAAGTTCGATCTAAGCCGCATATCTCATGGTCCTGCATGCGCGTTTGTGTCAACAAAAGTTCAAGCAACGCCTCGTATCAAGTTTCATGGTGCAAGCATGGTTGGACACAACAATCGATGAAAACTCGCATGACAACGACGAAAATCAGATCACCAAAGTTGTTGTACAACCTGCTTTTGATCAAGGAAATGAAACTATTTTCTGACCGTGAGTGGATTTTATGGATACAACTCTTGTACAACATTATTATGATGATTTAGGCCTAATATTTGATGAAAGTGCGGATGAGGAAGGTGATATCATCAATTTTGTCGTGGTCGAGACTATTGTCCAGGAGGTTCCTGCAACACCGCCACTACCACGGACGGCTTCAACACTCCAACCCTTGGTTGGAGCACCCTCGCCGGCCATACGGCCTCTTCTCGAGTGCCAGTCCTGCACCTCAGCCCTAATGGCGGCGGCGACTCATTGTCGCAGGCCCTGTCAACCTCCCGGAAGATGGGGCCGCCTAGTGTGTGATTTCTCTTCAAGAGAAATCGAATCCTTGACATTTGGGGATGGGAGGCTGATCTGGAAACAACAACAACGACATAACAACAAAGCCTTTTCCCACAATTAAGTAGGGTCGGCTACATGGATTCTTCGCCTCCATTCAGATCTATCTTGGGTCAATCCCGGGCTTATATCCACAAAACAAAGATCCCTTCGTATGGTCTCTTTCCAACACTTCTTGGGTCGTCCCCGTCCTCTCTTAGCCGGCTCAACATCCCAACACTCGCATCTCCTAACTGGTGCATCAGCTGGTCTTCTTTGCAAATGACCATACCATCTTAAGCGGTTTTCTCGCATCTTATCCTTGATCAGAGCAACACCAACTTTCTTTCTGATTGCATCATTCCTAATCCGATCTTTACGTGTGTCCACACATCCACCTTAGCATTTTCATTTCTGCTACAGTCATTCTCTGCACATGTCTATGGTTCACAGGCCAACATTCAGATCCATAGAGCATAGCAGGTCTCACTGCTGCTTTGTAAAACTTTCCTTTAATTTTTAAAGGAATTATCTTATCAAAGAGAATAGCAGAGGCTCCTCTCCACTTCAGCCAACCTGCATTTATTCTATTAGTAACATCTCCATCAATTTCCCCATCATGTTGCAAAATAGATCCCAGATATCTAAAAGAATCTCTCTTCCGAATGTTTATCACCAATCTTCACCTCAATTCCTTCACCATTGCTTCCATCAAAGGTGCACTCCATATATTCTGTCTTAGCCCTACTTATACGAAATCCTTTACTCTCCAACTCATGTCTCAAGACCTCAAGCTTCTCATTTACTCCATCTCTAGTCTCGTCAATCAACACAATATCATCAGCAAATAACATACACCAAGGTAACTCATCCTGAATATGACTTGTCAACTCGTCCATAATCAAAGTAAAAAGAAATGGACTCAAAGTTGAACCTTGATGTAAACCAATGTTGATGTCAAAATAGCCAGACTTCCAAGACGGGGTCCTTACATGAGATAAAGCCCTATCATACATGTCCTTTATGAGGTTAATATATAGGACAGGCACTTGTCTCTTCTCCAAAACTCTCCACAATATCTCTCGTGGGACAGAATCATAAGCATTCTCCAAATCAATAAAGATCATATGGAGGTTCTTCCTTTTAGCTCTATAATCTCCATTGTTCTCCTCAGCAAATGGATGGCTTCAATAGTTGAGCGACCTGGCATGAATCCGAATTGGTTTTCTTTGACGTTAGAAACTTGCCTCAACCTTCTGTCGATTACACGCTCCCAAATTTTCATAGTGTGACTCATCAGCTTGATACCTCTATAATTTGAACAATTTTGAATGTCTCCTTTATTCTTATAAAGAGGTACCACGATACTCTTCCTCGCATTTTCTTGCTTCGCCAAATAACATTGAATAGATTCGTAAGCTAAGTCAAACCACGCTCACCTAAAACATTCCATACTTCTACAGGGATGTGATTCGATTCTACACCTTTCCCATGTCTCATAACCTTCAAAGCCTCCTCTACTTCCTTTCTTTGTATCCGTCTATAGCTTGCACGATTCAAGTAACTTTCACTACTAGCTAGATCACCTAAAGTGATCTCTATATTTCCTTCCCCAATGAAAAGTTTATGAAAGTACTGCTCCCGTCTAGTCTCTATATCCTTCTGAGTAACAAGCACGTGACCTTCCTCGTCCTTAATGCATCTCATTTGAGAAAGGTCTTTGGTCTTTCTTTCTCTTGCTTTAGCCAACCTGAATATATCCTTCTAGCCCTCCTTAAAGTCGAGATTTTTATACAAAACTTCATAAGCTTTCGACTTAGCCTCGCTTACAGCCTTCTTTGCTTCCTTCTTTGCTATTTTGTAGTTTGTGATAGTTTCCTCTGTTCTATCCTTAGACATAGCTTTAAAGCATGCTATTTTAATTTTTAGCTTCTCTTGCACCCCTTCACTCCACCACCAAGCCTCCTTTTGACCTGGGGATCCTCCCTTTGACTCACCTAGCATCTCTTTGGCTATCTTTCGGATACAAGATGCTACTGCCTCCCACATCTCGTTTGCACTTCCACTACAATCCCAAGATAAATCTTCTAAAACCTTCTCCCTGAAGCTCGATTGCTTCAGTGGAAGATTCCAGCAACTGGTTCTAGTGATCTTAGTAACCCTCCTTTTCTTTACCAGCCCTTTTATTTGTACATCCAAGACTAACAAGCGATGTTGGGTTGTCAAACTCTCTCCTGGGATTACTTTGCAGTCTTTACAACACAAACGATCTCTTCTCCTCAACGCAAAGTAATCTATCTGTGTTCTCATTGGCCCACTCTTATAAGTAATTAAATGCTCCTCCCTCTTCTTGAAAAGAGTGTTTGCTATGAAAAGATCATATGCTGTTACAAAATCCAGGATGACTTTTCCCTCTTCATTTCTATCCCCAAAACCGTGTCCTCCATGAACACTAGCATACCCTGAAGCATCTTTTCCCACATGTCCATTAAGATCTCCACCTATGCAAATCATCTCTTTGTGGGATTCCTTGTAAAATCTTATCAAGATCCTCCAAAAAAAGCTTGTTTAGTCCTTTCATCTAAACCAATTCGCGGTGCATAAACTGAGATTATATTCAGAATTTCTTCTTCAAGCACCAATTTTAGCAAAATAAACCGATCCCTGAATCTTTGCACCTCAACCACACAGTCCTTCAAATCCTTATGAACAACTACTCCAACATTGTTTCTACCCTTATCTTTACCTGAATACCAAAGTTTAAAGCATGTCTTCTCGATCTCCCTTGCTTTCTCTCCAACCCATTTAGTCTCTTGAAGACATAGTATATGAATCTTCCTTCTTTCCATCGTATCCACTATCTCCATCGATTTTCCAGTCAAAGTGCCAATATTCCAACTACCAATTCGCAACTTCCGTTGCAATCTCTTTTGGACTAACTTCTTTACTCGCATGCATCCATTATGCGAGAACCCTTGTAAATTTTGGACTGCATCCGGGCGGTGATGCAGCGGAACTGGCTTAATTACCCGCATGCGTTCCTCATGCGAGAACCCTTGCAAATTTTGAACTGCATCCAGGCTGCGATGTAGCGGCCCTTGCCAATTTTTCATTGCATTCGGGCGATGCAACGCGTCGCAAGTAGGGAACGCCCCTTGGAAATTTTGCAAAAAATTACCTCCACCCAAAACCATTTATTTAAATATTAAAGTTGGTGGCCACTTAAAGTGTGCTATTTTAAGTGAAGGGATAGAACATTTACAGCCATACCCCTTAGTGGAAAGAAATTATAAACGTAACATGGAAAAAGAGCGAAATTGGAGAGATACGATCAACCAATCTAGATGGAATTCTCCACCGACGGATCGAAGATCGAATAATTTGTCAGGAGACGAATTTTTCAAGCGAGGTAGAATTGATGCAATTATTCGCAAATTTACAGGGCGGCCCGAATTGAAGAAATTTGTTAATTTGGGGATTTTTCAAATTAGGGATTTCAATCCCTAGTTAGTTATTTTAATTAGCTTGCTTATTTTATCTAAATAAATTGATATTGTAATCTCAACATTTTTGGTAGATAAAATTAGTTAAAAGTCAATTAGAATCGGTTAAAGTCAATTAAGATCGATTAAGATTTTATTTGAATTCGAATTTCTTTCTAATTTTGTAATCTCATCCCTTCTATATATAGGGGATGGTAGGCATTTGTTTAGGGACAGTTCATAATATATCAAAATTGAGTTTTATCTCTATCTCTCTCTCATTTTTCTCTTTTTCAACGTAGTCTTCACGATTCATCCCCAAATTCCAGCACAACTAGCGCGTTTTTCTCCTCCCCCCCCCACTCCAAATTACTTCCACCACAAAATTATTTCTCTACCGTTGCAAATTCTTATCTGCATCAGATCTACATATAGAGGTTCCTTTTCACATGTCACTAAACCGTGACAATCAGGCTGCTATATTTATTGCAAATAACCCAGCATTTCATGAACATACCAAGCACATTGAGGTTGATTGCCAATATATACGTGATATATGATTCAGAAGGGTTTTATTTCAACATCTCATGTCAGCTCAGGGGACCAAATTGCAGATATCTTCACCAAGGCCTTACTCCGAGGACCTTTTCAGAAGTCTTCGTCATAGCTAAACATGATAGACATCTATGCTCCATCTAGAGGGGAGTGTGTGTGTGTGTGTGTATATATATATGTTGTCGTGTTTATTTCTTCTTCTTGGATTGTTTCTTAACTCTCTTTACCTATGTATATTTTATGGAATTTACACATAGGTTGGTCTCCTATATAAGAGAGCCTAGGATTATTGGAATAAACAAATTGATCATTTTTTCCCAACAGATACCATTCATAGCCACATTAAGTCTATTTGTCAGCACCTTAGTGATCACGAGATAAATTGCATTAGAGAGGGTAATTAAGCTAAAATATTCCATCCTCTCAAATACCTCCTTGGGTAGAAGGAAGGAAAAGGCCCTTTTGATCTTGTCAAAGCCCGAGTTTCAATCTAGAAACTCCATCATAACATCCAGCACCTCTTTGCCTACAACCTCCCAGAACTCTATATAAAAGAATATAGGAAAGCCATCTGAGCCAGGCGCATCATATGGTAGAAAACTTTTATAGGCCTTCCGCATCGTGAAATATCCATAATACAAGGACCAGTGATCAATAGATACAACCACTCCTCCAGCACCTGACGGTGCAAAAAGCAACAGTAGGAAATCCACCAACCGTTGGTCTGACAACTCAGTATGAAACAGAGGTACGCAGCTACCACTCTCCCAACAATCTTTGGCTCAGTATCTATTGCCAAAACATGCAGGCATAGAAAACAAGTTTGTAGGGTCATATATCTAGTTCAATCATCACCCAAAAATCTAAAGCCGCACCTATCACCCAACACATGTTTCATGCTTTATACCACATGTGGCACATTAAGCAAATCCCTCTCCAAAAGTTGGAAGATAAAGGGTACCAACATCCTGCAACAAAAGATCATGTGAGATCCAATAAATTAAGCGCAAAATCATCCAGAGAAAATCTAATCCTCCACCTTAAATTCGGGTTACTAACTTCGCCAAAAGGGCATGGTTCATGGCTTCAAGGTTGCATATCCCCAACCCACCATCCTCCTTCGCCAACATCAAAGTTTTCCAGCACACCAAAAGCACCCCCTCCTCCCCGGAGGAGCCCCAAAGAACCGTCTTATGATCGCCTACAATCTCCTTCTCACCCAAATGGGCAAAAGACGCATACACGGGAAGAACACCAGGATGGCCAACAGAACCGCCTTCAACAAAATCAGTAGGCAGTCGAGACATGCAGCATGTCAGATAGAGTGAAACATTCTAAAACCTCTACACAATATTCCCCCTTTCTCCCATACTTGTTTGGGAAAAAGATGATACGTAACAAAGTTACAAGAACAAATAAATAGAGGAAAACAAACCAATGTGCCCCTTTTTCTTCTTCTGCTTTTTAATCAATGACCTTTTCTCCTTCTTTAATCATCCCCTCTCTTTTTTCATCATCTCCTTTTTCAAAGCCATTATCTTCTTTTTTCAATCCCAACATTTTCTTGGACTAATTTTTATATATACAACTATCACTTTTTTGGTGCCTGTTATCTTTTTTTGCCTTTTTTTCTCTCCCTCTCTAGCTACGGCCCAATTGGGCCCAATATTTGCAATTTTTTGTAATACAACGATAACCAATTGGGCCAATAAACAAAACAGAAAAAATAATGCCAATAGAGGGATCGGATCCTGATGGGTGAGTCCCATCCTCAATGGGTTGGCCAATTTATGATTCCAATCAAGAGCCAAATCATACCACCCCCGATGGGGCTTTCTCCTATCAAGATGAATGAAACATATCTCTTCGATGTCTCCGTCCCTTAGAATTCCTGGAGATTATCTGGAGATCAAAGTAGGAGGTGCACTGAGCGCGTGCGCGTAAGAGGAAATCGCCGCCTGAAGTTCTCGCGTGTCTGACATTACCTCCACTTGGGGTTCCTCATGGGGGGCATCAACCCCTCTTCTTGTGGATGTGCGTGAGAGCGACTGGTAGGATTCGGTGAACCCCAACTGGAGTGAGGGTCGCGCAGGAAGATTGTCGCATGATATGGAGAGACTACACGGGGTCGGGATACATTGGAAAGTGTGTTGGCCCGGGATTTCGACAAGGGCACCTTGGAGGTCCTCTTGGGGTTTCGTCCCTAGGGCATCGATCATGCATGGGGAGGCATGCATGTCTTCTCTGATTGGTGTTGTTACATTCATCGATTAGGTGTTACTACCTGGGGTTATCGCACGAGGAAAGCACTTGGAGACGCGCAAGAGGAGCACCGCAAAGAGGAGAGCTTTAACGATGATCTTGTGTGCATAAGGGTGAGCTTCTTGGAAGATGGCGCAGAGATGGACTCAAGCATCGAGGCACTATGTTTGTGCACCTCGAGTCCTCCTCAGACATCTTTTTCTTCTTCTTCAAGAACTGAAGCTAGAAGAACAACTCCTCGGAGAGGTCATGACCACGAGATACGGTTGACGTCGCTTGGCTGCTATGCAAAATTTGGGATCCATTAGCATTAGGAGCCATGGCACCAACTGCTCCGGCTTTCTCGAGGTGGAAGATGGTTGCACTACCTCCAGAATTCGGGTTCCATGAACCATAACTTTTTCTCAAACTCGACGTTGACATTCTCGTCAAAACTAACGCATATGCGCAGAATAAACCATGAATTGAAATCTCGAATATTCAAGAAAAATTTTGACCACAAATATAATCAGATTAAAAATCAAATATCAAGATGAGAATCCTGAACCAACTTGCTATGATATTGTGTGAAAGTATAATGCGAAAGCAAAAAAATAAAGAACAAAATAAGAACAACAAAGAACACACGGATTTACGTCGAACCTTACTACTTAAGGAGCCATAGGAAGCCACGAGAGAACACCTCAAAGAGCTGGATATTCTATTCAACACTCTCAAAGAGTACAATGGTACGGGGCTCTTTATATAGCCCCATTGACAGGTCAAAGTCCCACCAATAAATGATGTGCAAGTAAACATGTGGTGTGGTAGTTAGACCCTGAAGAGATCTAATTACCCATGGAAGACATTTTTCAACATATATATTGATGCAAATGGAAATTTGCAACAGTAAAAATTTAAAATGTTAACGGTAGAAAAATACTTTGTGGAAGAAATCGGAGGCGAAAGGAGAGAAAATTCGCTGGATGCAAGGAAATAAGGTAGAGAACTGCATAAATCGCATGGAGGGAGAAGAGACAAGAGGAAAGATATGAGATAATTCTCAAATTTTGATTAACTCTGGAATGATTCAAATATTAGATAACTCTGGAATGATTCAAATATTAGACTATCATCTCCTTTATATAGAGGGAATGGATTACGAAAACAAAAAGCGAATAAAAGTTAAATCCTAACATATCCTATTTGGACTCTAATTAAATCTAACTAATTAATTGAAGATCACAATTGATTTTATTATTTAAATAAAATTGCAACGGACTCGACTGGATGGGAATAAATCTAACCATAATTAGACTCTAATTAATGGACAAAAAAATGAACCCTAATTCTTTGTTTCACAATGCATCAACTTTGTTGCTTCGAAAAACTCATCTATTGATGAGTGTCTTTGGCTTGAATTGCAAAGTTCTGGAGTCCTTGCGGAAAGAAGAAATGAGGCGTGTGTAGCGGAGCCCAAGCTGTTGTCACGACCCTCGTGGAATCGGCATCATGTCAGAGAGGATGATGGTCGAAGAACTAATGTATCATGTGCGGAGGCATCCATATCGTAGCAAAGATTCTAACATAGTTGTTGCATAGGAAAAATTGGTGTGGCATCTTAATAGGTGGGATCTTGGAATTGGGAGAGGCCATGACTGATAAAAGCCACTAGATTGTGGTGAAGGGAGAAGTGAATAGCCTCCATGCTCTTATATAGGGAGGTCCAATAGTCTTAATCCCAATAGATTTCCAATAGAATTAGGATTGAATTGCCCCTTTCCTATTTCAGCATTCTATTTGTGATTTTCTAGAGGGCATGTATGCAAAATCAGTACCCTACACAAGAAACCCTCCCTTTTGGCTTATTCTTTACCTTGACCTTTTTATAAAAGGTTTTGGTGTGGGGGGCTTGACATAATATCTCTCGTTGATATTTAATCTATTCTTAGAGAGCAACCAAGGGTCCTCTCCATCTCTTGCTAAGGTTTGGGCTTTCCAAACCCGGTGGCGACGACAAGATGGGCGGAGTCGACGAGAGTTGGCTTCATGGCACAAAGTTGGTATCTCCTGCCATGACAGTGGCGGCGGTGATCTCTCAACGTGGAGGCCAACTTCGGGTGATGGCATAGGGAACTAAGGGGAGGTGCTAGCACTGGGAGGATGCATGAGCTGGCAGTGGCGCGAGGGAGGGGTATGGTTGGCAGTGATGCCGAGGAAAGGCGGTGGTGTTGGGTTGGCGAAGGGGGTTGCAGCATGGTCAGGGGCGTGAGTGGGGGTTTTAGGGTAACGGCGGTGGGTAGTAGTGAGGCTGGAGATTGGGGTTGGCCGGATTGCAGGTGGGTCTGTAGCAGGGCTGGGGAAGTTGGTGGAGGCGTTGGGGCAACCGGAGAGAATAGTGGAGTTGATTCCACATGTAGCGACAGGTCTGAAACATGCTGGACAACAAGCTTAAAGGGTTCTTTTCCCTCTGCTTCTTCAGTTTTGTCTCCATTGTGGCCTTCAAACTCGCCTCGGACGAGGGTTGCACTAACGACGACAACTATGTTGGCAGGGATTCGGAAACCTCCTGGACAGCAACTTCTTTTTTCTTCCTTGTAGTCGTCGGCACCATGTTGTGTTTATGTATTGTAGTCTGCAATTTGTTCTTGAATGAATAATTTCCATTGAACCGTATATGTTATTGTGCAGCAAGAGTTTCTTCTACTTCTACCATAAAAATATCTATATTGAACCATGAATCCAACCACTGTTGTACCTTGATGCTTGACTAGAGACGATGTTTGTACCTCTCCTGTCGTGAACATGACCCATGGTGACGACTCAACTTGAGCAAGATTCTTCAAAATTGACAGGGTCTTTGGCTTGCCAAAAATTGCTTTCTCCGAACGGATCGTCAGACCGTGAGGATGACCTGTTGGCCATGCTTTGATACCAATTGATGCAAACAGAAATTTGCAACGGTGAAAATTTAAAATGTTAACGATAGAAAAATATTCGGTGGAAGAATCAGAGGCGAAAGGAGAGAAAACCCATCGGTTGTGAGGGATTTGAAGAAGAGAACAGTAGAGAACGCGTGAAGGGAGAAGAGAGGAGAGGAGAAATATGAGATAATTCTCAAATTTTGATTAACTGGAATGATTCAAACATTAAACAACCATCCCTTTTATATAGAAGGGGAGGGATTACAAAATAGAAAGCAAATAAAATTCAAATCCTAACATATACTATTTGGACTCTAATTAAATATAACTACTTAATTGGAGATCACAATCGATCTCATTATTTAAATAAAATTACAAAAACAGACTCGATTGGACGGAGATGTTGCATCATATATACATGTGTTTGCATGTGTATGTGTGTGTCATGCATGTGCATATGCATGTGTGTAGTGTGTACGTGTGTAGGTGTGTGTATGGGTAGGTGTTTGATTATAGTATTCATTGCTAATATGTGCATGTAAATGTATATATCAGTGACTTGGAACTAATATGTCATAGTTTGAGGTAATGCAGAGACATCAGTGACGTGTCACCATATTGTGCCATGCCCTAGCATGCATGTATCAATACACCAGGAGTGCCATTTCTCCAGGATGTTGCCAGCATGTTGCCCGTGCCGAGGGCATACGACTGATATACTTACAAATTCTGCTACATGGGAGGCATGCCACTCCATATCGCTTTCGCCATTAAGCCATATATGTGTTATGTATTTATATAAACTATTAGTTAAAAATATTATATTTAATCATTTATAGCAATGCTATTAATTTTGTATATTATAATCGTTCGAATATGATGCAACGTAAAAAATAGGGCTGCGTTTATTTAAATTTATATCCGTCAATTTTATTTACGTTTATTTGAGTGTCGTATTTTAATTAAATAAACGAGATCGCATGTGATCTCAAATAATTAGTTATAGATTTGAAATTCAAATTAGTCGGTTAATTGGTTAGAGTCAAATTAGGATAATTAGTTTCAATGTGAATTAGATTTCTATTTTTGTAATCTCATCCCTCCTATATAAAGGGATGATGGTCCATTGTTTTAGTCAGTTCAGTATGTTATAAAATTTGAGATTTATTCTCTCATCTCCCTTCTCCTTCTCCCACGTGGTCTTCATGTTCTTCCTCCCCCAAATCCCTTGTGTTCCCGACGAGTTTCTCTTCTCAACCCCTCTATTTTCTACCACTGAAATCCACCGTTAAAAAATCAATTTTTATCGCCGCGCCGAATCCAATCCGCATCAATTGGTATTAGAGCATGGCATCTAGGTCGTCCTCACGATCTGGTGATCCCTCTCGTCATTCACGCAGAAAATCCAAAGGATCTCGCCCCAACGACCGTGCATGGCATGCTGAGGTTAGACAAACACTATCGAATATGCTCCAAGTTCTTTCACAGAATAGAGAGTCATGGATGCGGCAAATAGAAGAACTCCTCGCCAAAAGGGACGGTGAAACTTTCGTCCAAGTTCATGTTGAAGAGAGCCAAGAAACTGCACCGTCAACGACGATTTGCTCGCTGTCCAGGTATATTCTGACTCGCAAACGCCGCAAGAATTGATCTACAGCCTATCTGCGACCTTCTCACAAACCTCCCTTGCCCCACCCCTGTCGCCAACCCCTCCCCCTGTCGTTCCCCCAACCCCGGCAGCACAAGCCTCAACCCCAGCCCCTCCAGCCACCACCCTCGCACCTCCGGCGAATCCCATTCCCCACCAGCCTCCTCGCGGGACCGCTCCACCAATCTTGCGCTCCCAGAAAAAACCCCTAACCGCACCACCCCAGTCTGCCACCACCAGCACCTTTCCGGCGCGCCTCCCTGCCCCACCACCACCGCCCATCTTCCTCCACAACGGATCGATTTTGGCGATGGCGGCGAAAATAAAAATATTTGAACGGTGGAATTTTGGTGGAGAAAATGGAGGGGTTGAGAAGAAGAAAGCTCGTCGGGGAATACGAGGGATTAGGGGAGGAAGAACGTGAAGATCACGCGAGGGGAGCGAGAGAAGGGAGAGGAGAGAGACAAGAGAGGGAGATAAATCTCAATTTTATAAATCACTGAACTAATTACATAGGTAGTCTATCATCCCTTTATATAGGAGGGATGAGATTACAAAAATAGAAAAACAACTAATTATCCTAAATTGACTCTAACTAATTAACCGACTAATTTTCGAAATTCAAATCGTTAACTAATTAATCGAGATCACAGGCGATCTCGTTTATTTTAATTAAAATTACGACAACTCAAATAAACGTAAACAAAATTAACGGATAATATTAAATAAATATGCGACCCTATATTTTTGGTTCCACGCTGCATCAACTAATGATGCGGATCGATTTTGGCGATGGCCGCAAAAATAAAAATATTTAAACGGTGGAATTTTGATGGAGAAAATGGAGGGGTTGAGAAGAAGAAAGCTCGTCGGGAACACGAGGGATTAGGGAGGAAGAACGTGAAGATCACGCGAGGGGAGAGAGAGAAGGGAGAGAAGAGAGACAAGAGAGGGAGATAAATCTCAATTTTATAAATCACTGAACTCATTACATAGGTAGTCTATCATCCCTTTATATAGGAGGGATGAGATTACAAAAATAGAAAAACAACTAATTATCCTAAATTGACTCTAACTAATTAACCGACTAATTTTCGAAATTCAAATCGTTAACTAATTAATCGAGATCACAGGCGATCTCGTTTATTTTAATTAAAATTGCGACAACTCAAATAAATGTAAACAAAATTAACGGATAATATTAAATAAATAAGCGGCCCTATATTTTGGTTCCACGCTGCATCAATTCTCCTCCGCTTTGAAAATTCGTCTCCCGACGAATTACTGGATCTGCAGGTTTGGAGGTTGATAATTTCGAATCCGTGTTGTCTGTCATCCCCTGGAAGAATTGGTGTGGAGCGAATGGCGGATTCCATACATGTGCGGCGCGGGCGTTGGTAACATGGCCTTGGTGGTGGAAGAACATGTGCGGCGCAAATGGCGGCGTCTTCACGAACCTTGTCTCCTCATTGGGGTGATTGAAAAATTGATGAGGCATGAACAACATGGTCTTTGGAGACTCCATAGCAAAACAATAACACAATGAGAGTAAAGGAGGAGATGTGTCCAATGAATGAAGCCATGGGGCCTTTAAATAGGTGAAACCCATGATCCTAATCCTAATAGGATAAGGAGACTTTCCAAATTTCTCTTTTTCAATCCTTTTTTTTAAAATATTTCTGCAGCAGGGGGTATGGGCGCACTTTTCGTACCCCTTCAATTAAAGGAAATCCATAGCATGTTTTATCCTTCCAATGACCTTGTTGATATAAGCTTTTGGAACAGGGGGTCATTATGCAAATGTTCCAGATTAGTTTCTCATCCCCGGTCTCATGGGACTCGAAACCGAAACCCTTAGATTTCGGATTTCTCGTTAGGGCTCGGCCTCTTTTCCTCTGATTGTGGCGGCGGCATCGCTGATTCCAGGGGTGGCGCTGAGCGTTGGCGGCGGTGGCGGGGTGGCCACGACGGCTGGTGTTTACAGGGGAGGTGAGAAAGGGGTCGGAAAAAAGGTAGGAGGAGTGCGGCGACGAGGGGGGTGTATGCGGGAGGGCGGTATTTGGGGGGAGGCGGAGGCGCTGGGATTCGCGCGCGAGAAGGGTACGGGCCTGTGATGGCCGAAGGCGAGGCGAAGTAGTGGGGAAGGGGAGGCGGGGGCGCGTGGGTTGGCGTGCGGGAGGGGTGCGATCTGCACAGGGGAGACGGTGAGGGAGGGAGGCGGAGAAGGGGATGATGGTGGCGACGGTTTGGGGTTGGGTGGTGGCGGGCGAGGCGCGCGGGGAAGGTTGGGAGGGGGACCTGGGTTTACGGAAGGGGACACGGGGGCTGGGGATAATGTCGCGGGGGGTCCTGGGCTGGTGGGTGAGGTAGTCGGGGCGGGGGCCGAGGGCGTATGGGGTGGCGATAACGGGGCTGGGGTCGTAGGTGCAGGGGTTGCGCCGGTGGCGAGGAGGAAGATGGGCGGTGGTGGTGGGGCAGGGAGGCGCGCCGGAAAGGTGCGGGTGGTGGCGGACTGGGGTGGTAAGGCCAGGGGTTTTTCTGGGAGTGCAAGATTGGTGGAGGGGTCCCGCGAGGAGGCTGGTGGGGGAATGGGATTCGTCGGAGGTGCGAGGGTGGTGGCTGGAGGGGTTGGGGTTGAGGCTTGTGCTCCCGGGGTTGGGGGAAAGACAGGGGGAGGGGTTGGCGACAGGGGTGGGCAAGGGAGGTTTGTGAGAAGGTCGCAGATGGGCTGTAGATCAATTCTTGCGGCTTTTGCGAGTCAGAATATACCTGGACAGCGAGCAAATCGTCGTTGGCGATGCAGTTTTCTTGGCTCTCTTCAACAGGAACTTGGACGAAAGTTTCACCGTCCCTTTTGGCGATGAGTTCTTCTATTTGTCGCGTCCATGACTCTCTATTCTGTGAAAGAACTTGGAGCATATTCGATAGTGTTTGTCTAACCTCAGCACGCCATGCACGGTCGTTGGGGCGAGATCCGTTGGATTTTCTGCGTGAATGACGAGAGGGATCGCCAGATCGTGAGGACAACCTAGATGTTATGCTCTGATACCAATTGATGCGGATCGATTTTGGCGATGGCGGCGAAAATAAAAATATTTGAACGGTGGAATTTTGGTGGAGAAAATGGAGGGGTTGAGAAGAAGAAAGCTCGTCGGGAACACGAGGGATTAGGGGAGGAAGAAAGTGAAGATCACGCGAGGGGAGAGAGAGAAGGGAGATGAGAGAGACAGGAGAGGGAGATAAATCTCAATTTTATAAATCACTGAACTCATTACATAGGTAGTCTATCATCCCTTTATATAAGAGGGATGAGATTACAAAAATAGAAAAACAATTAATTATCCTTAATTGACTCTAACTAATTAACCGACTAATTTTCGAAATTCAAATCGTTAACTAATTAATCGAGATCACAGGCGATCTCGTTTATTTTAATTAAAATTGCGACAACTCAATAAACGTAATCAAAATTAACGGATAATATTAAATAAATATGCGGCCCTATATTTTGGTTCTCCGTTGCATCAATAGTTGATGCAGCGTAAAAAATAGGGCTGCATTTATTTAAATTTATATCCGTCAATTTTATTTACGTTTATTTGAGTTGTCGTATTTTTAATTAAATAAACGAGATCGCTTGTGATCTCAAATAATTAATTATAGATTTGAAATTCAAATTAGTCGGTTAATTGGTTAGAGTCGAATTAGGATAATTAGTTTCAATTTGAATTTGATTTCTATTTTTGTAATCTCATCCCTCCTATATAAAGGGATGATGGTCCATTATTTTAGTCAGTTCAGTATGTTATAAAATTTAAGATTTATTCTCTCCTCTCCCTTCTCCTTCTCCCACGTGGTTTTCACGTTCTTCCTTCCCTAAATCCCTCGTGTTCCCGACGAGTTTCTCTTCTCAACCCCTCTATTTTCTACCACCGAAATCCACCGTTCAAAAATCAATTTTTATCGCCGCGCCGAATCTGATTTGCATCAATTGGTATCAGAGCATGGCCTACAGATCGTCCTCACGATCTGACGATCCGTCCAATTGCTCGCACCGACATGCATCAAGGGACCATCGTTCATCCGAACAAAAACGACGAGCCATCGACGCCTACAACAAGGAGACGAAGCGCATGCTACTTGATTTACAAACCACATTCCACTCCCAGTTTCGAGAACTTATGGCCGATTTTGCGACTCTACGCGCCGCCCAATCAAAGCCTCCAACCACCGAAGCCGCTGTCCCGAGTTTTGACGAAGAAAACCTTGCTGTGGAGGAAGATTTGATCGTTGTCTAGGCCGTTTCAGAGGAGAAAAACAACGAACTGTTCGTTGTCCAGCCCCTCTCAGAGGGAAAAGATGCCGTTGCCAAGGAGTTATTCGTTGTCCAGCCCGTTCCGGAAGAAAAAAAAGCTGAAACGCCTGCTGTCCAGGTATTTTCAGACGTGCAGAACCCCCCGGAATCGAGCTACGCCCCACCGCCGCCGCCCTTCTCCCTCCTTGCCAACGACGCACCCCCTGCACCGGCGACCCCATCCCCTTCCGCCACCCCTAAACCTCGGGCGGTGCAAGCCCCTGCCCCACCGCCTCTCCCGCAACCCATATCCACCACTCCGACATCTTCCTCCCCGCCCCACCCCATGCTCTCCACTTTCCCCAAGCAGCTCGGCATCTCCTGCGCGCCTGCCTACCACCCTCTCCCTCACCCCATTCCGCATCCCTCACTCCTTTCACCCTCCCTCAAGACAGTGCGACCCCGCCACTCGCTACCCCCATTCATTGTTCACCAGCGCCGCCTCGTACCCGCACCACTCCCACCGCTGGAATCAGCCTACCCGCCCCTGGAGTCAACCCGCCAGCTGCCTCTCGCTTCACAGACTCCCCTCCAACCCACACCAAGTCGCCTCCAGCTCCCCACGGCGCTACCACAGATTCGCCCCTGCTGTGCATCCTGACCCATTCCAGAACAGCTGCAGCCGCAACCACATAACCACTGCCGCTTTCCCTGTTGCCCCGTACCAACACTGCGTGCGTTTCACGCGTCGCTGCCGCTCGCACCAGCTTCCTCGCCGCCGCCATCGTCGGCCCCCATGTTGCTCCCGCCGCCATCACATGAAGAAGAGAGGAACCCTAGCGTGGGGTTCTCCTCAAAAAGGAATCGGATCTCCCCAAAGTAGGAATTTGGGATTTGTTCGGAAAAATTGCAAAAGGGCACCTCCACTCAGAGTTTTTTTAAAGAACAAGGTTGATGGTAACCTAAGAAAGGATGAAGAGGTACAAAATTTGCAGAGACACCCTCCAATTGGAAAAAAACTACAAACGTAATGTTGAAAGGGATCTAATTGAGGGAATTGCAAGCTACAATTTCAAGGATCAAATTCTCCAACGGCACATCAAAGATCAAGCAATTCGTCGGGATACGAATTTTTAAAAGCGGAGGAGAGTTGATGCAGCGTAAAAAATAGGGTTGCATTTATTTAAATTTATATCCGTCAATTTTATTTACGTTTATTGGGTTGTCGTATTTTTAATTAAATAAATGAGATCGCATGTGATCTCAAATAATTAGTTATAGATTTGAAATTCAAATTAGTCGGTTAATTGGTTAGAGTCAAATTAGGATAATTAGTTTCAATTTGAATTTGATTTCTATTTTTGTAATCTCATCCCTCCTATATAAAGGGATGATGGTCCATTGTTTTAGTCAGTTCAGTATGTTATAAATTTGAGATTTATTCCCTCCTCTCCCTTCTCCTTCTCCCACGTGGTCTTCACGTTCTTCCTCCCCCAAATCCCTCGTGTTCCCGACGAGTTTCTCTTCTCAACCCCTCTATTTTCTACCACCGAAATCCACCGCTCAAAATCAATTTTTATCGCCGCGCCGAATCCAATCCGCATCAGAATATATTACCAAAAACTTTAACTTGCAAAATAATTTCTTCTATATATTTATAATTGCTAGCAAGTTTTTAAAAAATGAAAGGTTTTAAAAAATGAAAGGCGGGACGAAAAGATTTCTCTGAAATCAAGGCGAGGCGTAATCTCGAGGTCGATGTGTAAGCCTCATTTTTCTTCCAAAAAAATTTGCAATTTAATAAAAAAATATTGTATAATATTTATATAGCAATATCATAACACAATATCCATGCATTTAAAGCAATTATATGATTTATAATGTAAGTCTTCAACGGCAAAAATGAATAAAAGGTTAAATACATTGTGCTTGGGAAGCTTTTTATATGACCTTTAAATCATCTATATGAAAACTGTCCACTTTTTCCTTTTTTTTCCTTTTTTCAAAAAACTCATATGGCCAAGGGGAATACCTAAAGTACATCTTCGACTATTAGCTCTTCCAATATCTCATTGTATATCATGTTTGATTGTTCCAATAAGCTAGTACTTGAAATTCAAATAAGTAATTTTAGAAAGGACCTTCAATGGTTGGTCTAATTAAGAATTTGTGTAAAGTTTTTGTATAAAGAACCACTTTTTTTTAGCCTCAAAAAAAAAGAACCACATTTTTACTTCCTTTAAAATGACACACAAAAAAAGGAAGAAACTAGTCTAAAAAAGGAAAAAGCAATTGAGAGGTGGTTCAGTTTTTTAGGGAAGAAGAAGAAAAACATGAAAGAATGATTGCATCCGAGACAAGCCTCGTCTCACCACCTCAAGACCGCCTCGTTCATCCGAGACACATGCCTCCCAAGACCACTTGAGGCAACCACCTATGAGTAAAAAGTCTCACCTCACCTCGAGGCATATGCCTCCTCCCCATCGAGGGGCCTTTTTAAACCAAGGTCTGTTAGTCCTCTAGTTCAATTAGTGAAAGTTGTAATGCTTCAATTCATAGATATTTGAATTACTATTGTTGCCTCAGTTTTATTTTCCATCTAGTGCATACAGATGGCCAAAAATTTAGAAGCAAGTATCATATATTTTAGATTGAAGTTTGATGTTGAGGAGGACGAATTATTCAGTTTACATTATCGATAAAAAACTAGGGTTTGATTCTCATCTTTCTTGTTAGTCACTTACCAGTTAGGAGTCAATTATTACCACCATGTAACGGACACTATACACCATACCATGCAAGAGTGTGCTATTCACTTTTTCTCTATATTAGAAATTAGATGAGTTTTATATATTATTCATTTAAACCATTTTAAAGCTTGTGAGTGATTTCTTTATAATCAAGAAATTAGACGTCGATGTTATTTCTTCTAGGATGCCCTTTTTGCAAACTTGGCGAAACAACATCAACGTCGGCACTAAAAACTCTATACATGTATGTATGATTTACATATGTGTATAATTTACATATGTATTTGTGTATATACGTATGTATGTATGTATATGTATGTGTGTTAATATTACTTAAAAATCTAATGATATATCTTCTAATGGATCAAAATGTAAAAACTGAGCAAAAGGCTTCATTTTTCATTCAAGCGTTCGCATAAGGAGAATCTAAGGCAAGGCATTGGAACCTCGTCTCGTCTTGCCTTGGAACCTAAAAGAATGCCTTTGGCAACTCTAGGTTAGACTAGTACTACAGCGTACACCAAATGTTGAAAAACCAATACATGTCATGAATGTAATGTATGCAATTAAGAAAAGAAATTACAATACACTTCAATTTTACTGACAAAAGAATCCTAATGTAATACACGGGATTGCCCATAAGAACTAAAATTTGAGGATTCATGTATGCTTTACAATGATCATAATCATAAATATTGCCTTACACTGCCCATGTATTCTTGTTCATTCTCTCATATCATGTAAGAGTACATGATTTTATATTCCATCACCATAGTGATTAATTTCATGGTTGGTCATGTATACAAGAGGATTTGACGTGAGTATAAGTGGCTGCACTTCTGTAATCGTTATACAAATGTATCTTGCATTCTAACATGTCTATTAGTCCAATGAGTTATGATAGGCCCACATGCTTATGACGTCATTTTTTAATAAAAAAGAAGTCTCGAAGTCCACACATGGAACTTGGGGTATGGGAGGGAGAAAGCATGCCCCATCCCTTTAGAGGACTGGAGGGAGCCCCAGAATCTAATCAAAGACATTAGCATCATTAAAATGAGTGCTAGTAATAGTTACATATCATGTTTATACAACGAAAGGCTATACAGGCTCTAGGGCTATCGATAATAGTAGTCCCTAATCTTCAAATATTCCAAATCTATCGAGGAGTACTTGTAATGGAGGAAGAAACCCAACAGTAATTTATAATGGGGCATATTGTCGAGATATTTCTGACATAGCGACAAAAGCAAGTTAGTTCAAATGAAGATATAATGGGCATCGTAACATGGGGATGTGTTGACAAAATGAAGTGTTGCAACAGTCACCTGATTAGATCAATTAGTCGATCCGACTATGCTATTCGGTGGGTTGACCGAACAGTAACTTTGATTGACTAGTCAACCGACTAGTGATGAAATAATATTTTATAATTAATATTTTTTATTTATTCTATTTTTCTTTGATGTAATGCAGTGCTACAAAATTTGGTAATCAAAATCCAATCGGTCACCAATACACAATAAACATTATTCATGTCACAACAACAAAGCCTTTTCCCACAATTATGTAGGGTCAGCTGCATGGATTTTCAGCCTCTATTAAGATCAATTTTAGATTATTCTCAGACTTAAATCCAAATAACTAAGATCCCTTCCAATAGTCTCATTCCAACACTTCTTGGGCCTTCCTCGCCCTCTCTTAACCGGCTCAACATCCCAAATCTCGCATCTTCTAACTAACTGGCGCATCAATCAACCTCCTTTGCAAATGGCCAAACCATCTTAATCAATTTTCTCTCATCTTATCCTATATCGGAGCTACACCAACTTTCCTTCTGATCGCATCATTTTGAATGCGATCTTTTTGTGTATGATCACGCATCCACCTTAGCATTTCCATTTCTGCTACTGTCATTCTCTGCACATGTCTATGGTTCACATGCCAACATTCTGATCCATAGAGCATAGCAGGTTTGATGACTACTTTGTAATACTTTCCTTTGACTCCCAAAGGAATTTTCTTATCACAAAGAACAGTAGATGATCCTCTCCACTTGAGCCAACAAGCATTTATTCTATGAGTAATGTCCTCATCAATTTTCCCATCTTGTTGCAGAATAGATCCCAATTATCTGAAAGAATCTTTCTCTTGATTGTTATTTGTCTCCAATCTTCACCTCGAGTACACCACCATTGTTTCCATCAAATGGCACCCCATATATTTAGTATTAGCCCTACTTTATACGAAATCCTTTAGTCTCTAAGGCATGTCTCCAAACCTCCAGCTTCTCATTTACTTCATCTCTTGTCTCATCAATCAACATAATATCACCAACGAACAACATACACCAAGGTATATCATCCTGAATGTGACTAGCCAGCTCGTTCATAATCAACTCGTCCAATATACACCAATATTATTCAAGTGACTATTCGAAATTATTTGATTATGTTTTTTTACTAGTTTAAATATAAAAATTATATCAAATACATATATTCCAGTACAGTCATCATTAACAAGATAAAAATGTCATTTTAAAAAAGATATTATTGGGAAACTGAGATGTAGCTTTGACATTTTATGTGATATTAGGATAAATCAGAACCCTTTAGATCCAAATAACTAAGATCTCGTTGGAGTCCCCTTCCAACACTTCTAGGGCCTTCCTTATCCTTTCTTAGTCGATTCAACATCCCAAATCTGCATCTCCTAATAGGTACATCAGTTGACCTCCTTTTCAAATGGTTAAACTATATTAAGCAGTTCTCTCTCGTCTTAATCTCTATCAGATCTACACCAACTTTCATTCTAATCACATCATTTTGTATCCGATCTTTTTGTGTATGACTACACATCCACCGTATCATTTTCACTTCTACTATAGTCATTCTTTGTACATATCTATGGTTCACAAGCCAACATTCATATCCATAGAGCATAGTAGGTCCTACGGCTGCTTTGTAATAATTTCCTTTGTTTTTCATAGGAATTTCTTATCACATAGAATAGTAGAGGCTCCTCTCCATTTCAACTTATATTTATTTTATAAGTAACATCTCCATTGATTTCCCTATCATGTTGTTAAATAGATCTCGGGTATCTAAAAGAATCTTTCTTCTTAATGTTAAATCTTCACCTTGATCCCTTCACCAATGCTTCCATCAAATGTGCACTACATATATTCAGTCTTAGCCCTACTTATATGAAATATGTTAATATCTAAGGCATGTCTCCAAACCTTAAGCTTCTCATTTACTCCATCTCTAGTATCATCAACCAACATAATATCATCAGCAAACAACATACACCAAGGTATCGCATCCTGATTGTGACTAGTCAACTCGTCCATAATCAAAGTAAAAAGAAATGAACTCAAAGTTGAACCTTGGTGCAAATCGATGTTGATGTCAAAGTAGTCGGTCTTTCCAGATCGGATCCTTACACAAGGTGAAGCCTCTTCATACATATCAGCATGATTCGAGATATCAAAATATATCAACGATATATTTCCGCTATAACGGTATCAATCTTATCGATATCCATATGTATCCTTTTCCAGGAAATTAGTCGATATTTCACGAGATATCAGCGATATATCAACATATCAAGATCATGGTTATTAAGACGGCAAGACGACAAGGCGCTACACCTGGGCGCCTGTCGCGCACCTAGGCGTTTTCCAAAATGTGTCATCCTTTTTTTATTTTTTAAGTGCATGTCGCATTTTGGAGATGCGACATCAGTTAATATTTTTAAAAAAAATTACAGTATGTATTTAATTTTTTTATATGTTTGGGACTTTTGTATTTATAAATACATAGTAACTAGAGTGTTGGAGCCATGGTATTAAAAGGCGCACCTCGAGGCGGTCGAGGCGTACGCCTCGAGGCGAGGCGGGCCTTTTTAGCCTCGAGGCGTGCGCTTCGACCTTGTCCAGTGAGGCGTGCGCCTCGAGTGGCTAAGGCGTAGCCTCGAGGCGTTCCGCCTCGAGGCGGTCGAGGCGTTTTCCGAGGCGTTTTTATTTTTTTGAAGATTTTTTTTATGATTTTATTAGTTTACATGGTGGTTTGAGAAGCTTATAAATATATACTTGTTTAGGATAATGATTATACAAGTTAAATGCTTAAATCTGATGTTTCTTTTGTACCCATAACTCCATATTTACTATTAATTATGTGTAACTATTTCAGCAAACTGCTTCATATTTACTATTAATTATGTCTAACTATTAATTTATACAAGACGAATGCTTAAATTTGACCTCTTTCAGATTCATATGCTTAAATTTGACCTCTTTCGTGTTCATATTTACCATTAACATGCCAAATTATTTTAGTGAACTCTTACTATTACATCCTTAAACATATAAAAATGTGTATACGAATTCGAATACTCATATAAGAAAAAAATTTGGGACGGGGGCGCTGCCCCCTGCACCCCCACAAGGGGGGCCAACCTACAGCGAGACCCCCGTACTGGTAGGATATGGTGGCACAGGGAGGGTATCAAACCGTTCTTCATCTGAATATAGTAGAGCATATAGTTAGGATTCAAATCATATGATTCATATCAACAACTTGGATATTTATAATGACAACTAAAGCCAATCCATTTTAAATAAATTTTTAGTGATAGTTATAACCAATGATTTTCTTTTGATTGGGTAGAAATTTAGAAAGGTTTATAGCATTGAGTCATTGACATGTCCTTTTTTCATGTTCTTATCTTCATAATATCATCATATATTACATTGTTATATACTATATGTTTGTCAGATTATATTATTTCACCAATAAATATATTTATTATATATTTTATAATTATTTTTCTATACAAAACTGAGGCTTACGCCTCGACCGCCTCGAGGCTATGCCTCGCCTCGCTTCCACGGAAAACGCCTTGTTCCGCCTTTCGTTTTTTCGAACATTGGTTTTTCAAGCCAAGAATGAGAGCAAATTATTCAGTTTCATCATGGCATCTGTCTTATCAAGCAAGATGTCCAACCTCTTCGTACTTATTATGTACATTGTGAGGCATATTTGAGAAACTGCGTAGCTACACTCCAAGACAATGTGAAAAGTTGAACACTTACTGAACATCTTAATTGTAGCTTTTTAATTATTTAACCAACATCCGGTTGCTCACCCGTGCATCCATTCCTCTGATGGAGGAGCTGCCCAGCCAACTGATATGTATTGATGTTCCCCTTACTTCCCAGACCCATACCTGATATGCCATGGCAGCTTTACTAGGCAGGGGGTCATTCTTTGAAAAAAAAATATTTGGCAAGGGGTCAATCGTCATATGCTTCCGTCAATTGTGGTGACAAATGCGGTCATGGAGGCAACATGAAATGGCCTAAATTTTAGGAAAGAGTTTTAAAGGGGTAACAAAAGTGAAATCGATGCAAGGGAACAAAGAGGAGCATGTGGGGATGTGTGACGAACAGAAAAAATGAGGTTGAGAATGTGACCGGAAGGTACAACAAAAGGGAGAAAAACTCAAGATAATAGAATTCAATGACTATCAAAAACTCTTATCTTTTCATTCACTCGTTACATAGGAATAGGATGCTTTATATAAGGAATTAACCCATTAAAAAAGCATCCTTTCAACAAACACGAATCCACGCCAAAAGAAGCATCCCAAAGGTTGTGATTTTTTTATAAGAATTTAAATTACAATAAATATAAATTACAACAAAAATAGAATAAGATATCTTGTAATGCATCAATACTCCATTGCTTTGAAAAACTCATCTCCCGATGAGTTGCTTGATCATCAGCCATAGTATTGGATAATGCCATCTCTAATCGTTAAAAGAATTTCCCAAATTCTCCTCCCGCAAACCTCATCTCTAACTTCTCCACCAAAAGAAGCCAAACATATTGCCGCAATCAATCGGACATCAAACAAAGCCCACTGTACTACAAGGGCAACCTAACACGACAAATCCTCAACCAGGACTCGTACTGCAAGAATTTCTCTAAACCAAGACCAAAAGGCACAAAAGAAGACTTAGCCCTATTAATTCTCGATCCCAAATCTTCCCCTAACAAATCAAGAACAATTGATAGACCTCCGCGGCTAGAATCATCTCCTTCCTCAAACGGGTATATCATTAACATATGCAAGATAGGCATGGACAGCTCCAAGGATGGTGATGATGTTGGTTCTGCATGTGGTGGCGTCGGTGGCATGGGGGCATCCTGGACAGCAACCATGAGGGATTATGTCGACAGTTCAACAACTTCATCTGCCACGCTTTCATCATAGATGACTCCGATATCTTCTTCACCCTCGGGATTTTCATTAAAGATGGGTCATGTATCTTCCTTATCTTCTCGTACATGAGTTGGAGCACTAAAATATTCTTCTTGACTGAATATATCTCCATCAAACACGCTTTGTATAGGTGTTGTCTTGGAAGACTCGTCTTCATGAATGAATGTGCTTTCTTCTAATGTGAATAAATCGGTGGTCTAGCCATGAATCCAACCATTGTGTTACCTTCACACTCGACAGTATTCGTTGCTTGAACTTTTTCTGACGCGAAAACGGACCTTGTCTAAGATGACTCGAATCAAACGTCAGTCATCAATATTCATCAAGATCGTCGAAAAATGCGTGACATTGCAGTACCAATTGATGCAGTTGAAAAATCAAGAGGAAGGAAAGAAGAGAGAAAGGTGCGCGACGCGCCTCGCATGGTTGAGAAGGGAGGAGGAGTTGAAAGGAGAAACCCTAGAAATTGGGAGAAAGGGGGATAATGGTGGAGGCGCACTCCAAACCAAAATTCTCAAATTCAATTCATAACTTAACTTGACTTTACAATAGACTATTGCCCCCTTTTTATATAGGGAGGCATGTAATTACAAGAATATAAATAGAATAAAATCAAATCAAATCTTAATTGAACCCTAAATGACTATACTAA
The DNA here is from genome assembly GCA_037367405.1 of Ottelia alismoides. NCBI lineage: Eukaryota > Viridiplantae > Streptophyta > Magnoliopsida > Alismatales > Hydrocharitaceae > Ottelia > Ottelia alismoides. Next base: position 1,141,680 of record JAZKJV010011719.1, on the reverse strand, counting down.
CGTTATCTACCACAAAAGTTGAGATTACAATCAATGTTCAATGTAAATAAAAATAACTGACCAAGAAATTTGACTAATTAAGGATGAAACCCCTAATTTTGAGGAACTCCTACTTGAGCCCTCAAATTGAGTTTGATTGCATCAATGTATTTTTCTCATCTCCCATCAGAATATTTCTTCATTTATTAACATATTAAAACGTTAATAAAGATAACTGAGTAATAAGCCCACCCTCCTAGTATTTCAGAAATGGAAAACAATTCCCAGCTCCGAATAACAGGTCGTATACGTGAATCAGAGTAAACAACAACTAATAATATCATGCAAAAAATAAAAAAGTAGATCAATTATTTGATCCAAAACTGCAACAATCAGCCAACTACTAGATTAAACGCCAGTTTGTTTTAAGTAGTTGGTATGGTAGCTCTTCAATTTATACCTAGTTTGACAATTTAATTGTATGCCCTCCATATTTATAAAAGCAGGTCATATGTTATGAATACCACTGGGAGTCAATTGTGCATGCGAACAATTAGTATGGTATTTTTCTCTTAGCTTGCCTTCACCATATAATTGCACGCTCTCCCCTTCATGACGAAATAGCATAAGAATAGCTTATAATCATTTACAAAATTTTACTGATCTCCTCCCTTATACGTATCAGAATGTTATTTATCTATGTAGCTTGCACTCATCTACTCTATATAAACTTAAATTGCAAAAATAACATCAGAATCAGATACTACGAACCACGCCACGTACAAATCGACGAAAAAATATGATGAACCACAGAAGCAGGGGTGCTTACCAGCCCTTCCATCTGCACGACCCTGAGGGGCGGCGCGATCTCTTCCGTCGCTACCGCCTGCAGAAACGATCTAGTCATCGCTGCAACGCCAAAAATGCAACGGCGAATCGATCAGCAGAAATATCAAAACAAGCGATCGGCATCGATCGAGTATATGTAATTGAAACGTTATTTACGCGCAGCCATTGCAATCAAATCGCTAAATCCGATGTGCGAAACTGATAGCGGTGAGAAGGAACAAAGTTTAGGGCACGCAGTGGAGACGAGCGAGGGAGGCAGGGAGGTTTTGTTCTTGGTGGTCTGCCGCGGGTATTTCGTAACAGGTATTGATTCACAAGAGAGGCCCAATTATACCGTTTCCTCTGGGATGTCCAAACCGATAACAGGAGTAGTGGAAACCCGAATCCGAATGTATATTATAAAATCTTTTTTTTTTGGCTTTTTAACGGTCGAAAGTTCATTCATAAGCAAAAAAAATACAAAAAACTTACAGAAATATATAACTTTATATTTGTTACATAAATACAATAAGTACCTACTTATTGGTAGATTAAATATGTGACAGAGTAGTAGGACGTTCTTTCTCTTTGGCATACTCATTGATGGGTGTGTTTGATTTAGATAATGTGGAGGTGTAACTTTTTAGGTTAAGCTGATGGGTAAGTTGTGTGTTTGTTTTGGTGTCGGTGGAGAGGGTTTATTTTAATGTGATTTATTTAAAGTTTGAGAAATGATTGGTTGTTGGATGCTTTTATGATGAGTAGAATGTGGGGAAGATGTTATAATCTATATCTTTTGTCGAAGAGACTTTTATTTGAGTAGTGGGCAGTATGTGAGTTTTAAATTTGGTAATTCATTAAGTAATCAATTAATACTATTTTAGCATGACATTTAAGCCTGTAATTGGCTATTCTAGGATTTGATTACATAATTGCATGTTTGAGAATGATTATATTTGAATTTAATATTCCAATATGCAATAATTATGTTCCTCGATCATTTATTAGCATCATGTCGGCTAGGACATTCCACCATAATATGTTGTTAATACTAATCAAATTCATTAATACATTAAGTGATGTCAATTAACAAAGCATGTTTGGATAATTTTGTTTTCCTTACATTCCACCATAATCCATCGTATAATTAATCAAACTCGACTATCATGAGAAGACATCAACAATTCCCATTACAACGTTCATGCTTACAAACATAGTTTAACATATAAGTGCATCAGATAGAAAAGTGATGATGGAAGAACTTCCTCCTCATCTCATAACCACACCATGATCACCCTCATGTCGTGATATAATGAGAAGGCATAGCTCCTTAGGTCCACTTGCAACATAGGATATATGAGTCGGATTATAGTCAATATGTAAGTGAATTTGTAAAGACGATATAACTAAATTATACCCTATCCCAACGGTTATCTATAACTTCTTGTGGATCCACCATGCGGGTGTCAAGGTAATAAAACAATTGAGAACATAGTTCCTATACAAGTAGGTAAATGTCACATAGTGCATGGAATGGTCTCTGAAGTGAAGCCGTGGGGATCGTGTCAGTACTAGGGCTATTATGAAAAAATACAAGGCGACTGTGTGCCAGCTGTCACGCAGGAACCATTCTTATCGATCTAGAGACATATGCACGTGGTAGTATACGATGTGCACAAGCTTCTAGTGCATCTATGGTGTCCAATGCTCCGTGAGCTACATTATGACACAAAATTAGGCTTTATTTTTTCTCACGTTATGGGATCTTGGATATTGTGACGTAAATATACAAAGTTATACATACATATGGAAAGTCTACTATAAATTACATTAAGCCATGATAACTGATATACTATCACATGAGTATAGAGAAGTTCGTCGTAAAAGGGGAGAACAACAAAGTATCAGTAAGGGGAGGACACAACTACACTTGTATGCATCTAAACTCCAAGTGAAAGACATCTTGCATATTGTTGAATCACATGAATTATAGTCCCTCAATGAGTAGAATATTGCTTCAACCTGCATCATCAAAAGATTAGACTACTAGGAACACGCATTATTTCACACACATTATCAAAGATGGTCAAGTAATTTTATATTTCTCAGGAAGTTTCCATGCATCGTGAGGGGTACATGAGAGAGGCTAAAGAGGGTATTAGGACTATCAAAACTTTGAGATGAAATATCTCAAGGATACCTTTCATATCTTGGAACTAAATTTATTTAGAAATAAAGAAACGAGGGTATTATGATTATAACAACAAGGATACATCTTTAAAGGATTCCATATGGATAACTCCAAAAAGCTTCTTTCCCTAATAAATGGTGTTATCTAAAGGGTTTGGACCTCAAGATGTTGAGGTTGAGAAGACTATAGATGTATGCCCTTACGCATCAGCTATAGGAACCATGATGTATGTCATATAAGATTGAACATGTTCTATGCAATAAGATTGGTAAACAGTTACCAATCCTATATAAGGAGAAAAAACTTGATTGCAGCAATAAACATCTTAAAGGTCTTAAGGCTATAGAGATAGTGATCTCCAAGTCTTATCATGAGATACCTAAGAGAGACTCAAGACCATGCTTTAGTCTATGGGAATAGTGATCTCCATATATGGATATTCTGACTTTGGGTTTCTGATATAACAAGGATAATAAAGCTTTCATCTTGTTACTTTTAATTGAATAATAGTGATGTGAGATAAAAGTAGCGAGAAGCAGGACTCAGGGATGTTTCAACAAAGTCGAATATTGATTGTAAATACACCAATTACATTAAATGCAAGTACTGTTTCCACGAGATATCCAAGTTTGCAATAGAACTTGGCATAGTCTACAATGACCGAATGACTAATCAGTTGTCATGGCTATTTGGCTAAATAGACAAATGATTAAAACATGAATGTGGAACCAATAGTTGTCCATGAATGTCTCGGAGGGCTAGTAGTATGTTTGGTAAACCAATAGATTGATGGTCTGACAATGAGCATATACGTCGACAAGATGGTGTGCATGAAAGGAAATATGAGTTGTATGATTTCTCACATGAATCATACATTTATGAAGGTGAGGGATTACGCCTCGAGCATCATGAAAGCATGTATATCGTATCATAAATGATCTAGGTCGATTAGTCGCAAGGGGCATCAAAAAATTAAAAAAATCGATGAAACATATGATATGGAAACGATTCCAATGTCATTCCATCAAGATCACATAAGTAATATGGATACCTCTTGAAACTTGATCGTGATCCACGACTCTCTAAGCAAAGAGGCATCCTATCTCAAGTATGATCCGCCGGAGGGGGTACTTGTGGGTGTGTGGATGAGACGTGTGCTTCTTACAATCCAAACGACAATTCAAACAGGGAACCTCCTGATTTCATCTCATGAAATACGAAGTCTCCTTCATGTGCACAGGTGCGGAACCAAGAATTTCACGAAGGAGGGGCCGAGTATACAATTATTATGTATGCTCAAAAAATAAAAAAATCTATGTATTTTTTAACGATATTTTTAAATAGATTAAATTTTTAAAATAAACCTCTTTCAATCTTGATAAACGTAGAATTTAAATCTATTATTAATGTTAGAATTTCAAATAGATTGGTATTTTCTGTGAAAATTTTTAAAATTGGATAAATATACTAATTTAAGCATCTCTGAACCACCCAAAAAAAGGCTAAATTATCAAGTGAAATTTCGAAACAAAAAAGTTCATGGTTAAAAGGAAACAATAAAATTTATTTTATTTATAAGGAGTACTAAAAATAATGGGAGAGATAAATAAACTCGAATACAGATTTATATCAAATTATTTTAATACTTTGGAAGTGATTGGATAAATCATACAAAAGAAAGTAAAATTGTTGGAGATAAGATTCGAACCCTGGTCTTCAAAAAAATAACCTTACCACTCTATCATTTAACCACTTAATAATTCAACAACATTTCTCTAACAACATTAATTATAATACAGGTAAGGAGGAGTCATATAAAAAACTTAATACATTGTATAAGTGACATATAATAATCATGTGGGGGCATAATATATACTAGTTTCGTCCCTTGACTTGATACAATTTTATATCAAATTATTTTAATACTTTAGAAGTGATTGGATAAAAAATATAAAAGAAAGTAAAATTGATGGAGATAAGATACGAACCCTGGTCTCCAAAATAAAAGCCTTGCCACTCTACCACTTAACCATGTAATGATTTTGCAATATTGTTCTAACAACATTAATTATAATACAATTAAGGAGGGACCGTATTTAAAACTTAATACGTTGTATAAGTGACGTATAATAATCATTGGGGGGCCATGACCCCCCATGATGTATACTAGTTCCGCCCCTGCATGTGCACAAGACGTGGAAGAAAACAGAGATCCACGAGCAATCAATTTTTAATTTCCACAAATTTCAAATGCAACAACTAAATAATTGATGGAATTGATCCAACCAATTTACAATTTATAATTAATTCATAATCAGCCAAGTGCACAAACCAATAAAGAAAATATGATATAAATAGACATTCTACTTTATTGTATACATCTAAATAAACAAACAATGACTTCGGATTTTCAATTTGTAATTTAGAAATCATTATATAACCTGAACTTAAAATTTGTTGTGACCTTGAATATTTTCAAACTATTGGGTCCAACCACTGATGGGGATATATCCTATACAATTTCATTTATTTTGAGTCCCAAAATAAGATAAACAAGTGATTATAACAATCGAGTCCTCTTCTAACTATGCATATGGAGAAATCCAATTTCTTGAGGTCGCGCGGTAGAAATTGCACGAAACTTTTTCACACTGATTCAAGGTTTGATTAACGACTCACTAATTAGTATTTTTATTATGTTATATAAATAAAAATCAGTAGCAAAAAATTCAATATTTTCGATCTATGATTTTTTATCTAAATATAAGTATGTGATCATTTTCAACATATGAATATTCTCTCGAATGCCATCGACTATTGGTGTGTCTTTTGGACATGAGTTCAAACCTTACAAACATCATATACATTGCAAAAAATATAATCTGAATAGGGGATAATATCTACAACATTGTATGTCACTGAATCATTCAAAACATCAACCTAATCACAAAATAATGTCCCCGATGATCGGAATAATATGGTTGATTGTTCATCAGACTTGGATGTAATCTAAATCCTTTAAACTAAGTTTTTGATAAAATTGAAGGGATTTCATAACTCGAACATCGTGGAAACGTGGAAAATGATAGCAAACAGTCTGCATTTTCAATGTGCTTATAGCATGAACACAAGTTTTAGCATAATAACAAAATTTATGCGAAGCGAAACCACAACAATTACATATCATGTCAAGCTCCTGATTTTATCTAATGAAATCGGGTCCTCTTGCACGTACGTGAAGCACGATGAAGAAGATGATCTTCTCTTCCACAGGGCTATGCCCATGAGAGAGAGAGAGAGAGTTGTTGCAACTTTTGCTTCGACTTAATTATATAAAGAAAGAGCTAGGATTAGCCCTTTTTACACAAAATTGGATGGCTAAGATACACTCCTAATAAAGTTAGTGGTCTAGATTTTATTGCAGCAATTTCCAATATTATAATTAATTTCAAAAGAAAAAAATAAGTTGAAGACATTCTTCAACAAACCATCTTAATTAAAATCAATTAATATGTAGAAGGATTGGGAAAGAGGAGTGCCTTCTTTCCTTATAGGTGATGGATGTCTACATGGTGCTTCCACCATGGTTGTCCGCTCCAAATAAGGAGTGGAGTGCTCTCCACTCATTTCCTATTCGGTGAGATCACAATACCCATCAAATCTTATACGTGTGCAACAATTGTTATTGTTAAATTATCACCAGAATAATTCCAAATTATTTTGTGACTATTTTAATCATGCCACGAATCATATTCAACTATCCAATATTAAATGTAAATCGCATTCACATTTAATTATATAATGTGAGTCCAATTCACATTTAATTGTATATTGTGAATCAAATTCACATTAACTTATAAAATGTGAATCATATTCACAATTAAATCCTTCTATATAATATTATGGATCATATCCATAATATCCACAATTATTGTGGATAGTACTATCTACATTATTCATATATATGGTACTTAAATCCAATTTAATTATCTTATATGCCTCTTTACATATGTCCAAATAATGTGAATCATATCCACATAATTAATGATAATTAAAATATAATATATCATCAATTTTCCAATTCTCAGATATTGTTAATAATAGAACTATTCTTGAACTCCTTCAAGAACAGTGCGCCTTCTCCGCGGATACTTGGATATAAGGATAGGACGATTATATATTACATGTATAGTGACTTGGATACTAATATCTAATCTCATATACATATATAGAAGGCCTCTCAGAGATGTTTGATTAGGTCAGACATAATATCTAATTTCTTCATTGCATCCAAATCATATTCAGATCATTGTTCAACATTTGGACTAAGATTAGATAACTAATCTATTGAATTGAGTCACTAAAATCCAAACCTATTTCATCACTCCCTCAAATGGAAGTGTCACGGTTGTATGATCTATTAAGATTACACCCTTGAGTATTCCCAATACTTGTACATCCTGTATACTGGAAGATCCAGAATAACCCAAAGTTTCAATCATATTTGAAATGTCTTCTCCAAGGTTTCATCATCAAGTTTCTCATTCGATCATTGGGAGTTGGTATCGATCATATGCTTTCAAAAAGCATATATCATATCGACAAATCTTACCATGCTTCCAAAGAAAGAAGATTATCTATGGAATTTGATTGGTCCCAACATCTCATGACTGTGCTCATGTCTTTTGATTCAGCAGTGAAACCATATGATCCCTTTGAGAGATCGTATTACTCATATGCCATTGTATGCACACCAACTTATCAGTGTTCAGACTTTGATCATGTCATCAACCTAATGGTTTGTCTAATATACACACTCGTACACATAGTAACACATCCATCTTTGGTTAAAGGATGCATGCATGTATTGTGACAGATTATGATATAGATCTTGGTTATCTCGATCTCGTTAAGTCAACTCTTTGACTTAACTTATCCAACACCTTTGAGTCTTTATTCTTGTGTAGAGGCATGCATCAAGGGGGCAATCAGATATCAACCTTTGGAGTAAGGATTTCCATCTCATTCTCAGGATGGATATCCTCACTTGACAATCATTTGACGGTGGAGTTGAGTCCTCAATTCTCTTTAAATATCATCTCATCAATAACATATGTGGTTTAACCATTGAATCAACAATTGTATGATTATAAATATGGCCATGGTACATAACCTTAATTGTACTAAGTAACCTTATAAGTGTACTCATTATTGGTAAAGGTCACCTTGGTGAAGTTGATATACTACGCTTTTATATCTGATGGATGATGTGTCATATCCTTTCCATGTGTTTGTTGTTTTGAAGTCATATGGGTTCCTTCACTTGAGCTATGACTCCCTTGTTATTTGTAGAGCAACGAGATGGGAGTACCTAAGGAAACTACACCAAGATCTAAGATGAAATTATGCAACCACACCGCCTCTTTCATAGCATTCGATGCGGCAATGTACTCATCTTCTAACATCAAATCAGTCGTGGTATCCTGCTTCTTGCTTCTCTAGTCACAACACTACCATTAAACAAGAATACAAACCCTGAAGTTGACTTCTGATCATCAATATCAGATTGGAAAACTGAATCTATGTATCTCAAGTCTTGGAGATCACCATCTCCATAGACCAAGATATAAACTCGTGTCCTTCTTAGATACTTGAAGATGTTCTTCACTACATTTCAATGTCGGTATCCATAACATGATCGATAATGACTTATCACTCCTATTGCATGGCAGATATCTGGCCCTTACATCATGGCACACATTAGGCTTCCCACAACTGATGAGTAAGACAACCGGCAATGGCCTTCTTTTTCTCGACACTTTGAGGAGCCATCCCTTTAAACTGGTGTATACGGGATCTTAAGGGAAGAAAATCTTTCTTGGAATTTTCTATATGGAATTGTTTCAAGATCTTCTTAATGTACCCATGCGAGACAATCCCAAAATCCTCTTTCTCTATTTCTTAACATCTTTAGACCCAAGATGTAAGAGACTTCTCCAAGATCTTTCATCTCAAAGGTATGGGATAGACATATCTTAATACTAGTAATCATTCATATATCATTTCCAATGATAAGGGTGTCATCTACGTAAGGCAAGATAAACACAATGGTGCTCCCGATAAGCTTCTTGTACATATATGATTCATCAGGATTGTGAATGAAATCATAACTCTTTATGGTTTCATCAAATCTGATGTTCCAGCTACGAGAAGCTTGTTTGAGCCCATGGATGGATTTCTTTAGCTTATACACTTTGCCTTCCTCAGTTATGAAGCTGTAGGGCTGCTTTCTATAGATATCCTCCTCGAGGTATCCACTGAGGAATGTGGTCTTGATGTCCATCTATCAAATGACGTAATCAAGATGTGTAGCTATAACTAGCAGTGCCCTAATGGACTTAAGCGTGGCCACATGAGAGAATGTCTCGTAGTAATTGGTACCTTCTCTCTGCATGTGACCCCAAGTCACGAGCCGTACCTTAAAGGTCTCTACATTCCCATCAGGTCCTCTTTTTCTTTTGAAGATCCATTTTCACCCCCATGGGGTTTACCCCCCTTAGGTGGATCCTCTAGGTTTCATACACCGTTATTGTGCATGGAGTCCATTTCAGACGTCATTGCTAATATCCATCTATCCATGTCACGATCCATGAGTTCTTCATCAAATGAAGTTAGATCATTGCCAGACTATTCTAACATACAAAATCCATGCATTTCAAGTGGTGTAACTACACTCGAACACATTCGAAGAGGTGTGGGTGCTTCATCTCTAGTTATTTCTCCACTTTCCGATTTAGGAAGCTCATTATCTTCAGGTGATTATGTGAGTTCCTTTACTTCATTCTTGTCTTGACTTTTAAGGAAGTCATCCTCTAAGAATTTCATATCCATAGAGATGAATACCTTTTGAGTCTCAGGGTCGTAAAGTTGGTATCTAATACCATCCTTTACATACCTAATGAAGTAGTAATATCAAGTGCAATATTCTAGCTTACTTACGTCCATGTTCTTGGCATGGACTAAGTAACCCCAAATCCTCAAGTGTCTAACATTGAGCTTGGTTCTGAACCAAAACTCATGAGGGCTTTTGGGTACAGAATTGCTAGGAATATTGGTAAGGATGTATATTGTAGCCTCTACTACATATCTCCAGAAACTAACAGGTAAATGTGATTTACTCGTCAATAATCGGATAATATCCATAATAGTCATGTTGTGTCTTTCAACAACACCATTTAGTTGGGGAGTACAAAAGGAGTGATATTGGATACAATTTCTCTCTCTTTAAGGTAATCCTTGGATTCAACTGAGAGGTACTTATCGCCTCAGTCAGATCAAATCCGTCTAATCTTCCTATAGGTTTGGTTCTCAATCAAAGCCATGAATTCTTTGAACTCTTCAAAGATTTCATACTTATGATGCAATAGTAAGATAAACATGTATCATGACTGGTCATCAATAAATATCAAATAATATCGATACCCATTTCGAGTCACGGTATTGAACATACCACGTACATCGGTATGTATTAGGTAAAGTATACCATCGCATCATGTACCCTTATTTTGAAAGGATGCTCTGGTCATTTTACCTCGAATGCAATGTTCACAATTAGGTAAACTTTGAACATGTATAAAATCTAATGGTCTATTTTTTAAATCTATTGATCATATCAACAAATAAATGGCCAAGCTTTTGATGCCAAATCATAGTTAAATGATTTCCATCATCTCTAGACCTTTTAGGGTTTTTATTAGTGGTAATAACATTCATGACATATTCATCAATGCACAATTCAAAGAGTCCAACTAGAGTTAGAAAACCATATGCAATATGTTTACTATAATGACTTGTGTTAAGTTTCTCATATAACATGAATGAATATCCATTTCTAACTAACTTAAATAGATATAATAATTTTCTTCTAACATTTGGAACATAAAGACATTTTATAAGTAATAAGACTCTCCCATTATATAATGATAGTCTGCATGTCCCGACGACGACCGCTGCAACAGTTGCATCAGATTCCATCTGGATGACCATCTCCCCTTCCTCAAGCTTCTTGGTTTCCTGAAATAGATGCAAAAAATTGTATACATGAACAGATGCACCAGAATACAACCCAAGTACATTCTCGTCCTATGGATAAATTTGGTTCCAATGATGAAACTAGATATTATAGTTGTTGGAGCTTTATCCTTTTCAACAGTTTTTAGGTAATTTGGACGGTTATACTTCTAGTGCCTCGTCTTCTTGCAGTGGTGACAGACATCCGATTTCTTGGATGCCATGAGTGTAGAAACCTGAAAGGATGAACCAACATCATGACTCTTCTTCTTCTTCTTCTTACTCTGGACCGGACCCTTCTAGAACCCTTGCTTCCGACCACGCTTTCCCATGTACAACCATTGCACTACTAGTAGGATTCTTCTTCTTCATGACGTCCTCAACATACTTCAATGAAGATATGAACTCAGTATTTGTCAACCTCAGTTTATTCATGTGGTACGATACCCAAAAAATGTTGAAAATAGAGATGGTAGAATGAAGTCGGACTGCATATCTGCATCCATCTATGCTCCAAGGGTATCTGGTTCAGAAAGATAAATAGGGTCCTTTCATGTATCTTGCAGCGAATTAAGTTTTTTTAGAAGGTTGTAACTGGGCTCTCTTACATATCCAACATTATATCATGGGCACCTTCTATATCCACATGTTGCTTCTGAAACACATTGGATAGAGAGCCCAATATATAACATCGATCCAATGAATGTTTGTCATCGTATTTTTCATTAAATCTTTTTATTCCACTGATGCATGGTTTACATGCTTGTTCTTTGCAAGTACATAATTGATGTGCTATGCAGAGAGAATACACTCCAAATTTTTAAGACAATTCGTATTGTTTGGTCTAGTCAACTGGTTGACCTCCAGAAGCTTGCTGAATGGGTTCATGTATTTCATATATGAGATTAAGAAATGAACATATTAGAACATATAGATAATTGTTTATTCACATTTTTCTTTAACTAAGGAATTTTAAATTAAAGTTATCTTACTTTATAATACTTTAAAAGTTCATCCCCTTATCAAAATCCTAAAGTAAGAGATATACTTAGCATTATATCTATAGCAAGAGCAGGGATCTCCTTCCCACCTTTGTTACACCTCGATAAATTTGAGAAAATGTAACTCAGGCGAATGGAGAATGAAATCTTTCTGCCTCATAAGTCCAATTTGCATTTATCAATTAGGTCTTCGATGCCCGAGCACACCACCCCTAAGGTGATGTTGACTCATTGTCAATTGAACCAACTGTCAACAAGAATAACACTCGTTATGCACAATCCAATACCACCTCAACTATTTAAGGAACAATATTGGGATCACTATGCATACGACATGCCTCTTTCAAGAAGTAAAGAGTCCGATCCATGCGCGCTTCTACGTCGGAGCTATGACTTTGCATAGATGTCTCCGCCATACAATCTATAGCGATGAAACCCTTCACCTTAATAGGAGATCATGGATGTCACTTATTATCCTTCATATCTCGTCCAAATTTTGATTGATTATTTTGAATCGAACTCTCATGAATGATCCTTCTAAGGGAATCTCAATCCTATTAATAATATACTATTTATTTTATTTGGATTAAATTTATTTGATCACATTAAATTAATCATCATCCAATGTAACCAACAAACAATTCTTTTGCTTGATATTACTATACAATATATACCCTCACTTAGTATATTTTATTATTCCAATTTAGTTAAGTACGCAAAGACTTCTCATGCTACCTTTCCTTGAAATGAATCCAGCTAGATCATATAGATTATGCTAACTAAAAACGTTTCCACTGCAAATGCGGTGCAAGGTGTTAATTAGTTAACCCGTTAGCATATCTAGGCCTAGACACTATCACCGTTCCCATTCGATACAACACAATTGGTACAAATTGTACTTTTATCGATCTTTCGACTGTGATGATGCTATACAATAATCACTCAAATTTTAGGTATTTTAAAGCATTTTAATTTTCCTAAATTTATAATTATATCAAGAAACAAGTCTCGAGTCTGATACGACACGGAGAGCCCTTGTGGGCACGTTGATGAGATGTGTGCATTTCATGATCCAAGCGACAACTTGAGTGGGGATGCTCCTGATTTCATCACATGAAATTCGATGTCTCCTTCATGTGCACCAGGCGCCGAAGAAGGTGGAGATCCATCACCAAGAGTTGAGAGAGAGGGAGGGACCTCCTATAGAAAGAGAGAGAGAGAGAGGGCTGTTGCAACTTTCACTTCAACTTAATTGTGTATAGAAATATGTAAGGTTAGCCTTTCCTTTATATGAAATTAGATGACTAGGATGCACTCCTAATAAAATCAATAGCCAAGATTTTGTTGCAACAATTTCCAAGATTGTAATTAATTTCAAATGAAAAAAATAAGTTGAGGACGTTCTTTAACAAATCATCTCAATTAAAATCAATTAGTATATATAAGGATTAGGAAAGTGGAGTGCCTCCTTTCCTTATAGGTGGCAGACGGCCACATGGTGCTTCCACCATGCCCGTGCACTTATAATAAGGAGTAGAGTGCTCTCCACTCATTTCCTATTAGGTGAGATCACAATCTCCACCAAATTTTCTACATTTGTTGAATCATCACCAAAATCATTCCAAATTATTTTGTGACAATTTAAGTCATGTCATTGATAATTATGAATCATATTCAACCATCCAATATTAAATGTAAATCACATTCACATCTAATTGTATAATGTGAATCCAATCCACATTAACTAATAAATTGTGGATCCTATTTATAATTAGATCTCTCTATATGATAATGGATCATATCCATAAATATCCATGATTATTGTGGATACTGCTATCGACATTATTCATATATGTAATAATTAAGTCCAATTTCATTATATTAGATGCCTCTTTACATAGGCTCAGATAATATGAATCACATGCACATCAGTAATAATAATAATTAAAATCTTATTTATCATCAAATTTCCGATTCTCAGATATTTTTCAACAATAGAACTATTGTTGAACTCTTTCAAGAATAGTCTGCCTTCTCCGCGGGTACTTGGAGATAAAGACATGACGATTGTATATTACTTGTACAATAACTTGGATACTGAGATCTAATCTCAAATATAGATCTAGAAGACCTCTCAGAGATGTTTGATCAAGTCAGATAAAATATCTAATCTTCTCATTGCATCTGGATCATACTCAGATAAATGTCCAATATTTGGACCAAGGTTAGATAGTTAGTTTTCTTAGTGGAGTCACTAAAAACCAAACATGTTTCATCACTCCCTCAAAATGGAAGTGTCATGGTTATACGATCGATCAAGATTACATCACCCTTGACTATTCCCAATACATGCACATGCAACATATTGGGAGATTCAGAACAAACCCAAAGTTTTGATCATATTTGAACTGTCTTCTCCAGGGTTTTATCATTGAATTTCTCATTTGATCATTGGAAGTTGGTATCGATCATACGCTTTTTCCAAAAGCATATATGATACCTACAAATCCTTCCATGCTTCTAAAGTAAGACTACCATCGATAAAATTTGATGGTCTAATATCTCATGAGTGAGCTCATGTCTTCCAATTAAGTAGTGAACATGTATGATCCCTTTTAGTGATCGTATTACTCATATGCCCTTGTATGCACACTAGCTTACCGGTGTAAAGACCTTGATTAAATTAACCTAAGGATCTTCCTAATGTACATGCTCATACATATAGTAACACATTTGTCTCCGGTCAGAGGACGCATGCCTGTCTTGTGATAGCTTACGATATAGATCTTGGTTATCTTGATTTTGTTAAGTTAACTCTTTGACTTAACTTATCCGACCATTATGAATCTTTATTTCTATACAGAGTACCTGCATCAAGAGGTCGGTCAGATATAAGTATTTGGAGTAAGGATTACTGTCTCCTTCTCAGGCTGGAGATCCTCTCCCGACAATCATTTGATGGTGCTAGTTGAGTCCTCAATTTAACTCTTTAGATATCATCTCAGTACCAGCCTCTATGATTCAATCATTGAGTCAATAACTGTATGATTATCAAGATGACATGGTATATAACCATAGGTGTACTAAGGAATCTTATAAATGCATCCATTCATTAATTTCAGAAAGGGAGTAAAAAAAACAATGACTTTTATTAATATATAAAAAATATTACAATAGCATTTATTGTAGAAATAGCTCGCCCTAAACTCACATGTCTAACAATTCGTACTTTTTGAGCTGGAAGACATGAGATTACACACAAGGGAGTCGCAACAAAATCCATCGATGTTATTTTTCTATATGAAACAAAATAAGAATTCTAGAGAATTATTATATGATTTTGAAAAGTATATGATTTATATTATTGCTAATAATCAAGTAAGAAATCTATTGTTAAACCATTAAAGGAGACTAACCAAATATGATATTGAATTTCGGATTTATTCAAAATCTTCCAATACACTAGCTGTTTAGTTTTGAGAATGCTCTATGTTGATGTAGTGATAATTAGTTGTATAGCATGGCACTTCCATTCGAGGGAATGATAAAATCAGATGGATTTCAATGACTCTTCTTTGAGTCTTGATGGATGAGAATAAATTTAACGAAATCTCAATTCGTAGAACTATATTTTAGATCCACATAGTTAGAAAGTAATCTGAACGAATTTAGAGACAATGGGAGAAACTGGTTCGGTGTATGATCAAATCACACATTCAAAGTGGTATGAGTCTTTATAATATATATATATATATATATCAAATCATTATACATGGTTTATAAATTTTACCTGATATTATCTCCAAGTATTCATGAATGCTGCACACAAGTCCTAATTGGATTACAAGTAGTGCATTGAGAAATTGACTAATGATATTTATTATCACTGATAATAAATATGAGAATATGTGAATGTGATTCACTACAGTTGGTATTAATATGGATATGGATCCATAATAATTAATATGAATATGAATATAATTCACATTCATCTTAGGACTTATGTGAATATGATTGATATAATCAACTAATGCTGATGTGAATTGGATTCAAATTCTCCATTAAATAATGAACATTACATTTTAATTTTATCATGGATAGAATTAGATTCATTAATTGGTAGCATTATTTTTATAATTATATATAAATTATTAATGATAATTAATAGAGAGATAAATCTATAATTATTTAAGACAAAGTCCAAGTCAGATTTTAATTATTAGAATAGATAAATGAAGAATAATAATTTGAATTTTCTTCTCCAATTTTGGATATCCAAAATTACACATAAATAAAAAAGAAGAATCTTTTCATTTTATCGCATCCATTAATTCAAATTCAAATTTCAAAAGAAATATAGCCATACTAGAATGTGAATTGAAAACAGAGGAGATAGAGTAGAAAGTCCCGATTCTCTACTCCACTCTATATGGTCATCCTTATGACATATATAAAGAGGTGTTTGGCCTCTCTTCTCACTCAACTCGAATCCATCCAAGAGTGCTTTATAGTTCGATTATCAACAGGAGATAATTAGAAGAGATATTTGATCTCTCTTTCTCTCCCCTTGGTCTCCCCTATACTCTCCACGTCTTCCTCTTTGTGCCTGTCCACCATTAAGACGCTCTCGCTCCATGGGCTTAGCTAATTTGAAAGGATCCATTTTCTTCTCTGTACTTTATGGATGGGTAAAAGGACATGGTTTTGTGAGACGAAATCACGAGGAAAGAGATAGTTCTAGATTTCTTGTGGCATGGACTATTGGTGTACATCAACTACCAAGTTCGTGGGACAATTTACAAGTCATCGTTATGCTTGCGAGTGCACGCATTAGTCAGATTTGGCTTGATTAAGGAAGTTGTCTTATTTTACAGACAAACATCATGGTATAATTCCATACTCAAGTGTTTTGTGAAACGGTGTGGGAATAGTTTCCGTTACAATGTGGCTTCGTAATGCAATCGATTTTTTGCTCTATGATTACTATGTTGCTAATACTATGAGCATCCTTTATTTCTAATTTGGTTCGTATTATCTTTGTTTTCCATGATATACAAGTTAAATATTTTTAAAATGATATATGATCTTCATTTGGAGGATTCAGATTGCCAATAAAAGGCGATATTTTCCCATCCTTGGGTACATTATTTCTACACCATCTTTCATTTTTAACATATTAATGAGTTCTATAAGGTCTAGACTCGTCAACAAAATACCATCCAAAAGTTGGCAGTGTGCATCCGAAGATTTGAATGTAGAAAGTATGTGCAGACTCTAATTTTGATCAAAATCATAAAGAATCATTAAATATTTCTTACTACTCATTTTGAATAATATGATTAATTGATTGTTAATAAAGTTTCCAATTAGTATGAAAAATCTCACGCAATTCCAATCGTGCGGCTTCAAGAAATTGGTGTTCTCTTTACCCGAAGTTGGAAGAGGACCCCACAAAATTAATTTCTTGGTTTTCTTGATTCTAAAGTCAAAATTGTTGTGAATATATTTAATATATTTATATTAGGAGTTAGATCTAATATTTAGAAATATCTGGGGCCACTGTGAATTTTAAGTCCACGTTATATGCCCTCCTCTTTGAAGTGTGATGGTTGCCGCTTGCAAATTTAGAATTTAAAATCATTTTATTTCTTATCCAGATATATGCAATAATTAGAATATCCTTTTTATTTATTTTTTTGATATGATTGTTTATATTCATAATTGCATATCGGTAGCACTTAAACTGGTTTATGGTTAAACAACCAATAATGGACTAGCTCACTCACATAGTTTAAAAATAAGACTTAAAGAAATATCATATCCCACCATATATGATATCACAGATGTGAGTACATGCCATTTGAATGTGAAAAATATGTTTATTTATCATTTTAGTAAGTATGTGTCGCGGAGAATAGTTGAGCGTGTTATGTTGTAATTCTAAATAAAGTTGTCAATATATATATATAATGCACTACGGATGTGCGTGATGTATGCTTACATGTTCAAAAAGGAAACAAACCTTCATATATCAAACATATAATAATCCATTAATCACATGTGTAACTGGACCCCCTTAAATGATTAATTATTAGATTTGTATTCAAAATTATTAATTATCAATGCGAATATAAAACTCTAAAATATCATGTATCATAATATGATGGCATAATTAGTCTTTCGCCCTTGTGAAAAGTACTATCAACATGGATTGTATTTTGGAATCACCTCTGTAAAGATAAAACTCTAAAATACAAGCGAAGATGTATTGGACCGCTTCGTTTCTCGAAAGAGATGGGTCGTATGCATAGTGACCTTAATATTGTTCCTCATATATATCATAATTTTTTTTCTCGTTGACACATTGATTAATAGCATGTCAACATCATCTTTGGGACAAGTGAGTATGGGTATTAAATACCAAACATTGAAATGCATATTGACATGCAAAGTGTAAAGAGCCCCCCTTCTTTCATAATTCACGATATTTTATCATATTATTTAGGTGTTGCAAATTTGTAAAGGAGTTCTAAAATCTTGTTTGAGGTATTTGATTGACATACCTCATTTTTGAAAGTTAGAGAAGGAATGAACTTTTAAAATATAAAGATACGAGATAACTTTGATTTTAAAATAACAACTTAACTAGAGTATACTAAAGTCTAAATGTTTTAGTTTCAGATGAAGTCCCCTTTTACTTGAAGTTACTCGGTTGAAATGATCGAATTTCTCGGATTGGACCCATAATTTGGAAATCAGGCTTGTATCAGAACGTACAACGTATGTGCTCTCGACTAAGAAGTATGAAGACCCTCAACTAAGGATGCCTTAGATTCTAATAAAAAATGGGATGAGGATCATGTGCTTGCTCGTTGCTATATTATGGGAACATTGTCTAATGTGCTTCAGAAGCAACATGTAGATATTTTATCCACCTAGGATATCCTACTAATATTTGAAGATGTCATGATTCCCCCAAGATCCAGATACTCGACAAATCATTTGCACGTGCATGTTCCACAACCAAAACACTAAATGTAGGACAATAAGCATAAAATAGTAAAATTTTATTTTCATTCACATATGAATCCATATACAAGTCCATTTACACAAAAATATACATATTTGTAAGGCTAAATGTCCATACATATATCTACATGTCTCTTATAAGTGTAAAAAGTAAAAGCAGTAAAGTAAACTATGGTAAAATACCCCATCCACATACTACAAATGGTGGCGCTACCCCCAAAGAAATCCAAACCATGAGCCACTCACTCTTGGGCTTCCCGTGTACATGTTGTATCCACACAAATAGGTATGTTATGAGCAATTACCTAATACAATGCTAAACTAATAAACGAAACATAGGAAAAATCATAAAGTGTACCAAGGAGACAAAACAAGGTAACCCGCACACAATTGTACCACCACTGTGGTAGGGTGCAACTCAACCCACTCTGGAAAGCAACTTAACGGACAAGTAAAGATGGAATGTAACATTTGAGGTACACAAGTGAGTCACCAAGACATCCCTAAGTTCACTGCCCAGCGGTGAAAGTCTACGATGGCGTAGGGCACACATCACGGCAAAAGCACCAAGATTGCCAATCGTAGCCAAAAAAACCGTCAACCACTATTGTACCTCCTTTTAAACAAGAGAACTAGTACAATACATCTTTCGTCGCTAACTACATATCATGGAAACTTCCCTCTTATTGCTACCACTCGGAGTACTAATTATAGCATGGCATGCGATAATCAACATGTAAGTGTTAATTACCGCATGCCTGACGTATCCGAAAATGCCGGTTTTAAGAATGTGTTTTTATCGTGTCGTGCGTTGTAGGCGGCAATCGGAAACGATCAAGAGAATACCACAAAGAAGTTATTCAATTTTGAATCTCGTGGTTTTATGTTTATTTTACTTGGGCAAGTCCTAAGGTCGATCACAAGGAGGCAAAGGAACAACCTAGAATTAAGTCTATCAAAGTTTATGTTCGGTTTTCGAGGCGGACTTTTTTTTTTGGAATTTTTCAATGAGTTAGGGGGTGCACATGCAAATTCGGCCTATTCTAGGGACTAAAATGTGAATTAAGTCCAAACGAAGTCCGAAAAATACGAAACTTGGCCGAGATGTAAAATATGATGAAATGGGTGCATTATAATTTTTTTGGAATTTTTGGATGCAATATGAATTTTTTATGGATTTTTAAATGCAAACAAAATGATTTTTAATATTTAATTTTAATAAATATCAAACCTACTTATTTTCAAGAATCAAAATTATCTGAGATCTATCACTAGGTGACGGATCTTAGAAAAATCCTAAACCTCGAAAATGTGGGGTTTAATACCTATTAAAAATTAAATACTAAAAGATGCAAAATGATTTTTACAGGACAAAATATGCATGCAAATGCAAATCTTTCTGGGCACAATGTTAAGAATAATTAAATCTACGATATGTGATTTTTCAGGGATTTTTAGAGCAACGGTTAATCAATTATGAATTTCAGAGCGAGAAATGGGTAAAATATGCAATTTTCCATAAAATAATTATTTATTAATCAACCATCAATCAGAAAAAATACCCACAATATGTCAAAGTGTAGAGAATCAATTAACCAACATCATGCAATTTTTGGATTAATAAAATAATGTAGATAAGATGTTCAAAACAAAATGGGAATGCGGGGATACAGATGCAATATAAAAAAGTTATAAAAGCAGAGGGGGGACTTTTGCGTAATTACCAATAACTCCGGGGTATGTCTGCAAAATCACCAGAGGGCACGTGCACTGCACGTGCCTCTGGTCGGCGGGGACTGATCAGCGAATAAGAGAAAGGTCGAGGGGCTTCTTGTAATTTGCCCAAGGGGCACGTGCGCAGCACGTGACCCCTGGGGTTGACTGGGACGTTCCCCCACGCACGTGCGAGGGGCGTGCGGGGGGCCTCGGGCTGACGGGCCCGGTTCTGGCGCAGAGGAGGCGGAGGCGTGTCGGTGATGAGGGAGCGACGGCGTCGAGGTGGAGGTGATGGGCTGCTGCTGTTCCCCCCGACGCACGTGCGGGTCACGTGCGGAAGGGGGCCTCGGGGTTGGACCCGGTCTGCGGTGGCTGGTCGAAGCGTAGGGCCGTGCCGCTCCTGGTGTAGCCTGGCGGTGCAGCGGAGTCGAGGAGGGCGGAGGAGGCGTTGGCCGACAGCGCGGCCGAAGACGAACGGTGGCGGAGTAGCTGGTGACCGGCGAAGGTGATGAAGGGGCCGACACATGGCCGTGGGGCGTCGAGGTAGCAGCGTGGCGTAGGCGAAGAGGAGTCGGTGGCGACGGCGTCGAGGTGGAGACGGTGTAGGTCGAAGCAGACGAAGTCGAGGCGGGTGGCGATGGAGGCGATCGACGGCGTTGGGCGGAGAGCAGAAGAGGGAGAGAGAGGTAGAGATAGAGGGGGAGATAGAGAGAGAGAGATAACCTGGAGGAGGTCAGGCTCGACGGCGTTGGGCGGCCGGAGCGAGCAACGGCGCTCGGAGCGGAGTTGCAACGAGGGGTTGGAGTCCTCAGATCACGCCGGCGACGAGGGGTGCGCGGTTGTCACGACCGGAGGCGATGCTCTTCGACGAAGTTCGGCGGATGAAGTGGAGGAGGGCCGGCGATACTCTTAAATAGGAGAGGGGAGTTTTGGTCGGAGATGGAAATGGGGTAGGTCGGGATTCGATTGGGAATCACGAGGATACGTGGGCGAGGAGAAGATCTCGGATGAGGCGGCGGTGGCGAGATTTGTGGGGCGGTGATCGGAGATGATCGGGGTGCGGCGGGGATGCGAGATCCGCGGCGTAAACATCGGGGGCAGCGCGACGGCGCTCCCAATTGGGAAGGGAGGCGGGAGATTGACGAAGCACAGGCGTCGTCCGATCGCGCGTGATCGGACGACCCCTGATGAGCAACGTGGCGGCACAAGGCGAGAGGAGGCGACGCACGTGCGTGGCGCGTGCCTGGGAGGCACGTGCCTCGCACGTGCGGTTTTAATTTTAATTTTAATTTTTTTATAAAACGAATATCTAATAATGCCAAAAAAGGTTGACACGTGGCGGCACCAGGTGCTGCCACGTGTCAGCACCAGAAAATTCCGAAAATAAATATCTTGTAAAATTGAAAATAAATAGTAAATGACCTCAGATCGAAAAACTTTCTTCACGAAAATTGCTCGTCTCGATGAGATCTACCACTTTCATGTAGACATCAAAACCAAAATCGATCATTTGCACAAAGTGAATTTTTGGGGTATCCTATGTACATAGAATACCTTAATTTTGGGGTTTTGTAATTTTTATGTCATTTTTAACCAAGATAAAAATCCGGAAAAATATGGAAAAATCAAAGATAAATAAAAGACACTTAATTCTAATTTTTTTGGGTTTTTATTGATTAAGAAAATATATACATAAAATAAAGGTCAGAAAACCGCGAAATATACAATGTACAAAAGAGGCCCAAAACCCAACTTTCACATATGAGCTCCGATTCACTTGAACTTGGTCTTGTTTTGAAGGTAATTGAATGTACATTAGTTCAAAAGTGAGTAGGATTAAATCGAACACTGGATGGAGAAGATATGTGGCTTTTAGTCCGAAAATTCTGAAATTAGGGTTTGGGTTTTTGGTCCACTTACTTGGGTTAGTTATTTTTTTGTATTTTTCCTTTATTCTTGTTGGTGATATGTACACAGTGGGAGTGGTTTTGAGTCATTCGGAGTTAGCATGAATGGGTTAAAAATCTGGGAAGTTAGGCTATTTACAGGTCATTTTTGGCATGGATTTTTGGCTTCTTATTTTATGCAGAATTTTGTGCTAAAATGCAATTCTTATGAAATCATGCACTAATGCTAATTATGCAAAATAGATGCAAGAATACTGTAGATTTTTAGGGATTTGAGCTTAATAAATGAGATTTAGAGTGATGAAAACGAGATTCATCATCCCCCTATACTTAAACCATGCTCGTCCCTGAGCATCAAAAAGAAATGCCATGAGGTGAAATGAGATTGGGTTCCATACCAAGACCATGAGCTGAAGGTGAAAGTGAACCTAAACTCAACCTTTGGATTATTTGTGTGTCGGAACTTCTGTGAGACTTAGAATTTTAGAATCAACAGCCCTCAAGTTCTACACATCATTGCTACAGTTTCGGCTCAGAAGTCGTCTTAGATCAATCATCTTCCCAAAGTATACCCTATGAACATTGAATAACCGACTCTTGTGTGTGAAATATTTTAGCTCTTCCCACCCAGAATGCCGGACTACCGCGCAAGCCTCCTCTCCAATAACTCGTCCTCGGGGAGTCAGGTATTTCCTTCTAAGGTCTGTCGCGCTGTGTTCACAATCGAATTGGGGGGAGAAGATAGAAGAATGAGAAAAGAACTGGAGGGTGGCCAGTGTAGTCACCTCTCCTTGTGAAGATGACCAGTGTAGCCGAGTCTCCACCAAGATCTGCAGGTTTCTGGAAGCTTGGACCTTTTTGGTCAGATTTTATTTGGTAGTTGCTTCTTTGTATTTGGAATTTTTGGTGGTTCTGCTTGGATCTTGTTGTGCCCCTACGGATATAGAATCTTTTGTTTCCGTACATTTTTTGGGTCTTAGAAAAAATTGTGCCCAGCCGTCCATCCCTTTTCCGAAGCTTTATTTCAACCCGTACTCCGGTCTTTAGATTTCCACGCTACCAGAAAAGAAACTCACACAATCTTCCAACATCCCGTCTGAGTTGAGCTAAGTGCATAGTGCGAGAGTACAAATTAATTCCTTATTCCAGAGTTGTACCCAGAATGAAGAGACCAGGTTAGACACTAAGAGTCAAATGTTGTACATTGTCATGTGGAACTCAAAGAATTAAGTCAAAGACCTGAAGACTCTAAAATCCTATTTCTCGGTGAAGTTCCTCTGAAAATTAGGTGGATTAAGGTCAAGTCCAGACCACTCTCGGTTTCGGCTTATAACTCAGTTCAGAACCCAAAGACTTTTCACATATGCAAATGCGATGCTTGATGAAATGCGAGTGTGTGAAATGCAGACACACATTTTTTTATTTGTGATTTGATTTTTTTATGCAAAGAAGCCATTTTTTCAAAAAAAATTTTGGGTACATTCGGTGTTAGTGGCAAAACATTTTTTTTTTCAATTTTTAAGAAAAAATACCCACCCCGTAAATACATATAGACTTACACGCAAGTACGAGGTATGACTAAAATATATACAAAGTATATATACAGACCCCCCTATACTTAGCGAGTGCTGTGTCCTCAGAGCACAGGAAGCGTAAAGAAGACATAGCTCGGGCTAAGCGTAAGAGAGTGAAAAAGAACAAGATTTACAAAATCGCCCCCCTATACTTAGACTGTGAATAGTCTAAGTATAGAAGAAGAGCGGAAAAGAAAAGAAAATGAAATGAAGCGGTCAGGGTATGTGAATGAGGAGAGTATATACAGGTGGGTGTCGGTTCTACCTATACTTAGGCTCTGGTCAGCCTAAGTGTAGAAGAAGGGTGGAAGCGAGTCGATCTGGAAGAGTATGATATGGGAAATGGAATATACAGATGGCATCGGTTCCCCCCTATACTTAGGCCTTGACCTAAGTAGAGGAAGAAGTTGTACAAGGGGATCGATGTGGTGGGGAGGGAGGGTGGATCTGATCTGATATATCGTCAATGTCCTTGCTCTGTGTGAAATAGATGACCTCAACTTGCATTGTATGTTCTTTGGATGATTCTATATATGGCTTCAGTAATTGTCCATTCACTAAGAAAGGTTGTGCATCATCTTTAAGTTCTGCAATGTCCACACTTCCATTGGTATGCACATCGATGACAACATAGGGACCCGTCCATTTCGATTTCAGTTTCCCATGAAAGATCTTTAATCGAGCATTAAACAACCAGACTTTCTGCCCAGGGACAAAGGTTTTATCTCGAATGTGTCTATCATGCCATTTCTTGACCTTGTCCTTATAAATCACACTGTTGTCATATGCTCGGTTTCGGATTTCAATTAGCTCATTCAGATTTAGGTCTCGACATAATTTCCCAAGGTGACAACTCCAGTTCAACTTTTTGATTGCCCATTCAGATTTGTGAATCAGTTCAGCAGGAAGATGGCAAGGTTTGCCATAGATCATCCTAAAAGGTGAAGTGCCGAGTGGAGTTTTATACGCTGTCCTATAGGCCCAAAGAACTTGATCCAACAGTTCTGACCAATCCTTGCTATCTGGACGAACCAACTTTTGAAGTATACTCTTCACTTCTCTATTAGAAACTTCTGCCATGCCATTAGATTGTGGATGATAAGGGTTGGCTATTCTATGTTCAAATTTGTACTCCTTAGCCAAAGATCTCATTTCCCTGTTCACAAAGTGGCTACCTCCATCAGAAATCAAAACTTTTGGTATCCCGAACCTTGCAATGATATTATCCTTGATAAACTTACAGACGGTTTTGCTGTCTGCGTTTCGGGTCGGAATAGCCTCTACCCATCTAGACAAATAATCAACTGCTAACAAGATGTACTCAAATCCATTGCTATTGGGAAAGGGACCCATAAAATCAATCCCCCATGCATCAAAAACATCACAAAAAATCATTGGTTGCATGGGCATTTCGTCTCTATATCCAACGGTCCCTCCCATCCTTTGACAAATCGGGCAAGACCGTACAAAATCATTAGCATCACGAAATAAGGTCTGCCAGTAAAATCCACATTGGAGTACCTTGTGTGCGGTTCTCTTTCCCGAATGGTGCCCTCCAGCCTCGAGAGTGTGACAATGTGTGAGGACACTCTGGTATTCTTCCTGAGGAATACATCTTCTCCAGACACAATCTGCTCCTTCATAGAAAAGGAAAGGATCGTCCCAATGGTATTTTCTTGAATCCGACTTTAGTTTTTCAATCATTTTCTTTGTCCAACCAGAGGGAACCTTCTTGGAGACAAGATAGTTCACGATGTTGGAATACCATGGGGTTGAATCAATAGTGCAAACAGATTCGTCTGGGAAAGTCTCCTTAATAGGTCTAGTATCAGGATAATCATTTTTCTCAAGTCGGGAAAGGTGATCAGCAACAACATTCTTTATTCCAGGTTTATCTTTGATCTCCAAATTAAATTCCTGGATTAACAAGATCCACCTCAAAAGTCGTGCCTTGGCATCTTTCTTATCCATGAGGTATCTAATTGCCGTATGATCCGTGAAAATTGTCACCTTGGAGCCCGATATGTATGATCTGAATTTTTCAAGGGCCCAAACAACCGCGAGCATTTCCTTTTCAGTCACTGTATATTTTTTCTGTGCAGGATCCAATACTTTGCTCGCGTAGTGAATCGCATAAGGGATTCCATCCCGTCTTTGTCCAAGCACAGCTCCGACCGCAAAATCCGATGCATCAGTCATGATCTCAAAGGGAAGAGACCAGTCAGGAGCTTGTAATATCGGCGATTCACATATTTTCTTTTTCAGGAGCTCGAAGGCCTCAAGACACTTGTGATTTACAATAAACTCGGTGTCTTTTCCTAAGAGCTCAGTCAGTGGGCGGGCGATCTTTGAAAAATCAGGGATAAACCTTCGATAAAATCCAACATGCCCTAGAAAAGACCGCACTGACTTGACGTTGGTTGGTGGCTCAAGTTTCTTGATCACATCCACCTTGGCAGGGTCGACCTCCATTCCCTTTCTGGAGATGACATGCCCCAACACGATACCCTCAGTCACCATAAAGTGACTTTTCTCCCAGGAGAGTACCAAATTAACCTCCCTGCATCTTTGGAGGACTCGGTCCAAGTGCGCTAAACATGTATCAAATGAATCACCATGGACCGAGAAGTCATCCATGAACACTTCCAGGAAATCTCCCACCATTTCGGCAAATACGACAATCATGCACCGCTGAAATGTGCCTGGGGCATTACAAAGCCCAAATGGCATGCGCTTGAAAGCGTAAGTACCGAAGGGACATGTAAATGTGGTTTTTTCCTGATCCTCGGGAGCAATAGCTACCTGATTGTAGCCAGAGTACCCATCAAGAAAACAGAAGAATGCTTTCCCTGCAAGTCTCTCCAAGATTTGATCAATAAATGGCAGTGGAAAGTAATCTTTCTTGGTCGCAGCATTTAGGCGCCTGTAATCGACACAGACACGCCACGACGTGGGTACTCGGGTCGCGATCTCAACCCCCTCCTCGTTGGTGACCATCTGGATTCCCGACTTCTTCGGGACGACATGAAGGGGGGCCACCCACTTGGAGTCAGAAATGGGGTATATGAAACCTGCTTTGCACCATTTCTCTATCTCTTTCTTAACCACTTCCCGAAGATTGGGGTTTAATCTTCTCTGAAATTCACGGGAAGGCCTTGCATTATCCTCAACATAAATTTGGTGCGAGCAGAGAGCGGGGTTGATTCCGACGAGATCCGACACAGTCCAACCGATGGCTTTTCGATTTCTCTCAAGGACTTCTAGTAGTCTGGATTCTTGGTCTAAGGTTAATGATGAGCTAATGATCACAGGGAATTTATCTTTGGGTCCATTGAGAAATGCATACTTCAGGGTGGGAGGGAGGGGTTTCAGCTCTGGCAGATCTACATCATCAATCAAATCTGGCTGAATATCTTTTAAGTCAGGATCAGTGATTGTTGGTGGTGGATCATTCTGTGATATGCTAGCCACTGATCTTGAAAGAAAGTGAGTCGGATCGCAAAAGTAGTGTGGTAATTTAGCCAAAGCCGCGTCCGACTCTTCATTGATTTTTTTCGAAGAGGATGGAATGGACCAATCCGAAAGGAGTTCTGTGTCGTCGAGATTGTACGTATCCAGGTGTTCAGATTTGTCTGGCAAGAGGTCACATATTGTATGGTGCATTGTTTCTTCTTCTGATGTGAGGGTGTCCATGTGAAGATCTGGCAGTTGGTCCCAAGGTCCGGTAGTGTTGATTAGATTACACTTAGAGGTTTCGGCATCCTCAGTGGTGGATTCAGAATCGGGTCTTTGCCATTTTGTTTGTCTCATTTCCAGATCCACTTCTCCATCTAGGAAGCGGAATTTCATCATTCCAGTGCCGTAATCGAATACAGCCTTGGCAGTTCTTAAGAATGGTCTTCCCAAAATGATTTGCGACTCTTTCCAATGGTTCGGGGTCTCCATGTCCAGGACAGTGAAGTCCACTCTGTATTCCGTACCCTCAACCATAATGATAACATTTTTTACTTCTCCCTTAGGTCTTTTAGTAGATTTGTCAGCGAATTGGAGTATAGATAGCGATTTCTAAAGAGGTCCTAACTCCAATCGGTAATATAAGGCTAAGGGAAGAAGATTGATGGAAGAACCATTGTCAAGAAGTGTGCGTGCGAATGTGATACCGCCAATGCGGCTTTCCACATAATGAGCACCCAGATCTCTTTTCTTCCTTGGTAAATGCTGGTTTCTCACGCATTTGGTAGTGGCCACTGTCAGAACATGAGTCTCCACAATTTGGTTTGTTTTCTTTGTGCGGGTCCGGGTAGGAGTACATTTCATTTTCAGATATTTCTGCAATGCAGGGTTACTGGCCACATATTGATCAAAGGGCACTTTTACGGTGATGTTTTGTTGACAAAATTTTTCCATCACTGGGTCACTCTGGATAGTTTTCTTTTGTCTTCCCTTCTTAAGCGCATGGGGAAAAGGAATGGAAGCATTTGAGACAGGAGAGAGAGTTCCAGAATTATAAATAAGAGCATCTTTATTGAATTTGGAGTTCTTATTACAATCATAATGTTATGGATTATCATCATGTTGCTGAAATAGTGACAAAGGTATTTTCGCAGCAACTAGAGGTTCAAGGTCCTCTTTATTCTCCATAGATGCTTTTCCTTTCCTTTGGGCAGAAATCCTCGGGTGACCTTCGTCTTCATCCTCAGAAGTATCCTCCGGTTGATCTTCTGAGTCATGGTGGTCAGCTTCCTTTGTCCGGTCAGGCACGACCACGGTCCTTCCGCTCCTGAGGGACATGGCATTGATATTGTTAAACGAAAGGGTCTCGTGTTCAGATGTGGAAAAGTCTGAGTAATATACCTGATTGTTGTGTTGAGATGATTGAGATTTGTTCAAGCTATTGGGGTTAGCTTGAACTTGAGCGGGAATGGCTGTGACAGGGGCTGTCTGTTCTTCCTTCCAACGGGATAGACGATTAACATCTACCCGTAGGTCGTACAGTTCACTTCAGAAGCTGCGAATTTCCTCCAGCATTTGTCTTTGGATATCAATTGAGTCTTCTGGAGGTTTGGATGATCGAGATGCTTGATTTGGAGCTTGGTATTGTTGACGATGTTGTTGAGGTTGGTTCTGACGGTCGTGTGGCTGCTGCTGCCTTGAGGGCTGATTGTGTTGTGGAGTGGCAATGTAGGAGTTGGGTGGACGCTGATATTGCTGACGGTCCCCCAGATTACCCTGTCGGGTATTATCCTGTGTGTACCAGATGCCATTTATCTCGAAAGTCAGAGGCGGGGCTTCTATGACTGTCTCAGCTGGAGGAGGTGACTGCTGGGAAGGTTGGACGTAGGCTTGGTCTTGAGTCCATGGTTGCGGTTGTCCAGAGCCTGGCTGCTCTTGGACATGATGCACATGATAAATTGGGATCGTAGGAGCAGTAGGCATCCCGATCTTGGACACCTTCTCAGTGAGTTCCTCCATTTGTTTTGGAAATTGAGAGAGTCGGTTGTCGATGTCGTTCACCCTTTTATCCACAACTGTTAATTTGTCTGTGATGATGTTCATGTTGGGCAGCAAGTCCTCTGCTATTTCTGCAACCGTTTGTTTTCCTCCTTTGGCTTGATAGTTGTTTAGTGAATCAGTGTAAGATCTACTAACAATTTGTGAACGGCTAGTCTCCGCCATTTGCTCCAGTATTTTCCAGACGGTATCAGCTCCTCGGGATGTCTAGTTTCCTCCACAGGCAGCGCTGACAAGACCCTGAGTCCCGTGGTTAAGGCCAGAATAGAGGGATTGGACCAGGATGTTATTATCTAGGTCATGACAGGGACATTTTTGCAGCAGATCTTTGAATCTATCCCATGCATCACAAAGTGGTTCATTTGGCATCTGAGAGAAGCTAGTGATGCGAGTCCTCATTTGATTGGTTCGACTCAAGGGGTAGAATTTTTTTAAGAAGAGGTTCTTGAACCTATCATAGGTGGTCACCGTCACTCCCAAATTTTTCACCCAGTAATCTGCCTTACCCATCAAGACGAAAGGTAATGCAGTGAGACGGATATAGTCTTGGCTGACTTGTGGGTGCCTCTGATTAGAACAGATTAGCTTCAAATCACGCAGGAATTCATAGGGCTCTTCATTCGAATTACCATGAAATTGTGGTAATTGATTTATGAAGTGTGGCTTCAGTTCATGGTGAACCTCAGGTTGAGGTGGCTGCAAGTAATTTATGACCCTATATTGCCCGGGATTATATGCAGCGTCCATTGGTGGTTCTTCTTCTGCATGCATTCTTTCTAATTGTTCCCTCATCAAATTTTGCTGCTGCTCAGATGCAGCCAGTCTTGCGAGAATCATTTGCATCGGATCTTCATTTTGGTCATCTTCAGAATTGTTCTTCTTTGGAGGCATTTTTTGTGAAGTCTTCTTTTCACCTTCAGATTGTGAAAAATAGGAGTCAATAGTTTGAAGAGAATTATAAGATGAAAAGTCCAGGGGAAGGTGTTCCTGAACCCAAGGTGGTTCTGAGTAAGAGTGGTTCAGATCATTTGAGACTGGAAAGTTTGTGGTAGTCAGAAAGGGGTTACCACAATTTTCCATTCTTGAATTTCAAGAGATTATCAAGAGATTATCAAGAGATGAATGGATGTTGATCAAATCAAACACAATACAAAATTCTTTTTCACCAACTCACACAGTGAAGGTCGTAAGAGTTCGACCAATTTTCTTGTCAATTTTAAATGGTGAAAAGACAATCTTGTTAGCGAGATGAAATTTCGGATTTGGGCTCTAGTCTTAAGTGTCGTCTCTCGCTCACTGAGAAAAATAGAACATCCAAGGTTGGGGTTACTCTCCCGCAAAAATTCTTGATTTTATGGGTTATTTGAGATCAGATATATTTAGCAGTCCCGATTTTAATGAGGTGATCACTGAAAAATTAGATGAGCACAAATACACGTCTACCGTCCAGTCCCAATTTCCTTTAAAGTTATGTTATAAAACAAGAGAGAGGAATTCAGAAAAAGCCGATGCACGCGGAAAACTATGATGAATGCTCAGTTAGAAGACTTACAGTGAATCCTCGCAATCTCCATGTGGGATGCTAGACAGAATTTAAAAATTATTCTATATGATGTGCAAACCGATGGAAAAACCGCACCTAAGCAGAAAGTTCTATTAGCGGGAAGAATTGATTTAAATTTGGCTAAGTTGAACGATCTATGTGCGTCTCAATTACAGTGCAGTGTGGCTTAAGATCCTACGAGCACAAGCAAAAATATAAATGCTTTGAGAGCCGTATGTGCAGGTCTATCCTAATCGCCACTCAAGTCGGGCCCCACCCTCTCCGGAGAGTGAAACATGCCACGACACACCACAGAATAAAGTCAGAGGTCTTTCTACACACGCGAGAGTCCAAACGGACACCGCTGTAAAATTACAAAAAATGAAAAAAATATGCAAGAATTAAAAACCTAGACTCTACGCTCTCTCACGACTCGACTCGATCTTAAATTAATTGCGGATTTTTGCAAGAGTCGGTGAAGTTGCGTCGGTTATAGAAAACTGCTCCACGTACAAGGTACCTCGCAAAAAAAATAAAAGAGAAAATGTAAGAGAGTGACTCAAAAATATATGAAAAATAAAGGCTGAAAATAAATTGCAGGAAAATGAAATTTACAATGAAAAATTCGTGGGTCAGACTACCCGAATGCGGAAAACCGAATAAATAAAATTTTTTAGACAAAAATCTAAGCCGTTTGCCTCCTCGGCAACGGCGCCATCTGACGTATCCGAAAATGCCGGTTTTAAGAATGTGTTTTTATCGTGTCGTGCGTTGTAGGCGGCAATCGGAAACGATCAAGAGAATACCACAAAGAAGTTATTCAATTTTGAATCTCGTGGTTTTATATTTATTTTACTTGGGCAAGTCCCAAGATCGATCACAAGGAGGCAAAGGAACAACCTAGAATTAAGTCTATCAAAGTTTATGTTCGGTTTTCGAGGCGGTCTTTTTTTGGAATTTTTCAATGAGTTAGGGGGTGCACATGCAAATTCGGCCTATTCTAGGGACTAAAATGTGAATTAAGTCCAAACGAAGTCCGAAAAATACGAAACTTGGCCGAGATGTAAAATACGATGAAATGGGTGCACTGTAATTTTTTTGGAATTTTTGGATGCAATATGAATTTTTTATGGATTTTTAAATGCAAACAAAATGATTTTTAATATTTAATTTTAATAAATATCAAACCTACTTATTTTCAAGAATCAAAATTATCCGAGATCTATCACTAGGTGACGGATCTCAGAAAAATCCTAAACCTCAAAAATGTGGGGTTTAATACCTATTAAAAATTAAATACTAAAAGATGCAAAATGATTTTTACAGGACAAATTATGCATGCAAATGCAAATCTTTTTGGGCACAATGTTAAGAATAATTAAATCTATGATATGCGATTTTTCGGGGATTTTTAGAGCAACGGTTAATCAATTATGAATTTCAGAGAGAGAAATGGGTAAAATATGCAATTTTCCATAAAATAATTATTTATTAATTAATCATCAATCAGAAAAATACCCACAATATGTCAAAGTGTAGAGAATCAATTAACCAACATCATGCAATTTTTGGATTAATAAAATAATGTAGATAAGATGTTCAAAACAAAATGGGAATGCGGGGATACAGATGCAATATAAAAAAGTTATAAAAGCAGAGGGGGGACTTTTGCGTAATTACCAATAACTCCGGGGTATGTCTGCAAAATCACCAGAGGGCACGTGCACTGCACGTGCCTCTGGTCGGCGGGGACTGATCAGCGAATAAGAGAAAGTTCGATGGGATTCTTGTAATTTGCCCAAGGGGCACGTGCGCAGCACGTGACCCCTGGGGTTGACTGGGACGTTTCCCCACGCACGTGCGAGGGGCGTGCAGGGGGCCTCGGGCTGACGGGCCCGGTTCTGGCGCAGAGGAGGCGGAGGCGTGTCGGTGACGAGGGAGCGACGGCGTCGAGGTGGAGGTGATGGGCTGCTGCTGTTCCCCCCGACGCACGTGCTGGTCACGTGCGGAAGGGGGCCTCGAGGTTGGACCCGGTCTGCGGTGGCTGGTCGAAGCGTAGGGTCGTGCCGCTCCTGGTGGAGCCTGGCGGTGCAGCGGAGTCGAGAAGGGCGGAGGAGGCGTTGGCCGACAGCGCGGCCGAAGACGAACGGTGGCGGAGTAGCTGGTGACCGGCGAAGGTGATGAAGGGGCCGACACACGGCCGTGGGGCATCGAGGTAGCGGCGTGGCGTAGGCGAAGAGGAGTCGGTGGCGACGGCGTCGAGGTGGAGACGGTGTAGGTCGAAGCAGACGAAGTCGAGGCGGGTGGCGATGGAGGCGATCGACGGCGTTGGGCGGAGAGCAGAAGAGGGAGAGAGAGGGAGAGAGAGAGGGGGAGATAGAGAGAGAGAGATAACCTGGAGGAGGTCAGGCTCGACGGCGTTGGGCGGCCGGAGCGAGCAACGGCGCTCGGGGCGGAGCTGCAATGAAGGGTTGGAGTCCTCGGATCACGCCGGCGACGAGGGGTGCGCGGTTGTCACGACCGGAGGCGATGCTCTTCGACGAAGTTCGGCGGATGAAGTGGAGGAGGGCCGGCGGTGCTCTTAAATAGGAGAGGGGAGTTTCGGTCGGAGATGGAAATGGGGTAGGTCGGGATTCGATTGGGAATCGTGAGGATACGTGGGCGAGGAGAAGATCTCGGATGAGGCGGCGGTGGCGAGATTTGCGGGGCGGTGATCGGAGATGATCGGGGTGCGGCGGGGATGCGAGATCCGCGGCGTAAACATCGAGGGCGGCGCGGCGGCGTTCCCAATTGGGAAGGGAGGCGGGAGATTGACGAAGCACAGGCGCCGTCCGATCGCGCGTGATTGGACGACCCCTGATGAGCCACGTGGCGGCACAAGGCGAGAGGAGGCGACGCACGTGCGTGGCGCGTGCCTGGGAGGCACGTGCCTCGCACGTGCGGTTTTAATTTTAATTTTTTTTATAAAACGAATATCTAATAATGCCAAAAAAGGCTGACACGTGGCGGCACCAGGTGCTGCCACGTGTCAGCACCAGAAAATTCCGAAAATAAATATCTTGTAAAATCGAAAATAAATAGTAAATGACCTCGGATCGAAAAACTTTCTTCACAAAAATTGCTCGTCTCGATGAGATCTACCACTTTCATGAAGACATCAAAACCAAAATCGATCATTTGCACAAAGTGAATTTTTGGGGTATCCTATGTACATAACATACCTTAATTTTGGGGTTTTGTAATTGTTATGTCATTTTTAACCAAGATAAAAATCCAGAAAAATATGGAAAAATCAAAGATAAATAAAAGACACTTAATTCTAATTTTTTTGGGTTTTTATTGATTAAGAAAATATATACATAAAATAAAGGTCAGAAAACCGCAAAATATACAATGTACAAAAGAGGCCCAAAACCCAACTTTCACATATGAGCTCCGATTCACTTGTACTTGGTCTTATTTTGAAGGTAATTGAATGTACATTAGTTCAAAAGTGAGTAGGATTAAATCGGACACTGGATGGAGAAGATATGTGGCTTTTAATCCGAAAATTCTGAAATTAGGGTTTGGGTTTTTGGTCCACTTACTTGGGTTAGTTATTTTTTTGTATTTTTCCTTTATTCTTGTTGGTGATATGTACACAGTGGGAGTGGTTTTGAGTCATTCGGAGTTAGCATGAATGGGTTAAAAATCTGGGAAGTTAGGCTATTTACATGTCATTTTTGGCATGGATTTTTGGCTTCTTATTTTATGCAGAATTTTGTGCTAAAATGCAATTCTTATGAAATCATGCACTAATGCTAATTATGCAAAATAGATGCAAGAATGCTGTAGATTTTTAGGGATTTGAGCTTAATAAATGAGATTTAGAGTGATGAATACGAGATTCATCAATGCCACGATTACTTGGCTAGCGTATTGAGTAACAGGGTACGCACCGTCAGATAAGCACCTTTATGTGCCAAGCAACATGTCCCCCAATGTACGCAACTATTGAGGTCACGATTGTCTAAGTTTCTACCTGGGGCCCTAAGGGTGCGTGCCCCCTGGTGGTGTCTACTACATCTACCCTTATACCACTGAAGATAATCATCACGCATGGAAAAGATACCACTGCGGGAAAGAGTTGAATTACAACTGTTGAACATGAGTATACAAGATCATACCATCTGATCGATCAGTTCAAAGACTATGATCAGTAATTCTGCCCTCCAATAATCGATCAAGTAGTTTTGCTAATCGATGAGTATTGATCACCTAGAAAAATTGGATGATCGATCAGAATTGTAGCTGATCACAGTGATGTCACACGAAAGTGCTTAGATCATCAATCCGAGCATGTGTGTGTTCCTCCTACTAAATATATCTGAAAGATATATTTTCCAACCACATTCAACAAACGGATTGAAAGGAATTTCCCAAAATGTGACGCGATACAAAATAGAATTCACCCTAAAACATGCTAAAACATAATAAAAATACTATATATGAGTCATACATGATGTACGAAACCCATGGTGTGAAAAGTAAGCTTCTGTTAGACTTGTAAGCCCTTGGTGACTCAATAATGCTATAAAAGTTATTGTTTTGTCTTGTCCATTTGAAATGAATGTTTATGAATGCACTTAATGTTATTCACTTCGTACATTTAAGCTTATGTACCATGGCCATATTGAATACCATATAGTTGGGAGGACATAAATGACTTTTACATGTGGTATTCAACAATGATCTCTGGTATGAGAAAGAGATGGCAATGTTTCTCTAAAGATCGATTTCCCACTGACTTCTTGATGCAAGTGAAAATTAGCTCTTCACTCAATATGACAGAATTATGCCATCTGTGGTAGGTGATAAAGAGCGAGTAATAAAAAGCAACCATACAAGATATTATTCAATTAATCCAATGTGGAGATTTGTTTATTTTACTTGGGAAAGTCCCAAGGTCCAACTCATGGAGGTAATATGAGGGTCTAAAATTAGTTTTTAAAACAACTAATGGTTAGATTTTCAAGCGATGACTATTTTATTTTTTTAGATTTTTATGAATTTTTCTGGTTTTTTTAAAATAAAAGACACAATGAACTTGAAGCAAATACGATGAATGATTTTTTTTTAAAAATCACGAATAAAATAAATGCTATGGAATGTGTAAGAGAATATAAAACAATGTATTTTTTTTAGAATTTTTAATGAACATGAATGCAAGACTATGAGCAGTACGACAATGTGTAACTTAATTGAATTCCCAAGCCCCACAAGTTAATTTATTTAGGAAATTAATTGATCAATAATTATCAAGGTAATTCCCAACGATTCCCCAAATTTTCCACAATTTTAATGAACAATAAAATGGATTTCACATAATAGATGGCTTCAAATAACTTCTCCAAATTTATTGATATTTAATGTCTCAAAATGTGTAATATAATGTCTCAGATGACGTGGAATTGAAATAGCTTTAAAATGACACCAAGAACACCAAAATCAGACCACAAATGCTTGAGATACAATTGAAATAGTCCAATGATATATATGTAATAAGAATAGAAGAAATTGTTCTAAAAAATAACCTTCCAGGGCTTCCATGTAAATGAAGAAAGTCAACGAGGCTCTTGAAATTATCCCCAACGACACGAGTATTTGCATGCTTTCTACGAGCTTGGGTGTGCGAATCACAATTTCTCCCATGCTCGTGCATTAGCACGTGAGGGGACTTCTGTCGCAATAGCTGAAGATCCGGGTAATGCCTTTGCAATATTCTCAAGACACGTACCAAACGCACGTGACTAAGGCCTTTGATGTGCGGCAAAGGTGCACCTTTCTTGTATGATCTAACAGCTCTAGTCAAGCCACGAGGACAACTCTGATGTTGCCACAGTTGGGTCAATTGATGACTGTAGCTTCCCCTCACATGAGTGACCCAGATCGAAGAGTAACTTTGATCGAAAGGCACCTATAATGTGTGGGGGATCTTCTTTATCTCTAATGGATCTCTTGCTCCATCGAAGGGCGAGGGTGATGTTGTTGTTTTTTTTCATTCGATGAACGATCAGAGCAAGGTCTGAATCTCATGGTGTGGTTCTGCAAGGAAAGATGTTGCTTGAGCAGGTGGCTCGGCTGTGATCATTAGGGCATGGAGAGGAATGGAAGGTGGGCAAAGGATCTGTTGTGGGTGAAGGATCCCACCTCTGATCGCTGGTGGGTTGCGATGAGATAGAGGTGAACACAAGGGGGTACTGAGGTGAGAGTTGAGGTCAATCTGGAGATTGATTCAAAGATGGAGACAATGGAGTTGATAGGGAAGAAGATGATGTGCAACAATAACAAAGAAACAATAACGAAGAAGAAGGAGAGGGATAGGGATGAAAAAAGAAAGGAAAGTAAGGTATACCTGTAAGTGTCACCTGATGTGGAGGAGTGGATCCTGTACTCCAGTGATAGATTCAACGTCTGACGGAGATGAAAGCTTCACAACTCCACTGGGAAGCAACAACATAGGCTGGAGGACCATGGATCACGCCTTAGAGATGGTCTTTGCTAGAGTTCAGAAGGCTGCTATCACCAACCTCTCTAAACTAGCTCTCTCTTTCTCTCTCTCTCTCTCGAGTAGGTCGGAGATGTACGACGGAGGCAACCGATGGCTGTATCAGGAGAGAGGCTGTGGTTTATATATGGTGAAGTCACAAAGAGGAAGAGGCTGCATGTATGCATATGCTGCATACACTCGAGAGATAAGGATAAGGTTAGGAGTTGGGCTTGACATGTTCTGCTACAAAGAAGAAGGGCGAAGATGATTTCGATTGATAGAGGTTCACAAGCGTAATATGGCATGGGATTAGTAGTAGGATTGGGATTGAGCGACAGTCATGGGGGAAATTAGAGATCACAAGTAGTTGGGTTTCCTCATTTGGAGATGGATTATTAGAGGGCTTCATCCATGGGTTGATTTTGGGGTTAGAAAAAAAATGATTGGGTTCTGGTGATATGGTAGAGTGTTTAGAATTAAGATTGGGTTTGTTGGTTCTTGGATTTGGAGGTTTTGGAAAAGGGATAGAGAAGGGGAATGTGATTAGGTCAGAGAGGAAGGCGGAGCAAAGGAGGTCAGAGAAGGAAGTTGGCTGGTGGGTGATGAATCCATGATTCATTAACATTCTTTATACAGTTTGTCTTAAAACACTTAACGAATACATGTAAATATCCATTAATTTTCATTTCTTAACAAAACTTCGTTCATGAATAAAAATGTCATTTTATGTATTAAAATCATGTAAATAAATAAAAGAATAAAAATAAAGAAAATAAACAGAAGGCATATTGTAAATATGTATATATGTACAATATGACTTATAAAATATAAATATAGATGAAATATATATTTATAACCTAACCTCCGAGATCAAGTCAGCATGGATTGGTCGACAAACAAATAACTAAGGGGAGATAAGGAAGCAAACCACAAAAAAGAATTAATTATACATTCTAATCACTATTCATTAATTATAAAATAAATTCCAAAACTTTAAAGATTTTTAATTAATTCATTTCAATATATATTTTCACCAAACTCTTCTCCTTTTTATTTCTAAAAATGTATAGAAAAATATAAAAACAAGTTAAAAATATTATCTTGTATATATGCAAAGAATTCCAACTTCCAAATTGTCAATTTCTCAACTTTCAAACATCATAACATTCTCATACCAACTCCAATTTTACTCTAATCTCCTTTAAAGTTTATAAAATAATATTCTCGAATTATTGAAGGTGATTTCACTAAAATCAGAGTCCATTTGCAAAAAGTTGATTTTGAAACCTAATGACAACTGGGTTTCTGAGCTATTTATTTTCTTCAGAACATATATAGTTTTATTGATTTTATATTTTTAATTATTTTATTGATCTTTTATTTTAACCATGAATTATTTCAGAATTTTTAGCACTATTTAGTATTTTAAATAAATAGAATACCCTTATTTATATATGAAATTGAACTGTATATTATATTCCTGTATTTATTAATATATTTAAATTAATTTATTACAATCTGTAAAAATTCACAAACACATTATTTATTATCTCAATAATTAATAAAATATAAAATGTTATGTTATTTATTAATTTATTAAATTAAAAATCAAAAGCCTATTTATTAAGTATTCTATATACCCATTTATTAAGATAATATTTATATTTCATTAAATATTTATTATTTATCAAAATAAGTTATTTTATAATTTAGGTAATTTAATTATCTACATTTTCCTTTTTATACCTATTTTAAAATTTAACTATTTTTTATTTATTACTTAATTATTAATATAATTTCAATATTTGGCCAACTAGGTGCTGACACGTGTCAGCATCTGGTTCATCTTCTCCAAGAACGGTCTGTTGGAGCTTGTTCCAACGACCCTTCTTCTCTTATTTTTTCCCACCGCATTCAACCACCTTCACTCGATCTAAACCCTTGATTTCGTAGATCTAACTACCCTAACACACACCCATCCTCAGATCTAACTTAAACCACCACCTAGCAATATATATCTATATATTCCATTAAACTTCCAACAATTCAACTAACTTCTCCCTAACCAGAAAACCATTTGGCTGACTTCATCTTCTCCACCTTGTGCTACCCACCTACACTCGTGATGGGGCAAGGTGGTTGACCTGCATGGAAGGACGAAACATGGAGGAGACGCTCCAAGGCTCTTGCCGCTTTGTAGCGCCGCCACAACGTACGTGCAGCTCGAGCAACACTGACTCTTGAGCTATGACAGAGGTTCTTACAACCTCATTTCCCAAGTGCAACATCCACCCCCTTTTCAATTTCATCGATCCTTGTGCCACAATTAGCTACGTTAGTCACACATTTAGATCGTATTAATCATCATCTTTGAGTCACACATCAGAATCCAATTTGATTTGATTCCAAACCTCTTTGATTTCCATCTGACATCCTTCATTCCTGAACCTATTCAGTCTTGCAATAATTCTAAGCCTTGGCATATTCTTCTTAGAATTATGCAAATCAAATTTATTTGCAGGTTATCATCAACCTCCGGAGCACATTGACACACCTGAAGCACCACATTTCTTCATCAATTGAATTAAGCAGAGCATGCTTATTTCTGGACTTGTCAAACCCTAGCTGCATTCTTTCAATGACTTCCGCAGCCGTTGCCTCTGTCTCCATCGACCTCGCTCCGCCACCGGCGAGCTCAGAGGGGATAGGCAATCCCCTCCTGGCCCTGCAAAAGGACAACCATCGCCTGACATCGTTGGAGTGGAGCTCGACCGATCTCAAGGCTGCCACCCTTCAAAGATTGGGGAAGAACAACGGACGAACGCGCAACAAAGGCTGCTGCCACGTGTCCGACACCAACGACCCATATCATCTCGAGCGTTCTAATCAAGATCATTGTAGCACCAAATGGTGGAACGATTGCACAAATAGCCCTGCACCTTCTAGAATTTCAGAGTTGTTTCCAAGAGTTTCGTTACTTAATTTAGGTCCCCGCATGGGGACCTAAGTGTAAAGATCAAGATCTTTCCTTACAATAGGTCCCCGACCAGAGACTTATTTGAAATAAGTTCTATATTTTTTATTTGTATTTTTTACACTACTTCTTTGGACTACATAGACTTTGGACACTTTGTGGACTTTGGATCATATTATTACATTGTATCATTTTTTTCATTTTATTTTGCATTAGACTTCGAGGATTTCTTCACGAATTTTGTTTTGGATTTCTTTCTCATTTATTGATATGTCTTGATTTGTTTTTCTTCTTTTTCTCGAGCCTGCACTCGAGTCGATTTCTCTACTATATAGTTTCACTATTACTCTATTTTTTCACTTACTATATTGTAGATAAATCTTGTTTGCAAAATATCACTTTGAAAATCAAATAAAAATAGGAAAATAATAAAAAAGTTTTAAAAATTTACAAAAAAAATTCTCGCCTTGAAGAAGAAAAATAAAGAAAGATAAAAATATCACAAAAATATTTCTTCACTAAAAAATTCACGATCACAATTTTCTACCTCCTTGTGTTCAACCCATGAACACTTGCCTGGTAAAATAAATAGTGAACAACTCCGATCATTTTTAATCAGAGTTGAATTTCATTTAATCAATCGTCTTTATTTTTAGTGGTTTCTACTTAGACAATTTATTTATCGCTTGGTCAGAGATTGTTATCAAAATGGCCCCGTTGTCGGGGAGGCGTAATCGCGCTTGGTTTTTTTTCGAGTCTTATTCTTTGTGATATTTTTCTTTTTCTTTCTATATTTTTTCTTTTCATGTTTTCTCGATTTTTCATCGGTTTTTTGCGGTTTTCATGGGATTCTTTTCTTCTGATATTTATGGATTTTTCTTTTTATTTTCTCTTATTTTCTTCAAGAGTTGTGTGTGACTTTTACTTCCTGTGATTTTTTTCTTGATTTTCTTCTATCAATTTTTATTGGTTCTTCTTGAGTCCATTTTCTCAGTTTTTGAGTCTGTTTGTATTTGATTTCTTTTCGAGTTTTTTGTTTGATTTTTTTCTTTTATCTATTTAGCTAACCCATTTTGCAGGGCCAACGGGATTAGCCGGATTTTTCGAAAGCCGACTCAACCGAGAGTGTCGAGATTAAATTATTCTTCTCCTATTCGGTTGTAGAGGAGCAGAGCAGGTTATCCAGATAGAGTTTTTTTCGGACATTATTTTTTGTTTTCTTCTGAGAGAGGGCACTTGCCCATTTTTCAAT
The DNA here is from genome assembly GCA_037367405.1 of Ottelia alismoides. Classification (NCBI taxonomy): domain Eukaryota; kingdom Viridiplantae; phylum Streptophyta; class Magnoliopsida; order Alismatales; family Hydrocharitaceae; genus Ottelia; species Ottelia alismoides. The sequence continues at coordinate 1,099,576 of JAZKJV010011719.1, read as the reverse complement.
TTTTGTGAGAGAGGAAGAGGCACTTTCCCGTATTTCTTTTTTGTATAAAGGGGTCCACTAAGGACATCCCTACTGTACATGGATTTTGATTGTTTTTTGGGGTATGTTTCACCTGGTGCTGGTGCACTTCGGGGACTGATGAATCTCGGATTCATCACTCTAAGTCTCATTAATTAAGCTCAAATCCCTCAAAATCAACAATATTTCTGCATTTGTTCTGCATAATTAGCATTCAGGCATGATTTAATAAGTTTTGCATTTTAACATTAATTTCTGCATAAAATAAGAAGCCAAAAATCCAAGCCAAAAATGACCTGTAAATAGCCTAACTTCCCCTATTTTTAACTCCTTCATGCTAACACCGCATAACCCAAAACCACCTCCATTGTGTACACATCACTAACAAGAATAAATAAAAAATACAAAAAAAATCACTAACCCTGTTAAGTGGACCAAAAACCCAAACCCTAGTTTCAGGATTTTCGGACTAAAAGCCCCATATCTTCCCCATCCAGTGTCCGATTTGATCCTACTCACTTTTGAACTAATGTACATTCAATTACCTTCAAAACAAGACCAAGTTCAAGTGAATCGGAGCTCGCGCGGCTTTTAACCTTGCATTTTATGTACTTATTTTCTGCATTAATAAAAATCCAAAAAAATTAGAATTAGGTGCCTTTTATTTATCTTTGAGTTTTTCAGATTTTCTCGGATTTTTATCTTGTTTTAAAAATGATAAAAAATTAGAAAACCCAAAAATCAAGGTATTCTATATACATGGGATACCCCAAAAATTCACTTTTTACATTTGACCGAATTTGGCTTTGATTTCTTCATGAAAGTTGTAGATCTCGTCAAGACGAGCATTTTTCGTGAAGGAACTTTTTCGATCCGAGGTCATTTGCTATTTTTTATCGATTTTACAAATCATTTAATTTCGGTTTTTTTGAGCTGACACGTGGCAGCCCCAGAGGCCGCCACGTGTCATTGATTTTTAGCTTTTTTATATATCATTTTTATTAAAAAATAATAAAAAAATAAAAAAATAATAAAAACCAACCGCACGTGCAGCGTACGTGCCACTCCGCACGCGCACTGCACATGCGCGCCCGCTCCCTTCCTTTGCCCCCAGAACGCCACGTGGCCCATTCCGGGCCGTTCGATCTCGACCGATCGAACGGCCGAAGACCCGTCGTCCTCCTCCCTCTGTCTCCCCCAATTCCCGGGCCCTTCCGCAAACATCGCAACTGCCCCAACTCCATCGCCGTTGACCTCCTCAACTCCCACAACCGCTGGCCGCTCGCAACGGCCGCCGCCCCGCTCGCAACCACATCCGACCCCCCTTCTCGCCTATAAATAGTGCCTCGCCGCCCCGCTTCCCCGAGATCCGCCGATAGAACCTCGAAGCCCGGTGGTGACAGCCCGGGTTGCCCTCGACGTCGACGAGATCCGGTCGCATCCTCACGGCCGTTGCAGCGCCACCAGCGTCCTGCCGTGCTCCGGCGATCGGCCGTAGAGCCCCATCTTCCCAGGTATAATCTCTCTCTCCATACCTCTATCTCTCTCCCCATACCTCTCTCTCTCCCTATCTCTCCGCCTCGAGCTCTCCGCTCCGCTCGGAGCTTCGGCCCAATCCATTTCGCCTATTCCATCGGCTACGCATCCTCCTTCTTCTACATCACTGATCTCCGACGTCATCCCCCACACACCGCTCCGCCTCACTGTGCCACGCCCTCTGCTTCGAGCTTCACCGTCGTCCCCCGGCCGTGTGTCGGCCAACCGCGACTTCGCCTCCAACTCCGCCAACACATCTCCGGAGCGTCAACAACTTCATCGCCACCGCTTCATCGACGACCCCGTTCATCTTCACCGACTTCGCGCTCCGACGTCTCCGCTACGACTTCACCAGCACCTTTTCCAGGATACTTCGCCTGGAGCTTCACGTCCATCAACATCGATTCCTCCTGCTGCAGCTCCGCCTCCGAGATTTGACGCAGCAACCGAAGCTCTCCTTCGACCTCTGCCACTTCCGCTGACTCCACCAGGAGGAGCCGGGCCTCCTCCGCCTCACTCCCATCACCGATAAAGGGAGGCGGCGCAGCTCCGGTGCTCCTCCGCCGAGCATCGACCCTCGACCACTCCGCCAGTCGCCTTGCCTCGGCCGGCCTCCGTAGGTCGGGCGTCAGGCCCGAGGCCCTCCCCGCGTGCGAGGCACGCGACGGGAGGGATCGCTGACGTCAGCCTCACGCCACCTCGGGTCACGTGCGGCGCACGTGACCCTTGGGTAAATTGCAGAAGACCCCCCGGCCTCCTTCCATATTACGCGACAGTCTACCTACTAGAGGGCACGTGCTGCGCACGTGCCCCTCTGGAAGAATTGCAGAATCGCCCCCTTCACTTCTGGTAATTAATTTTAGGTCCCCCCTGCATTATTTTTATTTATTCAGTTTGCATCTGTACCCCTGTCTTTGTCATCCATTATAGACCTCTATATTGCATCATTTTATTTATTTAAATATAGCATTTTGTTCATCTTTTAATTCTTTACATTTTGACATGTCATGGACATTTTTGTGATGACCGGTTGATTAATAATTAATTATTCTCTTGAAATTACCATATTTTGCCCAGTCTGTGATCTTCAAATTTTATTTAATTAACGTGACTCTAAAAATTCCCCAAAAAATCAAATATCGTAGAGATTATTTTGGTTAACATTGTGCCCAAAAATCATTGCATTTGCATGCATGCTTTGCTCTGTAAAAATCATTTTGCATATTTCACTATTTTATTTTTAATAGGTATTAAATCCCACATTTTTGAGGTCTAGGATTTTTCTAAGATCCATTACCTAGTGATAGATCTAAGATAATTTTAGTTCTCGAAAATAAGTAGGTTTAATATTTATTAAAATTAAATATTGAAAATTAATTTGTTTGTATATTGCATCTAAAAATTCCAAAAAAATTATAGTGCACTCATTTCATCGTCATTTACATTGTGGCCAAGTTTCGTATTTTTCGAACGTCGTTTGATTGAAATTTACATTTTAGTCCCTAAAATAGGCCGAACTTGCATTTTGCTTCTCATATTGCATTGAAAAATTCCAAAAAAAAGACCGCCTTGAAAACCGAACTAAAAATTGGATAGACACAACTCTAGGTTGTTCCTTTGCCTCCTTGAGATCGACCTTGGGACTTTCCCAAGTAAAATAAACATAAAAACCACTTGATTAAATTTGATTAAAAATTGTGGTTATTTCTTGACTGTTTCCGATCGCCGCCTACAACGAACGACACATCATTAGTACCACGAACAAAGATTAAAAATAACTTCTTAATACGGCTTTTACGGACTCGTCAGATGGCGCCGTTGCCGGGGAGGCAAACGGCTTAGTTTTTTGTTTTGAAAATTTTTGTTCGGTTTTCCGAATTCGGGTAGTCTGACCCCCGAATTTTTCACTGTAAATCCCATTTTATTTCTTGTATTTATTTTTCAGCATTTATTTCATTTATTTTATTTTTGATTATTTTCTGAGTCACTCTCTTACACCCATCTCTCTTATTTTTCATGCGAGGTACCCGGTGCATGTGGAGCGGTTTTTTAAGGAACCGACGCATCTTCACCGACCTCGAAGAAACCACAATTAAATTAAGATCGAGTCGAGTCGTGAGAGAGAGTAGAGTCTAGGTTTTTAATTTCTGCACTTTTAATTTCTGCTCATTTATAGCGGTGTCCGTTTGGACTCTCGCGTGTGTAAAAAGACTCTGAACTCTATTTGTGGTGTGTCGTGGCCTGTTTCACTCTCCGGAGAGGGTGGGGCCCGACTTGAGTGGCGATTAGGATAGACCTGTACATACGGCTCTTAGAGCATTTTTATATTTTTGATTGTGCTCGTAGGATCTTAAGCCACACTGCACTTTAACTGAGACGCACATTAGATCGTTCAACTTAGCCAAATTCAACTCAATTCTTCCCGCTAATAGAACTTTCTACTTAGGTGCGGTTTTCATCGGCTTGCACGCATTTAGTATAAATTTTTCAATTCTGTATTGCATCCCACATGGAGATTGCGAGGAGGCACTGTAAGTCTTCTAACTGAGCATTCATCATAGTTTTTCGCGTGCATCGACTTTTCCCGAATTCCTCTCTCTTGTTTTATCACATAAATCTAAAGGAAATTGGGACTGGACGGTAGACGTGTATTTGTGTTCATCTAAATTCTTCAGTGATCGCCTCAATAAAATTGGGACTGCTAAATAAAGTCGATCTTAAAAAATCCATAAAATCAAGAATTTCTGCGGGAGAGCAACCCCGACATTGTTTGATTTCATCTTGCAGCGAGGAGAGAGACGCACACTAGGATAGAGCCCAGCTCCAAACCTAACAGCTCGTTTAAACGGCTTGCAAGACTTGAATTCTCACCAATTAAAACTAACAAGATAATTGATTGGACCCTTACGGTCTTCACTTTGAGTTGAGTTGGTGAAACAACCCTTGTATTGTGTTTGGATTGTGCGTAGAAAATAGTTCATCAACGAATACCACACAATTGTGTCTACATCATAAAACATCTTGTTGACCCCAAGAATGGAGGACTGTGGTAGTTTTTGTTCAAGCTCGTCTCTCTCTACCACAAACTCCCCAATCTCAAAAGCCCAGAGAAACTCTTACTCTGGACCTGCTTGGCTTCCGGGAAACTCTTCCCAAGAATCCTATTCCTTCTTCCTCCTAGAAGGAGGACAGACCCACCCTGTCTATTTCTCACCACAAAAGATCGAGGATAACTGTTACATCAATTCTTTCCAATCTATTAACTCAAACCCTTTATATTCTCCAGATAAAGAAAAAGAGATGCCACCCAAGATACCTTCCAAGAAAGACCCTGAAGATGAACATAATGAAGATCCAATGAAGATGATTCTCGCGAGACTGGCTGCATCTGAGCAGCAACAACAACTACTGAGGGAGCAACTCGAACAAATGAATGCTGGGGGAGAAGTGCCAATGGAAGCCGCATACAACCCTGGACAGTACAGAGTGTGGAACTATTTGCAGCCACCACAGCCAGAGATCCACTATGAACTAAAGCCACATTTTGTCAGTCAATTACCTCAATTTCATGGTAATACGACTGAGGAGACACATGAATTCTTGAGGGACCTGGAGCTGATATGTTCTAATCTGAGGCACCCACAAGTCAGCCAAGACTACATTCGTCTCACTGCACTACCTTTCGCCTTGAAAGGGAAAGCAGACTACTGGGTGAAAAACTTGGGGGTGACTGTGACGACTTATGAGAGGTTCAAAAGCCTCTTTCTGAAGAAATTCTACCCCTTGAGCCGGACCAATCAAATGAGGACCCGCATCACCAGTTTCTCTCAGATGCCCAATGAACCCCTCTGTGAGGCATGAGATAGGTTTAAGGACCTGCTACAAAATGTCCCTGCCATGATCTGGACAACAACATCCTAGTCCAATCACTCTACTCTGGCCTCAACCACGAGACTCAAAGGTTAGTTAGTGCTGCATGCGGAGGGAATTACACATCACGTGGAGCTGAGACCGTCTGGAAAATACTGGAGCAGATGACAGAAACAAGCTGGTCTCAAATTGCCAGTAGAGCATACACTGATTCCCTGAACACCCTTCAAGCCAAAGGCAGGAAGCAGGCGGTGGCAGAAATAGCTGAGGACTTGATTCCAAGCATGCACTTTATTTCTGATAAATTGACAATTGTGGATAAGAGAATGAACGATATCGACAGTAGGATTTCGCAATTCCCAAAGCAGATGGAGGAACTCACCGGGAAGGTGTCCAAGATGGGGATGCCTAGTGCACCTACTGTCCCGATATATCATGTGCATCATGTCCAGGAGCAACCAGGAGCAAAGCAACAGCAAACATGGGCTCCGGATCAATCCCATGCCCACTTTTCCCAACAGCCGCCCCCTCCGACTGAGACAGTCAAGGAAGTCCCGCCTCTGACATTTGAAGTGAATGGCATCTGGTACACCCAGGACACTACCCGACAGGGTAATATGGGAGACCGTCAGACTTATCAGCGTCCACCCACTTTCTATAATGCCGCATTTCCTCCACAACACACTACATCGTTCCAGCAGCCGAAGCAGCAGCAACCCTACAATCGCCAGAACCAACCTCAACAATACCATCAGCAATCTCAAGCCCCCAGACAATCAGCTCAGTCATCCAAACCCCCAGAAGAACCGATCGACATCCAGAGACAAATACTTGAAGAGTTTCGTCACTTCCAAAATGAACTGCAAGATCTACAGGTTGATGTCAACCGCTTGTCCCGTTGGAAGGATGAGCAGACAGCTCCAGCCACAACCATTCCCGCCCAGGTTCAAGCTAACCCCAATAGCTTGAACAAATTCAACTCATCTCAACACAATAACTAGGTATACTATCCAGACTTTTCCACATCTGGACATGAGATCCTTTCGTTTGACAAAATCAATGCCATGTCACTCAGGAGCGGAAGGACCGTGGTCGTACCTGACCGGGCAAGGGAATCGGACCATGAAGACTCGGAAGATCAACCGGAGGATGTTTCCGAGGAGGAAGATGAAGGACGCCTGAAGATCCCAACAGTAGATAAAGGGAAAGCATCTATGGAGTCTGCAGAGGACCTTGAACCTCTAGTTGCTGCAAAAATACCTTTGTCACCTTTTCAGCAACCTGATTTTGATTATTATGATTGTAGTAAAAACTCCAAGTCGAATAAAGATGCTCTTATTTTTGATTCTGATCCTCTATCTCCTGTCTCAAATGCTTCCATACCTTTCCCCCATGCCCTAAAGAAAGGAAAACAAAAGAAAAACATCAAAGATGACCCAGTCATGGAAAAATTCTGCCAACAAAACATCACAGTCAAAGTACCCTTTGATCAGTACGTGGCAGGTAATCCAGCCTTTCAGAAATACTTAAAGGCAAAATGCACTCCCACCAGGTCTCGTACAAAGAGAACAAGTCAATTTGTGGAGACTCATATCTTGACAGTTGCCACCACCAAATGCGTCAGAAACCAGCATCTGCCAAGAAAGAAAAGTGATCTGGGCGCCCATTATGTGGAGAGTCACATTGGCGGCATAGCATTCACACGCACACTTCTTGACAATGGATCTTCCATAAATCTTCTACCCTTAGCCTTATATTATCGATTGGAGTTGGGCCCTCTAAAGAAATCATCATATGTACTCCAATTTGCTGATAAATCCACTAAAAGACCTAAGGGAGAAGTGAAGAATGTCATCATCATTATCGAGGGTACAGAATACAAAGTAGACTTCACTGTCCTGGATATGGAGACCCCGAACCATTGGAAGGAATCACAAATCATTCTCGGAAGACCTTTCTTAAGAACCGCTAAGGCTGTATTCGACTACGGAACTGACATTATGAAATTCCGTTCTCCAGGCGGAGAAGTGGACTTGGAAATGAAACAAAAAAAGTGGCAAAGGCCAGACTCCGAATCCACAACTGAAGATGCCGAAACATCAGAATGCAATCTCCTCAGAACCACTGGGCCATGGGACCAACTGCCAGACATACAGATAGAAAGCACATCCTCAGAAGAAGAAATAATACACGATGCAGTCTCTGAGACTTCTAGACTCCCTGATTATCACACACTTGACAACACAGAAATCCTCTTGGATTTGTCAATCACATCACCTTTGGGACAGTCAATCGATGATGAGTCAGACGCGGCTCTGGCCGAATTACCATTCTACTCTAGCGATCCAACTCACTTTTCTTCGGAATTGGTAGCCAACATCTCACACAGTGATTCACCGCCAACCGATACTGAGCCAGAAGCAAAAGTCATTCAGCCAGACTTGATCGATGATTCAGAATTACCAGAGCTGAAACCATTACCTCCCACGCTGAAATATGCATTCCTCAATGGACCCAAAGAAAAATTCCCAGTGATCATTAGCTCATCATTAACCGTGGACCAAGAATCCAGACTACTTGAAGTCCTTGAGCGAAATCGAAAAGCCATAGGTTGGATTGTGTCGGATCTCGTAGGAATAAACCCCGCTCTCTGCTCGCACCAAATTTATGTTGAGGATAATGCAAGGCCTTCCCGTGAATTTCAGAGAAGATTAAACCCCAATCTTCGGGAAGTAGTGAAGAAAGAAATAGAGAAATGGTGCAAAGCAGGATTTATTTACCCCATTTCTGACTCCAAGTGGGTAGCCCCCCTTCATGTCGTCCCGAAGAAGTCGGGAATCCAGATGGTTACCAACGAGGAGGGGGTAGAGATCGCTACCCGAGTACCCACATCGTGGCACGTCTATGTCGATTACCGGCGCCTGAATGCTGCGACCAAGAAAGACTACTTTCCACTGCCATTCATTGATCAAATATTGGAGAGACTTGCAGGGAAAGCATTCTTCTGTTTTATTGATGGGTACTCCGGCTACAATCAAGTAGCTATCGCTCCCGAGGACCAGGAAAAGACCACATTCACATGTCCCTTCGGTACTTATGCATTCAAGCGCATGCCATTCGGGCTTTGCAATGCCCCAGGCACATTTCAGCGGTGCATGATTGCCGTATTTGCCGAAATGGTTGGTGATTTCCTGGAAGTCTTCATGGATGACTTCTCAGTTCATGGTGATTCATTTGATACATGCTTAGCGCACTTGGACCAAGTCCTTCAGAGATGCAGGGAGGTTAATTTGGTACTCTCCTGGGAGAAGAGTCACTTTATGGTGACCGAGGGTATCGTGTTGGGGCACGTCATCTCCAAAAAGGGAATGGAGGTGGACCCTGCCAAGGTGGATGTGATCAAGAAACTTGAGCCACCAACCAACGTCAAGTCAGTGAGGTCGTTCTTAGGGCATGTTGGATTTTATCGACGGTTTATTCCTGATTTTTCAAAGATCGTCCGCCCACTGACTGAGCTCTTAGGAAAAGACACTGAGTTTATTGTGAATCACAGATGTCTAGAGGCCTTCGAGCTCCTAAAAAAGAAAATATGTGAATCGCCGATATTACAAGCTCCCGACTGGTCTCTTCCCTTCGAGATCATGACTGATGCATCGGATTTTGCTTTCGGAGTTGTACTCGGACAAAGAAGAGATGGAGTTCCTTATGCGATTCACTACACGAGCAAAGTGTTGGATCCTGCACAGAAATTATACAGTGACTGAAAAGGAAATGCTCGCGGTTGTTTGGGCCCTGGAAAAATTCAGATCATACATATTGGGCTCCAAGGTGACAATTTTCACAGATCACACAGCAATCAGATATCTCATGGATAAGAAGGATGCCAAGGCACGACTTTTGAGATGGATCTTGTTAATCCAGGAGTTTAATTTGGAGATTAAGGATAAACCTGGAATAAAGAATGTTGTTGCTGATCACCTTTCCCGAATCGAGCAAAACGATCATCCTGATATTGGACCAATCAAGGAGACTTTTTCAGATGAATCGGTTTGCGTCATTGATTCAACCCCATGGTATTCTGACATAGTGAACTATCTTGTCTCCAAGAAGGTTCCTTATGGTTGGACCAAAAAAATGATTGATCGATTAAAGTCAGATTCGAGAAAATACCATTGGGACGATCCTTTCCTTTTCTATGAAGGACCGGATTGTGTCTGGAGAAGATGTATTCCTCAGGAGGAATATCAGAGTATCCTCACACACTGTCATTCTCTCGAGGCTGGAGGACACCATTCGGGAAAGAGAACCGCGCACAAGGTACTCCAAAGTGGATTTTACCGGCGGACCTTATTTTAGGATGCTAATGAATTTGTACGGACATGCCCGATTTGTCAAAGAATGGGAGGGACTATGGGATATAGAAATGAAATGCCCATGCAACCAATGATTTTCTATGATGTTTTCGATGCATGGGGGATTGATTTTATGGGTCCCTTTCCCAACAGCAATGGATTTGAGTACATATTGTTAGCGATGGATTATTTATCAAGATGGGTAGAGGCTATTCCAACCCGAACCGCAGATAGCAAAGTCGTCTGTAAGTTTATCAAAGATAACATCATTGCGAGGTTCGGGATACCAAAAGTATTGACTTCTGATGGAGGTAGCCACTTCGTGAATAGGGAGATGAGATCTTTGGCTAAGGAGTACAAATTTGAGCATAGAATAGCCAACCCATATCATCCACAATCTAATGGCATGGCAGAGGATTCTAATAGAGAGGTGAAGAGCATTCTCCAGAAGTTGGTTCGTCCCGATAGGAAGAATTGGTCGAAACTGTTGGACCAAGTTCTATGGGCCTATAGGACATCCTATAAGACTCCACTCAGTACTTCACCTTTTAGGATGATCTATGGTAAGCCATGCCATCTTCCTGCAGAATTGATTCACAAATCTGAATGGGCGATCAAAAAGTTGAATTGGAGTTGTCACCTTGGGAAACTATGTCGAGACTTAAATATGAATGAGCTAATTGAAATCCGAAATCGGGCATCCAATGTCACCTTGGGAAACCCTAATCCTTGTACAGCTTCTTCCTTTACTTAGGCCAAGGCCTAAGTATAGGGGGGGGGGACCGATGCCATCTGTATATATCATTCTTCTCCTGACTCCTAATTGCTCCATTTTCACCCTTCTTCCATACTTAGGCTGTCCACAGCCTAAGTATAGGGGGAACCATCATCCACCTGTATATACTCTAGTCATTCACATATCCAGACCGCTTCATTTTTCTTTTCATTTTTTCACTTCCTTACGCTTAGCCCGAGCTATGTCTTCTTTTCGCTTCTTGTGCTCTGAGGACACAGCACTCGCTAAGTATAGGGGGGTCTGTATATATACTTTGTATATATTTTACCCATATCTCGTACTTTCGCGTAAGTCTATATGTATTTACGGGGTGGGTACTAACTTGAAAAAAAAAGAGTTCTACTACTAACACTAACCTGCCCAAAATTTTTGAAAAAAAAAGGAGAAGGCTCCTTGTTCCATTTTCTGCATAAAAAAAACTCCCTTGCATAAAATGTGAAAAAAATGTGTGTCAACATTTCACACCTGCACTTCATCCAACATCACATGCATCTGCATCTGTGAAAAGTCATTGGGTTCTAAACCGAGTTATGAACAGAAACCGAGAGTGGTCTGGGCTTGACCTTAATCCACCTAATTTTCACAGGAACTTCACCGAGAAATAGGATTTTAAGAGCTTCAGGTCTTTTTGACTTAATTCCTTAAGTTCCACATGACAATGTGCAACGTTTGACTCTTAGTGTCTAACCTGGTCTCTTCATTCTGGGTACAACTCTGGGATAGAGAATTAATTTGTACTCTCGCACTATGCACTTAGCTCAACCCAGACGGGATGTTGGAAGACTGTGTGAGTCTCTTTTCTGGTAGCGTGGAAATCTAAAGATCGGAGTACGGGTTGAAATAAAGCTTCGGAAAAGGGATGGACGGCTGGGCACAATTTTTTATAAGACCCCAAAAAATGTACGAAACAAAAAGATTCTATATCCGTAGGGGCACAACAAGATCCAAGCAGAACCACCAAAAATTCCAAATCCAAAGAAGCATTCTACCAAATAAAAATTCGACCAACAAGGTCCAAGCTTCAAAGAACCTGCAGATCTTGGTGGAGACTCGGCTACACTGGCCATCTTCACAAGGAGAGGTGACTACACTGGCCACCCTCCCGTTCTTTTCTCTTTCTTCTATCTTCTCCCTCATTCGATTGTGAACACAACGCGACAGACCTTAGAAGGAAATACCTGACTCCCCGAGGACGAGTTACTGGAGAGGAGAGGAGCATGGTAGTCCTGCATTCTGGATGGGAAGAGCTAAAACCCTTCACACACATGAGTCGGTTATTCAATATTCATAGGGTATACTTTGGGAAGAGGATTGATCTAAGATGACTTCTGAGCCGAAACTGTGTCAATGATGTGTAGAACTTGAGGACTGTTGATTTTAAAATTCTAAGTCTCACAGAAGTTCCGCCACATTATTAATCCAAAGGTCGAGTTTAGTTTCACTTTCACCTTCAGCTCATGGTCTTGGTATGGAACCCAGTCTCATTTCACTTCATGGCATTTCTTTTTGATGCTCAGGGACGAGCATGGTTTAAGTATAGGGGGATGATGAATCTCGGATTCATCACTCTAAGTCTCATTAATTAAGCTCAAATCCCTCAAAATCAACAATATTTCTGCATTTATTCTGCATAATTAGCATTCAGGCATGATTTCATAAGTTTTGCATTTTAGCATTAATTTCTACATAAAATAAGAAGCCAAAAATCCAAGCCAAAAATGACCTGTAAATAGCCTAACTTCCCCTATTTTTAACTCCTTCATGCTAACACCGCATAACCCAAAACCACCTCCATTGTGTACACATCACTAACAAGAATAAATAAAAAATACAAAAAAAATCACTAACCCTGTTAAGTGGACCAAAAACCCAAACCCTAGTTTCAGGATTTTCGGACTAAAAGCCCCATATCTTCCCCATCCAATGTCCGATTTGATCCTACTCACTTTTGAACTAATGTACATTCAATTACCTTCAAAACAAGACCAAGTTCAAGTGAATCGGAGCTCGTATGTGAAAGTTGGGTTTTGGGCCTCTTTTGTACATTGTATTTTTTCGCGGCTTTTAACCTTGCATTTTATGTACTTATTTTCTGCATTAATAAAATCCAAAAAAATTAGAATTAGGTGCCTTTTATTTATCTTTGAGTTTTTCAGATTTTCTCGGATTTTTATCTTGTTTTAAAAATGATAAAAAAAATTAGAAAACCCAAAAATCAAGGTATTCCATATACATGGGATACCCCAAAAATTAACTTTTTACATTTGACCGAATTTGGCTTTGATGTCTTCATGAAAGTTGTAGATCTCATCGAGACGAGCATTTTTTGTGAAGGAACTTTTTCGATCCGAGGTCATTTGCTATTTTTTATCGATTTTACAAATCATTTAATTTCGGTTTTTTTGGAGCTGACACGTGGCAGCCCCAGAGGCCGCCACGTGTCATTGATTTTTAGCTTTTTTATATATCGTTTTTATTAAAAAAATAAAAAAAATAAAATAAAAAATAATAATAATAAAAACCAACCGCACGTTCAGCGCACGTGCCACTCCGCACGCGCACTGCACGTGCGCGCCCGCTCCCTTCCTTTGCCCCCAGAACGCCACGTGGCCCATTCCGGGCTGTTCGATCTCGGCCGATCGAACGGCCGAGGACCCGTTGTCCTCCTCCCTCTGTCTCCCCCAATTCCCGGGCCCTTCCGCAAACATCGCAACTGCCCCAACTCCATCGCCGTTGACCTCCTCAACTCCCGCAACCGCTGGCCGCTCGCAACGGCCGCCGCCCCGCTCGCAACCACCTCCGACCCCCTTCTCGCCTATAAATAGTGCCTCGCCGCCCCGCTTCCCCGAGATCCGCCGATAGAACCTCGAAGCCCGATGGTGACAACCCGGGTTGCCCTCGACGTCGACGAGATCCGGTCGCATCCTCACGGCCATTGCAGCGCCACCAGCGTCCTGCCGTGCTCCGGCGATCGGCCGTAGAACCCCATCTTCCCAGGTATAATCTCTCTCTCCATACCTCTATCTCTCTCCCCATACCTCTCTCTCTCTCTCCCTATCTCTCCGCCTCGAGCTCTCCGCTCCGCTCGGAGCTTCGCCCCAATCCATTTCGCCTATTCCATCGGCTACGCATCCTCCTTCTTCTACATCACTGATCTCCGACGTCATCCCCCACACACCGCTCCGCCTCGCTGTGCCACGCCCTCTGCTTCGAGCTTCACCGTCGTCCCCCGGCTGTGTGTCGGCCAACCGCGACTTCGCCTCCAACTCCGCCAACACATCTCCGGAGCGTCAACGACTTCATCGCCACCGCTTCATCGACGACCCCGTTCATCTTCACCGACTTCGCGCTCCGACGTCTCCGCTACGACTTCACCAGCACCTTTTCCAGGCTACTTCGCCTGGAGCTTCATGTCCATCAACATCGATTCCTCCTGCTGCAGCTCCGCCTTCGAGATTTGACGCAGCAACCGGAGCTCTCCTTCGACCTCTGCCACTTCCCCTGACTCCACCATGAGGAGCCGGGCCTCCTCCGCCTCACTCCCATCACCGATAAAGGGAGGCGGCGCAGCTCCGGTGCTCCTCCGCCGAGCATCGACCCTCGACCACTCCGCAAGTCGCCTTGCCTCGGTCGGCCTCCGCCTCCACACCGCCATCGGCCGGGCGTCAGGCCCGAGGCCCTCCCCGCGTGCGAGGCACGTGACGGGAGGGATCACTGACGTCAGCCTCATGCCACCCCGGGTCACGTGCGGTGCACGTGACCCTTGGGTAAATTGCAGAAGACCCTCCGGCCTCCTTCCATATTACGCGCCAGTCCACCTACTAGAGGGCACGTGCTGCGCACGTGCCCCTCTGGAAGAATTGCAGAATCGCCCCCTTCACTTCTGGTAATTAATTTTAGGTCCCCCCTTGCATTATTTTTATTTATTCAGTTTGCATCTGTACCCCTGTCTTTGTCATCCATTATAGACCTCTATATTGCATCATTTTATTTATTTAAATATAACATTTTGTTCATCTTTTAATTCTCTACATTTTGACATGTCATGGACATTTTTGTGATGACCGGTTAATTAATAATTAATTATTCTGTTGAAATTACCATATTTTGCCCAGTCTGTGATCTTCAAATTTTATTTAATTAACCGTGACTCTAAAAATTCCCCAAAAAATCAAATATCGTAGAGATTATTTTGGTTAACATTATGCCCAAATATCATTGCATTTGCATACATGCTTTGCTCTGTAAAAATCATTTTGCATATTTCACTATTTTATTTTTAATAGGTATTAAATCCCACATTTTTGAGGTCTAGGATTTTTCTAAGATCCATTACCTAGTGATAGATCTTAGATAATTTTAGTTCTCGAAAATAAGTAGGTTTAATATTTATTAAAATTAAATATTGAAAATTAATTTGTTTGCATTTAAAAATTCATAAAAAATTTATATTGCATCTAAAAATTCCAAAAAAATTATAGTGCACTCATTTCATCGTCATTTACATTGTGGCCAAGTTTCGTATTTTTCTGACGTCGTTTGATTGAAATTTACATTTTAGTCCCTAAAATAGGCCGAACTTGCATTTTGCATCTCATATTGCATTGAAAAATTCCAAAAAAAAGACCGCCTTGAAAACCGAACTAAAAATTGGATAGACACAACTCTAGGTTGTTCCTTTGCCTCCTTGAGATCGACCTTAGGACTTGCCCAAGTAAAATAAACATAAAAACCACTTGATTAAATTTGATTAAAAATTGTGGTTATTTCTTGACTGTTTCCGATCGCCGCCTACAACGAACAACACATCATTAGTACCACGAATAAAGATTAAAAATAACTTCTTAATGCAGCTTTTACGGACTCGTCTGGGACCTCACCACTATTTTCGATTTTCTCAATCTTTCTTATTTTCACGTGATTTCATGGAGACAAGGGGTACGCATTTGTTTGATTAGACGACTAAAGTAAAACCTAGATCCCTAATCCATACTTAGGCGTAAGTCAAATTATTTTGAAAAATTAATTCATTCTTATGCTAGAACTGCTGATTAGGACACAATTTTCATCACTTTTGCATGCATTAGCCCAGGTTTTACGATTCTATGTGGATTACTTGCATGTAGACTGTTGCCGCAAGGTATGATTTCTATCTCTACATGCATCATCATTTTTCGCTGCATTCCATGATTCTCCCTCTATGAGACACATTTTTGAAAATTAAAAAGAACCGACATCCCATTAGATGTTTGTAAAAAATATCCAAAAATGAAAACCCTCAAAAATAAAAAATACTTTTTCTCTTTTAAAAACTTGACAAAAAAATAAAAATACCTAGACTTAATTTGTATTGAGAGAGCAACCCCTTATTGTATTCAGGTACCCTCCAAACAGAGTGGGTGAAGAGGCGACCTTAAGGATTAGAGCAAAAAATCCCTGGACTTGTGCCTTAAGTACACGTGTATCACTTTTCGGTGCATGGTTGCAATTGTAAGCACTTGCCTCTGACCATAGAAAGTCGTTTTGGTGTACTCATATCTCATAGTTCACATTGGACCTGATATAACCAGACAACCCGGGAAGTTGGTACCACTGTTTGGGGGACTGTGAGTGTGCATGCTGGGCAACAGGGCGACACCCTCTGTGATTTTGCTTAATACAACTAATTGATCACCAAAAATAAAATTGAAAGATAAAAGATTGAACTCTTACAGTCTCCACTGTGTGAAGTTGGTGAATATGGGGTTTGCATTGTGTTTGTATGCGAGGCGTGTGTTATTCCGCGTCTTATACGCCTTCACACTCATGTTCTTGACTTGACATCGTATTCTCTCCCATATTTATTTTTGACATCGAATATGACGACTAGATGGATTTTACGAGATGTGTATGACCAATTGAATAGAGAAAGAATATAGAAGAATGAGAAAAGAACTAGAGTGTGACCAATGTAGTCACATCTCCTTGTGAAGCCCGGCTAGTTTAGCTAAGTCTCCACTAAGATGTGTAGGATTTTGGAAGCTTGGACATTGTGGTCATATTTTGTATTTGGTTGTTTGCTTCTTTTTGGATTGACTTTGTAATGTTGCTTGCACTGCATTAATCTTTTTGTTCCTCGACAGATATAGCATCTTTTCATTCCATCCATTTTTTGAGGTCTCGGAAAATATTGTGCCAGCGGATCCTTCCCTCATCTAAAGCATTATTTCAACCCCATAATTCCTGTATTTAGACGTCCGCGCCACTATACAAGGATGAAAATGCACCATAAAAATGGACTGCCCTTCGCTACCCCATGCAAGTCGAGCTAAGTGCAAAGTGCAGTGTTCAAAATTGGTTCACTGATGAAGAGTTAAATGGATGGCACCAAGTGTTCTACCTAGGCAAGTTTAAGTTGACTTCCCAAACATGGTCTCTTGTAACCCAAAGATTTAAGTCAATGACTTGAAGAGTCAAAATTCCAGTTCCTAACTAGGCTCCTCACAATGAAAGTTAAAGCCATAATCAAGCTCCATCTTTTAGACTATTCCCAATATTTAGTTCTAGAAATCAAACTTATTCTGAAAAAAGCTAATGCAAATGCAACCATGTTTTTGTGATGTATATTTTCTGTATTTTACTCATTTTTATGGATTTTAAGGATTTTTCAATTTTTATACACAAGTTGTACAAGAATTTTACAAGATAATTATTTGGATTAAATAACTAATTAATTTTACAAATTTTATATACAAAGAATTTTACAGAGATTAAATGATTTTTACACATATTTTAATAAATAGGATTTTAAATAAGTATTATACACATTAAATACATATTTTAAATCAAGAATTTTAAATAAGAATTTTACAAATAATTTACTTATTTATTAGGATTTTATAAATAATAAATAAATAAATAGATTTTAAATTAACCATTACCTACTTTTTATGGATTTTATAGATATAAAAATATATAAAATTACAAGTTATGGACACAAGTATATACAACATATACGCACCCCCTATACGTAGCTTGTGTTATGTCCTCATAGCATGAGAAGAGACAAAGGAGGACATAACTCATACTAAGTAAAAGTGGGTGAAAAAGAATAAAAGGATAGAAGTCAATCGACCCCCCTATACTTAGATTTGGTTATCATAAGTATAGTGGAAGAAAAAATGAAGTGACCGAGGAAAAGGAATATACAAACAAAGGAACAAAAATGAAAGAGCAACAAAATCAATGAAATAAGTTGGCCCCCTATACTTATGGTCAAGCATCCTAAGTATAGAAAAGAGTGTGGCTAAAAAATAGGGGCTAGTGATTAGTGTAAAAGAAAGGAAAACAAAAGAAAATGAAAAAAGAACAAAATTGAAAATGCAAATTAACGGGAAATCGGTCCTCCCTATACTTAGGATCTGCTTATCCTAAGTATATAAAGACGAGCAAAAAATGGGGACGGTTGGGGACTATGAAGAATATACAGGTGGTGATGTACTCCAAAAAAATTGAATGGCTCACAGGTCTCTATACAAGACAAAATGAAGTTGAAGAGTAGTCATAAGTCATGTACATAGTAGATCACCTCAACCTAGGTTGTACGTAATCATCTGTTATGCAAGTGTATACTGATCCCTGGCTGAACAAGTAGAGCTACCTCTGTGAATGAACATTGTGTATGGCATATGTCTCTCTACTGTAATATGTGTCTCTGGAGTTGGACTACAGAAGGTGTCTAAACATGTGTCCATCACACCATACGACTCTTTACTCTGAATAGATTGAATAATCTTTGAAATGTAATCAACTGAATCTCGTGCTGGAATATGTGTACTCTCAATCTACGACACTGTGATATCTTGTGTAACTGACTGCTCATCTGGATCTAATGTAAACTTTGCAGTTCTATGTGAACAGTCGTCTGAAGAACTAGGCACCATATGATCTACCCCATCCTCGTGTAGGATATCGTGGTTATCAAAATAAACGCTCTCAAGATCAAGAGACTGTGTCTCATCTATGTGCTAGCAATCCTATGCAAGACTGGTGTCCTATGAAGTAAATGGCAATATTGATCTAGGACTGCTACATCCTCTCACCATCTCAATGTGTATCTCTCCACTATCCGTACAAAATGATACTCTCCCAACATCATAATCAAAGAGGAATCTTACTATTTACAAGAAGGGCCTCTCGAGAATGATTGGAGTAAGGTGTAACTGCGTAGGGAACGTCATATCTAGAATAGTAAAATCCACTGAAAACTACAAGCCCTTAACAATCAGTATAACGTTCCTCAACACTCCTCTAGGTCTCTTCACAAACCGATATGCAAACTGAAGTATTATTCACGATTTGTAAAAAGAATCTAGATTGAGCTTATCATGCAAAAAAGATGGAAGCAAATTATTCGGGGAACCATTATCTAAGAAAGTACAATGGAATGAGGCATCTGCAATCTTGCTTGTGACATTGAGATCTTGAATCTCTCTTCTTCTTGGGTACCTTATTCTGAATTGCATATGAAGTAGCCTTGGTCAATACATGATTCTCAACTCATGACTTCCTTTTCCTACATGTTGCAAATTTGTTCCTCAACTGATTCTTGAGCATAGGAAAATGTCCCAAGGCGTCATATAATGGAATCTTCAAGAAAATGTAATCTTTCAATAGTCTTTTTGTTTCAGGAGTGACAACATTATTTTTGGCATTTTTTTCCTTTTCCATACAAAACATTAGGAAAAGAAACAATCTCAGGAATAACACAATTCTTTTTATTCGTATCATCACAAGAATCAACATGTACATCGAGAGTCTTAGAAGTATGTACAAAACTCTCTAAAATGGGAGAAGAAAAATCCGCATCGGGAGTGTCTGCATGGTCTAGAGTGGTATCATCGTCTGACTCGCCTGTGTCCATGTCAACTGTCTCTACATCGCTCCCCTGAATATCATCGTGATGGACATCATGCTGGTCCTCAGTATGGTGGTCTTCCTCCTCAACATCAAAGTGTGCATGATCAAGATCATCATGGATCGACTCTCGCTCCTCATCATGTGCCCTCTCCTCCTCTCGATCAGGTGCTCGTGGTGATCTACCGCTCCCGAGACGAATGAAGTTAGATAAAAAATTCAAGAAAAGAGATCGTACCTATAATGGTGTCTACCTGATCTGAATGCCTCCTCTTGTTGTTCGGATTCATTTGAGGCTGTGCTGAGAGAGTTGTCTTGGGCGCGGTTAACTCATCCAGATGATGGTTAACCCGCTCAATCTCTGTCCTATATGTACTCTGGAGTGTGCCAATCATATCCATGATGTGATCCAGTGCTAGTGTTATGAAGATATCTTAGACTCAGTGTGGTGTCCCTGACTGTCTACTCTCTCCTGCCTAGGAGTGTGCTCTTTTGTGGTGTGTAAGTATGAGGAAACCTCTATGATGTAAAGGAAGATTGTTGCTGCTATTGGGGTTGATATTTATGAGGTTATGTAGCAGAATACTGATGTGAATGTGGTCTCTGATAGGCCTTGCTGCTGAGACTGCTGCTGCACGTAAGGCTAGTGATGCTGGAAATGTGGACGTCCATGCAACTATGACTATACTGTTGCTGCAACTGACGGTGTATGCTATGAGGAGTGAAGTGTAATGGTGGCTGAACAAGAGCGTACCATATCCCGTTGATCTCAAGAGTAGCATGAGAATCAACATCATCATCTCCATGGCAAGTGATCTGACTCCGGTTGGCATTGGATGGATCCTCATGCTAATCAATCTGTGGAGGCTCAATAGTTGTACCGACTTTCTCTGAATGTACTGAATCTAATGGGTGGGAGGAGCAGGTAAAGATATCTGCACTAGTTGAGAAGTGGAAGAAGGACGGGACTGCTGGTACTGAAGCTAGAGCTTGGTCACCTTCTTTGTCAGATTGCTCAACTGCTGAGGAGGTGATGATATTTTCTCCAAGTCTCACAACATTTGTAATTCTCGTACTTGCTTCTGAATCACGTCGACTAATGTCAACTTCTCACTAATGAATCCCAAGTCGGATCATGAATCAGACTCAGAAACATGTGCCACCTTCTGATGCTCTCGATAGTGTGGTGGCTCTGGGCCCTTCTGGAATGTGCCCGAGTGGAGTCGACTACACGTGAATTCTCTGCCATCCCCCTTAAAGATGGACCAAACTAATTCAGCATCCCTTCAGATAGCTGTCGCCACATGCGGTGCTCACTAGGCCCTGAACATCCGACTGGAGTCCTCCAAAATAATTCTGTACAAGCACCTTCAATGGAATCTCGTGATGAGGGCATCTCTCCGTCAAATTCTTGAATTTATCCCATGCCTCATGGAATGACTCATGTGGTAACTGTGTGAAATTGGAGATCTGACTCCTCATCATGTTAGTCCATCCCAGAGGAAAGTATTTACATAAGAATGCAGATTTTAGATCATGCCATGTAGAAATCTCCCACCCCAAGTAACTCAACTAGTAAAGCACCTTATCTGCTAAGGCGAAGGGGAAGGCCTTGAGGCATACAACCTCCTACGTAACTCTTGGATAGCTAGCCGTACCACTTATCATCTCAAACTGTTGTAAGAAGGTAAACGACTCCTCTAAAGTGTTCCCATAGTACTTGAGAAGAAGTGAAATAAAGGACGGTCTAATCTTGTATGAACCTTGATTTGGTGGTAACTGGATCAATGGTGTAGTGTCCTCGCTCCTGGGTCATATTCATCTCTCAATGTCACAGGAACCGAGACAGGTGGTGGTGGGTTCTCGGCTCCTGCTCTCAGCACATTGATCTCAGCTCTAAGCTCATCCTGGACTCTACACTGATCTGGAAGCTCATCCGCTGTAATGTGTCTAGAATCCCCTCGGTAATATCTGAAGCTGGATTAGATCTCCCATTTGTGCGTCTCTCCTCATCACGTGGCCTCTCCTCAACAACTCTATCCTCAACTAGTCCCTTTCCCCCTAACCATGATCCTTGAATCCTCTAGGAAGGAAAATGTCTCATAAGAGCTCGGTGAAAAACATGCAGGAGTAATAAAAAATAAATTGAGGCATGGGTCTGCCTCAACTAAAGAGCTGGGAGGCGAGGGAGTCTGGGTCTAACTCACCTCGTGACTAAGTGAGACCGACTCAGGAAGAGGGACATTCTGAGTCTGTGAAGACATATGGTAGATGGTGGAAGGATGAAAGCACAAGGAGTTTGAACGCAAAATCCATCTAGTCATCATCCTCGATGTCAAAAAGAATTACGGGAGAGAATACAATGTCAAGTCAAAAACACGAGTGTAAAGGCAGATAAGATGCAGAATAACACACATCTTGCATATAAATACAATGCAAACCCTAGATTCACCAATTTCATATGGTGGAGACCGTAAGAGTTTGGTCTTTTATCTTTTCAATTTTATTTTTGGTGATAAATCAGTTGTATTAGCAAACTCACAAAGGGTGTCACCCTATTGCCCAACATACACGCTCACAATCCCCCAAATAGTGGTACCATCTACCTGGGTTGTCGGGTTTGAACTGTGAGGTATAATACACCAAAATGATTTTCTATGGTTAGAGACATGTTCTTACAGTTGAACCATGCACTGAAAAGTGATGCACATGTACTTAAGGCACAAGTTCATGGATTTTTGGCTCTAATCCTTAAGGCTGCGTCCTCATCCACTCTTTATGCAGTGTAGCTGAATACAATGAGGGGTTTACTCTCCCAATACAAATTAGGTCCAAATATTTTTTTTAATTTTTTGTCAAGTTTTTAAAAGAGATTTTTTTTATTTTTGAGAGTTTTCACTTTTTTTTGGATATTTTCAGAAATATATAGCGGGATGTCGGTACTTTTTAATTTTCAAAACTGTATCTCGTTGAGGGAGAATAATGGAATGTGGTAAAAAATAATGATGCACACAGAGATAAAAATCATACCTTGCGCCAACAGTCTACATGCAAGCGATCCATGCAGAATTGTAAAACCTAGGCTAATGCATGCAAAAGCAAGAAAAATCGAGTCCTAATCAACATTTCTAGAGTGAGAATGAATTAATTTTTCAAAATAATCTGACTTACATCTATGTGTGGATTGGGGATCTGGGTTTTACTTTTAGTAGTCAAATCAAACATACATGCACCACTAAGATCCACGAAAATGCGTGAAATAAAGTAAAGTCGAAGAAAATAAAAAACTGCGGTGAGGTCCCCCAAGTGCACAAACACTTGGCGAAACAGACTTCAAAAAATATCTAAAATCTGTGTACAGTCAGGATGTCCTTAGTAGACCCCTTTCTACAACAAGAAACACGGGCAAGTGCACAAAATAGAAAAATGGGCAAGTGCCCTCTCTTAGAAGAAAACATAAAATAATGTTTGAAAAACAAATAATATGTGTAGATAACTTACTCTATCCTTTGTAACCAGATCGGAGTAGAATGACCCGGTCTTTGCACTTTCAACTAAGTCAGTTTCCTAAAAAGCCGACTAATACAGCAGGCCTTGCAAAATGAGTTATCTAAACAGATAAAGGAAAAATCAAACAAAAAATTAAAAGAAATTATAGAAAAAACTCAAGAAAAACCTGAGAAGAAGACTCCAATAAAATTGAGAAAAGAAAAATCGAGAAAAATCAATGAAAAATCAGAGACAAGAAAAAAATCACACAAAAATCTTAGAGAGAATAAAATAAAAGGAAAAAATCAGAATAAAAAGAAACATATGAAAACTGCGAAAAACCAAAGAAAACCAAGAAAACATAATAAAGAAGAAAATAGAGAAAGGAGAGAAAAATATCACAAAGAATAAAACTCGAAAAATCGAAAGCACGGCTATGCCTCCCAAATAACGATGCCATTTTGATAATCGGAATTTTGCGAGCGGTAAAATGAGTTGTCGGTGTATAAAACTACTCAAAAACAAAATTTCAATTAATCAAACAAAAATCAACTCCGATTAAAAATGATTGGAGTTTCACTACTTATTTATCTAGGTAAACATGCCTAGGTCAAAGACAAGGAGGTAGAAAATCGTGCTCGAGATTTTCGAGGAGAGAAAATTATTTTTGTGATATTTTTTATTCTTTCTTTATTTTCTTCTTTAAAGCGAGAAAACTCTTTTTTGGGATTTTAATTTTTAATCTTTTTTATTTGAATTTTATTTTTCAATTTTTATTTAATTTTGAAAAGGAATATCTTTTAAACAAATTTATCTACAATATAGTATGTGAGATAATTGAGTATATACGTGATGCTATATAGCAGATAAAAGAGATCGAGCGGTGGGCTCAAAAGAAGGCACAACAAATCAAAACGGATCAACAATTGAGAAAGAAATAAAAAAACTCGTGCAGAAACTATCGAAAATTCACTACAACAATAAAGTGTCAAAAATACTACGATGATATACCAGTGTCCACGAGTCAACAATAGTCCAAAGTTAGTGAAGAAATATGAGAAAAAAAATAAAAAAGAATATAAAGCTTCTTGCAATTAGATCCCTGGTCATGGGCCTAATTGTAGGAAAAACCGGAATCTTTACAATTAGATCCTTGTACATGGATTCCCTGTGCACGGATCTTATTACAAATAAGAAGAATTTTGGAGTCCATCTAAAATATTAGAATCTCGCAGGGGCATCTTCACAATTTTCCACCGTTTCTAATATGCGGATAGGACTAAAAGGTACGCGCTTTGTCTGAGTCATTTATGCTCGACATGTGTCATCAGCCTGCGCTTTGTCTGTTCTTCGAAGTTCTTCCCCAAATTGGGAAGGGTGGTGGCTCAATCATTCGTCTCTGGGGATGCGCGACTGCAGCATCGACGCCTATCCTCCAACAAGGCCAGGAGAGAATCGCCTATCGCCTCCGAGCTTGCTTGTGGTGAGGCAGAGTCGAGGAATGCGGCATCGAAGCTCCTTGAAATGCGGCTAGGGCTTTCATGTCCTGGATGAGATTCCACAATAGATGTGAATCATTTGGCGAAGAAGATGGTGCTCCATGCTTTGGATATGTGGGAGGAGGTGCTCCAGAAAATTGATCACCTGCAAATGAAAACTGGATTTGCTTGATTCACCAGGAATCGACCAAGCGTATTAAGGGATTTTGTAGGTCAAAATATCATCTAGAATAGGGATAAAAGAACAAGATTAGATATGATTGGAGTCGATTTGAGAAAGTGATTTTGTGTAAGGATCAGTATGATGATTAGAAGGATCTTAATGTGTGATTAATTGATCTAATTGCAGTACGAGGATCGATGAAAAAGAAAAGGGGATGAGGCATGTATCTGGAGAAGATTCGAGATGTATGATCTCAGATGTTGGCTCTAAGGGCAACATTTCCTGAAGCTACATGACGCTCGAGGAATTGATTCAAGGCTATGAGAAGCCTTGGAACGCTACTCCGATCTACTAACTTCCATGCTGGTCGGTTGACGAGCGCTGTCACCATTGGAATCGATCAGAACAACGCGGAGAATGAGGGCATTCGACCAGGTGTTTCTGGAGTTAGGAGAGGTTAGTTTGAAGTATCGATCTTTGGATCAATTTATAGAATGATTGGTAGTAGTTAGGAATAGATCCAATGGTGGGCGAGTAAGAAGATGGGTAGGGCTATAGATTGGACATGTTAGATTGGGTTTATATGATTAGGTGAATGGGAAGAATTTTGGAGAAGACGAGTCATTAGAACATACACAACAACTTCTTGATGAAGGAGAAGGCTCCTGGTGCTGGCACGTGTCAGCACCTGGTAGGCCGAGATTTAAGTACATTAATAAATAACTAATAAATAATAAATGGCATTATTTAAATTAGGTATAAAATAGAAAATGTAAATATTTAAATTACCTAAATTATAGGATATTTATTTTCATAAATAATAAATATCTAATGAATTATAAATACTATATTAATAAATAGGTATATAAAATACTTAATACATAAGATTTTGATTTTTAACTTAATATATTCATAAATAACATAATATTTTTATATTTTATTAATTACTAGGATAATAAATAAGATGTATGCATGTTTTTACATATTTTAATAAATAATACACACACATATATAAATACATGTATATAGTCTACAGGTTAAATTCATCTATAAATTAGGGTTTTTGATTTATTTAAAATAGTAAATACTATCTAAAAATTCTATTATAATTTATACATCATCTATAAGATCAAGACAATAATTAAAAATTATAAAATCACTAAAACTATAAATAGTATGTTTTGAATAAAATAAATAGCCCAGAAACCCAGTTGTCATTAGGTCCCAAAATCGACTTTTTGCAAAGGGACTCCGATTTTTGTGAAATCACCTTATTAATTAGAGAATATTATTTTATGAACTTTAAAGTGAGTAGAGTGAAATTGGAGTTCGCATGAAGAGGTTATGATGCTCGAAAGTTGAGAAATTAACAATTTTAAAGTTGGATTTCTTGGCATATATACAAGATAATATTTTTAAATTATTTTTATATTTTCTATATATTTTTAAAAATAAGTAGGAAAAGTGTTGGATGACAATTATGTATAATGAATTAACTAAAAATCTTTGAAGTTTTGGTATTTCCTTGATAATTAATGAATAACATGTACAATGTATAAATAATTCTTTTTATAGTTTTCTTCCTTATCCCCCTACTTATTTGTTTGTCGACCAACCTATGCTGACTTGGTCTCGGGGATTAGGTTAAATAAATATATCTTTTAGCTATATCTATATTTTATGTCATATTGTACATATATACATATTTACAATCCACCTCTTCTTATTTTCTTCATTTTTATTCTTTTATTTACATGTTTTTAATATCTAAATTGGCATTCTTATTCATGAATGAAGTTTTGTTAAGAAATGGAAATTAATGGATACTTACATGTATTTGTTAAAGGTTTTTAGACAAAATGCAGAAAGAATGTTAATGAATCAAAGATTCATCAGAGAGTCATCTCGAATAAGTGAAAATGAACGAATAGGAGTGGACAAGGATAAGCTCGTAAAGTCCGAACAAAAAGTGCTCCAATCCGACATCTTCGATTATGAAGAGGAAAGATGCGACATCACGAAGTCAAACAAGAAGAGAAATGAAGAAAAGACGCGAAGGGCGTGTAGGGATCTTTACACTAAGCAAACAAACATCAAACCCCCGATTCACCAGTTGAACACAATGTGAAGACAATGAAGGTTTGGTCGTTTATCTTTTCAATTTTAAGTTTAGTGAATATCAAGAAGTTACTTAACACCAAATACATAAGTTGATGTCACCCTATCACCCAATGTATGTACTCAAACTTCCCAAACAGTGGTACCATCTGCCCGAACTGCTGGGTTATATTAGGCCCAAAGGGAAATAAAAGGCAGAGCACACCAAAATGATCTTCTAAGGTCGGACGTAAGTGCTCACGGCTACAACCATACTATGAAAAGTGATGTACATGTGCTTAAGGAACAATTCCAGGGATTTGGGCTCTATGCTTATGGCAACATCCTCACCCACTCTGTCTAGAGGTAAATATCCACAAATATGAGGGGGTTCCTCTCCCCAAAACAATGATTATATTCGTTACATTTAATTTTAGGTCAAGTAGAATTAGAAGTCCCTTTTTTATTTGGTTATCACTTTTTTTGGATTTTTTTCGAAGAAACAATATAATGAATTTTCCAATTCCTTTTTTCTCCTAAATGAGAAAAATAAGGGAGGAGATCGGAAAAGCCGATGCGACGATAAATCAATGATGCATGTAAGAGATAGAAAATGCGTACCTTGTCGCTCGCACTCTGCATGAAAAATGATCCTTACATAAAATAAAAAAGAAAATAAAACTAACCTAAATGATGCATGTGAAACATCCTAGCAGTAACTTCTATTAACGGACAAGAATCGATTATTTTCTAAGTCCATGCTATGCTCTACTCTATAGGAACATGCGTTCTTATTTAGGGCTTTGGACCTATTTATTTACCTAGCTCATGCAAGAAAAATAGAACCTACTTCTAAGGGCTCAAGTACAAACAATCGAGAGAAAACAAATAAAAAATAAAAAATGATAAAATAAAAAATCCGTGAGATCCCCCTAGTGCACTAGCACTTGGTGAAATAGATCCATAATCCACAAAAGTGTCTAATGTCAAAGAAATTAGAAAAAGAGGCAAGCACCTATAAAATATTACAAATTATTACAAAAAGGAATGGAAATCAAATGCTAAAATAAAATGAGAAATATATGCAAAATGTTCCAAGCTCTGCCAAGTCTTCTGCTTATCCTCTCCTATACTCTCTCGCCGCTCGATGAAGAAACGAGCCGCCTCCGCTTCGCTCGGGTGTGCCAGCACTCCTAAGAACTCCACCCTCGCTCATCAGGACATCGCAAGAAAGAGGAAACAAAAGATATGTTAGATACCAGTTATGAAAAATATAGTAAAATAAAATAAATAGAAAATATGATAGAAAAAGAAGACAAATGAACCGAAAATGAAATAAAGAATATATACAAACTAAGAATAGCAGGAAAAAGAAGAAACCAAGATACCCTCGCTGTGCCTCTCTTGCAATGATTCCATTTATTGAAAAGAAAATTTTCAAGGATTTTATATAATAGCTAGAAGTGTCATTGTGATTCCAAAAAGTTCTTAAATCAAACAAAAAATATTTTTATTCATCAGAAAGTCAATCAAAGCAAGAAATGCAAAGAGAGAAAGTGCGATTTATTTACCTATATAGCGTACATGATCGAACTCATGGAGGCTACAAATCATGACGGTTATTTAAATCAATGAAAAATCAAAGAAATAAAAAGGATCTTTTTATTTTTGCAACTCTTGATTTTTATTGGATTTTTGTATGTTTGTATTTTTTATGGATACATAATTTTATAATTTTTCATGTTTTTTTATTTTTATTTTTTAAGTGATTTTTTATTTTGCAAAGTTTATATTTTAATTTTTAAAACAAACAATAAAAGAATAAAGAAGTAAAAAAACAATCTCTTTTTGTATTTTTAAAATATATGAAAAATAACAGAAAACAAATAAAATTGTTTTTTATTTTTAATATTTTATATTATTTTTTTGAGTTTTTGAAGATTTTTAGATGATGTTAAGGTTTTCAAAACAATTAAAATAGAGAATATACAAAACAAGAAATAATAAAATGTTTTTGGGTTTTAAAAATGGGAAAAATAGGGCTACCTCCATGGGGAGCTAACATGGCTCCCCTACCCCATTTTTTCCATATATTTTTTATTTTTTTTGAAAAATGAATCCGTGAAAATTCATCATTAGATCGCTATATTATGTCATTCAATTAGAAACAGAGACGCCAACAACTTCCATCTAGACAATCATTTTTTAACGGTAGCAGAACTGTTGAAATTGACCCCACCTGGATGGAGGCCATAGGAGTCTCTGTTTCACATAAAATTTTGAGTGGCATAATATAAGGATATAATAATGAAAATCCATAGAAGTAATTTTCAAAAAAATAAAAATATGGAGAAAATAGGGTGGGGGGAGCTAAGTTAGCTCCCCACTGGGGCATCTCCATTTTACCTTTTAAAAATAGGAAATAACATAAAAAATGAAGAAATATTTAAAGTCAGAATGGTTATGTTCAAGCTTTTCAAAGAGTTATTTTATTATTTTTTTCTGAATTTTATGTGATTTTCTATGATTTTTAGTGTTTTTAGTATTTTGCTATTTTTTTGTTTTTATAAGGAATTTCAAAACAAAATTTATTTATAAAATAAAACAAACAAAAAGAAATAATCAACAATATGTTTAGCATTATTAAAAATATTTTTCAAATTTTTGTTAATTAACTAACGCAAACATGGGATATTTTTTCTGGTTTTTGAATTGTTAAAATACTAAAACTAATTATTAAGCCATACAAAAATTTGGGATGATTAAGGTGATCAACATGAGCTAATGACAATTTTTTTGGAATTTTCAAGAATGATTAGTATTTATAAATACGATTAAAAAGCAATTACACAAAGATATTTATAGGGACCTAAACGTAAGAAAAAGTTATTAGAAGGACTAAAATAAGAACAAAAATAAGAAATGTAGGGGTATCATAACAATTGCACCATGAAAAGTCGCGTGCCAGCACACACGAGTCGCATTGGCATAGACTAAATGGTGATTATTTTAATTTGTAGGGGTAAACATTAACAGAAAACTACCGGGAATTTATTGCAATTTGTCCAAAAAGTTACGTGCAACGTACGCTCCAGAGTTCAGATTAGACTTATGCAATCAATAGAAATAACAAGGGATCAAATGAAGTTGTTCTGTTAACCAAAAGATGACATGCATCCAAATATGATTTATTTACAAAACAAAATAAATACGAGACTATAAGTGCAATATTCACCAGATCACATGGAACCTCGTGCATATTGGACAGTTGGATTGAGCTCCCTAGAGATCTAAATCTATGGCTGATGAATCCACGATTCATCATCTTAATATCTTAATCTTAGCTAAATCCATGAGTAAAATCCCATATAAATGTCAATAAAATCAATAAACTAACAAAATGACTCTTGTAAATAAAATACATTAATTATTGTATATTAGATTGTACAAAATAAATTACACATAAAAAGCCGCAAAAATAAGGAGTTTTATACTTGTAAATAGCCCAAAACTTCATGGATTTTTAATAATTTCATTTCAACTCCTTTTTGGCTAATTCTTTCTCTATCTTGTTCATAATAATGTATATAAAAATACAAAAATACAAAACAAATTTTACCTTAAATAAATGCTCCTAGATCCCAATGGGAAAAAGCCGTAAAGACCAACTTTCAAGCTAAATTCCCGCTCCGTATGAACTCCAAATTCACCAAACTCACTTTTAAAGTTCAAGTTAGAAAATTATCTATCCAACGGAAGTGGTTTCATTAAAATCGGAGCTCATTTGCAAAAGTTTGGTTTTGGGACCTAGATGTACATTGTATACCATGTATATATTCATTCTTTGTTCATTTTTTATTTTATCTTTCTTAATTACTAAAAATCCAAAAAAAATCATTGTGGTGTTGTATTTTGATTGTACTATTTTATTGTATTTTCTTATTGTACATAGCTACTATTAAAAAGACAAAAAAATTACAAATTAGAAAAGTAAACAAAAATTGTACATGGTGTTTTGTCTTCTTTTGTAAATTCTCCACCATTTGTCTTCTCTTTTTATTTTATTGTATTTAAAGTAGACAACTTTATTTATTTATTTATTTATTATTTAATTTCCATTCTCTACAATAACCACCAATTCAACTCCATTATTCCACCATTTTTTCCAACTTCCCATTCAACTCCATTAATAAACCAACCTCCCATTCAACTCCACCACTTTAATAACCTCTCCTTCCATTCTCTTTATATACCTCTCATTCTCCTCAATTTTGCCTTTGATCCATCTTTATGTGAGGAGAGCCAAGTTCCCAGAGTTGAATCGGTGACAGCGACGCAACCGCGGTCGAGCGACGACGGCCCTCTCTCCGGTGTGATCCGTTGGCTTTTTGGCCAACATCGCAGCCGCAACCGCGCGCTGCTCGAGCTCATCGCACGCCGGCGATTTGAGCGAAGACCGTGCTCACGTGAGCACACCATAGGCGACCTTCCATCTTAGGTAATTTTATTTTCATTTTCTCGTCATCATTTGTTTATTGGCAAATTTTTTTATCACATCACATTACCACCCATACACCCTTCATTTGTTCCATATCATCCACTTCATCACCATCATCATTATATAATTTTGTTCTCCGTATATATGTGTTCATATTTCCTGTTTAAAGAAAATTAAAAAAAAGTTAAAAAATTAAAAACAAAAAAATCCCTTTTTTATTACAGTAAAAAAACAAAAAGAAAAAAAATTAAAAAAAAAACAAAAAAAAACCATCCGCAGCAGCGGTGGGGGAGCACCCACCGCCACTGCCGCCGCCCCCTTCCTCCTTCAACAGAAGAGGCGGCGCCGTCTCCTCCCAGCCGTGAGCCTCCGCCACCGCCACGCCGCCTCCAGCGGCGCTCTTCCGCCCTCCAACGCCGCCGCGCGGCGCCATCAGGCCGCACCCGCCTTGCCCCCCGCGCCGTCCATCGAAGCGGCAGCCACAACCGCCCTCTGCCGCCCCGTCAACCGCCTTGTTGGCCGCCGCGCACCTCCGCCGATCTCCTCCAACCGCGGTGGCCGCGCCGCGCTCTCCGCCATCCAAGCCGCCGCCATTCCCCCATGTTGGGGTCGGGTTCATCTCCAGCGTACGAAGGAAGAAGAAGGTCTCTTGTGCATTTTTTTTTATTTCGTAAAAATTACAGTAATTTCTTTTCAATTTTTTATAATTGCATAATAGTCCCTGTGTATAACTTGCCTTGTAATTTCATTTTCTGAATTTGCCAAGACACCCCTGTGTTCATGCATTAGTTTGGACATCTGATTTACACTTTTTATTCAATGAAAAATACCTTTGTGTGGAGCAACTAATTCTATACCTTGTGGATATTTATTTGTATTTTTGTGAGTAATGGGTAATTAATTAAAATTATTTCACTGAAATTTTGCATAGTTTACCCATTCTGTGCCATTAAATTAATATCTCACACACAATTGCTATAAAAATTCCACAAAAATTATATGTGATGCCTTGATATGTGATTAATTTTCTGTCCAAATTTCATCTAAAATGGAGTTGTCTTGTGCCTGAAATAAATCATAGAGTGAAATTAGTATTTGATTTTTAATTAAATCCACGTAAATCCTTTTTGCGAAATTTCAACTCTTCTGATTTCTACTTCTAAATATCTTTCTGAGATAATTCGCCTTCTGATTTTTTTTATCACATGGATTTAATAGAAATTAATTACTCACGATCACTCTTTTTTCACTAAAAAATTCATAAAAAAATCATAATTTGTCAGAAAAATAAAAAAAAATTACTGTAGTCTCCTTGCATGATGTTTTAGTTCCAGTAATTTTTTCATAGTTTTTGCTTACTGTTTGTGTGATAAATTGCAAAAACACCCATAAAAAGTGTGCATTTTTAGTTATTGCATTTTAACCCCTAAAATTCCAAAAAAATGTGTTTTGTGTTCCCCAATGGATTAGGACTTTAGGAAAAATATAATCCGGCTAATTTGGACTAATTTGACATTAAAATTAATTTGGCCTTGTTGTATGTTTTCTTAGTGTCGTAATTCAACCGCATTTTGCATTTGCTTTGGTTTTTGCATAAAAAAATCTAAAAAAAACCGCATTGGATATCTAGATCTTAAATTTGCAAATTAAACCCCAAGTTGTTCCTTTGCCTCCCTGTGTTCGACCCCGGACTTGCCCGGGATATAATTTAAAGCCGAGACACTCTTCACGGAGATCTTCTCTCGGTTCTGACCGAATCGCTAAGTACACGTGCTACAACGTGACCGAATTAATCAACGTATCTAGCGACCCGTCAGATGGCGCCGTTGCCGGGGAGGCAAACGGCTTAGGGATTAGTTTAAAAATTGGATTTAGTTTTCCATTTACTCGGGTAGTCTGACCCCCGAGCCACCTTGTATTTATTCCATTTTTTTGCAATTATTTCTCTTCATATTTTTGTATATATATCTTGTTGTTTATCTCTCTAATATAAATCTTTGTTTCCTTGCGAGGGCCCGGTGGACTTGGAGTGCATCGGAGGTCGACGGACGTGAGGAGCGCCGACTGCTGAAGTGCGAGGATAAAGCAATTTATTTTTGAGAGAATTTTGTAAATTATTGTAATTATTTAGGTAGTTGCTCATTTCTAGCGGCTCTTGTTTGAGAGCTCGCGCATGTAAAAAGACTTAGACATTATTTGTGGTGTGTCGAGCCTGTTTCACTCTCCGGCGAGGGTGGGGCTTGACTTGAGTGGCGAAATTTAGGATTAGGCACACGGTAGTTTAAAATCAAATTTGTTTGTGCCCATCGTAATTTAGTCCACACATATCTTAGAAGATTCACATATCTTATAAGATTCATAATGAGACGCACATAGACACGTACTACTTAGCTCAAAATCAAATCAATTCTTCCCCGCTAATAGTATACTGTTTAAGTGCGGTTTTCTCGATCTGCATGCATTTAGTGTAATATTTAAAAATTCAGTTTTGCATAACGCATGAAGAGTGCTGGGATTCACTGTAAGTATAACTTCTTCTGAGCATGCATCATAGTTTCTCGTTTGCATTCTGATTTCCGATTCCCCTCTTGTTTTACAACTTAAGGTTAAAAGGAAATTGGGACTGAACGGTAGACGTGCTTGTGTGTTCACATAAAATTCAAGTGATAACCTAACTCTAAAATTGGGACTGAATTGAGCAGGTCGATTTAATTAATTGGAATAAAAAGAACCCTTGTTCTCGGGTGCATAAAGCCCTCTTTGTTTGTTTTTATTGCAAGTGAGAGAGAGACGACCCTAGGATAGAGCCAAGTCTGGATTTCTTACTTACTACTGGTTCTTTATTTTTAGGCGATTAGCTACTTTTCAGTGAGGATTTACGGGTAGCCGGTAAACGGTCCGGACTTCCTTAGCAGAGTGGGAGGTTTAGAGGACGCATTAGTCCTCAAGGAACGGGTAGCCGTATTTTTACGGTCCGTACTTACTCCTATACTGGCTGAAAGTAGGTCAAACTAGTCGTAAGAACCGGGCCAGTTTGTAGGAAAATACGGGCACCTAACAGCTCGTTAATCTTTCCAAAGATTGTATTCTCACCAACTAAAATTGATCAGATAAATCGGCCGAACTCTTACGGCCATCACGTGTTGAGTTGGTGAAATTGGGGGTTTGAATTGCGTTTGAATTGTGTGAGTTCACTCCGTACATTTACGTGCACCGTAGAACTAGCGCCTCATTGATCATCGTGATCTAATCGGTTCTTTTGACATCGAAGATGACTGATTGGGGGGATATTTATTCGGACTTTGCGAATCTCTCGTTGAACCCTCCAAATAGTACGTCTTCAAAGGTCCAAGCGCAACTTGGACCAACCTGGACTCATGACCCTCTTGAGCCCAGGATCACTCACTCTCGGGATGGTTACCCTCAAACCATTCCATTTCTCTCTTCCCACCTCACCGAGGAAGACCATCGCCTTGGTGAGAATATCGTGATTCATAAATCCTCTTCTAATCAAGAACACATTGCTGATTCAGGCCATATAGAAGACACGAGTAAAATGCCTCCAAAGAAGAAAGAAGAGGAAGAAGAGAACCATGAAGATCCGATGAGAAGTATACTAGCCCGATTGGCTGCATCTGAGCAGCAACAAGCATTACTGAGAGCTCAGTTGGGACAGTTAAATGTTGGGGTCCAACTACCAATGGATGCGGCTTATAACCTTGGACAATATCAAATTCATAACTACTTGAGTCCGGCCGAACCCGAGGTTGATTTTGAGTTGAAGCCGCACTTTCTGAACCTGCTGCCACATTTTGATGGGAATGCTTCTGAAGAGCCATATGCATTCCTAAGGGACTTTGAGCTCATCTGTGCTAACCTCAAGAATAACAATGTTAGCCAGGATTATATTAGGCTCAAAGCCCTTCCATTTGCCTTGGGTGGAAAAGCCGATTACTGGGTGAAGAATCTTGGAATCATCGTCACCACATATGCCCAGTTCAAGGACCTGTTTTTGAAGAAGTTCTACCCTTTGAGTAGAACTAACATGATGAGGACGCGCATTACGAGTTTTTCCCAATTACCCAATGAAGCCTTCTGTGATGCTTGGGAAAGATTCAAGGACATCCTGCAAAAGTGTCCTTGTCATAGACTAGATGACAACATCTTGGTCCAATCCTTCTTCACTGGTCTCAACCCTGAGATGCAGGGTTTAGTGAGCGCTGCCTATGGAGGCAGCTATACATCACGAGGAGCGGATACCGTCTGGAGGGTATTCGAGCAGATGGCTGAAACTAGCCGCTCACAGATGGCCAGCAGGGCCTATACACCATCCCCCACTTCACTCTCACTTGGAGGGGGAAAAGCAGCTGTAGTCGATCTCTCTCAGGACGTGATCCCTAGCATGGGACTCCTTGCTGACAAGCTTACAGTAGTCGAGAAGATCGACAGGAGGATTGATGAGTTAGATCGGAGCGTCTCCAAACTTCCAAAACAGATGGAGGAGTTGACTAAGAAGGTATCTAAGATAAGGATACCCGCCGTGACTGCACCCTCTGCTCCCGTATACCGAGTTCACCATGTTCAGGAGCAGTTGGTGTCAGGGCAACCCCAGCCGTGGGAGCAGGACCAATCCTACACCCACTCTTTCCAGCAGCCACCTCCAGCAGCAGAGACAGTCCAGGAGGAGCCTCCACCAGTTTGGGAGGTGAATGGGATATGGTATACTCAAGACCCTGCCAGGCAGGGAAGTACGGGAGACCGACAGACCTATCAGCGTCCCCCGACCTTTCACAACACCGCATTCACCTCCGCACCACCTCCTTCACAGCAGAGCCCTGGATTCCATCCACCCCAGCAGCAGAGGCAACAGTACCAGCAGTATGGCCGACAGGGCCATTACCAGACGGACCAGCAGGGCCCGCAACCCCAGCAGCAGCAGCAGAGGCAGTACACTGGCCAGCAGGGCCAGTCTTCCCGTTCTTCTTCCCAATCTTATCCACTTCCTTTATCGTCTAGTCCCGTGGATATTCAGCAGCAGATACTCGACGAGCTACGTTCCTACAGGAACGAGGTTCAGGACTTACGGGTGGATGTCAACCGCCTATCCAGATGGCGAGACGAGCAGACTGCACCCTCTACCTCGATCCCAGCCCAAATTCAGGCTAACCCCAATAGCCTGAACCGTTCTAGTTCTCAGCAGCACTTTGGTCAGGTATACTATTCAGCATCTCCTAAATCTGAACATGATATTCTTTCGTGTGACGAGGCTAACCACATGTCACTCAGGAGCGGAAGGACCGTGGTCGTACCTGACCGGGCGAGGGACACGAGGAGGGGCATCTCTGGAGCTCTACCTGAGGAGTCTTCAGAGGACGAGGAGGAGAGGCATCATATTTCAGAGCCCCATCAGCACCATTCGAGGATTTCTACTCAGGGAGCCGAGAGGAGGAGGAGAGCACGTACGCAGCATCGTCAGCATGGATATTCCTTTGAGTCTACGGAGGACCTTGCATCTCCGGTTGTGGCGGATACCACTCCAGCTTCTATTCCACAACCTTTAGTAGATAGTTTTGATTTCGATTCCATGTTGCATCAAAAAGATTCTTGTATGAAGAACTCTGTTTCCGTTAAGTCAAAGAATGATCTTTCAGTTCATGATTCAGACTCTTCATCCTCTGTTTCCTTAGCTTCAATCCCTTTCCCCCGTGCTCTTACGACAGGAAAGCGCATCAAAAAGATTCAGAAAGATGACCCCGATATGGCACGGTTTTGTAAAGAAAACATCACTGTGAAGGTGCCATTTGATGAATATGTGGCTAACCATCCTGCCTTCCAAAAATACCTTAAGGTGAGATGCACACCTACAAGGGTTAGCAGGAAGAAAGATAACCGAAATATAAAGACACATGTCTTATCAGTAGCCACAACCTATTGTCTCAAGAATCAGACTTTGCCAAAGAAAAAGAGAGACATGGGTGCTCACTATGTGGAGAGTCGTATTGACGACATTGCGTTTGCACGCACACTCTTAGATAACGGTTCTTCGATCAACTTACTTCCCTTAGCCTTATATCAGAAATTGGAGTTGGGACCACTTCGCAAATCTAGAGCTTTACTCCAATTCGCAGATCGTTCAATGAAGAGACCTAAGGGAGAAGTGAAGAACGTCGTTATCTCGATTGAGGGGCAGAATTATCAGGTGGACTTCACAGTCTTGGACATGGAGACCCCCAATCATTGGAGAGAATCTCAGATCATTCTCGGGCGACCCTTCCTTAGGACCGCAGGCGCAACTTTCGATTATGGTACGGGAATGATGAAGTTCCGTTCTCCAGGCGGAGAAGTGAACCTTGAGATGAAATAAACCAAGTGTCAGCGACCCGATTCAGAGAGTAGCACAGAGTACTCATCTTCAGAGGCAGACTGCAGTTTGATTAGCACAATTGGGATTTGGGGACAGATTCCTTCAGGACAGAGCGAGACCCTTTCATCTGGAGAGGATATAGTGCATGATGCAGTTTGCCAGGTGTTGTCTGATCTTGCTAGAGATGCATCAACCTATTCTCATGATGACTTAGAGATCCATCCGGATCTGTCAGTTCCATCCTCTTCGGAACAATCATGGGACATAGATGACGAGTCGGACGTGGCTTTTGCCGATTGTTTGGATACTTTTGACGATCCGACTCCCGATACTTCTGATTTGGTGGCGAGTACTACTCAGCTTAGCCCACCTTCATGCAGCACGGAACCAGATTCAGATTCAGTTCAGCCAGATCTGCTTGATGATACCACATTGCCAGAACTGAAATCACTACCTCCTACACTCAAGTACGCCTTTCTTGCGGGACCCAAAGAGAGATATCCTGTCATCATTAGCTCAGACTTGTCTTTAGAGCAGGAGTCTAGGTTGTTAGAAGTCTTAGAGAGGAACCGCAAAGCAATAGGCTGGACAGTGTCGGATCTCGTGGGCATCATCCCCGCTCTCTGCTCGCACCACATTTTTACTGAGGATAATGTGAGACCTTCCCGTGAGTTTCAGAGGAGACTTAACCCCAATCGACGGGAAGTAGTGAAGAATGAAATTGAGAAATGGTGCAAGGCAGGGTTCATATACCCTATTTCTGACTCCAAGTGGGTGGCCCCACTTCATGTTGTCCCGAAGAAGTCGGGAATTCAGATGGTCACCAACGAGGAGGGGGTAGAGATCGCGACACGAGTACCTACGTCGTGGCGCGTTTGTGTCGACTACAGGCGCCTGAATGCTGCGACCAAGAAAGATCACTTTCCCTTACCTTTTATTGATCAGATCTTGGAGAGACTTGCAGGGAAAGAGTTCTTCTGTTTTCTTGACGGGTACTCAGGCTACAACCAGGTGGCCATAGCCCCTGAGGATCAGGAAAAGACCACATTCACATGTCCATTCAGTACTTATGCTTTCAGGCGCATGCCATTCGGGCTCTGCAATGCCCCAGGCACATTTCAGCGGTGCATGATAGCCATATTTGCCGAGATGGTGGGAGATTTCCTGGAAGTGTTCATGGATGACTTCTCGGTTCATGGTGATTCTTTTGATACATGTTTAGCGCACTTGGACCGAGTCCTCACGAGGTGTAGAGAGGTGAATCTGGTACTCTCCTGGGAGAAGAGTCACTTTATGGTGACGGAGGGTATCGTGTTGGGGCATGTCATCTCCAAAAGGGGAATGGAGGTTGACCCTGCCAAGGTGGAGGTGATCAAGAAACTCGATCCACCTACCAACGTAAAGTCAGTGCGGTCATTCTTAGGGCATGTTGGATTCTATAGGAGATTCATTCAGGATTTTTCAAAGATCGCCCGCCCACTGACTGAGCTCTTAGGAAAAGACATAGAGTTTGTTGTAGATCACAGGTGTCTGGAGGCCTTTGAGCTCTTGAAAAGGAAGATTTGTACCTCGCCTATTCTACAAGCTCCTGACTGGTCTCTCCCCTTTGAGATCATGACTGACGCTTCAGATTTCGCTATAGGAGCTGTGTTAGGACAACGGCGAGAGGGGATTCCGTTTGCGATTCACTATGCGAGCAAAGTTTTAGATCCTACACAGAAAAATTATACAGTGACTGAAAAGGAAATGCTCGCGGTAGTATGGGCCCTCGAGAAGTTCAGATCATATATTTTGGGCTCTAAGGTGACAATATTTACTGATCATACAGCCATTCGATACTTAATGGAAAAGAAGGACGCGAAGGCGCGTCTTCTTAGGTGGATTCTACTCCTCCAGGAATTTGATTTGGAGATTAAAGATAAACCTGGAGTGAAGAATGTTGTGGCTGATCACCTTTCTCGGATTGAACTTAAGGATTCTCCTGATCATGAGCGGATTAGAGAGACCTTCCCAGATGAGTCAATTTGTGTTATTGACTCCCTCCCGTGGTATGCCAACATGGTGAACTATCTTGTCTCCAAGCAGGTTCCCCATGGTTGGACTAGGAGCAGCATTGATCGACTGAAGTCGGATTCGAGGAGATACCACTGGGACGATCCTTTCCTTTTCTTCGAAGGACCGGATTGTGTTTGGAGAAGGTGTATTCCTCAGGAGGAATACCATAGTGTCCTCACATATTGTCATTCACTTGAGGCTGGAGGACACCATTCGGGAAAGCGAACCGCTCACAAAATACTTCAATGTGGATTGTATTGGCCGACCTTGTTTAGAGATACTATTAATTTTGTACGGTCGTGCCCGATCTGTCAAAGGATGGGAGGGACAGTTGGACAGAGAGATGAGATGCCCATGCAACCGATGATTATTTGTGATGTTTTTGATGCATGGGGCATAGATTTTATGGGTCCCTTTCCCAACAGCCAAGGACATGAGTACATTTTGTTGGCGGTTGATTATTTATCTAGGTGGGTGGAGGCTATCCCAACCCGAACCGCAGACAGCAAGACTGTCTGTAAGTTTGTGAAAGACCATATTATTGCTAGGTTCGGGGTGCCAAAAGTTTTGATATCTGATGGGGGTAGCTATTTTGTGAATCGAGATATGAGATCTTTAGCTAAGGACTATGGATTTGATCATAGAGTTACTAGTCCTTACCACCCACAGTCCAACGACATGGCAGAGGTTTCGAACTGAGAGGTGAAGAGCATTTTGCAGAAATTGGTTCGTCCCGATAGGAAGAACTGGTCTCAGCTCTTGGACCAAGTTCTGTGGGCCTATAGGACAGCCTACAAGACACCATTGGGTACTTCACCATTTAGAATGATCTATGGTAAGCCATGCCATTTGCCCGCAGAATTGATTCATAAATCCGAATGGGCAATTAAGAAGATTAATTGGAGTTGTCACCTAGGGAAGCTTTGCCGAGACTTGAACTTGAACGAGCTCGTGGAAATCCGAAACAGGGCATATGACAACAGTTTGATTTATAAGGACAAAGTAAAGAGATGGCATGATCAGCACATTAGGTGCAAAGACTTTGTCCCTGGACAAAAGGTATGGTTGTTCAATGCCAGGTTGAAGATGTTCCATGGGAAGCTCAAATCTAAATGGACGGGTCCCTTTGTGGTTAAGAAAGTGCACGAGAATGGAAGTGTAGAGATAGCTGATCTCACAGATGGTGCACAATCTCATGTGGTGAATGGACAACTGTTGAAGCATTTTGTTGATTCCAAAGAGCAGTTAGTCCAAGTCGAGGTCATCAACTTCATACAGAGTGAGCACAGAGCAGATACATCTTATTACTCTTCATGAAGATGCAGCATCAAGATTCAACATCTTAGAAGATTCAATCACTCTTGTGCATATTCTCTCTTCTTTGTATATTCTCGAGATCACGTCGGTTCTCACACTTACTCTTGTCCTATACTTAGGCTGACCAAAGCCTAAGTATAGGGGGGACCGATGCCCGCCATGTGTATTTACTCATCATTTCTCCTCTTGACCTCATCCGCCCCATTTTTGCTCTTCTTCTACACTTAGGCTGTCCAGAGCCTAAGTATAGGGGGGCGGATCGACTTTTATACTTTCTATTATTTTAGCTTTCCTACGCTTAGTACGAGCTCTGTCTTTTTGTCACCTAGTGCCATGAGGACATAGCACAAGCTAAGTATAGGGGGGCGTGTATATATTACATATATACTTTACCCATAGCTCGTACTTTCACGTATTTTTGTATATACTATACAATAATTATGGGGTGGGTAAAAAAAAACAAAAGAAAAAAAAAGAAAGAAAACTTTTTCCTAAAAAAATTCTTTTCTTTATTTGCTTAAAAAAAAACTTTTCAAAAAAAAATCCTCTTTTGCTAAAAAAAAACCTTTTTCAAAAAAAAAGAAGAATCTTTTCTTATTTACCTATCTTTTCAAAAAAAAACTCTTGAAAAAAAAAAGCAAAACTTTTCTAAAAAAAAAAACTTCTTCTTTGCCTTTGTTTGTCAAAAAAAAAACCTTTGTGAAAAAAAAACTTTTTCTAAAAAAAAAAAATTAAAAAAAAAATCAATCACTCATTAGAAAAAAAAAACTAACTAATAAGTTGGTTTAATCCCTGACACAATTCACTTTCACACAAGACTAGTGATGTTCAAGAACACTTGGTTTATGAGGTCTTGAGATTTTGAGTTAACCAGCCTTAGTCATTAGGGTCCTTGACTTAATTATTCACATTTCCCTAGTTTGAAAGATGTGTGTGCTATATTGCATGCTTAGTCTCTACCTTAAGAATATGATCTGCACCTCACATACACGACTGCAGTTATGATGAGATGAGTTGTAATTTCACTTGAGGAACTGGGATGAGGGATTTGAGTTTGGACTTGATTTGATGATGCTCGAGGATGGGATAAAATCAATGAAGGTTTCATGAAACCTGAGTGTCAGCATCTTTAGCCAGTATGAGAACATGGTTCTTGTACTATCTCTTGATATTTACCTATGTGCCAGGGTGTGATAAAATAAAAAAATGTTGATCAGTGTGCGCCAACTCTTGGTAAAAGCAGTGGAGCTAGCCAAAAATACTACCAAGCAATGAAATGTCAAAGAAAAGCTCTCATTCCACAAAGTCAATTATCAAAAGAGCTTCCACCAAAGGCGAGCGCTCCCAACCATTTCAAAGTGTCCACTTGGACCACCGCTATTAGGACCAGGAGTCGGGCTTGCACCAAAAAAGGGCTCTGCATCGTAAATGCTACAAGTCTGGGTGTAGAAGGTACGATAGGTACTCAAAAAAGGCACACCCCGGTGTACTCCCAGGAAAACAAGTGCAGACGGCTCCAACTTCTCTTGACGGACGCACTGATCAACACCAAAAAAATGTGTTGCGTAATAAGGCACTTGAGAGGATCCTTGTTCCAATGAGAGGGAGAGAAGAAATGACACAATCCTATGCCCTCCATCGACTGGCCTTCCATCTACACTTTCAAGTCTGACAACTAAAGAGACGGTGGATTGGATGCAAGAAATGGTTTATTCCCTAGTGTTGAGGATCGGGTTCTTAGGAGAGTCTCTTGAACTGGAACCTTGGGTGACGTTGTGACTCTACTCTTGTAACTGCGGTCAACACTTAAAGTCATATCCCTACTTTATATGTATACAAATAGAGTCTGATGATTAGGGGGATTGGGTACCTTTTGACTAGAGCTTGGTTCAGCTTAGAATTTTAGGATCTCTAAAACCGAGAGTTCTTGAACGGATCAAGTCTTGTATTCACTTGCACAGTCAGGGGTTAACCCAACTTATTCATTCTTTATTTGCTCGAGGACTAGCAAAGTTTAAAGTATAGGGGGGTGATGAATCCATGATTCATCATCTTAATATCTTAATCTTAGCAAAATCCATGAGTAAAATCCCATATAAATGTCAATAAAATCAATAAACTAACAAAATGACTCTTGTAAATAAAATACATTAATTATTGTATATTAGATTGTACAAAATAAATTACACATAAAAAGCCGCAAAAATAAGGAGTTTTATACTTGTAAATAGCCCAAAACTTCATGGATTTTTAATAATTTCATTTCAACTCCTTTTTGGCTAATTCTTTCTCTATCTTGTTCATAATAATGTATATAAAAATACAAAAATACAAAACAAATTTTACCTTAAATAAATGCTCCTAGATCCCAATGGGAAAAAGCCGTAAAGACCAACTTTCAAGCTAAATTCCCGCTCCGTATGAACTCCAAATTCACCAAACTCACTTTTAAAGTTCAAGTTAGAAAATTATCTATCCAACGGAAGTGGTTTCATTAAAATCGGAGCTCATTTGCAAAAGTTGGGTTTTGGGACCTAGATGTACATTGTATACCATGTATATATTCATTCTTTGTTCATTTTTTATTTTATCTTTCTTAATTACTAAAAATCCAAAAAAAATCATTGTGGTGTTGTATTTTGA
This sequence comes from Ottelia alismoides, assembly GCA_037367405.1. Classification (NCBI taxonomy): domain Eukaryota; kingdom Viridiplantae; phylum Streptophyta; class Magnoliopsida; order Alismatales; family Hydrocharitaceae; genus Ottelia; species Ottelia alismoides. The sequence continues at coordinate 1,055,984 of JAZKJV010011719.1, read as the reverse complement.
TTGTACTATTTTATTGTATTTTCTTATTGTACATAGCTACTATTAAAAAGACAAAAAAATTACAAATTAGAAAAGTAAACAAAAATTGTACATGGTGTTTTGTCTTCTTTTGTAAATTCTCCACCATTTGTCTTCTCTTTTTATTTTATTGTATTTAAAGTAGACAACTTTATTTATTTATTTATTATTTAATTTCCATTCTCTACAATAACCACCAATTCAACTCCATTATTCCACCATTTTTTTCCAACTTCCCATTCAACTCCATTAATAAACCAACCTCCCATTCAACTCCACCACTTTAATAACCTCTCCTTCCATTCTCTTTATATACCTCTCATTCTCCTCAATTTTGCCTTTGATCCATCTTTATGTGAGGAGAGCCAAGTTCCCAGAGTTGAATCGGTGACAGCGACGCAACCGCGGTCGAGCGACGACGGCCCTCTCTCCGGTGTGATCCGTTGGCTTTTTGGCCAACATCGCAGCCGCAACCGCGCGCTGCTCGAGCTCATCGCACGCCGGCGATTTGAGCGAAGACCGTGCTCACGTGAGCACACCATAGGCGACCTTCCATCTTAGGTAATTTTATTTTCATTTTCTCGTCATCATTTGTTTATTGGCAAATTTTTTTTATCACATCACATTACCACCCATACACCCTTCATTTGTTCCATATCATCCACTTCATCACCATCATCATTATATAATTTTGTTCTCCGTATATATGTGTTCATATTTCCTGTTTAAAGAAAATTAAAAAAAAGTTAAAAAATTAAAAACAAAAAAAAAATCCCTTTTTTATTACAGTAAAAAAACAAAAAGAAAAAAAATTAAAAAAAAAACAAAAAAAACCATCCGCAGCAGCGGTGGGGGAGCACCCACCGCCACTGCCGCCGCCCCCTTCCTCCTTCAACAGAAGAGGCGGCGCCGCCTCCTCCCAGCCGTGAGCCTCCGCCGCCGCCACGCCGCCTCCAGCGGCGCTCTTCCGCCCTCCAACGCCGCCGCGCGGCGCCATCAGGCCGCACCCGCCTTGCCCCCCGCGCCGTCCATCGAAGCGGCAGCCACAGCCGCCCTCTGCCGCCCCGTCAACCGCCTTGTTGGCCGCCGCGCACCTCCGCCGATCTCCTCCAACCGCGGCGGCCGCACCGCGCTCTCCGCCATCCAAGCCGCCGCCATTCCCCCATGTTGGGGTTGGGTTCATCTCCAGCGTACGAAGGAAGAAGAAGGTCTCTTGTGCATTTTTTTTATTTCGTAAAAATTACAGTAATTTCTTTTCAATTTTTTATAATTGCATAATAGTCCCTGTGTATAACTTGCATTGTAATTTCATTTTCTGAATTTGCCAAGACACCCCTGTGTTCATGCATTAGTTTGGACATCTGATTTACACCTTTTTATTCAATGAAAAATACCTTTGTGTGGAGCAACTAATTCTATACCTTGTGGATATTTATTTGTATTTTTGTGAGTAATGGGTAATTAATTAAAATTATTTCACTGAAATTTTGCATAGTTTACCCATTCTATGCCCTTAAATTAATATCTCACACACAGTTGCTATAAAAATTTCACAAAAATTATATGTGATGCCTTGATATGTGATTAATTTTCTGTCCAAATTTCATCTAAAATGGAGTTGTTTGTGCCTGAAATAAATCATAGAGTGAAATTAGTATTTGATTTTTAATTAAATCCACGTAAATCCTTTTTGCGAAATTTCAACTCTCCTGATTTCTACTTCTAAATATCTTTCTGAGATAATTCGCATTCTGATTTTTTTATCACATGGATTTAATAGAAATTAATTACTCACGATCACTCTTTTTTCACTAAAAAATTCATAAAAAAATCATAATTTGTCAGAAAAATAAAAAAAAATTACTGTAGTCTCCTTGCATGATGTTTTAGTTCCAGTAATTTTTTCATAGTTTTTGCTTACTGTTTGTGTGATAAATTGCAAAAACACCCATAAAAAGTGTGCATTTTTAGTTATTGCATTTTAACCCCTAAAATTCCAAAAAAATGTGTTTTGTGTTCCCCAATGGATTAGGACTTTAGGAAAAATATAATCCGGCTAATTTGGACTAATTTGACATTAAAATTAATTTGGCCTTGTTGTATGTTTTCTTAGTGTCGTAATTCAACCGCATTTTGCATTTGCTTTGGTTTTTGCATAAAAAAATCTAAAAAAAAACGCATTGGATATCTAGATCTTAAATTTGCAAATTAAACCCCAAGTTGTTCCTTTGCCTCCCTGTGTTCGACCCCGGACTTGCCCGAGATATAAATTAAAGCCGAGACACTCTTCACGGAGATCTTCTCTCGGTTCTGACCGAATCGCTAAGTACACGTGCTACAACGTGACCGAATTAATCAACGTATCTAGCGACTCGTCAATGGCATAAATTTGAGGCTCGATCAATGGGTTGAATGCGATCTAGGCGTGAAGTTCTTGATCCGATGGCTTTGAGTAGTGCTGGAAGAACAAGTTTGAATGGGTACCAAGGCGAGTTTTGACCGATCGGATCTTAGCCGATCTCCACCCAGTCTATCTCCTGATGGTATGAATAGCTTCCTACAGCTCTTCTCTGATGATAGATGGTCTCGATGAGGCTCAACGATGTTTGATGTCTGATCTGGAGCTCCAAATGACTGGAACTGAAAAGTACCCTCCAGATCTCGATTTAAGGATTTATTATTGCTCTGAGCCCCTATAATGTGTTATTTAGCTTGGAGACTGTCTACGACCAGCTTGTTAGGCACAAAACAAAGGAAATAGGGGTGAATGGGGATCTCCGACAGAGGGGTGATCAGAATGGAGAATAGTTCCGGATCTCGTATAGATCTGAGGGGTCAGGTTATGGGAAGAAGATGAAGAATGGCCGTGTGAATGTGACGTTGTGGTCGAAAATCAAAGTCGATGTATGTGGAGCTCCGATTGAGCATATCAGAGCTAGGATGAAGATGATCTGATTTAATCGCTAAGAATGAAATTAGATGCGGAAATTAAATACGAAATTGAAGAAAATTACCTAAGATTACCTACAATGGAAGAAATGGAGCCGTGGCCTCGATTTGCGATGTGAACAAAGAAGCTCAGACGATCTCTAATAAACTCTGGCGATCGTAAGGATCACAATCTCCGATGCTTCTTGCGCTCCCAATTGAGGGGAATGAGGCGCTGTCACCACCTCCTCTCTCCTGAACCAATCTCAGACGAGAAATCGTTCAGAAAACATATCAAAAATAAAAGTTGAATCTTGAGGGGTAATTAAAGATGGTGAGCTGAGTGAAATTTGAATTGGAATTTGCAAGCGGATCGAGGCCCGATTATTGAAATACTTATTCGGGCGATGGGAATTATATTCAGACAAGAAATTTGGAGAAGGAATCATGCATATTAGAGCTACAAACCAGTTTGGAAAATAGGAGAAAAAGGTCCGGTGGTCATATTATTTAGGTGGATGCTGGAAGAGAGGAGACTGTCCCAGGTCAACGGACTCAGATCCACCAACGGGGAGGCACTACAAATAAGACAAAATAAGCTAAAGATAAAATAACATGAAAATGGATAAATAAATTAAAATAAATATGAAAATGAATAAAAAAATTAAAAATAAAAATTTTAATAAATAAATAATCTTATTTAAAGTGATTTTAATAAATTAAATTGCTAGGTAAAAATAAATAATAACTTTTATTCATAGGTGTATATACTAATATATACAACACAATGATTTTTAATTATTTATTTTTACAAATAAGTATATAGTTTGGTGATCTATTAATTTACATCAATTTTAATGATTTTAATCCTATTTTTATTTATTTATAAAATAATTTATTAAGATAAACAAATAGGGGTATTTAACAATAGATGTAGGCGATACATGTATAATATCTATAATATTTTATTTTTGCATGCTTTGATTTTTGTAATCTTTGTTTCCATTTTTTGGAACAATTACAATATATACAAATATTTGAAAATACAATATGTACTAAAATATATATTAAACAAATGAAAGAATATATTCACACCATGTATAGTATAGACTATACAATACACTCCAAAAAAGCCATTTTTTACATCTTAATTTTGATTTTATTGAAACCACTTTCATTTTAAGAATATTTAATTTAGAGTACAATACAAGTGAGTTTGCTTTATTTTGAGTTTTTTCAGAGAAGATATGGATATGGCAAGTTGAGTTTTGCAGCTTTTCAAAATGTTGTTATTTTATCTATACACAATGATTCTTCTTGAAATTATTTTTAATATTTACAACTTATTTTTATGTACAATATCCAAGAATAAAATACTTTTATTTGAGATGAATTTAGTGATAAATAAAATAATGTGAGAGATATATATACAAAATAGTGATGAATGAGTTGTGAATATACATGTGGGATAAATATTTTTCTTGATTTTTTGAATGAAGGCCTTATCACCCCCTACTTCATTCCTTATTGATCAAGTCAAGTCTTGACCTTCTCTCGAGGTCAGAGTCAACCTGTATTTATTGCATATATAAGGTCTTTATTTTCATTATTTTTCCTTTGTTTCTTTTATTTATTTATTTTAGGTTAAAAATAATGATAATTATACAATATATAAAAGAATAAAGAATTATAAAAAGAAGTATTTATTTATTTACATGTATTTAAGAAGCTATTTTAAGATAAAATAAATGAATAAAGATGATGAAATACAGATTCATCAACTTTATAGTTTGTTCATTCATTTAATCTCAGACAGTGAGCAAAATAAATTAATAAATTTTATTGATATATCAAAGATTGCAATAACAATTATTGCAGAAAGTAATCATCGTGGGCTCACATGGCTAATATCTGTGTATCCTAAGATTTGGATATCACCATCTCCATTGATGAAGATGTAGTCTTGTGTCCGTCTTAGATATTTAAAAATGTTCTTCACTGTATTTCAGTGTTTCTCACCATAATAAGATCGGTAACAACTAACCACTCCTACTACATGGCAGATATCTGGCCTTGTGCACACCATGGCATACATTAGTCCTCCCACAACTGATGCTTAGAGGCATCCCGCCATGGCTTTATTATCCTCAAAACTTTGAGGAGCCATCCCGTTAGATAGGTGTATACCATGTCTCAAGGCTAGGAATCCTTTCTTGGAATTTTCTATATGGAATCGTTCCAAGATCTTCTTAATGTACCCATGTTATGACAATCCCAAAATCCTCTTTTCTCTGTTTCTGAACAACTTCAGACCTCGGATATAAGAGGCTTCTCCACGATCTTTCATCTCGAAGGTATGGGACATCCAGATCTTAACACTAGTCATCATACCTATATAATTCCCAATGCTAAGGATGGCATCTATGTAAATCATGATGAACACAATGGCGCTCCCACTAAGCTTCTTGTACACACATGGTTCATCAAGATTCTGAACAAAACATAACTCTTTATGGTTTCATTAAATATGATGTTCCATTTATGAGAAGATTGTTTGAGCCTATAGATGGATTTCTTTAGCTTGCATACTTTGCCTTCCTCAATTATGAAGCCCTGAGGCTGCTCATATAGATATCCTCCTCTAGGTATCCATTTAGGGATGCAGTCTTGATGTCAATATATCAGATATCGTAGTCACGCTATGCAGCTATAGTTAGTAGTGCCCTGATGGATTTAAACATAGCCGTAGGGAAGAATGTCTCATCGTAGTTGATGCCCTCTCTGTGGGTACCCTTGGTTGCAAGCCGTGCCTTGAAGGTCTCTACCTTTCCATAAGTCCCCTCTTTCTCTTGAAGTTTCATTTACACCCTATGGGTTTTACCCCTCTAGGTGGATCCTCTGGGGTCCATACACCGTTCTTCTACATGGAGTATATTTCCGACTTCATTTCTAGCATCCATCTATCCATGTCATGTTCTATGAGTGCTTCATCAAATGAAGTTGGATCATTGACAATTATACCTGACACTTGGAATCCGTACCTTTCGGGTGGTATAACCATCCTAGAACTCCTTCGAATAGGTACATGTTTTTCATTTTCATTCACATCTTCAATTTCTGCTTCAAGAATCTCAATATCCTCTGGTGATTCAATGAGTTACTTTACTTCACTTTTGTTTTAACTCTTAAGGAAGTCATCCTCTAAGAATTTTAAATCTCTAGAGATGAAAACCTTTTGAGTCCCATGGTTGTAAAGTTGGTATCCAATACCATACTTCACATACCCAATGAAGTAATACTCTCTAATGTGAGATTCTAGCTTACTTGCATCAACATTCTTCGCATGGATCAAGTAAACCCAAATCCTCAAGTGTCTAACGTTGGGCTTAGTTCCAAACCAAAGCTCATGAAGGGTTTTGGGTACTAATTTGGTAGGAATCTTGTTAATGATATATATTGCAATCTCTACTGCATATCCCCAGAAAGTAAGAGGTAAATGTTCTTTACTCATCACTGAACGTAACATGTCCATGATGGTCCTGTTGTGTCTTTCCGCAATACCATTAGGTTGGGACATTCCAGGAGGAGTGAGATTGGATACAATTCCTCTCTCTTTGAGTTATTCTTTAAATTCATCTAAAAGGTACTCACCACCTCGGTCAGATAAAATCTGTTTAATTTTCATATCGGTTTGGTCCTCAATAAAGCCATAAATTATGTGAACTTTTCAAAAGTTTCTTATTTTTGATGTAATAGGAAGATAAATCTGTTAGCCAACTGAGCCCGAGGTGAACCATTCCTATTATAAATGTTATTGTAATGTTTGATTTATCAATAAAAGTTGTTGGTTTATTTCACTCCCTATCGGAGATTAAATGAATGAATGGACTATAAGGTCCCTTCGTAGAATTACGGTTATTTACCATGGCCATCTTGATGATCATACAACTGTTGATTCAATTATTGAACCATAGAGGTTGGTGCGTGGATGAATATCTAAAGAGTTAGATTGAGGATTCACCAAACACCGTTGAATGACTGTTAAGAGATGATCTCCATCCCGAGTAAGAGATGGAAATCCTATCTCTTTTGACTGATATCTGACCGACCTCTTGATGCAGGTCCTCTATATAGTAGAGATTCAGAGGTATCGGATTAGTTAGTCAAAGAGTCGACTTAACGAGATCGAGATAACCAAGTCCTATGTCGTATGCTGCCATGATATATGCATGCATCCTCTGACCAGAGATAAATGTATTGCTATATGTCTAATTATGTACATTTGGCAGACAGATAGGTTGATGGCCTAATCAAGGTCGCTCCGGCGAGCTGGCGTGCATATGAGGGCATATGAGTAATACGATCTCTCAAAGGGATCATACAGATTCACTTGTGAATCGGAAGCCATGAGCTCACTTATGAGGTATTGGGATCGATCAAATTCCTTGCATGGTCATCTTGCTTTGGAAGCGTGACAAGAATTTGTAGGTATGATATATGCTTTGGAAAGCATATGATCTATACTAACTCCAATGACCGAATGAGAAATTTATAAAACCCTAAAGATGATAGTGTAAATTGATCTATGTCTTCGGATTTATTCTAGGTCTTCCAGTATGCAGGATTTATAGGTATTAGGAATACCTAAGGGTTATGTAATCCTAAACGATTATTTAACCATGACGCTTCCATTTCGAGGGAGTGATGAAACATGTCTGGATTTTAGTGACTCCTCTTAGTAGAGAAGTAATCTAATCTTGGTCCAAATGTTGGACAGTGATCTGAATGTGATTCAGACGCAACGAGAAGATTAGATTTACGGTCTTGAATTAATCAAGCATCTATGGGGGGTCTCTGAAATCTAGATTTGAGATGTCATCTCAATATCCAAGTCACTATATGTGGAACATACAATGGCCCTATCCTTATCTCCAAGTATCCGCAGAGAAATCACATTATTCTTGAAAGAGTTCAAGAATATCTCCATTGTTAAACTATATCCAAGTTTTGAGAAATGGATAATTAGATGTAATTTAATTATCAAGAATAATGAGAATTTGATTCATATTATTCAGATGGATGAGAATGATGATCCAATATAATTAAATATGATTTAATTATTATAGATAAGATAATGTGGATAACACTATCCATATTATTCATATATATTATAAATATTATCTATAATATATAAGAGAGAGCTATTTGTATATAATATTTACAATTTAAATGTAGATGTGAATTGGATTCACATTGCACAATTAATTGAAAATGTGATTTACATTTTATTTTGGGTTGTGAATGTGATTCACAAATTTCCAATGGCATGACTACAATGTTCACAAAACAATTTGGATTTATTTTTGTGAAAATTATTTACAACAAGTGTCGTTGTAAATTTTGGAGATATTCATGGAATATGAGATTCCATGAAATAGGAAATGTGGAGCCACCTTCTATGTAAGGAGGGTGGGCGACCACAATTCCTATAAGGAATATGGTGGCTGTCCACTCTTATGGAAGGAGGCTTGCCTCCTTCCTATTTCTCTAATGTAAATTGATTTAATTTAAATTAATATATATTGAAATAAATTAAATTAAATTAATTATTGTTGTATTTTTACAACAAAATCATGACAATTAAAAGAAACAAAAATCATTGTGAACCATTAGATTTGTATTGTCCATGGATTGAGATCCATAAACTCCCAAAATAATATAAAAAGAGAGGCATCCCCTGCTCTTCTTTACACACTTTCACAATATCTCTCTCTAAGTGGCTGTCCACTTGGAAACGCTAGAGAGACCACCGTCGTCGCCACGCCATTGTGCCGTCGCCTCGACCGCTCGTGGATCTCTGTCTCCTTCAGTACGCCTCGCTCATGGAGAAGATGTTAGATCTCATGAGATGAGATCGGGAGATCCACCGCTTGGATCAACACTTTGGGTTGCGAGAAGCACATGGTTCATCACCATGCTCGTAAGCATCTCTCTAGTCGGATTGAACTTGAGACGAGAGGTCTCTTACGTTAGAGACTACGATCACAACCACACTTCAAGATGTAATCCTTTTTCTTGTATGTGGTTTGATGGAACGATCCTGGAAATATTCTTGGATGATGTGGTTTCGTCATTTAAATTTTTAAAATTCTGCTTCACTGAGCAACTAGTGTGACTAGTCGCTCCGATCGCATATGATGCGATCTTCTAGCTTCCATGATGCGCTTAAGGATCTATACATATCTTTCAAGTGGTATCAGAGCCTTTATTGAGGTCTTGGATATGATCCAAAATCCTAGGCGATCATGGTTCATATTTTGGATGCGCCAGAAACATTATTTTTGCATTGGATGCAATATTCGAATCAATTTTTCATTAAATTAAAAACCTACTATTTGTGCACTGTTTGGACGTGTTTCTGATTAATAAAATATAGTTAGAATGTATAAATATGTCCCAAAATAGTAACATTTAATTGGTACCAAAAGTGCATGAAAGCGATTCAAATAGTTCCTGTTGTGAAAAATTGTTTTGCATGTTTTCATGAATATGTAAGAAAATTATTTTTACTTACTGTTTTACCATCATTAAATGTGAAATAAACACTTGGATTAAGTAGAAAATCAAACCAGAAAATTTCTCAAATTTATTTCGTGCGATTCCAACTCCGTTTACCCTAGATATTCCATATTTAGTGGAGATGGGTTGAAAGATGATTAGATCATCAAATCTCTTTACTTAATGTATTTATAATTCAATAAAAAATCATGGAAATTATGAATTTTCCTTGATTAGATATGATGCCAAATAATTATGAAAATATTGATTAATCAACATAGGCCATTGAATGAAAATTTCATGAAAACGCTAGTTTATCCTACAATAGTTGTAGGACAATCTCTACATGCAAAGTATTGTTACTTGAATAGGATTTGAGTTTTTTAGAAAATATCTTTATAATATTAATAAAAAAAGTTTTGATAAATATTACATGGTATAACTTCGATTGTGATATCGAATAACATTTCAAATACAATATGATCGATTCACATTATCCTGACCTAAGTCGGATATGGTGTCTAGTTGGGGATCGTTGGGGTAGCAGGTTGCTCCGTGAGTGGTCTGTCCCACATCCTGTGCGTACTGGGAATGACAACGAGCAAGGGAAGGATAATGTTTGAAGAGATCATGTTGTATTTTTCTAATTATTAAAATTTGAATAGTACATATTTTGAGATTATACCATCCTTTCTAGTAACAATCAAAATTTTGCTTGGTAGTTGATTAAATTGGATAGATAATTTATTTAATGTGATTAAAATAATTATATCAAATTAAATACTCTATTATGAATAGAGTTGTTTTTTCCTTTGGAAGAATTAATTATGTGAATATGATTCCCAATAATTAATTTGAATTTGAATATATATGGAGGATCACATAAGTGACATCCATGGTCTTCTGTCAAGGCGAAGGGTTTCCATCACCAGAGATTGTATGTAGGGGACGACTGTCTGAAGTGACAACTTTTACATACAAGAGCATCTAGATTGGGTTCTTTGCTTCTCAAAAGAGTAAGGATGTATGCGTAATGACCCCAATATTGAGTCCTCATATTATTGGGGTGATATTGGATTGCGTATAGCGAGTTCTAATCCTGTTGATGGTTGGTTCAATTAACGACAGGTCAACATTACCTTAGGGGTGATGGGCCTGGATGTTAAAGACCGAATGGGAAAATGCAAGTTGGACTTGCAAGGTGGAATGTGTTCCCACTTCTTTTTATCCGAGTTGCAAGTTATCATATTATTGGGATGTAACAAAGGTAAAAAAGAGATCCTAGTTCTTGCTGGAGATATAGCGGTAAGTATATCTCTTGCTTTGAATTGATTAAGGGAATGGCCTTTCAAAGTTGAAAAGCCAATACTAATTTGATTAAAAATTTCTTAATTAAAGAATTTAAATTCAATATATAATTATTTATATGTTCTAATATAGTGCATTCTTAATTTATGACAATGAAGTCCATGAACCCACTCAGTAGGCTTCTGGAGGTCAATCAGTTGACCGGACCAAATTACTCGGATAGGATCCGTAATCTAGATCTTGTTCTCTCTACGGTTCACATCTTTTACGTGCTATCTAAAAACAAGTAAACAAACCCTAACACACTGGAAGAATTAAAGTTCAATGAAAATATGATGAAGATCTACAGTGGCTCGGTGTTATATTCTGGGATCTCTCTCCAATGTGCTTCAGAAGCAACATGTGGAGATGGAGACCTGCCAGGATATAATGCTGAATCTCAAAGAGATGTTCGGTGATGTCAACCGCACTCAGCGTTATAATGTTATGAAAGAGCTTATTTGCTACAAGATGCAGGGAGGGACTTCGGTTCGTGAGGATGTACTCAAAATGTTTGGATACTTGTCTGAGATGGAAACTCTCGGGGTGGAGATGGATGAAGAAATGCAATCTAACTTCATTCTGCTGTCACTGCCCATGTCTTTCAATAACTTTTTTGTATCGTACCACATGAATAAAATATAATTAACTAACGGTGAACTCGTGGCTTCATTAAAGTTTGCAGAAAACATAATGAAGAAAGAGAATCCCATTGGCAGTGCAATGATTGCACAGGTCCAAGGGAAGCACAGTCGTAAGCAAGGATCTCAGAAGGGCCTAACCCAGAAGAGAAAGAAGAAGAGTTGACTCATCCTCTACTGCTTCTACACTGGTGACATCAAAGAAGACCGGTGTGTATCATCACTGCAAGAAGCCATGGCACTGGAAAGTGTAACTACCTAGATTATATGAAGTCTGCTGACAAAGGTAAATTCCCAGTAGGTATGAATTCTACTTTCATCATTGAAACCAATTTTTCGTAGGATGAGAAGGTAGTTGGGTCATCGATTCTGGTGCTTCTGTTCATCTATGCAATTTGTTGCATCTATTTCAGGAAACTAGGAATCTTGATGAAGGGGAGATAGTCATCCAGATGGGATCTGATGCAACTGTTGCGACAGTCATCATCGGGACCTGCAGACTATCATTATCTAGTGAAAGAGTTTAGTACTTAAAAATGTCTTTATGTTCCAGATGTAAGAAGAAACCTAATATATGTATTTAAATTAGTTAGAAGTAGATATTCGTTTCTATTATGTAATAAACTTGTCATAAATTGTTATGATAAATATATTGAGGATGATGTTCTGACTTCTGGTGGACTCTATGAATTGTGCATTGATGAAAATATCATGAATGTTACTACCACTAATAAACCCTAAAAGAGTAAGGGAGGATGGAAATCATTCAAATATGATTTGATATCAAAGGCTTGGTCATTTATCTGTTGATAGGGTCAATATATTGATAAAAGATGGACCCTTAGATTTTTCTACAGTTTCAATTTTTGCCTAACTGCGAACATTGTATTCGAGGTAAAATGACTAAGGCTCCTTTCCGTAACAAGGTTACAAGATGCGGAGGTATTCTTGACCTAATACATACTGATGTATGTGGTTCCTTCAATACCATGACACGGAATGGATAATGATACTATTTGGCATTTATTGATGACCATTCATTATACAGGTTTATCTTCCTATTACGTCATAAATATGAAACCTTTGAAAAGTTCAAAGAGTTTATGGCTTTAGTTGAGACCCAAATCGATAGGAAGATTAAACGGATTCAATATAATCGAGGTGGCGATTACCTCTCAGATGAATTCAAGATATATCTTAAAGAGAAAGGAATTGTCTCCAATCTCACTCCTCCAAGAACTCCCGAACTTAATGTTGTTGATGAAAGATGCAACATGACCAATATGGATATGGTCTGTTCAATGATGAGTAAAGCACATTTACCACTTAGTTTCTGGGGATATGCAGTAGAACCTGTAATATATATCCTGAATAAGATTCCTAGTAAGTTTGTACCTAAAACTCCTCATAAGCTTTGGTATGGAACCAAATCCAGTGTTAAACACTTGAGGGTTTGGGGTTGCTTGGTCCAAGCAAAGAACGTGGATGCAAGTAAGCTAGAATCTTGCACTCGCGAGTTCTACTTCATTGTGCATGTTAAAGATGGTATTGAATACCACCTTTACGACCCTGAGAGAAGGTATTCATCTCTAGAGATGTAAAATGTCTGGAGGATGACTTCCTTAAAAGGCAAGACAAAAATGAAGTGAAGGAGCACATTGAAACCTCTGAGGATTATGAGCTTCCTGAACCAGAATCTGAAGAAGTAAATAAAGATGAAACACTCGTACCTCTTCGAAGGAGTTTGAGGATGGTTGCACCACCTGAAAGGTATGGATTCCATGTGTCAGGTGAAACCAAAAATGATTCACCTGAAGCATTCGTGGATCATAACATGGATAGATGGTTGTAACAATGAAGTCAGAAACTGACTCCATGCATAAAAATGTTGTATGGACCCTAGAGGATCCACCTAGAGGGGTAAAACCCATTGGGTGTAAATGTATATTCAAGAAAAAGAGGGGACCTGATGGGAAAGTAGAGACCTTCAAGGAACAACTCGTAGCCAAAGGCAACATACAGATGGAACGCATCGACTACGATGAGACATTGTCTCCTATATCTATGCGTAAGTCTATCAGAGCACTGTTAGTTATAGCTGCATATCTTGACTACAACATCTAGCAGATGGACATCAATATGGCTTTCCTCAATGTATACCTTGAAGATGATATCTATATGGAGCATCCCAGGGCTTCATAACCGAGGAAGGCAAAGTGTGCAAGCTGAAGAAGGGCTTAAAACAAGCTTCTCGTAGCTGGAACATCAGACTTGATGAAACCATAAAGAGTTACGATTTTACGCAGAATCCTGATGAACCGTGTGTACATGAAGTTCAGTGAGAGTTCCATTGTGTTCATAATGCTTTATGTAGATGACATCTGACAGGTCCGCTAAATACGTGATATAATTTGTACTCGTTGTAATATGGGTACTAAGCGAATCGTTCAGAACCGAATTGAAGATCTTCGTGAAGAGGACTCAATTTAAATTTATATCTTGGACAAATCAGGGGTCGGACACAGGGAGGCAAAGGAACAACTTTGGGTTAATTCAAAAAAAATATGTCTAGGTTTCCAATGCGGATTTTTTTGTATTTTTTAATGCAATATGAATGCGAATGCAAAATGTGGGTGAATTAAGTTAATAAGAAAATACACAAGTTAACCAAATTAATTTTAATATGAAATTAATTCAATTTAGCCAAATTATATTTTTCCTAGAAAGCTAATCCAATGACAAATACAAAACATATTTTTTTGGAATTTTAGGGGTTAAAATGCAACAATGAAAAATGCACACTTTTTTTATGGGTTTTCATGCAATTTTTCATACAAATAGAATGCAAATATTATGAAAATTTTACTGGAATATAAACACGATGCAATGAGGTTAAAGTATTTTTTTGGTTTTTCTCGAAAATATAGGATTTTTTTTGATTTTTTAATGAAAAATAGAGTAACGGTGAGTAAATAATTCCTAATAAATCTGCAATTTTAATCTATCCGGAAACCGAATTATATCGAAAAAGAATTTATATGTGGATTCTAGGAGAGTTGGAATTTTGTAAAAATGTTTGTGGATTTAATTAAAAATTGTTTACCAAAATCACTCTATAATTTATTTAAGGCACAAAATAACTCCAATTTATGTGAAATTTGGGTAGTAATTAAAACACTTTTCAAAGCATCATCTCTGATTTTTGAGGAATTTTTGGAGCAACTATGAGTTAACTATGAATTTAAGAGCTCAAATTGGGTAAAATATGAGCTTTTCAATAAAATAATTTTAGTTAATTACTAAAAACTCACAAAAATATAAATAAATATCCCAATGATAGATAATTAGTTCTCAACATCATGACATTTTTCATAAAATAATGCGAAATTGATGTTCAAATTAATATACAAACATAGGGGTATTCATGCAATATAAAAATGAACTTAAACAATACAAAAGATGCACATGGACTCGTTTGTAATTATAAAAACATAAAGGAGGAAAATATGCAATTTTTAAAAATAAAAAAACAAATATACCTTTTTCTTCTTCTTCGTAAGTGGGCGGTTAGGGTGGGGAGGTATGACCGATGGGGTGAAGGTCGCATGACGGTGAGGACTTGGGGCTGCGAAGCACTTGCTTGGGGTCGCAACGGTGATTCTGGCAGGCGACGACGAGGGATGCAACTGCTTGAAGGTTAGTGACGGGGGGGCTACGCACGTAGGAGGGCCAAGAGGAGTCATACCGCGGGTGGCAGGCATACTCGGGCGGCGTTACTTGGCGACTGGGGTGGAGGGTCGCGGGGGAGCCATAACTTGGAGGTGCAAGCGACAGAGGCTTCAAAGGTAGGGGGCGGTGGACCATGCATGGTTACTAGGAGGAGCTGCCATCGTGCGTGGAGGAGGCGTTGGATGGGGCGCCACAGCCCACGTGGAGGAGATGGGCGCACAATGGCTGAGGTACGGCGGCAGCGAGGGGGACTCGCGAGGGTGCGAACTGTTGGATGAAGATGAGGTTGCGCAGACGGTCGCACGTGGTCGTGCATAGAGGAGTGGCGGTTACGCGTCTGGGCGATGGTCGTGAGGCGGGAGGAGCGCGACCAGGCATGGTGTGTCCGACCGAGGGCAGGCGGAGGAGGGAAGCGACAACCATGCTGGGCGGCGGGCTGCTGCTCTTTTTTTAAAATTTTTTAGTCTTTTTATTTTTGCTGTGTTTTGAATTTTTTGAATTTATTTTTTTATTTTTTTGGAAACAAAAATATATAAGGGGAGGGATGGTAAATGTAAATGATGAAGAATATGATGGAGGTGGATGAGGGTGATTTGGATATGGTGTAAAAAAATGGACACGATTAAGACAAACAAAAATGATGTTAGATTACAAAAAAATGTGAAAAAGATAAAAAACTTACCTGAATCTTCGACGGAGTGCGGAGCAGCTTTACTGAACTCCTGTTGTGGCCTCGAGCATGTGGCAGAGCATACGAGGTTGCGCAGTGGCCTGGAGGAAAATGCGACGCGGAGCGGAGCTCCACGGATCTCACCTGAAAGGAGGTCATCGCTTCGTATCGTGGTAGAACGCTGTCACCGATCGATCTCGATGAGCTCTATCCTTTTTCTACAAGAATGAAGGATGGGGAAAAATAAGGTTGAGGAGATGAATATAAAGAAGAGGAATGGAAAGTTGGAGAAAAATGAAGGTGGAGGAGATGGAGTGGAATGAGAGTTTATTGGAAGATGGTGGAGTTGAATGGAAGTTGGTGGTTGAATGAGAGGTTAGAGTAGAGTAAATAAAAATAAAAGAAACTAAAAGCTGGCTACTAAAAAAGAAAATAAAATAAAAAGAAAAGACAATGGAGAATTTACAAAATAAGGCAACAAACAAAACAAACAATATGTACATGTTTTTTTACTTTTCTAATTTTCTAATTTTTTTATTTTTTTTAATAAAAGATATTTACAAAATAAAAATAAATAAAATGCTAGAAATAAAATAAAACACAAAAATGATTTTTTTAGCTTTTTTAGTAATTAAGAAAAGTAAATAAAAAATGAGAAAAGAAGAATGTGTACATTATATACAATGTACATCTTGGTCTCAAATCCCAATTTTCGCAAACGAGCTCTGATTTTAATGAAACCACTTTCATTGGATAGATATTTTCTAACTTAAAATTTAAAAGTGAGTTTGGTGAATTTGGAGTTCACACGGAGCGGGAATTTGATCAGGAAGTTTGACTTTATGACTTTTTCTCCTTGGGATCTAGGAGTATTTATTTGAGATAAAATTTATTTTGTATTTTTGTATTTTTATATACATTTTTATAAACTAGTTAGAGAAAGAATTACCGAAAAGGAGTTGAAATGAAATTATTAAAAATATATGAAGTTTGGGCTATTTACAGTTGAAAAACTCCTTGTTTTACGCCTTTTTATTTTTATAATATAATGTACAATAATTAGTGTATTTTATTTACAACAACCATTTTATTAATTTATTGATTTTATGGACATTTATTTGAGATTTTACTCGAGGATTTTGCTAAGATCAATGTATTGAGATGATGAATCGTGGATTCATCACCCCTATACTCAAGCTTTGCTAGTCCTCGAGCAAATAAAGAATGAATAAATTGGATTAACCTCTGACTGTACATGTGAATACAAGACTTGATCCATTCGAGAACTCTCAGTTTTAGAGGTCCTAAAATTCTAAGCTGAACCAAACTCTAGTCAAAAGCTATCTAATTTCCCTAATCATCAGACTCTCTATGTATACATATATAATAGAGATATGACTTTAAGTGTGGATTGTAGTTACAAGAGTAGAGTCGCAACTTCAAGGTTCCAGTCCAAGAGACTCTCCTAAGATCCCGATCCTCAACACTAGGGAATAAACCATTTCTTGCATCCAATCCACTGTCTCTTTAGTTGTCAAACTTTAAAAGTGTAGATGGAAGGCAAGTTGATGGAGGGCATAGGATTGTGTCATTTTTTCTCCCCTCTCATTGGAACAAGGATCCTCTCGAGTGCCTTATTAACTCAACACATGTATTTTTTGGTTGTTGATCAGTGTGTCCGTCAAGAGAATTCAGAGTCGTCTGCACTTGTTTTCCTGGGAGTACACCAGGTGTGTCTCTTTTGAGTATCTAAGATACCTTCGACATTCAGACTTGTATCACTATACGATGTAGAGCCTTTTTTGGGTGCTAGCCTGACTCCTTGGTCCTAATAGCATTTGGTCCAAGTGGACACTTTGGAAAGGTTGGGAGTGATTGCCTTTGGTGGAAGCTCTATGATATTTGACTTTGTATGGTGAGAGCTTTTCTTTCAACATTTCTTCTTCTTTTTTTGTCTTTTGGCTAGCTCCACTGCTTTTAAGAAGAGTTGGCGTACACTGATCAACAATTTTTAGATTTCATCACACCTTGGTACACAGGTAAATGTCAAGAGACAGTACAAGAACCTTGTTCTCATACTGGCTAAAGGTGCTGATACTCAGGTTTCATGAAGCCTTCTTTGATTTTATCCCATCCTCGAGTATCATAAAATCCGATCCAAACTCAAATCCCTCATCCTAATTCCTCAAGTGAAATTTCAACTCATCTCATCATAACTGCAGTTATGGATGTGAGGTGCTGATCATATTCTTATGGTAGAGACTAAGCATGCAATATAACACACAAATCTTTCAAACTAGGGAAATGTGAATAAATAGTCAAAGATCCTAATGACTAAGGCTGGTTAACTCAAAATCTTAAGACCTCATACACCAAGTGTTCTTGAACATCACAAGTCTTGTGTGAATGTGTAAGTGTCAGGGACAAAACCAACTCATCCGTTAGTTTTTTTTGAAAAAGAAAGGAAAATAAGAAAGAAGTTTTTTTTGAAAAAGGTTTTCTTTTTTTTTTTCAAAAGTTTTTTTAAAAGAAAGGGAAATAAGAAAGGACACTATTTTGAAAAAGATTTTTTTTGAAAAGAAAGAGGAAAAAAGTTTTTGAAAAGATTTTTTGAAAATAGTTTTTTTGAAATATTTTTGATTTTTTTTCAAAAAGTGTATTTTTTTTGAAAAAGGAGAGTTTTTAGTTTTTTGTTTTAGTTTTTTTTTGAAAAGTTCTATTTTATGAAAAAGATTTTTATACCTATTATTTACAACAATTTACCCATAACCCCTTTTAATTACAAACAAGTCAAAGTATGAGCTATAGGTAAAGTATATATGTAATATATAAAACCCCTCGGTACTTAGCATGTGTAATGTCCTCATGGCACTAGGTGACAAAAAGCCATAGCTCGTACTAAGAATAAGTGAGTGAAAAGAATAGAAGAGAAGAACAATATAAGGGCGTTGGAGAATACACAACGGGTATCAGCCCCCCTATACTTAGGCTCTGGTCAGCCTAAGTATTGGAGATAACACAAGACTGGGGGATCGATGAGGGTGGAAAAGAATATACAAAAAGAAAATAAAAAGAAAAGACGGAACAACTCGGGTCGCTCACCCCCTATACTGAGGATCTAGTCATCCTAAATATAGGCACAAAATGAAAACGATACGGAACTGGGGCAAGCGATGTGAGTCACGAGAGAGGGAGGGAAAATAAAAGAAAGAAAAACTATACAAGGAGGAGTGAGAACATACAAGGATCAAGAAGGTTTGTGATAGACCTTCTTACGAGAGTGAGGGGTGGGTAGTATACACATGTGTCACTGTCAGAATCATCCTCAAAGGAATAATAGTGAGGGGTACAGAACGTCCAGCGAGGGTTGACACATGACTGCTTGCTCAAATATGGCCTAAGAATAGCTGAACTCAGCTCACTCATATAGTTCACCTCATCCAGACCTGATGAGGACTCCTCAGAAAATTCCTTCTCTGGTATGTCGAAGGCAACTTTCTTAGCCGGTTTTCTAGAACCTGAAGCATCAAGAGGAAGAGGAGAGTGATACGTATTTGAGGAGTTCGGGGGAACACCTCAAGGAATCAATACACTTCTTCTTCTTACCAGATGATCGACTAGAGGATGGAGCAACCGATTTATCAAGATTGGTCAATTTGGTCCCAATTGTCTCTTTTGGTGTAGGTCTTGGATGTGGTGTGTGTGAGGTACTGACTAGAGGTTCATCATCAGATGAGTCACCATATGCATTGTAATACTCCTGCAAAGTCAGCACACATCTCTAGTATGGCACAATGTTCTCTGTTGGCTTGACATTTATCAGCTCATGCGTCAGATCATCTAAATAGTCAAGGAGATCAGAAATTATCGTGTCCAACTCAAGGGTAGCTTCTGGTTGTGAGTCATCTTTAGAAGCTGTCACGGTGGTGGTAATGCAAGCAGTGGGTGATGTGGAGGTGTAGGGTGTCTCTGAACCAATGGTCGTCTGGACTGTCGGTATCTTAGGTGTAGTAGAGAGACGGGACTCAACTGTCTCTCGGAGGTCACGGTTGTCTGTTACTTTACGGGTTACCTTAGAATATCTTGTGTCCTCAAAGATTGGGTGAGGTCGGAGTGCTCCCAATGCAGTGAAATCGATCTCCCGAGTTTCACAATCTATAATTGCCTTAGCCAAGGCTAAGAACAGCTTCCCGAGAATGATCGGAGACTGGGTGAACTCTCCTCGGTGCTCAATGTCAATGATCGTAAAGTCTATCTGGAGCAGAGAACCTTGAAAGTAATGATGACTGAAGTGATCCCTCTCGGCCATTTATTGAACCGATCAGCCAACTGAACGATCTCTCTTGACTTCTTGGCAGATGCAAGTTTGAGCTTGGAAAACAGGAATGCCGGGAGGATACTAATCGGTGAGTCATCATCGATTCTTGCATGGGTGAAGGTGGTGTCTTTGATTTCACAATCGACCCTAGGTAACCGCTTTACTCTGCGGCTCTTGGTTTTTCTCCCTATCACCAAAGAGGTGGACATAGATACTATATGTCTCTTAGTTCTTGTCCTCTTATTGCCCAACTTTTTAAGCATCAATTTACTTCTCACAAATCTTTTGAGGTCGGGAAGGTATTCAATGGCCATTATTAAGGGAAGCTCAAAAATCAACTCTCTATCAAGTGCTTCCCTAAGTGCATGATCTAATTTTTTAGGTCTTTTTCATTTTCAAATTTTATGGTATTTTCTGATTTTTTCAATTTTTTAGTCTTTTTGATAGAATAAGGAGGAATAGGAGAATGTATAGACTCTAGTTTGGAGGGAAAGTGGTTAGTAGAAGAGGGAGGTAGAAGGGACTCCAGCTGTACATGACATGTGGTCAATCTGGTGTCTTTCAGGTTTTCAAAATTTAATCCGCAAAATCTATGATCCACTTTCATACTCAGACTCTTGATCATTCTAGAAATGTCATCCTCCAATAAGTTCTCATGACACATCATGAGAGAAGTCTGCTCAGTTGGAGGATACTGTTGTAACTCAGGATCTTATACTCAACACACCTTGACTCGGGCGTGTAATGCTGGGTTGAGTATAACCCATCTGTATGGAAGATGTTGGTCTAAGCCTCATAAAGTGGAGTCAATAGACAGGGGGTCTGTAAATTGGTTGCATGAATCCAATCCCCTATACGTGTCGGCTCTCTGAATGGGTGGTATGAAGGCTGGTCAATGTGGGCTTGATCACTCAGGTCAATCAAGTCAGGAAGATCGTATGATGCAGGCCTCTCCATTCGGTTTGTTTGGTCGACCATGTTGTACCCTAAGGATAAGTCGGGATGTGTATAGGTCAATTGTTGCCCAGTCCCAACTCGTGGTGAGAATGAGGTCTGTGAGGGCAACTGATTCTGTCAATCATTCATCTCAGCAGTGGCTTACTCTTCGATTTGTTCCTTAATTTTAGCAAGCAGACGAGAATATGATGAGTCAATCTAGGGTTGATGTGGGTCAGGGGTGTAAGAATGTGGGGAAGGTGAGAAGTACAAAGAAGTGAAGAAGTCAGTCGGAGTTTCGACTTCACGGTCGGGGTGTGGGTATGAGGAGGGATAAGAGGGTGGAGATGATCGAGATATGATCGAATAAGAGGAACCTGGATACGATGACCAATATTCTGACATATTTGAAGGGAGATGGGAGAATGAAGCGGATCAAGGAAGAAAATATGCAAGTGCACCGAATAACACACAAAATAGACAAACACAAGAGCAAACCCTGAGTTCACCTACTCAACACGGTGATGGTCGCAAGAGTCCGACCGTTTATCTTTTCAATTTTAATTAGGTGATAAATAAAGATATACGTCCAATTACGCAAAGCTTAAAAGTTGGTTTTGGGCACTATCCTAGGGATGCTTCCTCACCTCTCAACGATCACAATAATACAATCACAATGAGGCTTTTGCTCTCCCAAAAACAAGTGTTAATTTTAGTTAGTTTTTTGGTAAACTCTGATTAGAAGTCCTGATTTTAAGTTCGATTATCACTTGATTAGTCCACCAAACACGGCACGCTATTGGTCCCGATTTCCTTTTAACTAAAGTTTCAAAACCAAGGGGAAGGGTGTCGAGAAAAACCGATGCAAATAGTGAAATCAATGATGCATGCCCAGTTTAGAAGACTTACAGTGATCCTCGCGCTCTACATGTGGGATGCAACATAGAATTGAAATTTTATATCATATGAGATTCAAATGAGAAAACCGTTCCTAGACATGCACTTCTATTAGCGAGTGATGATCAAGTTAATTTGGACTAATAGCTCTGTGGTCTAAGTGCGTCTTGTTAAATGTGATGTGTGATCCTAAAGATTACGATCACAAGGAATAAAAGTATTATAGTAAAAATGCTCTAAGAGTCGCGAATGCAAGTACTATTCTACGTCAAGCAACCACACAACCACGAACGGGTCAAATGTCCAGTCCTGATACAAGCACGAGCTCTCAAACAAGAGCTGATGTAAAGAGCAAATTACCTAAATCATTACAATACAATAATTACAAAAATGAAAATTCTCTCAAAATAAATTGAAAATTCCTTGATCTTCAATAGTCGACGCGCGCCATGCCTGTCGACCTCCGATGCACTCCAAGTTCACTGGACCCTCGCTAGGAAAAAAGAATTTATATTAGAGAGATAAACAACAAAAAATATATAAAAATGAACAAAGAATAATTGAGAGGAAGAAAAAGAAAAAAATGGATTAATTACAAGGTGGCTCGGGGGTCAGACTACATGAATGAGAGAAAACCTAAATCCAATTTTCTAAATTAAACCCTTAGTCGTTTACCTCCCTAACAACGACGTCATCTGATGAGTCCGCTAAATACGTGATATAATTTGTACTTGTTGTAATACAGGTACTTAGCAAATCGTTCAGAATCGAATCGAAGATCTTTGTGAAGAGGACTTGGCTTAAATTTATATCCCGGGCAAGTCCAGGGTCGAACACAGGGAGGCCGAGGAACAACTTTGGGTTAATTCAGAAAAAATAGGTCTAGGTTTCCAATGCGGATTTTTCGTATTTTTAAATGCAATATGAATGCGAATGCAAAATGCAGGTGAATTGAGTTAATAAGAAAATACATAACTTAGCCAAATTAATTTCAATTGAAATTAATCCAATTTAGCCAAATTATATTTTTCTTATTTTTTTTTGGAATTTTAGAGATTAAAATGCAATAATGAAAAATTCACATTTTTTATGGATTTTCATGAAATTTTTTCACACAAATAGAATGAAAAAATTATGAAAATTTTACTAAAATATAAACATGATACAATGAGGCTACAATATTTTTTTGGAATTTTTCAACAATATATGATTTTTTATTTTCTAATGAAAATATAGTGATAATGAGTAATTAATTCCTAATAAATCCATAATGTCAATTTATCCAGAGAGCGAATTATCTCAAAAAGGTATTTATATGAGGAATCTAGTGGAGTTGGAATTTCGCAAAAATAATGTCTGTGGATTTAATTAAAAATCATTAACTAAATCACTTTTTAATTTATTTAAGGCACAAAATAACTCTAATTTAGATGAAATTTGGACAATAATTCAAATCATCATCTTTGATTTTTGAGGAATTTTTGGAGAAACTGTAAATTAAATATGAATTTAAGAGCTTAAATCAGGTAAGATATGAACTTTTTCAAAAAAAATAATTTTAGTTAATTACTAAAAACTCACAAAAATACAAATAAATATCCCAATGATAGATAATTAGTTTCTCAACATCATGGCATTTTCATTAATTAAAATGATGCGAAATTGATGTACAAATTAATATACAAACATAGGGGTATCCGTCCAATACAGAAATGAATTTAGATAACACAAAACATGCACATGAACTCCTTTGTAATTACAAAAACATAAAGGGGGAAATATGCAATTTTTACAAAAAATAAATAGACCTTCTTCTTCTTCTTCGCAGGTGGGCGGTTAGGGCGGGGAGGTACGACCGATAGGGCGAAGGTCGCGTGACGGTGGAGGACTTAGGGCCGCAACGCACTTGCCTGGGTCCGTGGTGGTGATTCTAGCATGCAGCGGTGAAGGATGCAACCGCTTGGAGGTTGGTGACGAGAGGGTTGCGCACGGAGGAGGGCCAGGAGGAGTTGGGCCGCGGGTGCCGGGCGAACTCGGGCGGTGCCGCTTGGCGACTGTGGCGGAGGGCTGCGGGGGAGCCGTGTCTTGGAGGTGTAGGCGGTGAAGGCTTTGGAGGTAGGGGGCAGACCGTGCGTGGTTGCAACGAGGAGGAGCCACCGCTGCAGGTGGAGGCGGCGGCTGGGTGGGGTACCGCAACCCGCGGGGAGGTGATGGACGCGCGGTGGCTGAGGTATGGCGACGGCTAGGGGGACTCGCAAGGGTGAGAACTGCTAGATGAAGATGAGGTTGGCAGACGACCGTGCGTAGAGGAGTGGCGGTTGCGCATCTGGGCGACGATGGTGAGGAGGGAGGAACACGACCAAGCAGGGTATGTCCGGCTTAGGGCAAGCAGAGGAGGGGAGCGGCGGCCAGGCTGGGCAGCAGGACGCCGCTCTTTTTTTTTTAAATTTTTAATTTTTTTATTTTTAATGTGTTTTGATTTTTTTGAATTTATTTTTTTTAATTTTTTAGAAACAAAAATATAGAAGGGGATGGTAAATATGAATGATGAAGAAGGTGATGGAGGAGGATGATGGTGATTTGGATATGATGTAAAAAATGGACATGATCAAGACAAAAAATGATGTTAGATAATAAAAAAATGAGAAAAAGATAAAAAAAACTTACCTGAATCTTCGTCGGAGTGCGGAGCTACTACGCTGAACTCCTGTCGTGGCCTCGAGCATGTGGTGGAGCATGCGAGGCTGCGCAGCGACTTGGAGGAAACTGCGACGTGGAGCAAAGCACAACGGATCTCGCCTGAAAGGATGTCGTCGCTTCGTATCGTGGTAAAACACTGTCACCGATCGAACTTGATGAGCTCTCTCCTCTTTCTATAAGAATGACGGATGGGGAATAATGAGGATGAGGAGATGAATATAAAGAAAAAGAATGGGAAGTTGGAGAAAAATGAAGGCGGAGGAGATGGAGTGGAATGAGAGGTTATTGGAAGATGGTGGAGTTGAATGGAAGTTGGTAGTAAAATGAGAGGTTAGAGTAAAGAAAATAGAAATAAAAAGAAACTAAAAGTTGGCTACTAAAAAAGAAAATAAAATAAAAAGAAAAGAGAATGGAGAATTTACAAAATAAGGGAACAAACAAAACAAACAATATGTACATGTTTTTTTACTTTTCTAATTTTATATTTTTTGTATTTTTAAATAAAAGATATTTACCAATAAAAATAAGATAAAATACTAGAAATTAAATAAAACATAAAAATGATTTTTTTTAGATTTTTTAGTAATTAAGAAAAGTAAATAAAAATGAGAAAATAAGAATATGTACATTATATACAATGTACACCTTGGTCCCAAAATCTAAATTTTGCAAACGAGCTCCGATTTTTATGAAATCACTTCATTGGATAGATATTTTCTAACTTAAAATTAAAAAGTGAGTTCGGTGAATTTAGAGTTCATATGGAGCGGGAATTTGGCCGGGAAGTTTGTCTTTACAACTTTTTCTCTTTGGATCTAGGAGTATTTATATGAGGTAAAATTTATTTTGTATTTTATTATTATTATATATATTTTTATAAACCAGTTATAAAAGTAATTAGTCGAAAAGGAGTTGAAATGAAATTATTAAAAATACATGAAGTTTGGGCTATTTATAGGTGAAAAACTCCTTATTTTATGACTTTTTATTTTGTGCAATATAATATATAATATTTAGTGTATTTTATTTAAAATAGTCATTTTATTAATTTATTAATTTTATGGACATTTATTTGAGATTTTACCTAGGGATTTTGCTAAGATCAGTATACTGAGATGATGAATCGTGGATTCATCAACATCCTTATCATTGGGAATGATACATGGATGATGACCAGTGTTAAGATCTAGCTATCCCATACCATCAAGATGAAAGATCTTGGAGAAGCCTCTTACATATTGGGTCTGAAGCTGTTCAGAAATCGAGAAAAGAGGATCTTGGGATTGTCACAACATGGGTACGTTAAGAAGATCTTGGAGCATTTCCATATGGAGAACTCCGAGAAAGTCTTACTTTCCTTAAGACATGGTATGCACCTATCTAAAGGGATGACTCCTCAAAGCGTTGAGGAAAAGAAAGCCATGGCTGGAAGCCCCTACGCATCTGCTATAGGAAGAATAGTGTACACCATGATGTGCACAAGGCCAAATATCTGCCATGCAGTGGGAGTGATAAACCGTTGCCAATCCTGCTATTGAGAGCAACACTAGATTGCAGTGAAGAACATATTCAAGTTTCTAAGATGGACATAATATTACATCTTGGTCTATGGAGATGGTGTTGGACATGCGAACCCACGACAAGCCATTATGCAATAAATGGTATTGCAAATATCATTCCGTGATCTAAAAAAAAGAACAACTAATTTGCATAATAGGCCTCTTAGTACAATTAGGGTATTGTACCATGGCCATCTTAATGATCATACAACTGTTGATTAAAATTGAATCATAGAGGCTGGTGCTTGGATGAATATCTAAAGAGTTAGATTGAGGACTCATCAAGCACCATCAAATGATTATTAAGAGAGGATCTACAACCTAAGAAGGAGATGGCAATCCTTTCTCTAAAGGCTGATATCTAACCAACCTCTTGATGCAGGTCCTCTGCATAGGAATAGAGATTCAGAGGTGTTATATAAGTTAGGTTAAAGAGTTGACTTAACGAGATTGAGATAGCCAAAGACCTATGTCGTATGCTGACATGATATAGGCACGCATCCTCTGACCGGAGACATATGTGGTACTATATGTCTGAGTATGTACATTTGGCAGACCAATAATTGATGACCAAATCAAGGTCTATACATTGGCACACTAGTATGCATGCGAGGGTATATGAGTAATACTATCTCTCAAAGGGATCATACATGTTCATTTACTTAACCGGAAGACATGAGCTCACTCATGAGATATTGAAGAATCAATTTCCGTGCACGGTCGTCTCGCTTTGGAAGCTTGACTGAATTTGTAGGTTTGATATGCTTTTGGAAAGTATATAATCAACACCTGGGTATGATATATGCTTTTGGAAAGTATATGATCGATACCAACCCCCAATAGTCAAATGAGAAGCCTAATGATAAAACCCCGAAGAAGACAGTCTAAATAGATATAAAACTTCGGGTTTATTCTTGGTCTTCCAGTATGCAGGATGTACATGTATTAGGAATACCTGAGGGTGATGTGATCATAAACGATTGTTAACCATGACGCTTCCATTTCGAGGGAATGATGAAACCGGTCTCGATTTAAGTGACTCCTCTCAATAGAGTAGTAATCTAATCTTGGTCCAAATGTTGGACAATGATTTGAATGTGATTCAGATACAATAAGAAGATTAGATTTACGGCTTTGATTTAATCAAATATCTATAGGAGGTTCTCAAGATCTGGATTTGAGATTTGATCTCAATATCCAAGTCACTATACATGAAAAATACAATCGCTCTATCCTTATCTCCAAGTATCCACGGAGAAAGCGCATTATCCTTTTAAGAGTTCATGGATAATTTTACTTTTGATATATGTATCCAAGCCTTGAGAAATGGACAACTAAATGCAATTTAATTATCATGAATAATATGAATTTGATTCATATTATTGGGAGAGTTATCTAAGATAAATAGATGTGATTTAGTTATCAAAGTTGTGAATAATGTGAATCTGATTCATATTATTTGGGCACATGAGAATAGAGATCCAAGATGATTAAATGTGATTTAATTATCATGTATATGAATAAAGTGAATAACACTATCCATATTAATCAGATATATTATAAATGTGATTTATAATATATTAGAGAGAGCCTATTGTGATTTATATTTGTTGATTAATTATTGATGTGAATTGAATTCACATTGGATAATT
This sequence comes from Ottelia alismoides, assembly GCA_037367405.1. Lineage (NCBI taxonomy): Eukaryota > Viridiplantae > Streptophyta > Magnoliopsida > Alismatales > Hydrocharitaceae > Ottelia > Ottelia alismoides. The sequence goes on along the minus strand of JAZKJV010011719.1, from coordinate 1,028,031 downwards.
AATTGAAAATATAATTTACATTTTATTTTGGGTTGTGAATGTGATTCACAAATTTTCAATGGCATGATTGCAATGTTCACAAGATAATTGTGAATTATCATTGTGAGATAATGTCGGAAATGACATAATGTAATCTCATTGTAAGAAGATTGCCATCCACCAACAAAGTTGGTGGATGATTATCTCCTTCTAATTATCTTCAAAGATAATTTATTTAATTTGAAATTAATTTATATTGATTATTTATTATATATATTTAATTAAATTAATTCTTGTTGTGTTTTTACAACAAGATCATGACCATTGAAATAAATACAAATCAATCTCATTCATTGATTTTGTGTTGTCCATGGATTGAGATGCATGGACTCCCAAAATACTATATAAGAAGAGGCAACCCTGGCTCTTCAAAATGACAACAAGAGATGATACAAGTGCTAGATTGTTTGCTCGTGGATCTCCTTTAGTGCGCCTCGCTCATGAAGAAGACGTTGGATCTCATGTGACGAGATCAAGAGATTCGTTACTTGGATCATCAACATGGATTGCGAGGAGCACATGTATCATCAACACGCTCACAAGTGTCTCTTCCGTCAGATTGGACTTGAGATATGAGGTCTCTTAATTTAGAGACTCGACCGCAACTACGCTTCAAGAGGTAAACTTAATACTTGTTTGTGGTTAGATGAAACAATCCGGGAAATGTTCTTGGATCATATGGTTTCATCATTTATTATTTTTTTAAATTCTGCTGCCTTGAGCGACTAATCAGACTAGTCGCTCCTGATCTTATACGATGCAATCCTCACGCTTCCATGGTGCGCTTAAAGATCTTCCCATATCCTTCAAGTGGTATCAGAGCCATAGGTCAGTGGTTTTGGATATGACCTGTAAACCTAAGATGTCTTGGGCAATTTTTTGATTGTGTGATGTTTCATCGCATTTCATTCACGCAACTCTGTTTAGTGCATTTCTTTGCCCTGTTTAAAAGTGTTTAAACACGTTTTATCACTTGGATAATGATCCCCATTAAATAAGGAAACCATGGGATTTGAGTTTGCGTGATTTGAAATCCGATTGCTCAAGTTATGATCATTTTTAGGAACATGTATCCATTGTTTCGGGGATGGCAAATCTTGACATAATAAAAGGGTTAGTTACGGTTTAAAATGCGTAGAAATACATGGATATCACTTGGATTCTATTGTAAATCAAATTACAAAATATAGAAACTTTTTTTTCTTGATTTGGATTTAAGTTGATCGAGATATGCTAATTTTAGTAAGTAGGGGTCACTGCTGAAAATTACTTTCCCAATCATGAACCTTGTGATTGTCATTAAATTAAATTAATAGAAATTAATGATTTATTTCCTGAAATAATTATTTATGAATACTTTTGAAATATTTAAAGATGGTGATTATTTTCTTGAATGACATTGATCATAACCAACTTGATTAGATATGATATAGATCACAATTGATTGTAACAAATCCAACAAATAAAGTTGCTTGATCAGGATTGGGTATTTATTTAGCAAATATCCTTATAATGTTAATCAAAATTATTTTGATTATTATATGGTGTAACTTTGGTTAAAAGACCGATTATCACCTCAAGTACAAAGTGATCAATTGCCATTATCCTGACTTGAGGTGGATATGGTGTCTAGTCGGGGAACGTTGGGGTAGTAGGTTGCTTTGTAAGCGGTCTGTCCCACTCCCGTCGATACTGACCATGACAACAGGTAAGGAAGGTATAATGTTTGAAGGGATGATGTATTTTTTTAATTATTAAAATTCGAATAATACATATTTTTGAGATAATACCATCATTCAAGTAAAAATCAAGTTTGTTGGTTGATTGATTGGATTGATAATTGATTTAATATGATTTAATAAATTAGTTCCAATTAAAATTTAAACACTCTATTACGAATAGAGTTGTAATTTCCCTTGGAAGAATTAATTATGTGAATATGATTCATAATAATTAATAAGAATTTGAACATGATATGAAGGATCACATAAGTGACATCCATGTTCTCCTGTCAAGGCGAAGGGTTCCGTCGTCAGGGATTGTATGTAGGAGATGCCTGTCCAAAGTGACTGCTCCTGCATACAAGTGCATTTAGATCGGGCTCTTTGCTTCTCGAAAGAGAAGGACATATGCATAGTGACCCCAATATTGGGTCTTCATATTATTGGGGTGATATTGGATTGCACAGTGTGATTTCTAATCCCATCGACGGTTGGTTCAATTAACGATGGGTCAACATTACCTTAGGGGTGGTGGGCCCAGGTTTTAAAGACCGAATTGGGAACGCAAGTTGGACTTGCAAGGCAGAATGTGTTCCCGCTTCTTTTTATCTGAGTTACGGGTTCTCATATTATTTGGATGTGAGAATGATAAGAAAGGAGATCCCAGATCTTGCTTGAGATATAATGGTAAGTATATCTCTTATATTGAAAGTGATTAAGAGAATGAACTTTCAGTGTTGACAAGGCAAGACAACTTTGACAAAAAATTCCTAAAACAAAGTAAAAAAAATATATTTATATATATATATTTATGCAAATTTCTTATTTCAGATAATCCTAATTAAACCCACTCAATACTATACTCAATAACAACAAGTAAAATATCATGAATTGGATCCATGATCAAGATATAGTACTTGCAGCTGGACACATAATGTATGTGGATGCAATGTGCTGGCTTCCTCATAATAATAAGGAATGACAATTAAATAGACAATAGAACTACAACCCTAGGGTTTGTATGTCTCTATAATCTTGATCTCTCATCGAATGTACTTTGGAAGTGACATGTTGATGATGATCGTAATTGTCAAATAATCCTTACAGAAATCTAAGAAGATGTTTTGTCATACATATGTGCTCTCAACATTTAATCATGAATGACATGGTTCACTGCATTATGCAAAATGATGGCTCTATAAGAGATGTACTCAAAATGGTTGAGTACCTTCCTGAACCAAAAGTCTTTAAGAGGTACGATGGATGTAGATACGATGAGTGTCATCATTCTACTATCTATACTGTAGTCATTCATGAAGCTTCATAATATTCATATTGTATGAATTGAATGAAGCATGTATAAATGTTGAAATATTCTTATATTGAAATCTTTTGAATTCGGCATAAGAGATCCTTTGCCTTAGCAATGGTTGTTTATAGATGAAGGGAGTGCAGTGGAAGCATGGGTTAGACCCAAGTAAGAAAGAAAGTCAAAGAGTTGACTGTACTTCTGTGACTTCCAAAGAGTTGGATGAATGCCAATACTGTAACAAGCTGATGTGTTAATAATATGACTATGAAGTCTATTTAGGATCCTTAGAGAAAGACTCAGATAGTGCATCGGAATAGTCTATATATACATATAATCATTAAAATTAACTTTCTTATTTGATAAGATCAAAGTCTGATAATTGTACCTCATTCTTTTAATAACACTTGCAATTGGTTGCTTATGTTTTAGAAGACTAGAAAATTTGATCTTAAGGTTTAATAGTCATCCACATGGATATTGCTGCAATTGTTGCAACAATCTCTATTGGATAGATAGACCATATTTTCAGTGGAAGATCCCTTAGTCTTAGAGAATATCTCTATGACCTATATATTAGAATAAATTCATTGTTTATTTCTAAATGTTGGGAATAAACATGCATTTTGGAATATACCTGTCATAAAGAGTTATGATGGATATACTTCAGATGGTAATCTGACATCTAGAGGACTCTACTAAATTAGAAAATTAATGAATGATTCATTAACATTTCTAATATTGAAAATTAAACCTTAAAAGATCAATAGGAGGATGAAGATCATTTGATAATGATCTAACATCAATCCTTGGACATAAGTCTGTTGATGAGATCAATAGACAAGTAAGAGATGAAACTTTAGAGTGTCTGAAATTTCAAATCTTACATACTTGTGAATATTGTATTCAAAGTAAAAATATCCAATGCACTCTTCTCTGAGAATGGTGTTAGATGTCAAGGTATTCAAGATCTCATACATATTGATGTATGTGGATCATCTGTATCATAATAAACATTGATGATATGTTATATCATTTGATGATTATTTGTGATATGAGATTTATTCCCTTCACCCTAAAAACCTTTGAAATGTTCAACGATTTTACAATTTTGGTTTAGAATCAAAATTTAAAGGAAGATGAAATGAATTTGATCTAATCAAGGTAGCTTGTACCTATTAGATGAATTCAAGGAATACCTTATGGAGATAGGAATATCATTCCTATCTCACTCCTACTAATACACCTAAACTCAATAGAGTTGTAGGCAGATACAATTGATCATGTGTGACATGATTTGATCAATGATGAATCTTAGCATAATTACCTCTTAGTTTCCAGGTATATATGTAGTAGAGACTACAATATATATCCTTAACAAGATTCCATGCAAATCTAAACTCGAACATCCTCATACGCTATGGTTTGAACCTAGATTAGTGTTGGACACTTGCGGATTTAGGGTTGGTTGGTCCATATCAATGTCATGGATGTAAGTAAGCTAGAATCTAGCACCAGAGAGTGTTGCTTCATTAGAAAAAATAAAGGATGGTATTGGATACCTACTTTATGACCTCGAGATTCTTAAAAGATTTCATATCTGAGAATGTGATTCTTAAAGGATTACTCTCTTGAGAATCAAGATGAGATTGGAGTAAAGGAACTCATTTAATATTGAGAAGATAATGAGGATCCTGGAATCAGAAACTAAAAGGACAATTAAATATGAAACACTCATACCTCTTCAAAATTAGTTTAAGGATGGATTCCATGTGTCAGTTAAGTATGACAATGATCTTACTTCATGTAATGAAGCTACTGAAGATCATGACATGGAGAGATGGATGTTAACAGTAAAGTCTAAAGTAGACTTCATATACAAGTGCTGTATATGGACCCTCGAGGATCCACCTATATGGGTAAGACCCGTTAAAGTGTAAATAGATCTTCAAGATAAAGAGGGAACCTGATGAGAAGGTAGATACCTTTAAATCACGGCTCGTATCCTCAAGATACACATAGAAAAAAGACATCGCTTGCGGTGAGACTTGCTTTCTAGTGACCATGCTTAAACTCATCAGATTATTGCTAACTATAGCTACATTGATTGACTATGACATCTTCAAAATGGAAGTCAAGATTGCATTTCTCTATGAATACCTCTCTGAGGATACTCATATGAAGTAGCCCCAGGGCTTCATGGTTGAGAAAAGCAAGGTGTACAAGTTGAAGAACTCCATCCGTGGACTTAAATAAGCTTCTTATACTTGGAACATCAGATTTGATGAAATTCTAAAGGTTATGATTTCAGATAGAATCTCGATGAACCGTGTGAAACTTAGTGGGAGTGCCATCATGTTCATCGTGCTAAATATAGATGATATCCTAATTATTTGGAATGATATAAGGATGATAATACGTGTTTTATAGTTTGTCTATTCCATACCTTGAGATATGATCTCAAGGATACCTCTTAGATCTTAGTTCTGAAGTTGTTCAGAAGCAAAGAGAAGAGAGTATTGGGACCGTCACATTAGTGATACACCTTAGACATGTTCATTTTCTGAAAATTCCAAGAAAGATCTGTTTCCCTTAAGATATGGCACTGACCTATCTAAAGGGATAACACGTCAAGTAGTTGAGGAAGTGAATGCTAAAACTGCTTGCCCTTGTGCATCAGTTACAACAAACTGGGTGTATGCTAGATGTGTACAAAAGCCAGATGTCTGCCATACAGTGGGAGTAGTAAACTATTACTAAGCCTAGTGTGGAAATAAAACACTTGATTGTAGTAATAACAAAGATGACAATACTTTAGAGATAATGATCTCTAAGTCTTATCATAAAAAACTTAAGACATTATAGATAGTGATATAAAAGGGTCTTAACTGCAGATACCTTAGGAGATAGAGATCTCCAGGAATAAGCGTATTCTGATAAGGATAATGGAAATACTGGTTATAATAATTATTGAGCTGTAGTGTTAAGGACACTATAACAAACAATATTGAGTATTGGTTGCATAAGATGCAATATTCGCATTGGATGCGAGCACTGTTACTAGGAGATATGCAAGTGTTATAAAAGGACTTGGCGTGATCTCTCAGGAATAGAGTGACTGATCAACTTACCTAGCTATTTTTATAAATAGCTTATGATTGTCACATGAGTGTGAGTTTAAAAGATTAGCCCATTAATGGCTCTTTGGACTAGTGGGAGATTGTTGGACATGCGAGCCCACGACGAGCCATTATGCAATAAATGTTATTGCAAATATCATTTCTGATCTGAAATCAAGAATAACTAATTCACATAATAACTCCCTTAGTACAATTAGGGTAATATACCATGGCCATCTTAATGATCATACAACTGTTGATTCAATCATTGAATCATAGAGGCTGGTGTTTGGATGAATATCTAAAGAGTTAGATTGAGGACTCATCAAGCACCGTCAACTAATTATTAAGAGTAGTTGTCCAGCCAGAGAAGGAGATGAAAATCCTTTCTCTAAAGGCTGATATCTAACTGACTTCTTGATGCAGGTCCTCTACATAGGAATTGAGATTTGGAGGTGTTAGATAAGTTAGGTCAAATACTTGACTTAACGAGATCGAGAAAACCAAAGACCTATGTCATATGCTGTCACGATATAAGAACACATCCTCTGACCAGAAACAGATGTGTTACTATATGTCTGAGTATGTACATTTGGCAGACCACTAGGTTGATGACCAAATCAAGGTCTATACACGGACGCACTGGTGTGCATGCAAGGGCATATGAGTAATACTATCTTTCAAAGGGATCATACATGTTCATTTACTGAACCGGAAGACATGAGCTCACTTATGAGATATTGGAAAGAATTAAATTCCGTGCACGATCGACTTGCTTTGGAAGCTTAACTGAATTTTTAGGTTTGATATATGCTTTTGGAAAGTATATGATCAACATCTGGGTATAATATATGCTTTTGGAAAGTATATGATTGATACCAACTCCCAATAGTTAAATGAGAAACTTAATGCTAAAACCCTAAAGAAGACAATCTAAATAGATCTAAAACTTCGGGTTTATTCTTGGTCTTCTAGTATGCAGGATGTACAAGTATTAGGAATACCTGAGGGTGATGTGATCATAAACGATTGTTAACCATGAAGATTCCATTCCGAGGGAGTGATGAAACAAGTCTGGATTTTAGTGACTCCTCTCAGTAGAGAAGTAATCTAATCTTGGTCCAAATGTTGGATAATGAGCTGAATGTGATCCCGATACAATAAAAGATTAGATTTATGACTTTGATTTAATCAAACATCTATGGGAGGTCCGCAATATCTGGATTTGATATTTGATCTCAATATTTAAGTCACTATACATGGAACATACAATCACCCTGTCCTTATCTCCAAGTACCTGTGGAGAAAGCGCATTATCCTTGGAAGAGTTTAAGGATAATTTTACTATTGATATATGTATCCGAGCATAGAGAAATGGATAATTAAATGTGATTTACTTATCATGAATAATATGAGTTTGATTCATATTATAAGAAGAGTTATCTAAGATATTTAAATGTGATTTAGTTATAAAATATGTGAATAATGTGAACCTGATTCATATTATTTGGGAACATGAGAATAGAGATCCAAGATGATTAAATGTGATTTAATTATCATGGATATGAATAATGTGGATAGCACTATCCATATTAATCAGATATATTATAAATGTGATTTATGATATATTAGAGAGAACCAATTGTGATTTATATTTGTTGATTAATTATTGATGTGAATTGGATTCACATTGGATAATTAATTGAAAATATAATTTACATTTTACTTTATGGTGTGAATGTGATTCACAATTCCAATGGCATGATTGCAATGTTCACAAGATAATTGTGAATTATCATTGTGAGATAATGTTGGAAATGAAATAATGTAATCTCATTGTAAGAAGATTGCCATCCACCAACAACATTGGTGGATGATTATCTCCTTCCAATTATCTCCAAAGTAATTTATTTAATTTGATATTAATTTATATTGATTACTCAATATATATTAAATTAAATTAAATTAATTGTTGTTGTGTTTTTACAACAAGATCATGGCCATTGAAAGAAATTCAAATCAATCTCATCCACTGATTTTGTGTTGTCCATGGATTGAGATCCATGGACTTCCAAAATACTATATAAGAAGAGGCCACCCTTGCTCTTAAAAATGACAACAAGAGATAAGACATATGCTCTCTCTCTCTCTCTCATTCTCTACACACCAACTCTCTCTCTCTCTCCCTCTCTTTGTGGCCGTCCACCATGGAGCCCTAGAGAGAGTCTCCATCGTCGCATCATCATCATTATGCTACTAGATTGTTTCCTCGTGGATCTTCATCTCCTTCGGCGCGCCTCGCTCATGAAGAAGATGTTGGATCTCGTGTGACGAGATCAGGAGATTCGCCACTTGGATTATCAACATGGACTGCAAGGAGCATGTGTTTCATCAACGCGCTCGCACGTGTCTCCTCCGTCAGATCAGACTTGTGACAGGAGATCTCTTCATTTAAAGACTCGATTGCAACCACGCTTCAAGAGGTAAACTTAATACTTGTTTGTGGTTAGTTGAAACGATTTAAGAAGTGTTCTTAGATCATGTGGTTGCATCGTTTAAATTTTTTTAAATTCCACTGCCTCGAGCGACTAGTCACTCCCGATCGCATACGATGCGATCCTCACGCTTCCGTGATGCGCTTAAGGATCTTCCCATATCCTTTATATGGTGATCTCCAAGTCTTAGGATATATAGATTCAGACTTCCAGTCAGATATTGATCATTGAAAGTTGATGTCAGGGTTTGTGTTCCTCTTGAACGGTGGTCCTATGAGCTGGAGAAGCAAGAAGCAGGACACTACGTCTGATTCAACAACAGACGCCGAATACATTGCTGCATCAGATGCTGCAAAGGAGGCGGTGTGGTTGTGCAAGTTCATCCTCAAGTTTGGTGTAGTTTCCTCTGATACTCCCATCCCACTACTTTGCGATAACACGAGAGCCATAGCTCAGGCGAAGGAACCCAGATGACATCAACAAAAAAAGCACGTGTAAAGGAAATACCACATCATTCGATAGATTCAAAAGTGTGGTGACATCATCATCACCAAGGTGGCCTCTGCCGACAACATTGATGATCTACTTACCAAACCTTTAACATGTAATGAGTATGGGTTTAAGGATTGTACCTAAATGGTATTAGGCTAGTGGGACATTGTTAGCCATGTGAGCCAAAGGCAAACCATTCCTATTATAAATGTTATTGTAATGTTTGATTTATCAATAAAAATTATTGGTTTATTTCACTTCCTGTCAGAGACTAAATGAATGAATGCACTATAAGGTCCCTTAATATAATTAGGGTTATGCACCATTTGTTAGACATGCGAGTCCCATGATGAGCCATACTGCAATAAATGTTATTGCAAATATCATTCTCTAATCTGAAATGAAGAATAATTAATTTTCATAATAGGTCCCTTAGTACAATTACGGTTATGTACCATGTCCATCTTGATGATCATACATCTGTTGATTCAATTGTCGAATCATAAAGGATGGTTCTTGGATGAATATCTAAAGAGTTAGATTGAGGACTCATCAAGCACCATTAAACGATTATTAAGAGATGATCTCCAGCATGAGTAGGAGATGGCAATCCTTCTCTTTTGGTTGATATCCGACCGACCTCTTGATGCAGGTCATCTGCATCGGAATAGAGATTCAGATGTGTTAGATAAGTTAGGTCAAAGAGCCGACTTAACGAGATCGAGATAACCAAAGACTTATGTCGTATGCTATAACGATATAGGCATGCATCCTCTGACTTTAGATAAATGTGTTACTAGATGTCTGAGTATGTACATTTGGTAGACAGATAGGTTGATGGCCTAATCAAGGTCTATACATTGGCATGTTGGTGTGCATACAAGGGCATATGAAAAATACAATCTCTCAAAGGGATCATACATGTTCATTTACTGAATCAGAAGACATGAGCTCACTGATGAGATATTGGGAATCAAATTCCATGCACAGTTGTCTCACTTTGGAAGCTTGAACGAATTTGTAGGTTTGATATATGCTTTTGGAAATTATATGATCAATACCTGAGTGTGATATATGATTTTGTAAAGTATATGATCGATGCCAACACCCAATGATCAAATGAGAAATTTAATGATAAAACCCAATAGGAGACAATCTAAAATAGATCTAAAACTTCAGGTTTATTCTATGTCTTCCAGTATGCAGGATGCACATGTATTAGGAATACCTGATGGTGATGTGCTCATAAACAATTGCATAACCATGATGCTTCCATTCTGAGTGAGTGATGAAATAGGTCTGGATTTTAATGAATCCTCTCACTAGATAAGTAATCTAATCTGTGTCCAAATGTGGACCTTGATCTGAATGTGATTCAGATAAAATTAGTAGATTAGATCTACAACTTTGATTTAATCAAACATCTTTGGGAGGTCCCTGAGATCTGGATTTGAGATGTGATCTCAATATCCAAGTCACTATGCGTGGAATGTACAATCGCCCTGTCCTTATCTCGAAGTATCCACAGAGAAAGCATATTGTTCTTGAAAGAGTTCAAGAAGAATCCCACTATTGAATTATGTACATGAGCATTGAGATATTATCATGAATAATATGAATTTGATTCATATTATTTGGCCATATAAGGAGAATTATCTAAGATGATTAAATGTGATTTAATTATCAAAGATGTGAATAATGTGAATGTGATTCATGTTATTTGGGCACATGAGAATAGAGATCCAAGATTATTAAATATGATTTAATTATCAAGTATATGATTAATGTGGATATCACTATCCACAATAATCATGGATATTACAAATATAATTTATAATATGATGGAGAGATTTAATTGTAAATAGAGTTTACAAATTATATGTTGTTGTGAATGGGATTCACAATCAACAATTAATTATAAATTTAATTTACATACTCTGTTAGATATATGAATATGATTCATATTTGTCAATGACATGATTGAAATTTTCACAAATTTAATTTGGAATTATTTTTGTGAAGATAAATGTAATAATTGTTATTGCATATCAATCAATATATATAGATTAAAAATAAGACTTTATCTCTTTTTTGGTGACCATCCATCTTGACTTGTTCAAGAGAAGATGACCATCCCATATTTATTAAAGAGACTTAGTCTTCTACTTTATCTATGTATATTGATTAAATTTAAAATGAATTAATTATTATCTTGAAAAAATATAATTAATTTATTTTAAACTAATTGTTGTTGTTTTTTTGGAGCAACAAATCATGATCATTGATTAATGAACTTTTAATCGACACCGTAGATTAAGAGAACACATGGATTGAGATCCATGTGCATCCAACAAGTATAAAATGAAGGGTAGCCCCTGCCTTTGAAAAGACTCAAATAATTCCAAGAGGAATTAAGCTCTTTCCATCTCTATCTACACACGTCCCTTGTCTCCCTACTTAGAGTGTCCGTCTACCCTAAACCCTAAACGGGGTCATAGTCATCGCGATGCCATTGTACTGCCGAATTGACTACTCATGGATCTCCATCTTCTTTGGTGCGCTTAGATCATGAATAAGACTTCAGATCTCGTGTGACGAGACAAGGAGATTCACCACTTGGATTGCATGGATTGCGAAGAGCACGCGTTTCATCAACGTGCTCGCAAGTGTCTCCTCCATTAGATCATATTTGAGACATGAGGTCTCTTCGTTTAGAGGCTCAATCGCAGCCACGCTTCAAGAGGTAAACCTAATACCTAATTGTGGTTTAGATGAAATGATCTGAGAAGTGTTCTTGGATCATGTGGTTTCATCGTTCAAAATTTTTTAAATTCCGTTGCCCCGAGAAACTAGTGCGACTAGTCGCTCCCGATCGCATATGATGTGATCTCCACGCTTGAATGATGCGCTTAAGAATTTTATAATATCCTCAAAGTGGTATCAGAAATATAGGTTGGAGGTTTTCGATATGATTCATAAACCTAAGATGACACGGGCATTTCAAGTTGAATGAAGTTTCATCATATTTTTATTCACGTAACCTTGTTTTGTGTGATTTGTCGCCCTGTTTAAGGTCCTTAAAACGTGCATTTATCTTGGATTATATTCTCCATTAAATAAAGAAACCGTGGGACTTGAGTTTGCATGATTTGGAATCCGTTTGCTCAAGTTATGATCTTTTTAGTGAACATATATCCACTATTTCGGGGATGACGAATGTTGACATAATTAAATAGTTAATTATGGTTTTAATTTGCCTAGAAATGTTTTTATCACTTATATTATGTTATAAATCAAATTGGCAAATCGAAGAAACTTAATTTATGTGATTTGATTTTTATTTGGTTGAGTTATGCTAATTTTAGTAAGTATGGATCACTGCTGGAAATTCCATACTTGACTATGATCCCAAGCCATTCGTCCATCCAAGGCATGAGTTCTTCATGTACAGGTTAGATACTTAGTTTTTCTTCATGTTTCTTCAATTTAGTTGTAGCCTCACTTAGATCGATATCCTCATCTGAGGTGTTCCCGGTTTTCACCGTGGATCAGTGATCCACGTGGAAGGCCACAGTCTTTGTCTTCTTGTTCCATCGCATTCTCCCACCTCAATCCGCCTTCTCCTTTAGTACTGGAGGAGAATCCATAAGGATCCCATCTTCTCCGTTCTATATGCCATCCGCTTCATTCACCATTGCACACAAACACTTCAATGTTGTCTCGGCTATTGTTATCTAACCATGCAGGTTCAAAAACCCTTCAATGGCCAAAGATCTCGAAGAAGCTTCGATATGGAGCTCAATCCTTAATGCTTCTCCATCTTCACCGGTTGTTGGACGCTCACACACCTCCACTGACCTCGCATCTCCTTCGCGGAGACCTCAGCGACCTTCCCCAAGTATCTGAAGAGGAATATCGACGTGGAGGAGGAACATGACTCTCATCGGAGCCCCGCCTCATAGCTATCACTCACGACAGTACAGATGAGGCATGGCCAACAATTACCATTGGATCACACCTATTTAGGCATGATCTAAGGGCTGTTATTAGGGCACATCCAAGGTCTGAGCCTGAAGCCTCGTATACAACCAAGCCCTAGCCAAAGCACAACAAATTGCTACGTGGCCGAGCCACGCCTCCTAACCGAACTTGGAGTTACGTGCAACACGTGATCTTGGGTTATTTGCAGAACTACCCTGACCTATTCCACTAATTACAAAATACCCCTGTACGGGGGGTATTCAATAAATTTCAAAGTTAGTTTTTATTATTTGCATTTCAGTCCCTATAGGGATGTGTTGGTGATATTTGTGCTATGTTTTGTTATGTTTTTAATACATTTATGCCCCTAGACCTAATCACGAATAACTTGAGAATCTTTTATCTAAATGAATTAATTTTAGTGGCATTTTTATCCCTATTTCATTATATTTCTTATGGATGCATTTATTCGTTAATTTTATGCATAAAGATAGATTAATTGAGTATAGATAAACGAGCTGCTTAAATCTCCATTTAATGAAACTTGGTTAGATTAAATTATTTAGTTAAATATTGATTTTACTCTGATAATTTCTTAAGTTAGCTCATTAGTTTTAGGGTGTAAATATGTGTACAGTTTCATGTGCTATCATTCTGTTCATCAAAGCATCATTCCTAACATGCATTAAAATATTTTCAAACTCATTTGCTTTCATGAATGCATTTGTTATGTGCATTTTGCATTGTTTGCCTGCATTTGTTTGTTAGTTTTGACCTAAATGATTTATTAATAATTTATCCTAGATATTTAAACACCTAAATAATCGTATTATGGCTCATGTCCTTGTGTTTGACCCTGGACTTCCCAGGATATAAATTCAAGCCGAATCCTCCTTGCTGAGGTCATTCATTCAGTTTTATACGATACGCTAAGTTCTCTTTCTACAACGGATACATTCAATACATGCATTTAGCGATTCATCAGATGGCATCGTTATTGGGGACACGACTACACTAATATTATTATTTAGGTTTTAAACTTTTGGTTAAGTTGATTGTTATTTTATTTAGGTCAATCTCGTGATGTGATGTTTTATGTATTATTATATATGTTTTGATAATCTTTGAAATATCTGAACTATTTTCTTTTATGGTCGGACCCATTCATCGAGGACACTCATGGAGAATGGAGGCTGGAAACTCAAGATGGAGTTCCCTCTGAGATGGACTGCAAAAGATACCACTAAGTTTTTCAAAGATTATTTTGTTGATATATTTGATGTAATAATTATGGACTTGGACTCTATTATTTGTGTGTTGTTTCTATTTCACCCATGTGGGCGAGACTCAACTTGAGTGCTCGATATTAGGGTTTAGGCACACGACTCTTAGAGCTTCCATATTTTATACCTTTTATGCTTGAATCATAGAATAGGACACACTAACTTCATCCGATGAGATTCACTATCTCTGAAGATTCATGAGACGCACTTAATCTACATTCAACCTAGTTAAAAATTATTGATTCTTTTACCGCTAATAGAACTTATGATTAGGTGCGGAATTTATATGAACTTTCATACATTTATATAATTTAAATATTTAGTCTCTCATGTGCATGAAGAGAGCTGGAGTCACTGTAAGTAATTCTCTTGAGCATGACATCATGATTTTTCATATGCATGGTTTTTTCGTTTCATTATTTGTTACTGATGAATCCGCGATTCATCATCTCAATATATTAATCTTAGCAAAATCCCTGAGTAAAATCTCAAATAAATATTTATAAAATCAATAAATTAACAAAATAACTCTTGTAAAAAAGTACATTAATTATTGTATATTATATTGTACAAAATAAATTAACAATAAAAGCCGCAAAATAAAGGAGTTTTTCACCTGTAAATAGCCTAAAACTTCATGTATTTTTAATAAATTTATTTCAACTCCTTTTTGGCTAATTCTTTCTCTGATATATAAAAATACAAAAATACAAAATAAATTTCACCTCAAATAAATACTCCTAGATCCCAAAGATAAAAAGCCGCAACGTCCAACTTCCCAGCCAAATTCCCGCTCCGTATGAACTCCAAATTCACCAAACTCACTTTTAAAGTAGTTAGAAAATTATCTATCCAATGAAAGTGGTTTCATTAAAATCGGAGCTCGTTTGCAAAATTTGGATTTTGGGACCTAGGTGTACATTGTATATATTGTACATATTTTTTGTTTTCCCATTTTTTATTTTACTTTTCTTAATTACTAAAAATCTAAAAAAACCATTTTTGTATTTTATTTTCTTTCTAGTATTTTATTTTATTTTATTTTTATTTTGTAAATATCTTTTATAAAAATACAAAAAAATAAATTAGAAAAGTAAAAAATCCCATGTACATATTGTTTTGTTGGATTTTTGTAATTTATTCATCTTTCTTTTTCTCTCTTTATTTTATTCTCCCTTTTTAGTAGCCTACGTTCATTTATTTTATTTTATTTCCATTCTCTACAATAACCACCCATTCACTCCAGCACTCCACAATTTATTTCTAACTTCTAATTCAACTCCACCATTTTATTAACCTCTCCTCCACCATTTTATTAACTTCTCATTTTTCTCTTCATATACATCCCATTTTCCTTATTTTTCCTTTAATCCATCTTTATGTGAGGAGATCCTAGTTCCCAAAGTTGAATTGGTGACAACGACACAACCACGGTCGAGCAACGACATCCCTCTCTCCGGTGAGATCCGTTGGCTTCTTGGCCAACATCGCAGCTGCATCCGCGCGCTGCTCGAGCTCATCACTCACTGGCGATTCGAGCGAGGACCGTGCTTCTCGTAAGTACACCATAGGCGACCGTTTCCATTCGTAAGTAATTTTATTTTCATCTTTGTCATCAGTTGTATTTTTGCAATTTTTTATCACCTCACATTACCACCCACATCCCTTAATTTATTTATTTCATATCATCATTAACACCACACCATCATTCTCATCATTTGTCTTTATTCTCTGTTTAATAAAACAAAAAAATTTAAAAATTAAACTAAAAAAATAACACAGCAACAAGTTTCAAAAAAAAACAAAAAAAATCAATTTTTTTAAAAGCAACGGCCTGGCCGCCACCTCCTTAGTCACTATGGCGGCCACACTACCCCCACAGTGCCTTCCTCACGCGGCCACCTCCGCAAGGCATGCGCTATTGCCAGCAGCGGTGACCACTCCGTCACCCCCCTTGGTGGCCGCCTGCCACCTCCTCCCCGTACCGCCTTCCTCTGACTACACCAGCGACGACACTGCTCGTGTAGCCACCCTCTCCTCTGCTCCTAGGCGAGGCAAGCCACCGCACTCACTGCCGTTGATCGCGAGCCCTATGCCGCCTCTGCACCACTGGTGCTCCGCCAGCCCCACCTGTGGTGGGTCGAGTCCCCCCTGCACCCTAGCCACTTGCGCACGAAAGAAGAAAGAAGAAAAGGTTTGTTTTATTTTTTTATTATTTTGTAAAAAAAATGCAGGCATGTCCTGCATAGTTTTAATTATTGCAAAAACATCCCTGTGCATGTTTTGTTCTTGTCTAGGTTGATTTCTGTTTTGCAAGGATAACCCTATGTTTGTATATTATTTTGGACATAGTTTTTGCATTATTTTTTAATGAAAAATATCATGATGTTGATCAACTAATTATCTATCATTTAGTTATTTATTTGTATTTTTGTGAGATATTGTGAATTAATTAAAAGTGTTCAAGTAAAATTCTGCATATTTTACCCAATCCGTGGTATTAAATTCATAATTCACTCTAGTTGATCTAAAAATTCCATAAAAATTAGAAATGATGCTTGAAAATGTACTTTAATTAGTATCTAAATTTTATCTTAATTGGAGTTATTCTGTGCCTTAAATAAATTATATAGTGATTTTGATAAATGGTTTTTAATTAAATCCACAGACATTATTTTTGCAAAATTTCAACTCTCATGGATTGCTTATAGAAATATCTTTTTGAGATAATTCACACTCTGGCCAATTTGATAATGCGGATTTATTAGGAATTAATTACTCACTATTACTCTGTTTTCATTGAAAAATCCATAAAAAATTCATATTTTGTCAGAAAATTCCAAAAAATACTATAGACTCATTGCAT
Organism: Ottelia alismoides; assembly: GCA_037367405.1. NCBI lineage: Eukaryota > Viridiplantae > Streptophyta > Magnoliopsida > Alismatales > Hydrocharitaceae > Ottelia > Ottelia alismoides. Next base: position 1,010,726 of record JAZKJV010011719.1, on the reverse strand, counting down.
CATGTTTTATTTCCAGTAATTTTTTCATAATTTTTGCATTCCATTTATGTGAAAAATTACGAAAAAACCATAAAGTGTGCATTTTCATTGTTGCATTTTAATTCATAAAACACCAAAAAAGTGTTTTGTATTTCTCATTGGATTAGGTTTGTAGGAAAAATATAATTTAGTTAAATTTGACTTATTTCAGATTAAAATTAATTTGGCTTAGTTGTGTGTTTTCCTATCAACTTATTTCACCTGCATTTTGCATTCGTATTTATTTCCGCATTAAAAAAAATACAAAAAATCTGCTTTGAAAACCTAGACCTCATTTTCCGAATTAACCCGAAGTTGTTCTTTTGCCTCCCTTTATTCGACCCGGGACTTGTCCGTGATATAAATTAAAGCTGAGACACTCTTCACAGAGATTCTTCTCTCGGTTCTGCACGATTCGCTAAGTTCTCGTATTACAATGAGTGCAAATTAAGTTAAGTGCTCAACGATCGATCAAATTAAGTCAAGTGTGTCAAGGAGGCAAACAACTTAGGGATTAATTTGAAAAATTAAATTTAGGTTTTCTCTCACTCGGGTAGTCTGACACCCGAGCCATCTTTGTAATTAATCTATTTTCTCTCAATTATTTCTCTGCATATTTTTTGTATATATTTTGTTTTTATCTCTCTAATATAAATTTCATTTTCCTTGCGAGGGCCCGTTGGACTTGGAGTGCATCGGAGGTCAACGGACGCGACACACGCCGACTGTTGATGAGCTTGAAAATTAAAATTATTTTTGAGAGCATTTTTTATTTTTGTAAAATTTTGTAATTATCGTGTTGTAATTATTTAGGTAATTTGCTTATTTACAACAGCTCTTGTTTGAGAGCTTGCGCGTGTAAAAAATCTACCTGGAAACCTAGACCTAAGTTTTTGAATTAACCTGACATTGTTCCTTTACCTCCCTGTGTTCGACCCCAGACTTGCCTGGGATATAAATTAAAGCTGAGATACTCTTCACAGAGTTCTTCTCTCGGTTCTGACTGATTCACTAAGTACCCCTATTACAACGAGTGCATATTAAGTCACGTGCTCAACGACCGATCAATCACTTAGGATAATATGGAAATGGGACACAACACTAGATGCTGATTTATGTGTTTAGAGATTTAATACAAGTGATGCCCTAATTTCTAGAACTGGGATTGTTAATGCAAGTTGATTTAATTTAAATGGAGCTAAAATTGGGAGTAAACCCCTCAATATTTGTAGGATTATTTTAAATGTTGAGAGATGAGGGACACATCCATAGAATAGTGCCCAAATCCTACTTAAACCTACTCGTAATGAAATTGAATATTGTATTATCACCAATAAATGAGACAAGATAATTAAAACATATTTTTGGTCTTCATTATGTGTGTTGGTGAAATAATTGGGTTTGTTTGACATTGTTTGACTCTCTAGCCTCCCAAAACCCTAGACTCTATTTTTCATCCCTTAAGATTCATTCATCTAGAGATTCAACTAACACTGATTCATTCATCACTTAGCTTCCTATTCTTTATACTTAGGCATATTTTCAACCTATGTATAGGGGGGGGGGGGGTCATCAACGTTCTGATTGTTCACCTCGAATTGCCTATTTTATTCATATCTTTATACTTAAGCTATTTTCTCAGCTTAAGTATAAGGGGATCTGAGTCCCTCTCTTCCTCTAACTAAATAAAATCTTTTTACTCTTCATGCACATCTGATTCTGGATTCAGTTCTTGTATATCTCATTATATTTAGCATGAGATATGGATTCATATCTCTTTGTGCTATGAGGACATAACAAAAGCTAGGTATAGGTGGGTCTATTGTATATTTTACATATATATACTTAAGCCATAGCTCATATTTTTAAAAAATTCGAACTCCTGGAGCTACAGGTATCGTATTACATTTTTAGATTGATTTTTATAAAAATATTTTTAAAATTATTTTGAAAATTATATACATATTTGACATGGTTTTCAAATGGTTTACATGGTTTGTGAAAATACGGCTTGACATGTTTGGAAAATCATTTGTAAAATAATTTGAAAACCTATATTTATGTGACATTGTTTTGAAAAATATTTTGAAAACCTATATTTATGTGGCATTGTTTTGAAAAAATATTTTATTGAGGTTTGAAAATAGGGTTTTACTTATTTTGAAAATCTTTCTAAAATGTTTGGAAAATCTCTATACATATGGGACAATGTTTGTAAAACGTTTTCAAAAATCTTTTCGAAGCTAAGGGTATAATTGGATTTATATAATTGGCTAACTCTCTAACTTAATTGAAAAGGAAATAACAACAATAAATATAAGAAACAAAAAATATTAAGTTATTGATTGGTGTCTTTCCCTGACACTTCCACATTACACTCAAGGCTTGAGATGAATTTTAACACTAGGTTTAAGGAGTCCATAGACTTAAAGTTATGTTGTCTTAATCATTAGGATCTTGGACTTCAAAATTCACACTTCCCTAGTTAAAAGATATACATGCTATATTGCATTCTTAATCTCCTCTAAAAGAACTTGACTATCACTCACATGCACGATTGCATTCATGATTGAGACGAGTCAAGGTATCACTTGAAGAACTGACATTGGAAGTTTGAGTTTAGACTTGATCTAAATAATGCTCAAGGATGGGATAAGATTAACGACGACTTCATGAAAAATGAGTGTCAACATTTTAGCTAGTATGGGACATGGTTTCCATACTATCTCTTGACTTTGAACTAAAGTGCCAGGGTGTGATGACATAAATTAATAAGTTGACCAATGTGCACCAATATTTGGTAAAAGATGTGGAGCTAGCCAAAAAGAAGAGAAGTTCCCTCATAAAAAAATGATTATGAAAAGATCATCACATTACAGAGCTACATCTTGTGAGCTTAAATTCAAAGTGAGTGCTCCCAATCTTTTTAAATGTCCACTTGGACCAAATCTTAGGCTTTTATGAATCGGGCTATACCTTAAAAAGGGATTTGCATCATTAGTGCTACAAGTATGGGTGCAAGTATATTAGATACTTTAAGGAGATGCACCCTAGTGTACTCCTAGGAAAATAAGTACATATGACTCAATCTGTTTTGACGGGCACACTGATTGGCAAAATAAAAATGAAACTGTATTGATTATTCTCACTTGAGAGAATCCTGTTTCAATGAGAGGAAGAGAAAATAAGTACACAATCTTAAATCCTCCATAATCTGGCCTTCCATCTATACCATTGAAGTCTGACGAACTAAAGAGACGGTGGATTGGAGCAAGACTATATTTATTCTCTAGAGTTGAGGGTTGGGTCCTCAGGAGAGCTTTTGAGATTGGAACTTTTGGTGAAATTTTGACTCTAATCTTGTGGATGCAGTCAACACTGAGCCATACTTCTTATATATATGTATCTTGAGAGTCTGATAAATAGAGGAGTTGATTTCCTTTTGATTAACACGAGGATCAACTTAGAGTCTTAAGATTCCTAAAATTAGTGTTCTAGATCTGATCGAGCCTTGTATTCCCACTTGCACATGTCAGGGATTTCGCTAATTAAATGAACTTTCTAATTATTTATTTATTAGCTTGAGGATGAGCTTAGCTTAAGTATAGGGGGAGATAAATCCATATTTATCATGATTAAATATTCATATTATATCTCTTACTTAAGTTAATCGCAAAGATTCAATAACTAATAACACTAACTACTGATTATTGTGTTGAGATAATAAATACTATCTAATACATATTATATAACCCTGTTATTTTGCTAATAGTTTAGGTTTTTATTCCTCATTAAAAATCAAATAAAAAAAATGTATTATATTATATATAAAATAATATAACATATCAAAATACAAAAAATAAGCAAAAGAAAAATAGAAGAAAATTGTTTTATATTGTTTTATTACGCATTTAATTTTATTTATATATAGATGACCTCTGATCTCTTTGACTTCTACATGAAAGTTATAGATCTCATCGATATCTACAACTTTCATGTTCATGACTTTTTCTATTTCATCTTCTATCTAATTCTGTCTAATTATTCTTTATTTTCTTTAAAATCTTCAATTCGGATTGGGCCATGTCTTCAGATGCATTCCACGTGGCTCGTTCCTGTTGCGCCGCCCACACTTTTTATAGCCATTAGATGACCAAGCTTAATCTCGGTCTTCCCTTCGTACTTTATTTTTAGCCAACCGATCAGACCAGATTTAATCAGTGCCCTTCATGTGCGCCCATCTGCGCCTTCAACCTCTTGCCAGTTTTTTCTCCTCCCTGCAAACCGTCCAACCAACCTTCCTCTCCCGATTTCTCCAACTACCACTGTTACCCTCTTACTTTGAAACCGACCCCAACCTCTATCCCACTCGACCCTAATCCATGCTAATTATTATTCTAACCCTAATCTTAACTTCTCTGCTAACCGACGGTGGTTGAAACCACCACCTTGGAAGACAATTTCCGTCGTATACATATTCAAATACCCTTCAACCAACCACCACAAACGGTCGTCCAGCATTGAACAAACTCCGGGCTAGTGTCTCTTGCCCTCCTTGTGACAGAAGCAGGGTCAATTGATGATGCAAAGATGACCCACAATCTTGGTTAGACCCTTGGTCGGAATGGACAAGGTACATCGCCTTTAGGAGGCTGTTCGAGCCCTAGGTCCAGCTGACCTACAGGAGTGACGACCCCAAAGCCAATAGAGCTTCAATCCCAAGCCATTCGTCCATCCAAGGCGTGAGTTCTTCGTGTAAAGGTTTGATAGTTTTTCTTCATGTTTCTTCAATTTAGTTCCAGCCTCACTTAGATCCATATCATCTTCTGAGGTGTCCATGGTCTTCACCATGGATAAGTTATCCACGCGGAAGGCCACAGTCTTTCTCTTCTTATTCCATCGCATTCTCCCACCTCGATCCCCTTTCTCCTTCAGTACTGGACGAGAACCCATAAGGGTCTCATCTTCTTTATTCGATATGCCCTCTGTTTCATTCATCATTGCATGCAAACACTTTAATGTTGACTCAGCTATTGTTATCTAACCATGCAGGTTCAAAAACCCTTCAATGGACGTAGATCTCGAAGAAGCTCCGAAATGGAGCTCAATCCTTAATGCTTCTCCGTATTCATCGATTGTCAGATGCTCACGCACATCCACCGACCTTGCATCTCCTTCGCGGAGACCTCAACGACCTTCCTTGAGTATCCAAAGAGGAATATCGATGCGGAGGAGGAATGTGGCTCTCATCGGAGCCCCACCTCGTAGCTGTCGCTCAAGGCAGAGAAGATGAGCCACGACCTGCAATTATCGTTGGATCACACCTATTTGGGTCTGATCTAATGGCTGTGATTAGACCACATCCAAGGTCCGAGCTTCTAGCCTCTTCTACAACCAAGCCCCAGCTGAAGCACGAAGAACTACCATGTGGCCCGAGCCACGCCTCCTAGTCGAACCTAGAGTCACATTCATCTATGCATGTGATCTTGGGTTATTTGCAGAGCTACCCCAACCTATTCCAGTAATTGCAAAAATACCCCGATGCGGGGGGTATTCAATAAATTTCAAGGTAGGTTTTTATTATTTGCATTTCAGTTCCTCTAAGGACCCGTTGGGGATATTTGTGTTATGTTTTGCTATGTTTTTACCACATTTATGCCCCTGACCTAACCGCGAATAACTTGAGTATCTTTTATCCAAATGAAGTAATTTCATTAGCATTTTTGCCCCTATTTCATTATATTTATTATGGATGCATTTATTCTCTGATTTGATGCATAATGGTTGATTAATTGAGTAGAGATAAATGAGTTGCTTAAATCTCCATTTAATGAAACTTGGCTTAGATTAAATTGCTCAGTTAAATCTTCATTTTACTCTGATTATTGCTTTAGTTGAATCATTAATTTTAGGGCATATATATACAGTTTCATGTGTTATCATTATGTTCATCAAAGCAACATTCCTAGCACGCATAAAAGTATTTTCAAACTCATTTCATTTCATGCATGCATTTGTGATGTGCATTTTGCATTTTTGCCTGCATTCGTTTGTTATTTTTGACCTAAATGAGTTATTAATCTCTTAGCCTATATATATAAACACCTAAATAATCGTGTTATGGCTCGTGTCCTTGTGTTCAACCTTGGACATTCCAGGCTATAAATTCAAACCAAATCCTCCTCGTGGAGGTCATTCATTCGATTCTGTATGATACGCTAAGTGCCTGTGATACAACAGATGCATTTTAATACAAGCATTTAGCGATTCATCTGATGGTGCCATCGTTGAGGTCACTGATTTGTTAATATAATTATTTAGGTTTTAAATTTTTGGTTAAGTTGATTCTTATTCTATATAGGTCAATCCAGTGATGTGATGTTTTGTGCATTATTAATATGTTTTGATAATCTTTGAAATATATGAACTCTTCTCTTCTGTGGTTTGGCCCATTCATCGAGGAAGCTCATGGAGAATGGAGGTTGGAAACTCAAGATGGAGTTCCCTCTCAGATGGATCGTAAAAGATGCCATTAAGTTTTTTGAAGATTATTTTGTTGATATATTTGATGTAATAATCATAGATTTGGACTCTGTTATTTGTGTGTTGAGTATGTTTCACCCATGTGGGTGAGACTCAACTTGAGTGCTCGATATTAGGGTTTAGGCACACAACTCTTAGAGCTTCCTTATTTTATACCTTTTGTGCTTGAATCATAGCATAGGACACACTAACTTCATCCGATGATATTCACTAAATCTGAAGATTCATGAGGCGTAATTAATCTACATTCAACCTAGCTCAAAATTTATTGATTCTTTTCCTGCTAATAGAACTTATGATTATGTGTGAAATTTTTATCCACTTGCACACATTTAGATAATATTTAAAATTCAGTCTCAATGTGCATGAAGAGAGCTGGAGTCACTGTCAGTATTTCGCTTGAGCATGACATCATGATTTTTCATCTGCATGGTTTTTCCCATTTCATGATTTGTCACTTAGGATAATATGAAATGGGACTGAACGGTAGACAATGATTTATGTGTTCTGAGATTTAATACAAGAGAGTACTAATTTCTAAAACTGAGACTGTTAATGCAAGTTGATTTAATTAAAATGGTGCTAAAATTGACCTTGTTTAGGGAGAGCAGCCCCTCATTATTTGTAGAATTATTTTAAATGTTGAGAGATGAGGGGCGTACCCATTAGGATAGTGCCCAAATCCTACTTAAACCTACTCGTAATGAACTTGAATTTTGTACTATTACCAATAAATGAGACAAAATAATTAGACCATATTTTTGGTCTTCATTGTGTGTGTTGGTGAAATAATCGGGTTTGTTTGATATTGTTTGACTCTCCAGCCTCCCAAAACCCTAGACTCCATTTCTCATCCCTTAAGATTCGCTCATCTAGAGATTCAACTAACATTGATTCCTTCATCACTTAGCTTCCTATTCTTTATACTTGGCTTATTTTCAACATAAGTATTGGGGGGTTCATCAATGTTCTGGTTGTTCACCTCGGGTTGCCTATTTTATTCATATCTTTATACTTAAGCTATTTTCTCAGCTTAAGTATATGGTGATCCGAAACCATGTCCCTCTAATTAAATAAAATCTCTTTACTCTTCATATTTAGCATGAGCTATGACTTCATATCTCTTTGTGCTATGAAGATATAACAAAATCTATGGGGGTCTATCGTATATATTACATATATACTTTAGCCATAGCTCATATTTTTAAAATTTTCAAACTCTTGGTGCTACGAGTATCGTATTACATTTTTAGTACCGATTTTTGTAAAAATATTTTGAAAATGATTTTGAAAATTATATACATATTTGACATGGTTTTCAATGTTTTACGTGGTTTGTGAAAATACGGCTTGACATGTTTGGAAATATAATTTTCAAAAATCTTTTCAAAGCTAAAGGTGTATTGAGTTTAATTAATTGCCTAAATCTCTAACTTAATTAAAAAGAAAAAATAATAAATAAAAAAACATAAAAAAGAATAACTTATTAATTGGTGTCTTTCACTATCACTTTCACATTGCACTCAGGGCTTGAGATGAATTTTAACACCGGGTTTAAGGAGTCCCTAGACTTAAAGTTATCTTATCTTAATCATTAGGGTCCTGGACTTCAAAACTCACACTTCCCTAGTTAGAAGATATACATGCTATATTGCATGCTTAATATCCTCTAAAAGAATTTGACTATCACTCACATGCACAACTGCATTCATGATTGAGACGAGTCAAGGTATCACTTGAGGAATTGAGATTGGAAGTTTGAGTTTGGACTTAATCTAAATGATGCTCGAAGATGAGATAGGGTTAACGACGCCTTCATGAAACCTGAGTGTCAATATTTTAGCTAATATGGGACATGGTTCTCATACTATCTCTTGACTTAGACCTAAAGTGCCGGGGTGTGATGACATAAATTAATAAGATGATCAGTATGCGCCAATCTTTGGTAAAAGCAGTGAAGCTAGCCAAAAGGAAGGAAGGTTCCCTCACAAAAAAATGCTCATGAAAAGCTCATCACACTACAAAGCTAAATCATATGAGCTTAAATTCAAGGCGAGCGTACCCAATCTTTTTAAGTGTCCACTTGGACCAAATCTTAGGCTTTTATGAGTCAGGCTAGTATCTCAAAAGGACTTTGAATTGTTATCGCTACAAGTCTGGGTGCAAGTATATTAGATACTTTAAAAAGACACACCCCAGTGTATTCCCAGGAAAACAAGTACACACAACTCAATCTCTTTTGATGGACACATTGATTGGCAAAATAAAATGAAATTGTGTTGAGTATTCTCACTTGAGCGAATCATATTCCAATGAGAGGAAAAGAAAATAAGTACACAATCTTATATACTCCACAATCTGGCCTTCCATTTATACTATTGAAGCCTGACGAACTAAAGAGATAGTGGATTAGAGCAAGATTGGATTTATTCTCTAGAGTTGAGGGTTGGGTCCTCAGGAGAGCTTATGAGTTTGGAACTGTTGGTGAAATTTTTACTCTACTTTTGTGGATGCAGTCAACACTAAGCCATACTTCTTATATATATATATATATATATATGTGTGTGTGTGTGTGTGTGTGTGTGTGTGTGTGTATCTTGAGAGTCTGATAAATAGAGGAGTTGATTTCCTTTTGATTAACACGAGGATCAACTTAGAGTCTTAAGATTCCTTAAATTAGTGTTCTAGATCTGATCGAGCCTTGTATTCCCACTTGCACATGTCATGGATTTTGCTAATTAAACCAACTCTCTATTTATTTATTTATTTATTAGCTCGAGGACGAGCTTAGCTTAAGTATAGGGGGAGATAAATCCCATATTTATCATGATTAAATATTCATATTATATCTCTTACTTAAGTTAATCACAAAGATTCAATAACTAATAACACTAACTACTGATTATTGTGTTGAGATAATAAATACAATCTAATACATATTATATAACCATGTTATTGTGCTAATAGTTTAGGTTTTTATTCCTCATAAAAAATCAAATAAAAAATTGTATTATATTATATATAAAATAATATAACATATCAAATACAAAAAATAAGCAAAAGAAAAATAGAAGAAAATTGTTTTATATTGTTTTATTAAGTATTTAATTTTATCTATAAAGAAATGAGCTCTGATCTCTTTGACTTCTACATAAAAGTTATAGATCTCATCGATATCTACAACTTTCATGTTCATGACTTTTTCTATTTCATCTTCTATCTAATTCTTTCTAATTATTCTTTATTTTCTTTAAAATCTTCAATTCTGATTGGGCCATGTGGCACTTCAGATGCATTCCACGTGGCCCGTTCCTGTTGCGTTACCCATACTTTTTATAGCCATTAGATGACAAAGCTTAATCCTGGCCTTCCCTTCGTACTTTATCCTTAGCCACCCGATCGGACCATATTAAATCAGTGCCCTTCGTGTGCGCCCATATGTGGACCGTTGGATTCTCAAATCCAATGGTCTACAGGTCGCCTTCAACCTCTTTCCAGTTTTTTCTCCTCCCTGCAAACCGTTCAACCGGCCATCCTCTCTCGATTTCTCCAACTACCACCGTTACCCTCTTCCTTTGAAACCGACCCCAACCTCTATCCCACTCGACCCTAATCCACGCTAATTATTATTCTAACCCTAATCTTAACTTCCCTGCTAACTGACAGTGGTTGAAACCACCGTCTTGGAAGACAACTTATGTCGTATCCATATTCAAATACCCCTCAACTGGCCACCGCAAACGGTTGTCCACCATTAAACAAACTCCGGGCCTGTGTCTCTTGCCTTCCTTGTGACAGAAGCAAGGTCAATTGATGATGCAAAGATGACCCATATTCTTGGTTAGACCCTTGGTCAGAATGGACAAGGTACATCGCCATTAGGCGGCTGTTCGTGCCCCAGGTCCGGGCGACCTACAAGAGTGACGACCCTAAAGCCAATAGAGCTTCAATCCCAAGCCATTCGTCCATCCAAGGCGTGAGTTCTTCGTGTAAAGGTTTGATACTTAGTTTTTCTTCATGTTTCTTCAATTTAGTTCCAGCTTCACTTAGATCCATATCCTCTTCTGAGGTGTCCACGGTCTTCATTGTGGATAAGTTATCCATGCGGAAGGCCATAGTCTTTCTCTTCTTGTTCCATCACATTTTCCCACCTTGATCCCCTCTCTTCTTCGGTACTGGATGAGAACCCATAAAGGTCTCATCTTCTTCATTCGATATGCTTCATTCATCATTGCATGCAAACACTTTAATGTTGTCTCAGCTATTGTTATCTAACCATGAAGGTTCAAAAACCCTTCAATGGACGTAGATCTCAAAGAAGCTCCAATCTGGAGCTCAATCCTTAATGCTTCTCCGTAGTCACCAACTGTCAGATGCTCACGCACATCCACCGACCTCGCATCTCCTTCGCGGAGACCTCAACGACCTTCCTCGAGTATCCGAAGAGGAATATCGATGCGGAGGAGGAACAGGGCTCTCATAGGAGCCCCACCTCGTAGCTGTCGCTCAAGGCAGAGCAGATGAGCCACAACATACAATTATCGTTGGATCACGCCTATTTGGGCGTGATTAAACGGCTGTGATTTGGTCACATCCAAGGTCCGAGCTTCTAGCCTCTTCTACAACCAAGCCCCAGCTGAAGCACGATGAACTACCATGTGGCCAGAGCCACGCCTCCTAGTCGAACCTAGAGTTACATTCATCTATGCACGTGATCTTGGGTTATTTGCAGAGCTACCCCAACCTATTCCACTAATTGCAGAAAATACCCCCGCTCGAGGGTATTCAATAAATTTCAAGGTCGGTTTTTATTGTTTGTATTTCAGTTCCTCTAGGGACCCGTTGGTGATATTTGTGCTATCTTTTTACCACATTTATGCCCCATGGACCTAATCGCGAATAACTTAAGTATCTATTATACAAATGAAGTAATTTCATTAGCATTTTTATCCCTGTTTCATTATATTTCTTATGGATGCATTTATTCTCTGATTTGATGCATAATGGTTGATTAATTGAGTAGAGATAAATGCGTTGCTTAAATCTCCATTTAATAAAAATTGGCTTAGATTAAATTGCTCAGTTAAATCTTCATTTTACTCTGATTATTGCTTAAGTTGAATCGTTAATTTTAGAGCATATATATATGTACAGTTGCATGTGTTATCATTATGTTCATCAAAGCAACATTCCTAGCATGCATTAAAGTATTTTCAAACTCATTTCATTATGCATGCATTTGTGATGTGCATTTTGCATTTTTTGCCTGCATTTGTTTGTTACTTTTGACCTAAATGATTTATTAATCACTTAGCCTATATATATAAACACCTAAATAATCGTGTTATGGCTCGTGTCCTTGTGTTCAACCCTGAACATTCTAGGCTATAAATTCAAACCAAATCCTCCTCGTAGAGGTCATTCATTCGATTCTGTATGATACGCTAAGCTCCCGTGCTACAACAGATGCATTTTAATACAAGCATTTAGCGATTCATCAGATGGTGCCATCGTCGAGGACATTGATTTGTTAATATAATTAGTTAGGTTTTAAATTTTTGGTTAAATTGATTCTTATTTTATCTAGGTCAATCCGGTGATGTGATGTTTTGTGCATTATTAATATGTTTTGATAATCTTTGAAATATCTGAACTCTTCTCTTATGTGGTTGGGCCCATTCATCAAGGAAGCTCATGGAGAATGGAGGTTGGAAACTCAAGATGGAGTTAACTCTCAGATGAATCGTAAAAGATGCCATTAAGTTTTTTTAAGATTATTTTGTTGATATATTTGATGTAATAATCATAGATTTGGACTCTATTATTTGTGTGTTGAGTATGTTTCACCCATGTGGGTGAGACTCAACTTGAGTGCTCGATATTAGGGTTTAGGCACACAACTCTTAGAGCTTCCTTATTTTATACCTTTTGTGCTTGAATCATAATATAGGACACACTAACTTCATCAGATGAGATTCATTATATCTGAAGATTCATGAGGCGTAATTAATCTACATTCAACCTAGCTCAAAATTTATTGATTCTTTTCCTGCTAATAGAACTTATGATTAGGTGTGGAATTTTTATACACTTGCATACATTTAGATAATATTTAAAATTCAGTCTCAATGTGCATGAAGAGAGCTGGAGTCATTGTCAGTATTTCGCTTGAGCATGACATCATGATTTTTCATCTGCATGGTTTTTCCCGTTTCATGATTTGTCACTTAGGATAATATGAAATGGTAGTGAGCGGTAGACGATGATTTATGTGTTCTGAGATTTAATACAAGTGAGTACCTAATTTCTAAAACTGAGACTGTTAATGCAAGTTGATTTAATTAAAATGGTGCTAAAATTGACCTTGTTTTGGGAGAGCAACCCCTCATTTTTTGTAGAATTATTTTAAATGTTGAGAGATGAGGGGCGCACCCATAGGATAGTGCCCAAATCCTACTTAAACCTACTCGTAATGAACTTGAATTTTGTAATATTACAATAAATGAGACAAAATAATTAGACCATATTTTTGGTCTTCATTGTGTGTGTTGGTGAAATAATCAGGTTTGTTTGATATTGTTTGACTCTCTAGCCTCCCAAAACCCTAGACTCCATTTTTCATCCCTTAAGATTCACTCATCTAGAGATTCAACTTAACATTGATTCCTTCATCACTTAGCTTCCTATTCTTTATACTAGGCTTATTTTCAGCATAAGTATAGGGCGGTTCATCAACGCTCTGATTGTTCACCTCGGGTTGCCTATTTTATTTATATCTTTATACTTAAGCTATTTTCTTAGCTTAAGTATATGGGGATCCAAAACCATGTCCCTCTAATTAAATAAAATCTTTTTACTCTTCATGCACCTGCGATTCTGGATTTAGTTCTTGTACATCTCGTTATATTTAGCATGAGCAATGACTTCATATCTCTTTGTGTTATGAGGATATAACAAAATCTAAGTATATGGGGGTCTATCGTATATATTACATATATACTTTATCCATAGCTCATATTTTTAAAAATTTCAAACTCTTGTTGCTATGAGTATCGTATTATATTTTTAGATCTGATTTTTGTAAAAATATTTTGAAAATAATTTTGATAATTATATACATATTTGACATGGTTTTCAATGTTTTACGCGGTTTGTGAAAATACGGCTTGACATGTTTGGAAATATAATTTTCAAAAATCTTTTCAATGCTAAAGGTGTATTGAGTTTAATTAATTGCCTAAATCTCTAACTTAATTAAAAAGAAAGAATAATAAATATAAAAACCATAAAAAAAGAACAACTTATTAATTGGTGTCTTTCACTGTCACTTTCACATTGTACTCAAGGCTTGAGATGAATTTTAACATTGGGTTTAGGGAGTCCATAGACTTAAAGTTCTCTTATCTTAATCATTAGGGTCCTGGACTTCAAAACTCACACTTCCCTAGTTAGAAGATATACATGTTATATTGCATGCTTAATCTCCTCTAAAAGAATTTGACTATCACTCACATGCACAACTGCATTCATGATTGAGATGAGTCAAGGTATCACTTGAGGAATTGAGATTGGAAGTTTGAGTTTGGACAATCTAAATGATGCTCGAGGACGGGATAAGGTTAATGACGGCTTCATGAAACCTGAGTGTCAATATTTTAGCTAATATGGGACATGGTTCTCATACTATCTCGTGACGTAGACCTAAAGTGCCTGGGTGTGACGATATAAATTAATAAGCTGATCAGTGTGTGCCAATCTTTGCTAAAAGCAATGGAGCTAGCCAAAAGGAAGGGAGGTTCCCTCACAAAAAAATGATCATGAAAAGCTCATCACACTACAAAGCTACATCATATGAGCTTAAATTCAAGGCGAGCGTACCCAATCTTTTTAAGTGTCCACTTGGACCAAATCTTAGGCTTTTATGAGTCAGGCTAGTATCTCAAAAAGGACTTTGAATCGTTATCGCTACAAGTCTGGGTGCAAGTATATTAGATACTTTAAAAAGACACACCCCAGTGTATTCCCAAGAAAACAAGTACAGACAACTCAATCTCTTTTGATGGACACACTGATTGGCAAAATAAAATGAAATTGTGTTGAGTATTCTCACTTGAGCGAATCATGTTCCATTGAGAGGAAAAGAAAATAAGTACACAATCTTATATCCTCCACAATCTGGCCTTCCATTTATACTATTGAAGCCTGACGAACTAAAGAGACGATGGATTAGAGCAAGATTGGATTTATTCTCTATAGTTGAGGGTTGGGTCCTCAGGAGAGCTTCTGAGTTTGGAACTGTTGGTGTAATTTTGACTCTACTTTTGTGGATGCAGTCAACACTAAGACATACTTCTTATATATATATATATGTATCTTAAGAGTCTGATAAATAGAGGAGTTGATTTCCTTTTGATTAACACAAGGATCAACTTTAGAGTCTTAAGATTCCTAAAATTAGTGTTCTAGATCTGATCGAGCCTTGTATTCCCACTTGCACATGTCAGGGATTTCGCTAATTAAACCGACTCTCTATTTATTTATTTATTTATTAGCTCGAGGACGAGCTTAGCTTAAGTATAGGGGGAGATAAATCCCATATTTATCATGATTAAATATTCATATTATATCTCTTACTTAAGTTAATCACAAAGATTCAATAACTAATAACACTAACTACTGATTATTGTGTTGAGATAATAAATACTATCTAATACATATTATATAACCTTGTTATTGTGCTAATAGTTTAGGTTTTTATTCCTCATTAAAAATCAAATAAAAAATGTATTATATTATATATAAAATAATATAACATATTAAATATAAAAAATAAGCAAAAGAAAAATAGAAAAAATTATTTTATATTGTTTTATTAAGTATTTAATTTTATCTATATAGAAATGACCTCTGATCTCTTTGACTTATACATGAAAGTTATAGATCTCATCGATATCTACAACTTTCATGTTCATGACCTTTTATATTTCTTCTTCTATCTAATTCTTTCTAATTATTCTTTATTTTCTTTCAAATCTTCAATTATGATTGGGCCATGTGGCACATCAGATGCATTCCACATGGCCCGTTCCTCTTGCACCACCCACACTTTTTATAGCAATTAGATGACCAAGATTAATCCCAGACTTCCCTTCATACTTTATCCTTAGCCACCTGATCGGACCAGATTAAATCAGTGCCCTTCGTGTGCGCCCATCTTTGGACCGTTGGATTCTCAAATCCAACGATCTATAGATCGCATTCAACCTCTTGCCAGTTTTTTCCCCTCCCTGCAAACCGTCCAACCGGCCTTCCTCTCCCGATTTCTCCAACTGCCACTGTTACCCTCTTCCTTTGAAACCTACCCCAACCTCTATCCCACTCGACCCTAATCCATGCTAATTATTATTCTAACCCTAATCTTAACTTCCCTGCTAATCGACGGTGGTTGAAACCACCGCCTTGGAAGACAACTTCTGTCGTATCCATATTCAAATACCCCTCAACCGGCCATCGCAAACGGTTGTCCACAATTGAACAAAATCCGGGCCAGTGTCTCTGCCCTCCTTGTGACAGAAGCATGGTCAATTGGTGATGCAAAGATGACCCACAATATTGGTTAGACCCTTGGTCAGAATGGACAAGGTACATCGCCATTAGGCGGCTGTTCGTGCCCCAGGTCCGGCTGACCTACAGGAGTGACAACCCTGAAGCCAATAGAGCTTCAATCCCAAGCCATTTGTCCATCCAAGGCATGAGTTCTTCGTGTAAAGGTTTGATACTTAGTTTTTCTTCATGTTTCTTCAATTTAGTTCCAACCTCACTTAGATCCATATCCTCTTCTGAGGTGTCCACGATCTTCACCGTGGATAAATTATCCACGCGGAAGGCCACAATCTTTCTCTTCTTGTTCCATCGCATTATCCCACCTTGATCCCCTCTCTTCTTCAGTACTGGACGAAACCCCATAAGGGTCTCATCTTCTTCATTCGATATGCCCTCTGCTTCATTCATCATTGAATGCAAACACTTTAATGTTGTCTCAGCTATTGTTATCTAACCATGCATGTTCAAAAACCCTTTAATGGACGTAGATCTCAAAGAAGCTCCGATCTGGAGCTCAATCCTTAATGCTTATCTATATTCACCAACTGTCAGATGCTCATGCACATCCACCGACCTCGCAACTCCTTCGCGGAGACCTCAACGACCTTCCTCGAGTATCCGAAGAGGAATAACGATGCGGAGGAGGAACGGGGCTCTCATAGGAGCCCCACCTCATAGCTGTCGCTCAAGGCAGAGCAGATGAGACACAACCTGCAATTATCGTTGGATCACGCCTATTTGGGCGTGATCTAACGGCTGTGATTTGGCCACATCCAAGGTCCGAGCTTCTAGCCTCTTCTACAACCAAGCCCCAGCTGAAGCACGACGAACTACAATGTTGCCCGAGCCACGCCTCCTAGTTGAACCTAGAGTCACATTCATCTATGCACGTGATCTTGGGTTATTTACAGAGCTACCCCAACCTATTCCACTAATTGCAAAAATACCCCCGCGCAAGGGTATTCAATAAATTTCAAGGTCGGTTTTTATTGTTTTCATTTCAGTTCCTCTAGGGACACGTTGGTGATATTTGTGCTATGTTTTTACCACATTTATGCCCCATGGACCTAATCGCGAATAACTTGAGTATCTTTTATCCAAATGAAGTAATTTCATTAGCATTTTTATCCATGTTTCGTTATATTTCTTATGGATGCATTTATTCTCTGATTTGATACATAATGGTTGATTAATTGAGTAGAGATAAATGAGTTGCTTAAATCTCCATTTAATGAAACTTGGCTTAGAGTAAATTACTCAGTTAAATCTTCATTTTACTCTGATTATTGCTTAAGTTGAATCGTTAATTTTAGGGCATATATATTTATAGTTTCATGTGTTATCATTATGTTCATCAAAGTAACATTCCTAGCATGCATTAAAGTATTTTTAAACTCATTTCATTTCATGCATGCATTTGTGATGTGAATTTTGCATTTTTTGCCTCCATTTGTTTGTTATTTTTTACCTTAATGATTTATTAATCACTTAGCATATATATATATAAACACCTAAATAATCGTTTTGTAGCTCGTGTCCTTGTGTTCAACTCTAGACATTCCAGGCTATAAATTCAAACCAAATCGTCCTCGTGGAGGTCATTCATTCGATTCTGTATGATACGCTAAGTGCCCGTGCTACAACGGATGCATTTTAATACAAGCATTTAGCGATTCATCAGATGGTGCCATCATCGAGGACATTGATTTGTTAATATAATTATTTAGGTTTTAAATTTTTGGTTAAGTTGATTCTTATTTTGTCTTGGTCAATCCGGTGATGTGATGTTTTGTGCATTATTAATATGTTTTGATAATCTTTGAAATATCCGAACTCTTCTCTTCTGTGGTTGGGCCCATTCATCGAGGAAGCTCATGGAGAATGGAGGTTGGAAACTCAAGATGGAGTTCCCTCTCAGATGGATCGTAAAAGATGCCATTAAGTTTTTTGAAGATTATTTTGTTGATATATTTGATGTAATAATCATAGATTTGGACTCTATTATTTGTGTGTTGAGAATGTTTCACCCATGTGGGAGAGACTCAACTTGAGTACTCGATATTAGGGTTTAGGCACACAACTCTTAGAGCTTCCTTATTTTATACCTTTTGTGCTTGAATCATAGTATAGGACACACTAACTTCATCAGATGAGATCCATTATAT
Organism: Ottelia alismoides; assembly: GCA_037367405.1. Taxonomy (NCBI): domain Eukaryota; kingdom Viridiplantae; phylum Streptophyta; class Magnoliopsida; order Alismatales; family Hydrocharitaceae; genus Ottelia; species Ottelia alismoides. Next base: position 992,397 of record JAZKJV010011719.1, on the reverse strand, counting down.
CTGAAGATTCATGAGGCGTAATTAATCTACATTCAACCTAGCTCAAAATTTATTGATTCTTTTCCAGCTAATAGAACTTATGATTAGGTGTGAAATTTTTATACACTTGCATACATTTAGATAATATATAATATTCAGTCTCAATATGCATGAAGAGAGCTGGAGTCACTGTCAGTATTTCCCTGGAGCATGACATCATGATTTTTCATCTGCATGGTTTTTCTCGTTTCATGATTTGTCATTTAGGATAATATGAAATGGGACTGAACAATAGACGATGATTTATGTGTTCTGAGATTTAATACAAGTGAGTACCTAATTTCTAAAACTGAGACTGTCAATGGAAGTTGATTTAATTTAAATGGTGCTAAAATTGACCTTGTTTTGGGAGAGCAACCCCTCATTGGAATTATTTTAAATGTAGAGAGATGAGGGGCGCACCATAGGATAGTGCCCAAATCCTACTTAAACCTACTCGTAATGAACTTGAATTTTGTACTATTACCAATAAATGAGAAAAAATAATTAGACCATATTTTTGGTCTTCATTGTGTGTGTTGGTGAAATAATCGGGTTTGTTTGATATTGTTTGACTCTCCAGCCTCCCAAAACCCTAGACTCCATTTTTCATCCCTTAAGATTCACTCATCTAGAGATTCAACTAACATTGATTCCTTCATCACTTAGCTTCCTATTCTTTAGACTAGGTTTATTTTCAGCATAAGTATAGGGGGGTTCATCAACGTTCTGATTGTTTACCTCGGGTTGCCTATTTTATTCATATCTTTATACTTAAGCTATTTTCTTAGCTTAAGTATATGGGGATCCGAAACCATGTCCCTCTAATTAAATAAAATCTTTTTACTCTTCATGCACCTGCGATTCCGGATTTAGTTCTTGTACATCTCATTATATTTAGCATGAGCTATGACTTCATATCTCTTTGTGCTATGAGGATATAACACAATCTAAGTATATGGGGGTCTATCGTATATATTACATATATACTTTAACCATAACTCATATATTTAAAAATTTCAAACTCTTTTTGCTACGAGTATCGTATTACAATTTTAGAACCGATTTTTATAAAAATATTTTGAAAATGATTTTGAAAATTATATAGATATTTGACATGGTTTTCAATGTTTTACGTGGTTTGTGAAAATACAGATTGACATGTTTGGAAATATAATTTTCAAAAATCTTTTCAAAGCTAAAGGTGTATTGAGTTTAATTAATTGCCTAAATCTCTAACTTAATTAAAAAGAAAAAATAATAAATGTAAAAAACATAAAAAAAGAACAACTTATTAATTGGTGTCTTTCACTATCACTTTCACATTGCACTCAAGGCTTGAGATGAATTTTAACACTGGGTTTAAGGAGTCCATAGACTTAAAGTTATCTTGTCTTAATCATTAGGATCCTGGACTTCAAAACTCACACTTACCTAGTTAGAAGATATACATGCTATATTGCATGCTTAATCTCCTCTAAAGGAATTTGACTATCACTCACATGCACAACTGCATTCATGATTGAGACGAGTCAAAGTATCACTTGAGGAATTGAGATTGGAAGTTTGAGTTTGGACTTGATCTAAATGGTGCTCAAGGATGGGATAAGGTTAATGATGGCTTCACGAAACCTGAATGTCAATATTTTAGCTAATATGGGACATGGTTCTCATACTATCTCTTGACTTAGACCTAAAGTGCCAGGGTGTGATGACATAAATTAATAAGCTGATAAGTGTGCGCCAATCTTTGGTAAAAGCAGTGGAGCTAGCCAAAAGCAATGGAGGTTCCCTCACAAAAAATGATCACGAAAAGCTCATCACACTACAAAGCTACATCATATGAGCTTAAATTCAAGGCAAGCGTACCCAATCTTTTTAAGTGTCCACCTGGACCAAATCTTAAGCTTTTATGAGTCAGGTTAGTATCTCAAAAATGACTTGAATCGTTATCGCTACAAGTCTGGGTGCAAGTATATTAGATACTTTAAAAAGACACACCCCAGTGTATTCCCAGGAAAACAAGTACATACAACTCAATCTCTTTTGATGGACATGCTGATTGGCAAGATAAAATGAAATTGTGTTGAGTATTCTCACTTGAGCGAATCATGTTCCAATGAGAGGAAAAGAAAATAAGTACACAATCTTATATCCTCCACAATCTGGCCTTTACTATTGAAGCCTGACAAACTAAAGAGACGATGGATTAGAGCAAGATTGGATTTATTCTCTATAGTTGAGGGTTGGGTCCTCAGGAGAGCTTCTGAGTTTGGAATTGTTGGTGAAATTTTGACTCTACTTTTGTGGATGCAGTCAACACTAAGCCATACTTCTTATATATATACGTATCTTGAGAGTCTGATAAATAGAAGAGTTGATTTCCTTTTGAATAACAGGTGATTAACTTAGAGTCTTAGGATTCCTAAAACATAGTGTTCTAAATATGATCGAGCCATGTATTCCCAATTGCTTATGTTAGGGACTTCACTAATTAAACTAACTCTCTAATTAATTCTTTATTGATTAGCTCGAGGATGAGCTTAGACTAAGTATATGGGGGTGATAAACCCATATTTATCATGATTAAATATTCACTTAAGTTAATAACAAAGATTCAATAATTAATAACACTAATTACTAATTATTGTGTTGTAAATAATTAATATTATCTAATACATATTACATAACCCTATTATTATGAGAATAGTTTATTTTTTATTTAATAAAATAAAGTTACTATAATATTATATATAAATAATATAACAAGTGAAAATACAAAAAAATAAGAAAGGAAAAATAGAAGAAAATTGTTTTATATTTTTTATTAAGTATTTAATTTTATCTATGTACAAATGACCTATGATCTCTTTGCTTCTACATGAAATTTGTAGGTCTCATTGAGATATACAACTTTCATGTTCACGACTTTTTATAATTCATCTTCTATCTAATTCTTTCTAATTATTATTTATTTTCTTTAAATCCTTCAATTCTATTTGGGCTACGTGGCACTTCAGATGCCTGCCACGTGGCCCGTTCCTGTTGCACCACCTGCTCTTTTTCTGGCCATTAGATGATCTTGATCAGGCTTAATCCTGGCCTTCCCTTCATGCTTTGTCCTTAGTCACCCAATCAGATTAGATTTAATTAGAGACCTTCGTGCACGCCCTTCTGTGGACTATTGGATTCACAGATCCAACGGTCTGCAGGTCACCTTCAACCTCTTGCCAGTTTCTTCTCCTCCCTGCAAACCATCCAACTGGCCTTCCTCTCCCGATTTCTCCAACCGCCATTGTCACCTGCTTCCTTCGAAATTGACCCCAGCCCGTTGCCCACTTGACCCTAATCCTCGCTAAAAATTATTCGAACCCTAATCCTAACTTCCCTGTTAACCGACGGTGGTTGAAACCACCTCCTTGAACGACAAGTTCCGCCATATCCATCTTCAAATACCCCTCAACCAGCCACCGCATACAGTTGTCCACCCTTGAACAGACTCCATCCTAGTGTCTCTTGCCTTCCTTGTGACAGGAGTAGGGTCAATTAATGATGCAAAGACAACCGACCGTATTGGTGAGACCTGTGGCCAGAATGGCCATGCTACAACACCATTAGGCAGTTGTTCGAGCCCTAGGTCCAGTTGACATGCTGGAGTAATGCCCCGAAGCCGAAAGAGCTTCAATCGCAAGCCAATCGTCCATCCAAGGCGTGAGTTCTTCATGTACATGTTAGATACTTAGTTTTTCTTCATGTTTCTTCAATTTAGTTTCAGACTCACTTAGATCCATATCCTCATTTGTGATCCAAGCAGATGATGAGATAGAAATTGCCCTAGTTAGTCTGCGTGGATTATCATTTAATTTTGTCATTTAGTTGTAGGCGGGAATTCGGAATCAGTCAAGAAATAACCACAAAATTTATTCGAAGTGGTTTAATGTTTATTTTACTTGGGCAAGTCCCAAGGTCAATCTCAAGGAGGCAAAGGAACAACCGAGAATTTTGTCTATCAAAGTTCATGTACAGTTTTCGAGATAGTATTTTTTTGTTATTTTTAATGAAATTTTGTGATGCAAGATGCACATGTGGTCAGTTTGAGGGACTAAAAAGCAATTTTCAATCAAACGATGTCCGGAAATTATGAAACTTAGCTGAGATGTCAATAATGATAAAATGAATGCATTGTATTTTTTTGGAATTTTTGGATGCAAGATAAATATTTTATAAATTTATGAATGCAATCACAGTGAATTTCAATTATTAATTATACTAAATACTAAACCTATTTATTTTCAATGGATAAAATTATCTATCACTGGGTGATTGATCTCAGAAAAATCCTAAACCTTGAAAATCCTAGATTTAATACCTATTAAAAATTAAAGATTGAAATATGCAAAATGATTTTTATAGGACAAATCATGAATGCAAATGCAAATCTTTTGGGCACGATGTAACATATAACTAATTCTACAATCCATGAATTTTGGTGATTTTTAGAGCTATGGTTAATTACTTATGAATTTTGAAGCACAAGATGGGTAAAATATATATTTTTCCAGGCGACAATTTCATTAATTAACCACAGACCACAAAAATATCACAAGCATGCCATATGGTAGAGAACTAATTGTAGAACATCATGCTATTTTTGAAATATTAAAATGATGCGAAAATGTTGATCAAAATAATAGGGGAATACATGGGTCTCAATGCAAATAATAATAATTAAATAATGCAGGGAGGACTAGACTATAATTACCAAAAATCCGGGGGCGATTCTGCAAAATTTCCAGAGCATCATGTCTTGAGCACGTGACCTCTGGTGGCAGGGTTGATTGTGCTTAACTCTGCAAAGTTCCCTCCACACACATGCGGAGCACGTGGGGAGGGCCTCGGGAAGGGAGCTCGGTTGGCTTGCGGCGGGGAGAGGCGTAGTCGGGGGAGGCGCTGCGGGCCGGTGAGCAGCCGAGGAGGTGAAGGTGGCCAACACAACAGTGGGCGCTGAGGCGGAGGAATGGAATCATCGATGGAGGGGCACCGCCTCTTGCGATGGTCGAAGGTGGCGGAGAAGCAGCGTGGGCAGAGGAGGCCGAGCGAAGGCAGAGCTCTACGATGGGCGGAGGATGCACTGCTAATGGCGATGTGGCTAACAGAGAGCATGATGGAGGCGGAATTTGTGAGGCCTAACCGCTAGGGGCTTCGGTGGTTTGTCGCACTTGGGGCTGTCAGTGGAGCTGAGCACCTCTAGGCGTCGATAGGAACACGATCGAAGTAGTGGCTGGCGAACGGAGGATAGCTGAGCTCGACGGGCAGAAGACCAGAGTGAAACAGTAGCGGCAGAGGATAGCCATGCTATAGCAAGGCCCACAGACCTTGGATCTCACCGCAGGTGGAGGATCTCCGGGCTGTCACCACCAGAGAGTGCCTCAAGGTGCTTAGGGCTTATCGACGGATGGATTCAACGGAGGGGCATGAGGTTGCTTTATAGGGCTTGAGGGGGTGCCAGAGATGGAAAGGCGATCAGATTGGAGATCTATGACGAGGTCGGAGATCCGATGGGACATGGCGACGACGAGATTCAATGGGCACGAGGATTGAGGGAGATCTGGGATGAGGTAGCATCGACAAGATTCACGGTGTGTGTCTGCCGACGAGATGAGGGGATCGGCCGGGATAGGAAGGCGGAGGGAGACGACTATGAAAATCATGGGGGAGGGCCGGTGCGACGGAGATCCATAAGGGGAATGGGGAAGATGACACATCGACCGTCCGATCGGCCAAGATCGGACGGCCTCGATGATGCCAAATGGAAGAGTCTTAATTTTTTCATTTCATTTTTTTATTTTTTATTAAAAATAAAGAAAATAAAGGTTAAAAATGGGTGATACGTGGTGGCTCCAGGAGCTGCCACGTGTCAGTCCCACAAAAATCGAAAAATAAATGCAATATAAATATGTAAAAAATAGTAAATGACATTGGATCGAAAAATTTTCTTCACGAAAGTTGCTCGTCTCGATGAGACCTACAATTTTCACGAAGAGACCAAAACCAAAATCGATCATTTATGCAAAGTGATATTTTGGGGTATCCCATGTATATAGAATACCTTGATTCTTGGATTTTCTATTTTTTTTCATTTTTAAACCAGATAAAAATATGAAAAATATGATAAAATGAAAGATAAATATGTACATATTAATATTTTTTTGTATTTTTAATAATTAAGAAAAAGAAGAAATAAAATAAAATTCAAAAATGATAATTTTTGTATAGACAGTTAGTGAAGACTCAGACTCAGTTAATTTCTTTGATTTCAAGCTCATTTTGGATTTGGATTTTTATGCATTTTAATAAAACTTTGATCAAATAAGATAAATGAAAAAGAAATAAAATAAATTAAGTTAATTATGTACATAAAATATTATGTCAAAAATCACTAAAATATAAAATGTACAAAAGAGGCCCAGAAGCTAACATTCACATATGAGCTCCGATTTACTTGAACTTAATCTTGTTTTATTTTAATGTACATTAGTTCAAAAGTGAGTAGGATCAAATCGAATACTAGATGAGGAAAATATCAATGTTTTAGTCTGGAAATCCTAGAACTAGGGTTTGGGTTTTTGGTTCACTTATTTAGGTTAGTGATTTTTTGTATTTTTTATTTATTCTTGTTAGTGATATGTACACAATAGAGGTGGTTTCAGGTCATTTGGAGTTAGCATAAATTAGTTAAAAATCAGGGAAGTTGTGCTATTTTACAGGTCAATTGGGCTGAGATTTTTGGCATCTTATTTTGTGCAATGATAAAATGCAATTATCAAAGCATGCATGAATGCTAATTATGCAATATAAATGAAGAAATGCCAATGAATTTTAGGTATTTGAGCTTAATTCATGACTTTTAGAGTGATGAATATGAGATTCATCATCCCCCTATACTTGAACAATGTTCATCCCTGAGCATCAAAAGAAATGCAATGAGGTGAAATGAGATTGGATTCCTTACCAAGACCATGAGCAGAAGGTGAAAATGGAACCAGACCTAACCTTTGGATTATTAGTTTGGTGGAACTTCTGTGAGAGTTAGAATTTTAAAATCAACAGTCTTCAAGTTCTACACATCATTGTCACAGTTTCGGCTCAGAAGTCATCTTAGATCAATCCTCCTCCTAAAGCATACCCCATGAACATTGAACACTTGACTCGTGTGTGTGAAGGATTTTAGCTCTTCCCATCCAGAATGCCGGACTACCATGCAAACCTCCTCTCCAGTAACTCGTCATCGGGGAGTCAGGTATTTCCTTCTAAGGTCTATCGCGATGTGTTCACAATCGAATGGATGGAGAAGTTAGAAGAATGAGAAAAGAACTGGAGGGTGGCCAGTGTAGTCACCTCTCCTTGTGAAGCCGACTAGTTTAACCAAGTCTCCACCAAGATCTGCAGGTTTTCTTGAAGCTTGGACCTTTTTGGTCAAATGTTTATTTGGTAGTAGGCTTCCTTGAATTTGGATTTTTGGTGGTTCTGCATGGATCTTGTTGTGCCCGTACGGATATGGAATCTTTTTTTCCATACATGTTTTGGAGTCTTAGAAACAAATGTGCCCAGCCATCCATCCCTTTTCTGAAGCTTTATTTCAACCCATACTCCGATCTTTAGATGTCCACGCTACCAGAAAAGAAACTCACACAGCCTTCCAACACCCCATCTGAGTTGAGATAAGTGCATAGTGCGAGAGTACAATTTAATTCCCTATTCCTGAGTCGTACTCAAAGTGAAGAGACCAGGTTAGACACTAAGAGTCAAACTCTTCACATTGTCATGCGGAACTCGAAGAATTAAGTCAAATACTTGAAGTTTCTAAAATCCTATTTCTCGATGAAGTTCCTCTAAAAATTAGGTGGATTAAGGACAAGTCCAGACCACTTTCGGTTTCTACTCATAACTCGGTTCAGAATCCAAGGACTTTTCACAAATGCATGTAATGCTGGATGAAGTGCATGTGTGTGAAATGCATACACAATTGACTTTTGAAAAAAAAATTTATGCAAGGAATTTTTGAGATATTTTTTTATGCAAAAATGAATAAGAAGCCATTTTTTTCAAAATTTTTGGTTAGACACAGTCAGTATTAGTAATAAAGCTTTTTTTTTCAAGTTGGTTACTCACCCTGTAAATACATATAGACTTACGTGAAAGTATGAGGGCTAAGCGTAAGAGAGTAAAAAATAAAAAGAAAAAATGGCCCGCCCCCTATACTTAGGCTGTGAATAGTCTAAGTATAAAAGACGAGCGAAAATGAGCCAGTTGGGATATGTGAATGAGGAGAGTATATACATATGGGCATCGATTCCCCCTATACTTAGGCTCTGGTCAGCCTAAGTACGTAAGAAGGGTGGAAATGGAGTGATCGTGAGAAGGATTTGATGAGGAGAATGGTATATACAGATGGCATCGGTCTCCCCATATACCCCATATACTTAGGCCTTGGTCTAAGTAGAGGAAGAAGATGTAGAAGGAGACCGATGGGGTCAGGAGGGAGGGTGGGTAGCCGATGATTAAGGCGGTTTTCGGTTGATCTTTTTGTGAGCCTGTGGTGGGTGATCGTAATGATAAGAAGGAGATGAAGCATATGATTCCCAACCATTATCAGTGTTATACTAAGAGAAATCATGCTAGAGAGTAGATGAAGCATATGAATCAGATGAAAGATAACCATCACCAGAGTTATCCTCAGAGGAATAATAATTGAAAGTGGAGGCACTCCAGATATTCTTGTTCTTTAGTTGCTTCAGTTATTTTCTCAGAATTCGTTCCTTCTTGGGATCAAGTGATTCGTCCTCGGATGATGAATACTCTGAAGCACCAGTCTTAATCAGCTCATAAGAAATTATTCCAGTATATTTAATGAGACTAGGAGAATCATCTTTGGATGAATAATAGTTAGGAATAGGAGTCGTCCAACAGGAATCGAAATTTGGATCCTTGTGAAGATAGGGTTTTAGAACTGCCGAACAAACCTCACTCATGTGGATTACCCTTTCCGGACCTGATGAGGAATCATCAGACAATTCCTCTTCCGGAAGGTCGAAGGTAACTTTCTTTTTAGATGAAGGAGCATCCATTTTGTTTTGTGTTGTTTGTGAAGGTGCTGGTCCTAGGATTGAGGTGTTGACATTTGAGTCTCCAGATGAATATCCATTGAAATATTCTCCTTGGTCGGTGTGCATTCCGCATTTTTGTTCTTATTGTTGGTGCACTCCTGAGTTGGAATGAATTGGTCAAGGTAGTCAGAGAAGGTTTCGGCCGACTAAGGGTGAGCCCATGCATATGTCTCAGGATCATAAAAGAAACACTTTTCCATGGTAAGAGCAGCGGGAAAAGGAACAGTGGGGAGAGTATCTGCATGTTCGTTCTCAATTGACTTGATGTTGTTGCATTCCTGTGTTGGGTTGATTTGATCAAGGTAGTCAGAGAAGGTTTCGGCCGACTCAGGGTGAGCCCATGCATATGTCTCAAGATCATATGAGTCATATATTCGATTTTCCATGGTGAGAGCAGCGGGAAATGGAACAGTAAGGAGAGTCTCTAAACTAATAGTATCATCAACAACTGCTATATCAGGTGTAGCAACAGGGTAGGGCTTATCTACCGCTTGATGGTTACGGCCGTCGAGGGCTTCATGGGTTGCCTCAGAAAATCGTGGTTCCTCAAAGACTTGTTGAGATTGAAGTGCTCCCAATGTTATAAAATTGATTTCCCGAGTCTCACACTCAATAATTGCTTTAGTTAAAGCCAAGAATGGCTTTCCGAGAATGATTGGAGACTGGTTGAATTCTCCTTGATGCTCAATATCAATGACCTGAAGTCTTTTTTGAGCGGAGTACCTTGGAATGTAATGATGGCTGAAATTGTTCCTCTCGCCCGCTTTATCGATCGATCAACCGGTTGAACGATCTCTCTTATCTTCATGATAGGTCCGAGTTTGAGCTTGTCACATACATAGGTCGGGAGGATATTGATTGGTGAGTCGTCATCGATTCGAGCATGGGTAAATATTATGTATTTAATTCCACAGTCAAATCTGGGCAACCTCTTCACTATGCGACTCTTGGTTTTTCTCCTCAACACCAAGGATGTGGCCATTGACAAGATATGTCTTCATCTTTGTTCTTATCCTGCCCGACTTTTTCATCATTAATTTGTTCATTACAAATCCTTTAAGGTCGGGGAAGTGTTCAATGGCCTGTATCTAGGGAAGTTCAAAAATCAGTCTCTTCTCCAATGCTTCCCTTATAGTAGGATCCAAATTCTTCAAATCTTCTTCAGTTTCAATTTTTATAATTTTTTCTGTTTTTTTCAAAATTTTTGGTATTTTCGATGTGGTGTGGTGATGTGGTGTGTTCTATAGTTGAGAAGGGGTTTTGATTAGCTGAGTAAGAATCAGAGTTTGCGTTATTCCTAGGGGAATAGTATGCAGAAGTGTTGCTTTCAGAGTCATCCCTAGGGTGAACGTAGTCTATGGGTTTTTGAATATCCTCAAAATTTTCAACAGGAGATACAATCTTTTCCTCATCCATTTTTATATCTGAGCTACCATAGAGTGAAATTAGTCGGTCAACAAACTTTCTAAATTTATCCTCCATTAAATCATATCTCTTATTTATCCTCAAAATATCATCCTCAAAAATCTTTTCATGATCAATCATGGGAGCAGTCAGTGTGTGTTGAGATTTAGTAATTTCATCTTCCATTTTTCTGTATGAGATGAGAGGAGATTCTCTTGGATTATCCAATATATGATTGTTATTTCTTGAAAATTTCTCCTCAAAAATCATGGAAGGAGTCTGCTCAATGGAACGATTTTGCGAGAATCTGTAGGTTTCACACTCAGCATACCGTGACTCAGGCATGCAATGCTGGTTTAAGTAGAGTCTATGTCCATGGTCATGATTGATCGTATCCCTAAATAATGGAGTCATACATGGTTCATATGTGTCGATATCATCAGTCTGGTCCTCTGTATATGTAGACTGATTGAAGGAGTGGTATTCGGGTTGGTCAATAGGGATTTGATCGTTATGGTCAATCCATCACTGATGATCACTAGGTGCGAACTTCTCCATCTGGTTTGGCCATGTTTCCATATTATTCCCTAAGGTCCAGTCTGGATGTATTTCTGAGAGTTGTGGACTTGTCCCAACAAGATTGTGAGGAAAGAATGAAGGCAGTCGGGGTTGGTCTCTCGGCCAGTCATGAGTCTCATAAGTGATTTGATCTTTAAATGGTTCATTAGTTTCGACGAGAAATCAGGAATAAGATGGTTCAGACCAGGATGGTAAGTGATCATGTGTATCAAAGGTTGGGGAAGGTCGCATATATGGAATGTTGAATTCAGTCAAATGATTAGGAATTGTAGATTGGAATGGATTCATTCGAGGGTGAGTGTCTTTCGCAAATGTTGGAAGATATCTGACAGAAGAGGGTTTGGATGATTTGGGTCTAACCGAAACAAATTCATTTTCGTAGTACAAATCAGATGGGTACTCGAACAATTGTCTCGTCATCTTTAAAGAAGGTGGATGAGTTGTCATGTTCAAGTGTTCAGGATACTCAATAGTAGAAACCTGAGATTTTAATTCAAGGAGAGTGATGGCACAAGTGTGCAGTTTTGGATATTCGAGATCGGTTCACGCACACCAATGCAAACACAATACAAACTCTAATTTCACCAACTCAAACAATGAAGCCGCATAAGTTTGGCAAATTACCTTTTCAATTTTAGTTGGTGATAAATTTAATCTTGGAAAATAATTAGCAAGATATTAGGTGCCGAAAATTTTCTCAAGGACTGACCTGAATCCTTATGACTAGTTGCACCTACTTTCAGCTAGTATGGGTGTAAGTACAGACTGTAAAACGTCTACCTGTGTTACTTAAGGATGAATCCATACACAGTGTCCTTTAAACCACCCACTCTGCTAAGGAAATCCGGACCGTTTACCGGCTACCCATAGATCCTCACTAAAAAGTAGCTTATCATTTTTATAGAATCAATAGTCAATATGAAAATCTGGAGCTGGGCTCTATCCTTAAGTGTCATCTCTTTCTCACTCATACAAATAAATGCATCCAAGGTCGAGGTTGTTCTCCCGTAAAAATTCTTTATTTTATGGATTAATTTAAGTCGACTATATTTAGTAGTCCCAATTTTAATTAGGTGACTACTGAAAATTAGGTGAGCATAAATACACGTCTACCGTCCAATCCCAATTTCCTTTAAAATTACGTGACAAAATATGAGGGAGAAATTCAGAAAAAGCTGATGCACGTGAAACAATGATGTATGCTCATATAGAAGACTTACAATTATTCCTCGCAATCTACATGTGGGACTCAATACAAGAATTGAAAGATTATTCTAAATGAATGCATGCCGATAAAAACCACACATAGCAGGAAGTTCTATTAGTCGTGAAGAATTGATTTGAATTTTTGACTAAGTTGAACGATCTAATGTGTATCTCTATAAAAGTGCAGTGTGGTCCTAGATTTTACGAGCACAAACAATAAAATTTAAAGCTCTAATAACCGTATGTGCATGTCTAACCTATGAGGCACTCAAGTCGGGCCCCACCCTCACTGGAGAGTGAAACAAGCCACGACACATCACAGAAAAAGTTCAAGGTCTTGTTACACACGTGAGAGTCAAAATGAACCCCGTTATAAATGAGCAATTAATTACAAAAATTAAAATTGCAGAAAAATAAATCCTAGACTCTACGGTCTCTCACAACTCGACTCGATCTTCATTTAATTACGGTTTTTCGGAAGTCGGTGAACATTCGTCGGTTGTGTGAGAAACCACTCCACGTACGTCGGGTACCTCGCAAGAAAAATAAGAGAGAGAATGTAAGAGAGTGACTCAAAAATTTATAAAAATAAAGATAGAAAATAAATGCGGAAAAAATAAAATAAAAAAATACAGGAGAAAAATGGAATTTTTACAATGAAGATTCATGGGTTAGGCTACCCAAATGTGGAAAACCTAATAAAAATTTTTAGATAAAAAACTAAGCAGTTTGCCTCCCTAGTAATGGCACCATCTCACGAGACCGAAATTGCCCTAGTTAATCTGCGTGATTATCATTTAATTTTGTCATTTCATTGTAGGCGAGAATTCAGAATCAGTTAAGAAATAACCACAAAATTTTATTCAATTTTATTCGAAGTGGTTTAATGTTTATTTTACTTGGGCAATTCCCAAGGTCGAACTCAAGAAGGCAAAGGAACAACCTAGAATTTTGTCTATCAAAGTTCGTGCATGATTTTTGAGATAATAATTTTTGTTATTTTTAATGAAATTTTGTGATGCAAAATGCAAATGTGGTCAGTTTGAGGGACTAAAAAGCAATTTTCAATCAAATGATGTCTGAAAATAATGAAACTTGGCTGAGATGTCAATAATGATGAAATGAATGCACTATAATTTTTTTTTGGAATTTTTGGATGCAAGATAAATATTTTATGAATTTATGAATACAACCACATTGAATTTCAATTATTAATTATAATAAATATTAAAGCTATTTATTTTCAAGGGATAAAATTATTTAAGATTTATCACTAGATGATTGATCTTAGAAAAATCCTAAACATTGAAAATCTTAGATCTAATACCTATTAAAAATTAAAGATTGAAATATGCAAAATGATTTATTAGGACAAATCATGCATGCAAATGCAAATCTTTTTGGGCAGGATGTAACATATAATTAATTCTACAATCCTTGATTTTTTGTCGATTTTTAGAGCTATGGTTAACTACTTATGAATTTTGAAGCACAAGATGGGAAAAATATAAAATTTTCCACGAGACAAATAATCATTAATTAACCACAGACCACAAAAATATCACAAGCATGCCATTTGGTCGATAATTAATTGTAGAACGTCATGCTATTTTTGAAATATTAAAATGATACAAAATTATCGATCAAAATAATAGGGGAATACATGGGACTTAATGAAAATAACACTAATTTAATAATACAGGGAGGACTAGACTGTAATTACTAAAAATCCGGGCGATTCTGTAAAATTTCCAGAGCATCCATGCTGAGCATGTGACCTCTGGTGGTGGGGGTGATTGTGCAAGTTAGCAGAAGGCCAGGGGCTCAGCGCAAATATCCCCCTCATACACATGAGGTTCACGTGTGTATGTGGGGGGGGGGGTCTTCTGGATATTATTGAACTTATGGGGGTTAACTCTCCAAAGTTCCCTCCACACACGTATGGTGCACATGAGGAGGGCCTAGGGTAGGGAATCTGGTTGGCTCGCAGTGGGGAGAGGCATAGTTGGTGGAGGCGCTGCGGGTCGGTGAGCAACCGAGGAGGTGAAGGTGGACGACACAGCGGTGGGCGCTGAGGCGGAGGACTGGAATCGCCGGTGGAGGGGCACCGCCTCCTGCGGCAGTCAAAGGTGGCAGAGAAGCGGCGTGGATGGAGGAGGCCGAGCAACGACGGAGCTCCGTGATGGGCGGAGGATGCGCTGTTGATGGCGACGTGACTGACTGATAGCATGATGGAGGCGGAATTCGTGAGGCCTAACTTCTAGGGGCTTCGGTGTTCGGCTGTACTCAGGGTTGTCGGTGGAGCTGAGCAACTCCAGGTATCATTAGGAACACGACCGAAGCGGTGGCTGGCGAACGGAGGATAGCTGAGCTTGACGGGCAGAGGACCGGAGCGAAGCAGTAGCGACGGAGGATAGCCACACTGTAGCAAGGCTCACAAACCTTGGATCTTACCGTAGGTGGAGGATCTCCGGGCTGTCACCACCGGAGAGTGCCTCAAGGCGCTTAGGGCTTATCGGCGGATGGCTTCAACGGAGGGGCGCGAGGTTGCTTTGCTTGAGGGGTGCCCGAGATGGAAAGGGGATCGGATTGGAGATCTATGATGAGGTCGGAGATCCGATGGGATATGGCAGCGACGAAATTCGATGGGCGGTAGGATTGAGGGAGATCTGGGATGAGGCAGGATCCGCAAGATTCACAGTGTGTGGCAATCGAAGAGACAAGGGGATCGCCTGGAATAGGAAGGTGAAGGGAGACGACGGCGAAAATCACGGGGGAGGGTCGGTGCGGCAGAGATCCAAAAGGGGAATGGGTAAGATGACACAATGATGTCTGATCGACCGAGATCAGATGACCACGATGATGCCACGTGGCAGAGTCTTAATTTTTTTATTTTTTAAATAAAAATAAATGAAAATAAATGTTAAAATGGGTGACACATGGCAGCTCCAGGAGCTGCCACGTGTTAGCCCCACAAAAATCAAAAAATAAATACAATAATAAATACGTAAAAAATAGTAAATTACCTCGGATTAAAAACTTTTCGTCATGAAAGTTGCTTGTCTTAATGAGATCTACAACTTTCATGAAGAGACCAAACCAAAATCAATCATTTGTGCAAAGTGATATTTTAGTGTATCCTATGTTCATAGAATACCTTTATTTTTGGGTTTTCTAATTTTTGTGTCATTTTTAAACCAGATAAAAATCCGAAAAATATGATAAAATCAAAGATAAATATTTTCACATTAATCTAGTTTTTTGGATTTTTAGTAATTAAGAAAAAGAAGAAATAAAATAAAATGCGAAAATGATAATTTATGTAGAGACAATTAGTGAAGACTCAAACTCAGTTAGTTTCTTTGATTTCAAGCTCATTTTAGATTTGGATTTTTACGCATTTTAATAAATCTTTTTTCTATGAAGATAAATGAAAAAGAAATAAAATAAAATAAGTTAATTATGTACATACAATATTAACGAGCCGCTAAATACGATATTTAATCCGGTCACGTTGTAGCACGTGTACTTAGCGATTCGGTCAGAACCGAGAGAAGATCTCCGTGAAGAGTGTCTCGGCTTTAATTTATATCCCGGGCAAGTCCGAGGTCGAACTCAGGGAGACAAAGGAACAACTTGGGTTTAATTCAAAAACCTAGATCTTGATATCCAATGCGGTATTTTTTAGATTTTTTAATGCAAAAAGAAATGCCAATGCAAGATGCGGTTGAAATCAAGTTAATAAGATTGTATACAATTTAGCCAAATTAATTTTAATGAAAAATTAGTCCAATTTAGCCAAATTATATTTTTTCAGAACTTAATCCAATGATGAATGCAAAACATATTTTCTTAGAATTTTAGGGGTTAAAATGCAACAATGAAAAATGCACACTTTTTATGGGTATTTTCGCAATTTTTAACAGAAACAGTAAGCAAAAATTATGAAAAAATTATTGGAATGAAAACATGATGCAAGAAGACTACAGTAATTTTTTTGGAATTTTTTGACAAGTTATGAACTTTTTATGGATTTTTTAGTGAAAATAGAGTGACAGTAAGTAAATAATTTCTAATAAATCCACATTGTCAAATTAATAAGAGTGCAAATTATCTCAGAAAGATATTTAGATGAGCAATCCTGTAGAATTGAAATTTTGCAAAAAGTATATTTATGGATTTAATTTAAAATCAAATACTAAAAACACTCTATAATTTATTTCAGGCACAAGACAACTCCAATGGACGTGAAATTTGGATTGTAACTCTATCACATTTCAAGGCATCATTCCTAATTTTTATGGATTTTTTGGAGCAATCATGAGTTAGATATAATTTTAAGATCACGGTTTGGGTAAAATATGCAATATTTCAATTGAACAATTTTAATAAATTTTCCAAAGGCAACAAAAATATAAATAAATATCTATGAGGTATAGAATTTGTTGCTCAACATCAACACATTTTTCATTGAACAAAAAGATGCAAATTAAATGTCCAAATTAACACACAAACATAGGGGTGTCTCTGCAAATTAAAGAAAACAACTTACAATAGAAAACATGCACAAGGACCTATTTGTAATTACAAGAAACTATGCAAAAACTTTACACAATTTTTACAAAAAAAATTGAAAAGCACCTTTCTTCTTCCTCAGGTCACGATGGTGGAACCCAAAAGAGCGGGGGTCGATGGCGGTCAACGGCGCGGGTCGGCGACGCCTCCGTGCACGGTGGAGGCACGGGGCGTCGGAGGCGGAGACGCGACGGGATGCAGCGGAGGGCAGGCAGGCGGCGCGGAGCCGCGGGAGCGGCGGTAGAGGAAGGGGCTCGGTCGGGCCGGATGGTTGGGCGGCTGCGTGCGCACGGCGGCGCGACCGCTGTTGGCGGCGCGGCCGCGAGTGGGAGCCGCGGCCGGCTGGAACGGCGAGGAGGGAGGGGGCGGCGGCGGCTTGGCCTCTGCGGCTCCCGTGAAGGAGATGGGCGGCGGCGGTGGGCTGCTTCCCACTGCTGCTGCGTGATTTTTTTTTTAATTTTTTAATTTTTTTATCTTTTTAATGTTTTGATTTAAAAAATGTTGTAAAGACAATTTTTTGTTTTATTTTTTTATTTTTTTTTAATTTTCTTTAAACAGGAAATATATACACTAAAAGGAGGGGGGAAAATGGTAGTGATCAACATAAAAAGAAGATAAAATATTAGATGAAATAAAATAGCAAGACAAATAAGGAGAAATACTTACCTGATATTCGTCGGATTTGCGGAGCAGCTACGCTGGACTCCTGTCGTCGCCTCGATCTGATTGGCGAAATAAAATTAAAGAGGCTACGCGAGCACGATGAGGAACTCGTGATGCGGAGCGGAGCTCCGCGGATCTCGCCTGAAGGAGGTCGTCGCTTGAGGAAGACGCTTCGCCGCTGTCACCAATTCCATGTTCCAAGCTCTCTCCTTTTTCTATAAGAATGGCGGATGGCAAAAAATGAGCATGTACAAATGAATATAAAGAGAAGAGAAAGGGAAGTTAGAATGGTGGTGGTGTTGAATGGGAGGTTAAATTAGTGATGGGGTTGAATGGGAAGTTGGATGAATAATGGTGTTGAATGGAGGTTGATGAAGACTTGGAGGTTAATGGAGGAAAATGCAAGTTATTGTAGAGAATGTGAACGCAATAAAATTAGGCTACTAGAATACAATAAAAAACATAGAGATAAGAAAAAATAGTGGAAAATTTACCAAAGAAGATATACAACATGTACATTTTTTGTTTGCTTTTCCATTTTATATATTTTTTGTCTTTTTAATAGTAGCTATGTACAACAGGAAAATACGATAAAATACTACAATAAAAATACAACACAATCATTATTTTTTTGTATTTTTAGTGATTAAGAAAGATAAAATAAAAAAATGAAGAAAGAATGAATATATACATAATGTACATCTAGGTCCCAAAATCCAACTTTTGCAAATGAGCTCCGATTTTAATGAAACCACTTCCATTGGATAGATAATTTTCTAACTTGAACTTTAAAAGTGAGTTTGGTAAATTTGGAGTTCATACGGAGCGGGAATTTAGCTTGGAAGTTGGACTTTACGGCTTTTTCTCTTTGGGATCTAGGAGCATTTATTTGAGGTGAAATTTATTTTGTATTTTTGTATTTTTATTTACATTTTTATGAACAAGATAGAGAAAGAATAAGCCAAAAAGGAGTTGAAATAAAATTATTAAAAATACATGAAGTTTTGGGCTATTTACATGTATAAAACTCCTTTATTTTTGCGGCTTTTTATGTGTAATTTATTTTGTACAATCTAATATACAATAATTAGTGTATTTTATTTACAAGAGTCATTTTGTTAATTTATGGATTTTATGGACATTTATTTGGGAATTTACTTGGGGATTTTGCTAAGATCAAGATATTAAGATGATGAATCGTGGATTCATCACCCCCTATACTTAAACTTTGCTAGTCCTCGAGCAAATAAAGAATGAATAAGTTGGGTTAACCCCTGACTGTGCATGTGAATACAAGACTTGATCCATTCAAGAACTCTCGATTTTAGAGATCCTAAAATTCTAAGCTGAACCCAGCTCTAGTCAAAAGGTATCCAATTTCCCTAATCATCAGACTCTCTTTGTATACATATATAGTAGGGATATGACTTTAAGTGTTGACTGCAGTTACAAGAGTAGAGTCGCAACGTCACCCAAGGTTCTAGTCAAAGAGACTCTCCTAAGGACCCGATCCTCAACACTAGGGAATAAACCATTTCTTGCATCCAATCCACCGTCTCTTTAGTTGTTAGACTTGAAAGTATAGATGGAAGGCCAGTTGATGGAGGGCATAGGATTGTGTCATTTCTTCTCTCCCTCTCATTGGAACAAGGATCCTCTCAAGTGCCTTATTACGCAACGTATATTTTTGGTGTTGATCAGTGCATCCGTCAAGAGAAGTTGGAGTCGTCTGCACTTGTTTTCCTGGGAGTACACCGGGGTGTGCCTTTTTTGAGTACCTATCGTACCTTCTACACCCAGACTTGTAGCATTTACGATGCAGAGCCCTTTTTTGGTGCAAGCCCGACTCATGGTCCTAATAGCGGTGGTCCAAGTGGACACTTTTGAAATGGTTGGGAGCGCTCGCCTTTGGTGGAAGCTCTTTTGATAATTGACTTTGTGGAATGAGAGCTTTTCTTTGATATTTCATTGCTTTGTAGTATTTTTGGCTAGCTCCACTGCTTTTACCAAGAGTTGGCGCACACTGATCAATAATTTTTTTTATTTTATCACACCCTGGCACATAGGTAAATATCAAGAGATAGTACAAGGACCATGTTCTCATACTGGCTAAAGATGCTGACACTCAGGTTTCATGAAGCCTTCATTGATTTTATCCCATCCTCGAGCATCATCAAATCAAGTCCAAACTCAAATCCCTCATCCCAGTTCCTCAAGTGAAATTTCAACTCATCTCATCATAACTGCAGTCGTGTATGTGAGGTGCTGATCATATTCTTAAGGTAGAGACTAAGCATGCAATATAGCACACAAATCTTTCAAACTAGGGAAATGTGAATAATTAAGTCAAAGACCCTAATGACTAAGGCTGGTTAACTCAAAATCTCAAGACTTCATAAATCAAGTGTTCTTGAACATCACTAGTCTTGTGTGAAAGTGAATTGTGTCAGGGATTAAACCAACTTATTAGTTAGTTTTTTTTTGTGATTTTTTTTGTTTTTGTTGGTTTTTTTTGAAAAACAAAGGAAAAGAAGAAAAAGTTTTGATTTTTTTAAAAGTTTTTTTTTGAAAAAGGAAGTAAATAAGAAAAGACTTTTTTTTGAAGAGTTTTTTAGCAAATAAGGAAAAAGAGTTTTTTTTAGGAAAAAGTTTTTTTTTGTTTTTTTACCCACCCCATAATTATTGTATAATATATACAAAAATACATGAAAGTACGAGGTATGGGTAAAGTATATATGTAATATATACATGCCCCCTATACTTAGCTTGTGCTATGTCCTCATGGCACTAGGTGACAAAAAGCCATAGCTCGTACTAAGTATAAGTGGGTGAAAAGAATAGAAGTGAAAGAAAAAAAATGTGGATAATACACAACGGGCATCAGCCCCCCTATACTTAGGCTTTGGTCAGCCTGAGTATTGGAAAGAACACAAGAATGGAAGACCGATGAGAATGAGAAAGAATATACAAAAAGAAAATAAAAAGAAGAGAAGGAGCAAATCGGGTCACTCACCCCCCTATACTTAGGATCTAGTCATCCTAAGTATAGCCACAAAATGAAAATGATACGGAACTGGGGCGAGTGATGCGAATCATGAGGGAGGGAGGTGAATAAAGAAAGGAAAATATGTACAAGGAGGAGGAAGAATATACAAGGATCAAGAAGGTTTGTGATGAACCTTCTTGCGGGAGCGATGGGGAGGATAGTATACATGTGTGTCGCTGTCAGAGTTGTCCGCAGAGGAATAATAGTGAGGTGTGGGGAACGTCCAACGAGGGTCGACACACAGCTGCTTGCTCAAATATGGCTTCAGATAAGCCGAACTAAGCTCACTCTTGTAGATCACCTCATCCAGACCTGATGAGGACTCCTCAGAAAGTTCCTTCTCTGGAGTATCAAAGGTAACCTTCTTAGTCGGTTTTCTAGAACTTGAAGCATCAAGAGTAAGAGGAGATTGATACGTCTTAAGGAGTTTAGGGGAACACCTCAAGGAATCAACAACCATATTCTTCTTACCAGATGTCCGACTAGAGGATGGAGCAAACGATTTATCAAGATTGGTCAATTTGGTCCCAGTTGTCTCCTATGGTGTATGTCCTGGATGTGGTGTGTGTGAGGTTCTGACCAGAGGTTCATCATCAGATGAGTCACCATATGCATTGCAATACTCCTGCAGGGTTAGCACACGTCTCTGATAAGGCACAGTGTTCTCAGTTGGCTTTACATTGTTGGGTTCTTGTGTCGGATCATCAAAATGATCAAGGCAATCCAAAAAGGTCATGTCCGACTCAATGATAGCTTCTGGTCGTGAGTCCTCTCTAGAAGCTGTCGCGGTGGTGGTGCAAGCAGTAGACGGTGTGTGGTTGTAGAAAGTCTCTAAACCAATGGTAGTCTGGACAGTCGGTATCTCAGGTATAGTAGAGAGACGGGACTCAACTGTCTCTCGAAGGTCACAACTGTCTGCAACTTTACGGGTTACCTTGGAATATCGTGTGTCCTCAAAGATCGGGTGAGGTCGGAGTGCTCCCAATGCAGAGAAATCGATCTCCCGAGTCTTACAATCTATAGTTGCCTTAGACAAGGCTAAGAACGGCTTCCCAAGAATGATCAGAGACTGGGTGAACTCTCCTCGGTGCTCAATGTCAATGATCGTGAAGTCTATCTCCAGTAGAGCACCTTGGAAAGTGACGATGACGGAAATGGTTCCTCTCGACCGTTTAATGGTCCGATCTGCCAACTGAATGATCTCTCTTGACTTCTTGGCAGATCCGAGTTTGAGCTTGGCAAACACGGAGATCGGGAGGATATTAATCGGTAAGTCATCATCGATTCTTGCATGGGTGAATGTGGTATCTTTGATTTCACAATCAAATCTAGGTAACCGCTTTACTCTACGGCTCTTGGTTTTTCTCCCTATCATCAAAGATGTGGCCATAGACACTATATGTATCTCAGTCCTTGTTCTCTTATTGCCCGACCTTTTAGGCATCAATTTACTTCTCACAAATCTTTTAAGGTCGGGAAAGTGCTCAATGGCCATTATTAAGGGAAGCTCAAAAATCAACTTTCTATCCAATACTTCCCTAACCGCAGGATCCAATTTTTTTAGATCTTTTCCTTTTTCAATTTTTATGGTATTTTCTGAGTTTTCAATTTTTTGGTCTTTTTGGTAGGTGAAGGAGGACTAGGAGAATGTACAGACTCTGGTTTGGAGGGAAAGTGGTTAGTAGAAGAGGGAGGTAGAAGGGACTCCAGCTGTACATGACAAGTGGTCAATCCGATGTCTTCCAGGTTTTCAAGATTCAATCCGCGAAATCCATGATCCACATTCCTACCTGGACTCTTGATCGGTCTACAAATGTCATCCTCCAATAAGTTCTCATGACACCTCATGAGAGAAGTCGGCGCAATTGGAGGATACTGCTGAGAAATTGGGATTTTATACTCAACACATCTTGACTCAGGCGTGTAATGCTGGGTTCAGTATGACCCATCTGTATGGCAGATGTTGGTCGGAGCCTCATCTGGTGGAGTTAGTAGACAGGGGGTCTGTAAATTAGTCGCATGAATCCAATCCCCTGTATATGTTGGCTCTCCGAATGGGTGATATGAAGGTTGGTCAATGTGGTCTCTATCACTCAGGTCAATCAAGTCAGGAAGATCGTACGGTGCAGGCCTCTCCATTCGATTTGTCTGATCGACCATGTTGTACCCTAAGGTTAAGTCGGGATGTCTATATGGAAATTGTTGTTCTGTCCCAACTCGAGGTGAATGTGAGGTATGTGGGGTCAACTGATTATGCCAATCATTCATCTCAGTAGTCGCTTGCTCTTGTGGTTGTGGGTCAGGGGTGCAAGAATGTGGGGTAGGTGAGAAGGACGAAGAAGTACGGAAGTCAGTCAGAGTTCTGACTTTGCGGTCGGTGTAAGGGTATGAGGAGGAATAAGTGGGTGGAGATGATCGGAATATGGTCGAAGAAGGGTGACTTGGATATGATGATCAAAATTCTGACATCTTGGAAGGAAATGGGAGAATGAAGCGGATCGAGGAAGAAAGCGTGCAAGTGCACCGAATAACACACAAACAAACAAACACAAGAGCAAACCCTGAGTTCACCTACTCAACACAGTGATGGTCGCAAAAGTCCGACCGTTTATCTTTTCAGTTTTAATTAGGTGATAAATCAAGATATAAATCCAATTACGCAAGGCTAAAAAGTAGGTTTTGGGCACTATCCTAGGGATGTGTCCTCACCTCTCAACAATCACAATTAGCCAAGCATACAATGAGGGTTTTGCTCTCTCAAAACAAGTGTTAGTTTTAATCAGTTTTTTTGTCAACTCTGATTAGCAGTCCCGGTTTTAAGTTTGGTTATCACTTGATTAGTCCACCAAAAAAAGCACGCCTAACGATCAGTCCCGATTTCCTTTTAACCTAAGTTTCAAAAACCAAGGGGAGGGAGTCGAGAAAAGCCGATGCAAATAATGAAATCAATGATGCATGCCCAGTTCAGAAGACTTACAGTGATCCTCGCGCTCTACATGCGGGATGCAAGGCAGAATTGAAATTTTATACTAAATGAATGCAAACGAGAAAACCGTTCCTAAACAGGCAGTTCTATTAGCGAGTGATGAACAAGTTAAATTTGACTAATAGTCCAGCGATCTAAGTGCGTCTCATTAAATGTGATGTGTGGTCCTAAATCTTACGAGCACAAGCAATCAAGATAATCTAATAAAATGCTCTAAGAGCCGCGAGTGCAAATCCTATTCTACGTCAATCAACCATACGACCACGAGCGGGTCCAAAGTCCAGTCCGGATACAAACGCGAGCTCTCAAACAAGAGTCGCTGGAAAGAGCGAATTACCTAAGTTATTACAACACAATAATTACAAAAATTTATAAAAATTCTCTCGAAGATAAATTGATTTTCTTGCTCTTCAGCAGTTGGCGCGCGTCGCGTCCGTCGACCTCCGATGCACTCCAAGTTCACCGGGCCCTCGCAAGAAAAATAAAATTTATGTTAGAGAGATAAAAACAAAATATATACAAGAATATGAAGAGAAATAATTGAAAAAAATGGAAAACTAAATCCAAAATTTTAAATTAGTCCCTAAACCGTTTGCCTCCCCGGCAACGGCGCCATATGACGAGCCGCTAAATACGATATTTAATCCGGTCACGTTGTAGCACGTGTACTTAGCGATTCGGTCAGAACCGATAGAAGATATCCATGAAGAGTGTCTCGGCTTTAATTTATATCCCGGGCATGTCTGGGGTCGAACTCAGGGAGGCAAAAGAACAACTTGGGTTTAATTCAAAAACTTAGATCTTGATATCCAATGCGGTATTTTTTAGATTTTTTAATGCAAAAAGAAATGCCAATGCAAGATGCGGTTGAAATCAAGTTAATAAGAAAATATACAATTTAGCCAAATTAATTTTAATGAGAAATTAGTCCAATTTAGCCAAATTATATTTTTCCAGTAAACTTAATCCAATGATGAATGCAAAACATATTTTTTTAGAATTTTAGGGGTTAAAATGCAACAATGAAAAATGCACACTTTTTATGGGTATTTTTGCAATTTTTAACACAAACAGTAAGCAAAAATTATGAAAAAATTACTGGAATGAAAACATGATGCTAGAAGACTACAATAATTTTTTTGGAATTTTTTGACAAGTTATGAACTTTTTATGGATTTTTTTAGAGAAAATAGAGTGATAATGAGTAAATAATTTCTAATAAATGCACATTGTCAAATTAATAAGAGTGCGAATTATCTCAGAAAGATATTTAGATGAGCAATCCCGTAGAATTAAAATTTTGCAAAAAGGATATTTGTAGATTTAATTAAAAATCAAATACTAAAAACACTCTATAATTTATTTCAGGCACAAGACAACTCCAATGGACGTGAAACTCGGACGATAACTTTATCACATTTCAAGGAATCATTCCTAATTTTTATGGATTTTTTGGAGCAATCGTGAGTTAGATATAATTTTAAGATCACGGTTTGGGTAAAATATGCAATATTCAGTTGAACAATTTTAATAAATTACCCAAAGGCAATAAAAATATAAATAAATATCTATGAGGTATAGAATTTGTTGCTCAACATCAACACATTTTTCATTGAACAAAAAGATGAATTAAATGTCCAAATTAACACACAAACAAAGGGGTGTCTCTGCAAATTAAAGAAAATAACTTACAATAGAAAACATGCACAAGGACCTATTTGTAATTACAAGAAACAATGCAAAAACTTTACACAATTTTTAGAATAAAAAAATTGAAAAGCACCTTTCTTCTTCCTCAGGTCACGATGGTGGAACCCAAAGGAGCGGGGGTCGATGGAGGTCAGCGGCGCGGGTCGGCGACGCCTCCGCGCACGGTAGAGGCACGGGGCGGCGGAGGCGGAGACGCGGCGGGACGCATCGGAGGGCAGGCAGGCGGCGCGGAGCCGCGGGAGCGGCGACAGAGGAAGGGGATCGATCGGGCAGGATGGTTGGGCATCTGCGTGCGCACGGCGGCGCGGCCGCGAGTGGGAGCCGCGGCTGGCTGGAACGGCGAGGAGGGAGGGGGCGGCGGCGGCTTGGCCGCTGCTGCTCCCATGAAGTAGATGGGCGGCGGCGGTGGGTTGCTTCCCACTGCTGCTGCCGTGATTTTTTTTAATTTTTTTAATTTTTTTCTTTTAATGTTTTGATTTAAAAAATGTTGTAAAGACAATTTTTTGTTTTAATTTTTTTAAATTTTTTTAAATTTTCTTTAAACAGGAAATATATACACTAAAAGGAGGGGGGGGGAAATGGTAGTGATCAACACAAAAAGAAAACAAAATATTAGATGAAATAAAATAGCAAGACAAATGAGGAGAAATACTTCCCTGATATTCGCCGGATTTGCGGAGCAGCTATGCTGGACTCCTGTCGTCGCCTCGATCCGATTGGCAAAATAAAATCGAAAAGGCTACGCGAGCTCGATGAGGAACTCGTGACGCGGAGCGGAGCTCCGCAGATCTCGCCTGAAGGAGGTCGTCGCTTGAGGAAGACGCTTCGTCGCTGTCACCAACTCCACGTTCCAAGCTCTCTCCTTTTTCTATAAGAATGGCGGATGGCAAAAAATGAGCATGTACAAATGAATATAAAGAGAAGAGAAAGGGAAGTTAGAATGGTGGTGGTGTTGAATGGGAGGTTAAATTAGTGATGGGGTTAAATGGGAAGTTGGATGAATAATGGTGTTGAATGGAGGTTGATGAAGACTTGGAGGTTAATGGAGGAAAATGCAAGTTATTGTAGAGAATGTGAATGCAATAAAATTAGGTTACTAGAATACAATAAAAAACATAAAGATAAGAAAAAATAGTGGAAAATTTACCAAAGAAGACATACAACATGTACATTTTTTTTGTTTGCGTTTCCATTTTATATATTTTTTTTGTCTTTTTAATAGTAGCTATGTACAACAGGAAAATACGATAAAATACTACAATAAAAATACAACACAATCATTATTTTTTTGTATTTTTAGTGATTAGGAAAGATAAAATAAAAAAATGAAGAAAGAATGAATATATACATAATGTACATGTAGGTCCCAAAATCCAACTTTTGCAAATGAGCTCCGATTTTAATGAAACCACTTCCATTGTATAGATAATTTTCTAACTTGAACATTAAAATGAGTTTGGTAAATTTGGAGTTCATACGGAGCGGGAATTTAGCTTGGAAGTTGGACTTTACGGCCTTTTCTCTTTGGGATCTAGGAGCATTTATTTGAGGTGAAATTTATTTTGTATTTTTGGATTTTTATTTACATTTTTATGAACAAGATAGAGAAAGAATAAGCCAAAAAGGAGTTGAAATAAAATTATTAAAAATACATGAAGTTTTGGGCTATTTACATGTATAAAACTCCTTTATTTTTGCGGCTTTTTATGTGTAATTTATTTTGTACAATCTAATATACAATAATTAGTGTATTTTATTTACAAGAGTCTTTGCTAATTTATGGATTTTATGGACATTTATTTGGGAATTTACTTGGGGATTTTGCTAAGATCAAGATATTAAGATGATGAATCGTGGATTCATCAAATATTAGGTCAAAAACCGCTAAAATACAAAATGTACAAAAGAGGTCCAAAACCCAACCTTCACATATGAGCTCCGATTTACTTGAACTTGGTATTGTTTTGAAGGTATTTGAATGTAAATTAGTTCAAAAGTAAGTAGGATCAAATCAGACATTGGATGAGAAAGATATCAAGGTTTTAGTCTGAAAATCCTAGAACTAGGGTTTGGGTTTTCGGTCCATTTATTTAGGTTAGTGATTTTTTTATATTTTTTATTTATTCTTGTTAGTTATATGTACACGATGGAGGTAGTTTCAGGTCATTTGGAGTTAGTATGAATTAGTTAAAAATCAGGGAAGTTATGCTATTTTATAGGGCAATTGGGCTGAGATTTTTGGCTTCTTATTTTATGCAATTATGAGTGATAAAATGCAATTATTATCAAAACATGCATGAATGCTAATTATGCAATATAAATGAAGAATTGCCAATGAATTTTAGTAATTTGAGATTAATTCAGGACTTTTGATGAATATGAGATTCATCAACAGAAGGCGACAGTCTTTGTCTTCTTGTTCCATCGCATTCTCCCACCTCAATCCGCCTTCTCCTTTACTATTGGAGGAGAACCCATAAGGGTCTCATCTTCTCCGTTCGATATGCCCTCCGCTTCATTCACCATTGCACGTAAACACATCAATGTTTTCTCGGCTATTGCTCTCTAACCATGCAGGTTGAAAAACCCTTCAATGGGAGGAGATCTCGAAGAATCTCTGATCTGGAGCTCAATCATTAATGCTTCTCCGTCTTTACCGACTGTCGGACGCTCACACACCTCCACTGACCTTGCATCTCCCTCGTGGAGACCTGGGCGACCTTACCCGAGTATCCGAAGAGGAATATCGATGCGGAGGAGGAACGAGGCTCTTGCTAGAGCCCCGCCTCGTACCTGCCACTCAAGGTGGAGCAGATGAGACACGGCGTATAGTTGCCGTCAGATCACGCCTATTTAGGTGTGATCTAATGACTGTGATTAGGCCACATCCAAGGTCTGAGCCTACAGTCTTGTATACAACCAAGCCCCAGCAGAAGCACGACAAACTGCCACGTGGCCCAGACCAGGCCTCCTAGCCGAACCTGGAGTCACGTGCATCTCTACATGTAATTTTGGGTTATTTGCAGAGCTAACCTATCCTATTCCACTAATTACAAAAATACGCCCACGTAGGGGGTTAATCAATAAATTTCAAGGTTGATTTTTATTATTTGCATTTCAATCCCCTTAGGAACCTGTTGGTGAGATTTGTGTTATGTTTTGTTATGTTTTTACTACATTTATGACCCTAAACCTAATTACGAATAACTTGAGCATATTTTATCCAAATGAAGTAATTTTAGTGGCGTTATTATCCTTGTTTCATTATATTTCTCATGGATGCATGTATTCTCTGATTTGATGCATAATGATTGTTTAATTGATTAGAGATAAATGAGCTGCTTAAATCTTTATTTTATGAAATTTGGCTTAGATTAAATTGCTTAGTCAAATATTGATTTTACTCTGATTATTGCTTAATTTGACTCATTAATATTAGGGCAGAAATATATGTATGTTCATCAAAGCACCATTCCTAACATGCATTAAAATATTTTCGAACTCATTTCATTTCATGCATGCATTTGTGATGTGCATTTTACATTGTTTGCATGAATTTGTTTGTTAGGACCTAAATGATTTATTTAGCCCTTAGCGTAGATATTTTAACACCTAAATAATCGTATTATGGCACATGTCCTTGTGTTCAACCCTGGACTTGCCAGGTTATAAATTCAAGCCAAATCCTCCTCACGGAGGTCATTCATTCGGTTCTGTATGATACGCTAAGTACTCGTGCTACAACATATACATTTTAATACATGTACTTAGCGATTCATCACATGCAAATGGAATTGGGCCTTGAAGTGGCCCGGTTGTCTACACAAGTAATAGGTACGACTACCTGCATGTGACAAGCTCCCTCTAGAAGCAAAACTGTTGCCCCCAAGCCTACGGCTCTGTGTCTGTGTAGGGGTTGAGAAGAAACTGAACTGTGTACTGCCAAGGCATGACCCAAGGTATGGGATGGTGCGAACATGTTAGTGGACGGTGTCTTCACTGTCAGGTGGTGGCGATAATCTCTACGGAATTGAGAGAAGTCCCAATATGCAACTCTGTTAGGTTGGGGTAGAGGTACATGTGCCTAACCTCTCTATAACCAACCCTATGTGGCCTCCCACTTCGTTGCCTTCATAGTAAACTCCTTTATGGAGGTAAGTTCCAAGGTGGAAAGTCTATCCTGAATCTCCTCGTGCATCTCGCGGATGAACTTCTGCAAGTTCTTCTGCAGGTAAGTTGTCGTGGCAGGGGAATGGCGAGACAATTATATGTATCGGATCATGCACTCTTGGGCCATCATCGACCCCTGTGTAAACTAAATGAACTCTCTCCTCTGATCCTCTACCTAATGATCTGGGTAAAACTCTATGCGGAACTTGTCGAAGATGACCTCTCAAGTGATGGGAACATTCAAGTGTGCCTTGGTGGCATTCGACCACTACTCTGCGTACCCAGTAAGATAGTGAGCAAAAGATACCCAAGTGTCCTCAGGTGCATGTGTCATCCTCAGAACTTTGGCCACATGTTCCATCCACAGCTCTGCATCATCAGGGGTGGTGGTACCATCACCCGCTAGTATGCCACATAGATGATTTGATGCCTATGCAAGGCTCAGTATCCTCCATCTGCACATGCTCCAAAGAGAATGACAGGTCTACACTCTCCCTCCCCGTCATGAGAGGGACGATAGGAGGAGTTCTCCTGCTGCTGGAGCCGCTGCTCGATCGCCTCTTGGCGCTACTGGATGCCCTTTACCGCCTGTACAAGGAAGGCCAACTGCTGCACTACATCTGGATCTACATGAGGCAGCATGGTTTTGTATAAAGAGCCATAACATTAATAATTTCTTTACTTAAGAGAGATATATGGACATGGATATAAAATATTCAACTCTTCTTTTGATTCTTATTGGATCAGAAGACATTCAACACTATTTTGTATTCCTAACACCAATGAAGAATGATATGTGTAAAATGGAATGGATTACCATTGCTCTGATACCAAACTACGACGACCGTACCCATAATATCTGGTACAAGGTAAACAGATCTCCATGCACATACATTCCAAATTCGAAATACACAATAATATAAAAATGAGAAAATATAAAAAAAGTCTGGAATTAAAAATTTTCCATCCATTAATAACATATCCATCATTGCATTTCATTATAATCCCATCCCCGTCCACAAAATATGTTACATGTATGCTTTCTGAAATAATATTCCATGCATGCATGGTACATATCATGTCTCCCAAAACATTACAAGTAATGTGTAAACAGTGAAAACTACAAGTAACTATACCACAAAAAGGAAGTCGTGTAGCTGCACAAAAAGAAGTAGCTCTAAGTAAACAAGTTCCGCTCACTACTATGGCTTCTGCTGAGAACATGTGGATCCAACACGTAGGTACATTATGAGCAAAGTTGCTCAATACGATATAAAATTTATAACATGCAAGACATAATTAAAAAGTGTACAAAAGAAATAACATGGTAGATTGTCCTCACAAAATTTTTTAATCATTATTATTTGATTTGGATCACCCAAGCTTCGAGGATATCCTATGGTCTTGGTCCGGGTGAGACCTCACACTATGACTCTAAGGCAAGAAGAAGATCTTAGGATTGAGGTGTCTCCGCAGGCATGCGGTGGAGTACAATGCATACTAAGTTCCTAACATGTCTACTTGGCTTCACTTATATGTCCACTTGGCTTCACTCTGAGTGTGGGGTCTCATCCACTTGTATTTCCGATTCCCATAGCAATTTCCAACCCATCAATCATCGTGAATAACCCAAGTCCACTACCCACGTGTAAGAGTCCATCGTGATGTAGGGCATGAGTCAGGACACTGATTTTCAAGATCATTCTTACCATAGGCCTAATCACCATGAATAACCCAATCCTCCTTATGTAAAGGAGATTTTCATTTACAACTTCATTAAGCAAATTTTCCTGGAACTCCCCACATAGCGTTCTGATGAATCCACATTTCATCATCTTTATTCTATCATTTTGGCCTCAAAAACCCTTGCAAATGCATGTAAATACCCTTAATTTCCGCATCTTAGTATTCGTCCATGTATATGTAAATAGCGTATAAAATGCAGTTTTTAAAACCAAAATAATAGAATACAGAAAAGAAAAGAAAAGGAATAAAATATTGTAAATATTTTATGACCCAAAACCCCGAGACCTAGGCATCTAGACGAATAGGTCGACAAGGAATAAAGTAGGGGGAGATAAGGGCCAAAATACAATACAAATACCTTTTATTTTATCATTTCTTTATTCATTTTGGGACCTATTTTTGGTTCCACTTTTTATACCTCAAATAAAGAAACTTTGTACATGAAAGTTGTAGATCATTAAATAAAGAAAAATACAAAATTGATTTCACATAAAAATAATGTACAAATAAAAAGTTATGATCTGAATAAGATTCCAAAATCCCAACTTCCCAGACCTGTATCTCTCAAATAAAAACTCGAAAAACATCAAAGTCACCTTTAATTGTATATAATTTTAAATAAGCTATTTAATAAAGGTGGTTTTGCATTTGACGGAGTTACGGTTTGAAAGTTGAGTTTTGGACCCCTATAGTATACTTGTACAGATTGAAATATTCATTTTATTATTTATTCATTATTTTTATAATTTTATATTCTTATAATTTTGTAAATATTATTTATAATACATATGTACATTAAAATCAGAATAAAAACCTAAAGAAAATACAAAAATAAAATACTTGAATATAACACATAGGTATAATACCTGTACATATACCTATATAATTAATTCTCCTATTTTATTAAGTATAAAAAACACTTAAGAAAAATAAAATACAAATATATTTAAGTATATAAAAATAAGTTATAAATATATAAAATATTAAACAAAATTAATAAAAGTAAATACACAAAATAAAAATAAAATATTAAAATATATAGATGTGTATACCTATATAGGCCTAGAAAGGCAACTCGTATTTTTAGACCTCATGAAAATAATTAAAAATCATATTAAAATACTTCAGAAAATAATAAACATTTGTTATTTTATAATCTAAAAATAATAAATTCATTTACTATTTTTAAATAAATTTCTAATTATTTTTCGTAGGGTTTTTCCTGGTTGGTCCACGTGGACCAACCAGGTGACAGTCAGCGTTGATATCCCGATCAACTGGCTGTCCTCCCCGCCTGTCCCCTTGTCAGACCTCGTTTTTGGCCATGTTTGAAATTTTTTCGATGTCAAACCGCTCTTTCTTTCGCGATACATCCTTCATGCCTTTTGTACCTCGATCATTGCTCTTTCACGCCCTAGGCTTTCATAGAGCCGAGGTGCGTCGATTTTGTCGATCCATCTCGATCTTTGGAGCCTGGTTGTCGGCCCTTCATATGCCCCCTCGATTTTCAAACAAAAATTTGAACCCCATTCTGACAATTTCTTCTCCATTTCTCGCGCTCCCTTGCAAGGAGGAGGTGACAGCTTCTCCAGGTAGCCGTTAGAAGGATCGAGGAGGGCCCAGGGCATTCCACCACCTCCGGCGAAGTCCCTTGCCGTCGAGGTTCCCCCTCAGGTATACCACCTTCGAGGGCTTTACTTTTCTTCTATTTCTCTTGTGTATTTTGTTCCCAGTAGTCCTAGGATTAGATCCCCATCATTAACTCCGCGTTTCGACCATTCAAGCACCCAAATCGAGCCCTCGCTAGAGTGGCTCCGACCACCACCTCGCGCTGCCGTTTCTTGCACCCATTCCACCACCACGGGGTCGAGGCACTTTGACCTCGACCCTCTCATGATTTTTGCAGGTCCTGGAGCGTCAAAGCAATACCTGGGGCTCGTTTTGAGCTTCGCCAGAGGTCGAGGAGCCCGCCAGCTCCGCCGCCTTCCCCAGCGAGCTCCGACCCATGCCGGAGTATTTTAGAGCCCCCAGGAGATAAAAGACCTTCCCAGGAGTCCGCTGACCAATTTTGGAGTTCTAAGAATGCTGGAGGATGGAGCTTGAGCTCGGGGAAGCTCACCTCGTCGGTGTTGCTTCCCCGTTCTTGCTCCGCACCCCAGTACCGTTGGATCTTGGCCGCCTCCCAAATTGCACGCCAACTGTTAGATCTTCCCCAGCCGCTACTGTTTGATCAACCAAGGAGATCTAATCACGGCCGCTCGCTGTGAACCGTCATCGGCCGTTCGTTTAGCGGCATGTGTCAAATGAACCTTCCACCACCGTGGGATCGTCAGGCGTTGGGCATTTTGCACCTAAGCCGTCGCCATTTTGTTTATTTAATTATTAGTATTTAAACTTTCATTTGTAGTGTAAAAAGTTTGTAATATTTGCATTTAGACCCCTAAACTTTTAATATTTTCATTTAGGTCCTATCCACGTCACCTCACATGACCCGTGCATGTGGGGTGGTGGAACTTTTGCAGGGACCCCCTGTGGGTTTCGTTATTTCGTTTAAGTCGAGGAACTTTTTAATTAAGTGTAATAATTTTGGAGAAATTGTAACTTAGCCCCTTAAGTTTTGTTATTTGCGTTTCGGTCCTCGCTAGGCGCGTGCTAGTCATGTGCGGGGTTGGGATTTTTGCAGGCGTACCCTTGTGGGTCTGGTTATTGTATTTGGTCCTGGAACTTTGTTTATTAGTTATATATTTTGTGAAAATTGCACTTTGGCCCCTGAGTTTCTGGATAATTACATTTATGCCCTTGCTTGTAGTGTATTTTCTATTTGTTATCTCTATTTATTTCATGCATCTATAAAATCATAAAAATTCCCAAAAAATTAATTTAAGCTCATGTTTAGTTGCTCTTTCATGTCATATTTTTAATTTGCATTTTTATTGCATTTCATATTTATAAAAATTCAAAAACATGCATTTTTGCTATTGTTTGCATTAGAAAATATCAAAAAAATATTAAAACCCCTTGAAAAATTCTAAAAAATACGAAAAATCACTAAAACATTCAAAGTAAAACTCTTAAAAATTAGAAAACCCCTAAAAACTTCATAAAAATATCAAAAATTCCAGAAAAATCCTAAAAATATAATTTTGGTCTCTGAGTTTTCTTTGATTTGTTATCTTTTATTTAAAATTCGCTTGAGGATTTTTGAACTTTGTTTAATATTTTTCATCCTCAGTTTTGTCTCAGCCTTTTATTTTTCCAATGTTTGCAGTATTTTTAAATTTAAAAAATACCAAAAAATTATAAAAAACTTACAAAAATTACAAAAACATTATAAAAATATAAAAAAGCCTAAAAAGATTTTATTTCCTAGTTTCTGCTTATCTTTGCTTATTTTTCTCTATATATTATATCTCCTTTTCCTTCGTTGTATAAATATTCTAGTAAAAAAACGAAATTATAAAAAATTACAAAATATAAAAAAAATATAAAATCAAAAGTTAAAAAATTAAAATAAAAAATATATAAAAATAAAAACCCACAAAAATAGGATACTCGTAGGCATTTGATCACTTTCACATTTTTGTGCATTATTGCCCTGATCTATCTTGCTTGCTCCCTGAGTTCGACACTCTACACATACTTGCATCTATACACACTTATTGTAGAGTTATAATAAATTTTAACTCCACATTTTCTTTTCATTGTTTGATTGTTGTTGTGGGTTAATTGTTGATTTGACCTGGATTTCGTGTGGTCGGTTCAGCGACTGAGTTCTCTCCTTGTGTGGAACTTAAGACCACTTATTTTTGGGTTAATAAAATGGCGCCGTTGCCTGGGAGCAACAACGTATGGATCGCTTCTTTATTCTTGAGTATGATTATTTGCCTATCATTTTTCATTTATTTTCATTAGTCTTGATATATATTTTGAGAAATTTGACCACTCTTCTTTGTTGACTTGTGCGAGGTACCGCGGATCAAGGGAGGCGCATTTCCTTAGGCACATGTGCACCCACGTGAAACCAGCTCTAGCTTGCCTAGGACCGAAAGAGACGTAGAGGATTTTTGAAGACCGAGCTCCATCTTTGGTTGTAGCATTTTCTTTTCTTGTATTTATTGTGTAATTTGAAGTGAGTGAGAGACCCTCCATTATTGTAATAATACAGGTACTTGAACTTTGGACTCTCGAGCCTAATTTCCAGGTGTTTGTACACTTGGGGGCTCACCACGATTTTCACGGTTTTCTTCGCATCTTTTTTATTTTGTTTTCCGGTTTTGTTTTCTTTATTTGTGTGATTGAGCCCTTAGATTTAGGATTTGCTTGGCGATAGAGTAAGTCCAAACACACTAATCACCATTACATGCTCCTATAGAGAACGTTTGGACTTAGTCAAACTTTGAAAATCATGCTTCACGCTAATAGCAACTTCTCATCCTAGAGCGATTTCATCGGCTTACATCTGCATATAGTTTAGGTTTCAATTCTGCTGAGCATCCTTGCATGTAGAGTGCTGGAGGCAAGGTGAGCATTTACGCTTTAGCATTCATCATCGTTTACCGCTTGCATTGCTTTTCCGACTCTTCCTCTGATTTTGATCACCCAGGTGCTTAAAAGAATTGATTCCTCGTTATGCGCGTGCATTCTCACTAAAAATCCAAAAAAGGTGATAACAAATAAAATTGGGACTGTTAATACTACTCGACCCTAAAATCGATCAAAAAGAGAAATCTTGTCTTGGGGCGAGTAATCCCCTCATTGTCTTCGCTTTTACTTGCTCACGCACACACTAAGGATTAGTGCCCAAATCCCATTCATCCCTT
Organism: Ottelia alismoides; assembly: GCA_037367405.1. Classification (NCBI taxonomy): domain Eukaryota; kingdom Viridiplantae; phylum Streptophyta; class Magnoliopsida; order Alismatales; family Hydrocharitaceae; genus Ottelia; species Ottelia alismoides. The sequence goes on along the minus strand of JAZKJV010011719.1, from coordinate 956,307 downwards.
GAGTGTTTACGCAATATTTTGACTTCCCACCTAACTCTAAAACAGACAAGATAAAAGGACCGACTTTTCGGTCTCTACCGAGTTGAGTAGGTGAATTGAGGGTTTGTTTTGTGTGTGTTTGTTTGTACTTGCTTGTGTGTATACTAGATCATCCCTATGCAATTGCGCCTTCCTCTTTGCTCTCTTGATTTGACCTTCGTGCTCTCCCGACTATCATTTTCTTTTATTTTTGAGATGGACCCCTGGAGCGTATTTTATCCGGACTTTGTAGACCCCTCGTTCACTCCAGCCGGTCCACCTCCCTTTTATCAGGAGGATCCTCCTCCTATTTTTTCTGATTTTTGTACATACTCGCCTCAGCCATAGTATCAGACCTCGGACTTCTACCCACATCCACCTCCACCTTCTTACTTTCCACCTTCACATCCACCCGAGACTGATTTATTGGCGTCACCTCCCTCAATCTCCATGAGTGATATCTTGAACCGAATGATAGAGCACATTAATTTGATTAATGATGATCTTGCTATCTTGAGGAATAAACCAGATCGAATCTCCATTCGTCGAGGTTACGAATTTCCTTGTGGGTGATCATGGGAGATTGCAATCGCCCAAAACACAAAAAAATGAGAAAAATTTAAAAACACAAAAAGATTTTGGGAGACACATGATTGATTCAGACTGTGAGGAGAGTGCTCACTTGCCAGACCCTTTGACCACACAACATTTCACAACTTGTCCACCTTCGACCCCGAGGATTTCGCTGTATAGTTTGCTCTTGGCATGCCTCATGTACATGCTGATTCCAACCTTCTCCCTTGTATGGAGGAGGTCCAAAAGTTCAAAAAAATGTTGACTGAACCCGAAGTGGTGTCCACTATTCATGAGATCATCCGTGCCCCACTTCAGCAGGCCATGACCCAATTATCTGCTCCTCTTCCTAAGAAGAGAAAGAGGAGGAGCAGATCTGAGAGTCATATCTTGACCATGGCCACTGCCCAGGCCATCACACACTGTCCCATTCCTAGGAAGAGGAACACAGCTACACCATTCATCACCTGCACCATCTCTGACCACACTTGTGATCACACTCTCCTGGACGGTGATGCTTCGATTAGCATTCTACCCTTCTCGCTGGTACAGTCTCTTCACTTAGGGCCTCTCAAGAAGACTAGGATGATAGTTCAGTTTGCTGATGGATCTATCAAGAGGCTAAAGGGTATCCTTGAAAATACCGTCATTTCGATTCAGGGCATGAGCTACAATGTTGATTTTGTCATACTGCCCATGGAGACCTCCATAGGGGATCCCTCTCCAGTCATCTTGGGACGACCATTCCTCGCCTCTACGAGGGTCGTTATTGACTATGGATCAGGAGAGATTTTCTTCCGTCCTGTTGACGAGAGCAAGGTGACCACCATCGCATCCACTACCGAGCAGAGACCTACACCTGATGCACCTTCACCGATTCTAGCTGACTCCGAGGCCTGTGACTTATCTGATGATATTAGAGAAGTTTGCTTGATGACCGCTGATGAGACCCGAGAAATCCTCCGAAAGGGGGAAGACTCAGAAAGCATAGACCTCGAAGTTCCTCCTTCTGGTGTGTGGAGATGTGTTGATGAAATCCGCGGGATTTACATGATTGATACCATAGAGCAGAGGGCAGACACCAAAATTAGACAGGACGGACCTGGTTTGACTACTTCCACTGATAAGTCCGTTCCTGGTCACTCAAAAGTGGTTATGATTGAGGCCGATTATGATCTTAACGCTTATTTTCAGAAATTCGGGCCTTTTGATGAAAAAGATGATCCGGGTAAGATTATTGAGGACAAACAAAGTTCAACTACTTCCACTGATGACTTCGTTCCTTTTGGTTTTGACCTGGACGAGACCTCGCAGGACGACTCCGATTACACTTCTTCTAATGATGATGAGTTCATCCCATTCCACTTTGATATCAGCGAGACCCCCAAGGCCAGATCTAGCTGTACTTCTTCCACTCACCCGTCTGCGCCTTCACACCATAGGACCACCAAGGGCGAACCTAGCCATACTACTTCCATTGACTAGTTCGTGCCTTTTCGATTTGACTCCACTGAGGGCCTTCACCCTGTCGACCCTGATCGGTTAGTGTCATTTGAGGACCCCGATGTCGACCTGCACCTTACCAGATCCATCCCTCAGCGGTCCCGCAAGAAGGTTCGCTTTCTACCTTCTTGATCATGTGTACATCCATCTCTATTGTACATCCGTTTCTATGTATCTCTATCCATCTCCCGTATTGCACATCCACCCATTCTTGTGTTTGCCTTACTTAGGACGTACTTTGTCCTAAGTATAGGGGGGTGGACAAGCCGAGTGTTCATTCTTCGTTCCATTTCATCACTCCTGTTGTTGCCTATACTTAGGGCTTCTTTTACCCTAAGTATAGGGGGAGTGGTGTGTGCATTCTCACGATCTCTTCTTCCATTTTCATCTCTTTTCTTAGTTTTTTCTTTCTTCTTTTCCTTTTCTATCTTCTATGTCTGTCAAAAAGGTGTCACCCCTTGTAGACAATTTTCTATACTTAAGACGTACTTTGTCCTAAGTATAGGGGGGTGTGCACCCTGAGTTATTCTTTGATCCTCTCCATTGTCTCCTCTTCTTGTCAATACTTAGGGATATTTTACCCTAAGTATAGGTGGAAGACAATCTGAGTACGGTCTGTTCATTCCCACCCTTGACCCTCCCTGCTTTGTGTACAGTCTGCTATACTTAGGATTATTTGATCCTAAGTATAGGGGGGACGGTCAACTTCTCATTTATTCGTTCATTCATTCCTTTATTTATTTATTTATTCTTTAGACTTGTCTATACGTAGTATGAGTTACGTCTTCTCTTTTCTCTCCGATCTATGAGGACATAGTTCAAGCTAAGTGTAGGGGGATCGTATATACTGTGTATATACTTTAGCCATAACTCGTACTTTCGTATTTTCTTAATAATTATGGCTAATAATTCTTTAAAATTCATTAAAAACCTTAATAAAAAGATGCTATTAGTCCTCAAATTCTTTTTGTACTTACTGATTAATAAATCAGGTGAAACTGTTTTTTGCAAAATGTTTGAAGAATAGTTTGAAAATCTTTGTGAAAATCTTTTGAAAACTATTTTGAAAATGTTTTGTTACATGTTTTCAACCTTCGTAATTATATTTTTGTTTGTAAAATTTATTTTCTTTATGTAAAATAAAGTGTTTGAAAAATGGTTGTAAAGAATATTTTGAAAAACCTATCTATACTGTTTGAAAAACCTTTGCAAAATGATTTTCAAATGTATGTACATGTTTGTAAAATGTTTGTAAAAATTATTTTGTACTATAACATTTCAAAGTGTTTGTAAAATGACTTTTAAATAAGTTTAAGGAATATATACATCACACCAAAATCCATTATATACTTATAAAATTGATCACTTACACTTGTAGATTCTTAAAATCCACTTCTTGTAAATATAAGATGCATTCCCGTGTAAATATTTTTACCTAATTTTTAGCCAAAATCTTTTTGATCTCAAAAATCCCAAAAACATTTGCAAAATTAAAATACCAAAAACATTTGAAAAATCCTTTTGAATAAAAAAACATATGCATCATCTTTTCAAAAATCCATAAAAAGTTCAAAATCTTTGAAAATTGCATCACAAAAATATTTCCTGCATTCTGCATAGCATTTGCATAGAATGAGCATTTTTCGGATTAAGTTTGATAGTTGAATGAGTCTAAGTAAAATCCGGAGATTGGAGGGCTTGGTTGGACCTTAAAATCTACCTAATAACAGGAACCTTATTGCAACTGGAATTGAGGTACTTCAGGTCTAGTTGACTTAATTCTTTGAGGATTACGGGACTTGGTTCAATGGATTCTTGACTGCCTAAGTAGAGTATTTCGGAGCACATGCACGACTCTTGTTGACAATGACCTAACTTGGACACCTGCACCTTTTACATGGCTCAACTCAGTTGGAATGGTGAGGGGGTTGGATTTACCGATATGAGACACACACAAGTGGAAACATTTGTCCTCCTCTAGGGAGGGAAGTGCACCCCAACCCATCCAGTGATGAGGAATTCTAAAGACAGGCGAGTATGGATTGCAATAAAGCTTCAAAAGAGGGATAGTCTACTGGCTCAAGAGGAAAAACTCTCTATGTAAATGTTTTTGTATATAGTATTCAAAACAATGGACAGGCCTGCACAAAAATAAAATGCCTCCCAAAGTATGTATGTTGTACAAAAAATAAGCAAGCTTGAGTTCCAAAATCATATCATGTGAGCGTGCAGCTGGATGACTTGACTACACTGGTCTTGCATTCCAGGATAGGTAGCTATACTGGCTACCGTCCATTCTCCTCTTCACCCCCTCCTCTTGAGATGGTTGCCACTTGAACTAAGAAGGGAATACCCCGCTCCTCGAGGAAGGAGTTATTGGATTGGGGAATCATTGGGTTGTCATGCTGGAGATGTCAGTCTCTTTGTCATTCTAGTTGGGGAGAGCCACTATAACTTACACTGTATGAGTCAGATTCATAGTCGTAAGGGTATGCGTATGAGTTGAGATATTTCTGACCTGGCTATTAAGGAGACTTGAGCAGAGTTTTGGGATTCTCGAAGGCTGTTGGATTTCAAATCCAGTTCTCATTAAGGTTCCGCCCACACTAAATTTCCAAAAGTATGACTTAAGCTCCAAACTTTGATTTTGCGAAGACAAGTTTGACAATTAAACTTAATCCATCTTTCTTCTTTTTCTTTTCTTTATTTTTCTTCCTGCACTTATTGCATAAGTGTTTGCTAGGGACTAACAAAGGCAAAGTATAGGGGGATAATGAATCCACATTTCATCATCTTTATTCTATCATTTTGGCCTCAAAAACCCTGACAAATGCATGTAAATACCCTTAATTTCCGCATCTTAGCATTCATGCATGTGTATGTAAATAGCATATAAAATACAGTTTTTAAAGTCAAAATAATAGAATACAGAAAAGAAAAGAAAAAGAATAAAATATTGTAAATATTATATGATCCAAAACCCGAGCGCTAGTCATCTAGATGAATAGGTCGACAAGGAATAAAGTAGGGGGAGATAAGGGCCAGAATACAATACAAATACCTTCTATTTTATCCTTTCTTTATTCATTTTGGGACCTATTTTTGGTTCCACTTTTTATACCTCAAATAAAGAAACTTTGTACATAAAATTTGTAGATCATTAAATAAAGAAAAATACAAAATTGATTTCACATAAAAATAATGTACAGATAAAAAGTTATGATCTGAATAAGATTCCAGAATCCCAACTTCCCAAACCTGTATCTCTCAAATAAAAACTCGAAACACATCAAAATCACTTTAATTGTATATAATTTTAAATAAACTATTTAATAAAGGTGGTTTCGCATTTGGCGAAGCTACGGTTTGAAAGTTGAGTTTTGGACCCCTATAGTATACTTATACAGATTAAAATATTCATTTTATTATTTATTCATTTATTTTTATAATTTTATATACTTATAATTTTGTAAATATTATTTATAATATATATGTACATTAAAATCAGAATAAAAACCTAAAGAGAATACAAAAATAAAATGCCTGAATACAACACATGGGTATAATACCTGTACATATACCTATATAATTAATTCTCCTATTTTATTAGGCATAAAAACACTTCAGAAAAATAAAATAAAAATATATTTTAAGTATATAAAAATAAGTTATAAATTTATAAAATATTAAAACTTAATAAAATTAAACACACAAAATAAAAATAAAATATTAAAAAATATAGATATGTATACCTATATAGGCCTAAAAAGGCAACTCGTATTTTTAGACCTTATGAAAATAATTAAAAATCATATTAAAATACTTCAGAAAATAATAAACATTTTTATTTTATAATCTAAAAATAATAAATTCATTTACTATTTTTAAGCGAATTTCTAATTATTTTCGCAGGGTTTTTCCTGGTTGGTCCACGTGGACCAACCAGGTGACAGTCAGCGTTGACCCCCCAGTCAACTGGCTATCCCTCCCCGCCTGACCCCTTGTCAGACCTCATTTTTGGCCATGTTTGCAATTTTTTCGAGGTCAAACCGCTCCTTCTTTCGAGATACATCCTTCACGCCTTTTGTACCTCGATCATTGCTCTTTCATGCCCTAGGCTTTCATAAAGCCGAGGTGCGTCGATTTTGTTGATCCATCTCGATCTTTGGAGCCTGGTCGTCACCCCTTCATAAGCCCCCTCGATTTTCAAACAAAAATTTGAACCCCATTCTGCCAATTTCTTCTCCATCTCTCACGCTCCCTTGCAAGGAGGAGGTGACAGCTTCTCCGGGTAGCCGTCAGAAGGATCGAGGAGGGCCCAGGACGTTCCACCACCTCCGGCGAAATCCCTTGCCGTCGAGGTTCCCCCTCAGGTATACCACCTTTGAGGGCTTTACTTTTCTTCTATTTCTCTTGCGCATTTTGTTCCCAGTAGTCCTAGGATTAGATCCCCACCATTAGCTCCGCGTTTCGACCATTCAAGCACCCAAATCTAGCCCACGCCGGAGTGGCTCCGACCACCACCTCGCGCTACTGTTTCTCACACCCATTCCACCACTGCGGGGTCGAGGAACTTTGCCCTCGACCCTCTCACGATTTTTACAGGTCCTGGAGCGTCAAAGCAACACTTGGGGGCTCATTTTGAGCTTCGCCGGAGGTCCAGGATCCCGCCAGCTCCGCTACCTTCCCCAGCAAGCTCCAGCCCACGTCGGAGTATTTTGGAGCCCCCAGGAGATAGAAGACCTTCCCAGGAGTCCGTCGGCCAATTTTGGAGCTCAAAGAATGCTGGAGGACAGAGCTCGAGCTCGGGGAAGCTTGCCTCGCCGGTGTTGCTTCCCTGTTCTTGCCCCGCCCCCAGCGCCGTTGGATCTTGGTCGCCTCCCAGATTGCACGCCAACCATTAGATCTTCCCCAGCCTCCACCGTTCGATCAGCCAAGAGATCTAATTGCGGGCGTTCGCTGCGAACCGTCATCGGCCGTTTGTTTTGCGCCACGTGTCAAGTGAACCTTCCAGCGCCGTCGGATCACCAGGCATTGGGTATTTTGCACCTAAGCCCTCGCCATATTATTTATTGAATTATTAGTATTTAAACTTTCATCTGTAGTGTAAAAATTTATAATATTTGCATTTAGACCCCTAGACTTTTAATATTTGTATTTAGGTCATGTCTACGTCTCCTCACGTGACCCGTGCACGTGGGGTGGCGGAAATTTTATAGGGACCCCCTGTGGGTTTCATTATTTCGTTTAAGTCCAGGAACTTTTTAATTAAGTGTAATATTTTTGGAGAATTGCAACTTAGCCCCTCAAGTTTTGTTATTTGTGTTTCGATCCTTGCAAGGCGCGTGCTAGTCACGTGCGGGGCTGAGTTTTTTGCAGGCGTACCCTTGCGGGTCTGGTTATTTGTATTTGGTCCTAGAACTTTATTTATTAGTTATATATTCTGTGGAAAATTACACTTTGGCCTTTGAGTTTCTGGATAATTACATTTATGCCCTTGCCAATAGTATATTTTTTATTTGTTGTCTCTATTTATTTCATGCATCTATAAAATCGTAAAAGTTCCCAAAAAAATTAATTTAAGCTCTTGTTTAGTAGGTTTTTCATGCCATATTTTTAGTTTGCATTTTCATATGTATAAAAATTCAAAAACATGCATTTTGCCACTATTTGCATTAGAAAATACCAAAAAATATTAAAACCCCTTGAAAAATTTTACAAAAAAATATCTTTTGTGTGTTTCTGTGTATATTAACTTATATCTAAAAATCACTAAAACAATCAAAGTAAAACTCCTAAAAATTAAAAAACTCCTAAAAACTTCATAAAAATCTCAAAAATTCCAGAAAAATCCTAAAAATATAATTTTGATCTCTAAATTTTCTTTGATTTATTATCTTTCATTTAAAATTTGCTTAAGGATTTTTGAACACTGTTTAATATTTTTCATCCTCAGTTTTGTCTCTACCTTTTATTTTCTCCACTGTTTGCAGTATTTTTTATTTTAAAAAATACCAAAAAATTAGGAAAAACTTAGAAAATTTACAAAAACATTATAAAAATATAAAAATCCCAAAAAGATTTTACTTCCTGGTTTTCGCTTATCTTTGCTTATTTTTCTCTATACATTATATCTCCTTTTCCTTCGTTGTATATATATTCTATTAAAAGAAAAAAATTATAAGATTACAAAATATTAAAAAAGAAAAAAGAAAATATAAAATCAAAAATATATAAAATTTAAAACCCACAAAAATAGGACACTCGTAGGCATTTGATCACTTTCACATTTTTGTGCATTATTGCCCTAATCTATCTTGCTTGCTCCCTGAGTTCGACACTCTACACATACTTGCATCTATAAACACTTATTGTAGAGTTATAATAAATTTTAACTCCACATTTACTTTTTATTGTTTGATTGTTGTTGTGGGTTAATTGTTGATTTGACCCGGATTTCGTGTGGTCGGTTCAACGACTGAGTTCCCGCCTTGTGTGGAACTTACGACCACTGATTTTTGGGTTAATCACGCTCCCACTCGGAATAATAACCAATGTGGCCTAGACCAGCCAGTACATGAGTGTTAACTCTAAGTAAACAAGCATAACACTAGACCACCAACCATGACTACTTGGCCCGCACTCGAAGCACCGGGCTAAAGGCAAGCAAGTGCTGAGGTTGAACACCACGTGGTGACTCCTCGGTGTGCCAACCAACATGTTCTCCAACCATCACAGCTATGTAGTAGCAGTTGGGATTGCGACTTTTTAGGCTTCTACCTTAGGGCTCCAAGGGTGCATGCCGCTCCCTTAGAATGCCTACTCCATTAACCCACTATTTTACGATGGATGAGAGTTGTCATAATCCACGAAACCACTAGATACTAGAGACACTGTAGATTATAGTGATAGAATTTGATAGAAATCTCCTTGTTCGATTTAATATGATCGGACAATGATATATCATTGACAAGGTGAAACACTAAAGAGAGATACACATAAACTACAAACTAGTTAGAGAATAATATATCGTCTATAGTAAGAATACATGCTTGCTATAAGCTTAGGTCCTACAATCCACTTAAATTAATAAATTGATTAAAGGATCTAAAATACAACCATCTCGAGTTTAAGGATATTTAGTACAACTATTTGCATACCAACAAAGCAAAAACATAATCCTTTTTAATATAAACCGACAAAGGAAAACATTTGGTTGATTATATAGAACATTCAAAGAATAGAGTCTGTCCTCAAGAACTTTTTTAAGAAAATCCCGATGACAGTTATCCAAACTGGAGTGTTGCAAGAATTTTTTAGTTATATAATAATATAAAGTTTACAAATAGAAAGCGTGATTGACGAAATCTGAGGCTTAAGTTCTGCTTTCTTCCCCTTCAGTGAAAAGTAAGATGATTAATTGCTCTATCAATCTTCCTTTAGTTTAAAAAATAAAATCCTTGTTTCATTATTCCAATAAAATATCAAAGGTACGAGAAGGTCGTGATATTTGGTTGATTGACATGTAGAGATCATGTAGTAAGCCAAATTGTGGTACCAAAAAAGGGACATTCAAACCAGTGTGCATCATCTTCTACTATTCATGTAGTTGAGTCTATCCATCTTGCATAAAAAAACTTTGTTTTAAGAAAGCCGATAAAAAGGCAGACCCATGCTATTATTTGCAGCATCTGCAAAATTTTAGGATCTCTTTTGAGTCTGTTAAACTTATCCCTCATGACTTAAACTATAACCATACACTAACACTAAATTGAGAACCCACATACCTAATGACATCCGCCCACACCAAAATTTATAAAAAAGGACATGAAAGTGGGACAATTAGAATAAATTCAAAGAATAGTCAAACTTACATACTAAACCAAAACCAAGAATAACCCTTTCTTCCAAACATATATTCAACGAGAACCCCCAAGCCAAAATGTCAAAAAAGCTCCCAAAGACGAGCATCATCATAAAAAGGGATTTTTCAAGCACGAAGAGCCTCATTGTTTATCAGAAACTGCTGTGAAATTGGAGTTGAAGTGAGTTCCACCCTACTCTCAACCTAAGTTAGAACATTTCTAGATGGTATTCACAATGAAAGTTCAAGGGAAAGCCTTCAAGTATAACGATTAATCGTTGCATTTACTTGGGGAGTACTGTTACCATTTTGAGGTAACTGTGAGAAATATTGATAATACTAGTCAGTAGCATATCATTATCCAAAGAAATCAACCCCTAAATCCCCTCCAATCGTGCCAAATCACAAAGGGGGACGTGAGAAATTGAGAATCGACGAGTGGGGGAAGAAAGGAAATCGTGTGGAAACCAATAACAAGAGGAAGGTATCATCATACCTCAAAAACTTCATCACCTTGGTTTCTTCTTCCATGAAGAACGATGTGCTCGGTGCTCTGCTCGCGACACGAAACCGCTCTCGAAGGTGACCTCAGCCTCTGTTGGACATGCGAGCCCACGACGAGCCATTATGCAATAAATGTTATTGCAAATATTATTCCATGTTCTGAATTAAAGAATAACTCATTTGCATAATAGATCCCTTAGTACAATTAGGGTTACGTACCATGTCCATCTTGATAATCATGCAACTGTTAATTCAATTGTTGAATTATAAAGGTTGGTGCTTGGATGAAAACCTAAAGAGTTAGATTAAGGACTCATCAAGCACAATCAAATGATTATTAAGAGATGATCTCCAGTATGAGTAGAAGATGGCGATCCTTTCTCTCATGGGATGATATTTTACCAACCTCTTGATGCAAGTCCTCTGCATAGGAATAGAGATTCGGAGGGGTTAGATAAATTAGATCGAATAGTTGACTTAACAAGATTGAGATAGTGAAGGCATATGTCGTATACTGTCACAATGTAGGCGTACATCCTCTGACCAGAGACATATGTATGTGTTACTATATGTTTGAGTATGTACATTTGGCATACTGATAGGTTGATGATCTAATCAAGGTCTATACACCGACGCGTTGGTGTGCATACAAGGGCATATGAGTAATACGCTCTCTTAAAGGGATTATACATGTTCATTACTGAACCGAAAGACATGAGCTCACTCATGAGAGATTGGGATCAAATTCCATGCACGGTCATCTCGCTTTGGAAGCTTGACTGAATTTATAGGTTTGATACATGCTTTTGGAAAGTATATGATCAATACATGGGTATGATATAAGCTTTTGGGAAGTGTATGAATGATACAAAATCCCAATGATTAAATGAGAAACTTAAAGATAAAATCCTGAAGAAGACAACCTAAATGAGATCTAAAACTCCAAGTTTATTCCAGGTTTTCCTGTATGCAAGATGTACATGTATTAGGAATACCTAAGGGTGATGTGATCAATACATGATTGTATAACCATGATGCTTCCATTCCGAGGGAGTGCTGAAACATGTGTGGATTTTAGTGACTCCTCTTAGTAGAGAAGTGATAAATTCCAGATTTATCATCTTAATCATTATTATTTATCTCTCTTGCTTAAGAAAAATAACAAGATTCATATATTAATAACACTAATTACTAAATATTGTGTCGTAAATAATTAACACTATTTAACTTATGCCAATATAACCCTATTATGGTGTAATATTTTATGTATTTATTTCTTATTAAAAATTGAAAATAAATTAGATTAATATTATATATAAATAAAATAATATAAAACAAAATAAAAATACAAAAAATAAGCAAAAGAGAAATCAAAGAAAATTGTTCTATATTGTTTTAATTAGTATTTAATTTTTATCTATGTACAAATAACCTCTGATCTCTTTGACTTCTACATGAAAGTTGTAGATCTTATCGAGATCTACAACTTTCATGTTTTGAGTTTTCTCTAATCCACTCTCTAACTATTTTATTTCTATTTTATACTATTTTTTAATTTCTAAATATTCTATTGGGACATGTGGCGCAATCTGCTGTGGCCACATGGCCCGCTCTTGGCCTGCCACTCGTCTGCTCCACAACCGTCTGATCTTCTCTTATTTTTCATCACGTCCTTAGGTTTGCACATTAATCTGGGCCACTCGATCATACTAATTAAGTAGATCTTGGCCTTTGGCTCGCACCTAATCTTCAACCGTCTGATCAAACGATCAGACGACTACCGGTTCATCCCCAACCTTCAACATGTCATCTCTTCTCCACTAAACCTCTCTAACCTCCCAACTTCCCTCCATTATCTCTCCATCGATAACCTCCTTATCACCTAAATGCCACCACCCTGTCCATCTCCTAACTCCTCTAATCCACGCTAACTCGCCATAATTTCTAAAACCCTAACTGACCTATCTAGGGCGGTGGTTGAAACCTTCATCTCAGATCAGAAACCACTGTCACCTCCTCTTCAAATATGCCACCACAACCTTGTGCAGTGGTGGTACACCCTTGAAAGAAGTTTTCCCTAGCACTCTCCTCCCCTTCGTGACAGGAAGGAGGAAGGATCGACGAGCGAAGATGAGATGTGCTTCTGGTGTGACCCATGGCCAGTAGGCCATGCCACAATGCTCCACGAGTGGCAGTTCGAGCTTCTTCCCCGGTTGAGGAATTGAAGCGAAGACCCCGAGGGTCTCTATGTCCCTCAAGCCCAAGACATACACTTCATCTCAGTCATCTACAAGATTCAAGTAACTTAAGTTTTTGATATGTTTCCTTCATGTATTTCTTCTTGGATGTACATAAATCCATCCCTCGAACCAATGTGTTCGCGAACTTCTCCGGGGATCATTGATCCATGTGGGAGGTATTCCTCTCTGTTATTTTCATTCCATCGTAAGCTTTCCACTTCCACCCTTCTTCCTCCAGTAATGGTGGAGGAACTTCACCTGGTCTTCATCTTCCTCACCTGACATAGCCCTTCATTCCACCTCATGCTCACTCTCTCGCACGCACACACTATGTTTGCTTCAGCTATATGTTCTTATAACATCTGCAGGTCTCGATTCCTTTAATGGCTGGATATCGAAGTAATTCTCTGATCTACAATTTTGTCTCCACGGAGTCTTTACCTCCACCGACATCTAAGTGCTTGCAGCCCTTCATCAAACGTGTATCATCTTCACGAGCCTCCCGAGAATGATCACCGACCTTCAGAGGAGCTTTAGGAGTGTGGACGAGGAATGGGGCTCTCATTGGAGCCCCACCTTGTCATCGCCGTAAGTTGGAGGAGGTTGTGGATCATCAACCTACAGATGCCGTCAGATTAGCCCGGATTGGATGCGATCTAACAACCCAATTTCATCCACGATGACAAGTCCAAACCTGCAGCCTTGGATGATCCAAACCATGCACTGAAGCTCCGTAAGTTGCCACATGGCCCAAGACATGCAAGTCCACCTAAGCCGAGGATCGCACGCGTGAGGCGTGTGTGGGCCTGGGTTACCACCCTCTTCGATTTCCATTATTGCAAAAAATACCCCAACCAGGGGGTATTTAATAAATTTTCCAACCGATTTTTGTTATTTTCATTTTAGTTCCTCCATGGACCTGTATGCAAAGATTTCTTTATGTTTTCATCACATTTATGCCTCTGCATTCAAACTTCAAAAACTTGAGCATATGAACTCCAAATGAAGTTATTTCAGTGGCATTTTAATCCTCGTTTAACTATCTTTGATCTTTGATGAATTATTTCCTGATTAGATAACAAAATAAGGATTATTTTATTAGATTCTATATATGTGATTTATTTGCTCATTAAAGGCAATTTGACTTTAAGTTGAAGTGCTCAATTGGACCTAGATTCAAATCAATTCCGTGCTTAAGTTTGAAGTACCAATTCATGGTACATTAATTTGTATATTTGCATGTGTTAATATTGTATCATTTTATTCATTCAGTTTACTTTCTAACATGCATTGAATTGCTTTGAAAATGCATTTTGTCTTCGCATTCATTTTATGATGCATTCATTTTGTGCATTGTTTGTTTTGACTCCGATAATTTATCAATCACTTAGCCTAGATATTTAAACACCTAAATAATCATATTATGGTTCGTGTCCTTGTATTCGACCATGGACTTCCCAGGTTAAAATTAAAACTGAATCCTCCTCGCAGAGATTATTCATTCGGTTATGTATGACATGCTAAGTACCTGTGCTACAACGGACCCATATTAATACATGCATTTAGCGCTTCATCAAATGGTGCCGTTGCCGGGGACATGTTCATTAATATAATTATTTAGGTTTCCATATTCTGGTTAAGTTGATTTTTATCTTATCTAGTTCAATTCTGTATTGTAATGTTTTATGCATTATTATATATATATGTTGATAATCTTTGAAATATCTAATATCTTCTCCTCTGTGGTAAGGCCCATTCATCAAGGATGGTCGTGGAGAATGGAGGTTAGAAGCTCAATCTAGAATTTCTACTTAGAAGAACCACAGAAGATGCCTTCAAGACAAGTCGAAGATTATTCTGTTCATATTTGTTGTATATTATTGTGGACTTGAACTCTATTATTTGATTTGCTTGTTGAGTTTGTTTCACCATGGGTGGGACTCAACTTGAGTGCTCGATTTAGGATCCAGGGAAACGACTCATAGAGCTACTTTTGGTATTATCCTTAATGCTTGATTCGGAAGTTAGGGCACACTAACTTCATCTTATGAGATTCACTCATCTCTTAGGTTCTGTTTGGTTGTTGGGTTGGAGTGGGGTTGGGGTAGCCTGATGGGAATAGTAGCTGTTTGGGATGGTTATGAGGGTTGGAGAGGGTTGGAATAAAGAATGTGATGTGATGTCACTATGATTTGTGATAGAATTCCATCCCAAGAAAAGAGAGGGGTAAACCGCATTACCCCAGGGTAACCCAGTTACCAAACGAGCCCAATATTCATGAGACACACGTAATCTACGTTCAACTTAGCCAAATTAAATTGATTATATGCTAGCTAATAGACGCATGATTAGGTGCGGTTTTTCATCGACTAGCATGCATTTAGATAAAATTTTATATTTAGCCACACATGTGCATGAAGAGAGCCGGAGACATTGTAAGTATTTCTATTGAGCATGACATCATGATTTTACATCTGCATGATTTTTTCCTTTTCATGATTTTTCACTTAGGATATTATGGAAAATGGACTGAACAGTAAACGATGATTTATGTGTTCAGAAATTTAATACAAGTGATAACCTAATCTCTAAAATATGAGACGGTTAATGCAAGTTGATCTAATTAAAATGGAGCTAAAATTCACTTTATTTTTGGGAGAGAAAACCCCATAGTACTTGTAGATATATATATGCATTCGTTGAGAGGTGAGGACTAATCCCTAGGATAGAGACCAAACCCTAATTCAACGTGCTTGTAATAAATTATTGTCACCAATAAAAAAGACGAGATAATTAAACCATATTTATGGTCTTCACTGTGTGTTGGTGAAATAATCAGGTTTGTTTGATCTTGTTTGACTCGTCAGTCTCCCGAAACTCTAGGCTCCATTATCATCTCCTGAGATTCATCATCTAGAGATTCAACTAACTTTGATCCCTTCATTATTTACCTTCCTATTCTTTATACTTAGGCTTATTTTCAGCCTATGTATAGGGGGGATCCTTTGTCATTCTGATTGTTCTCCTTGGGTCACCTGATTTTAAATTCATATCTTTATACTTAAGCTATTTCTTCGCTTAAGTATAGGGGGACTCGAGTCTATGTCTTCATCTAACTGATTCTTTTACTGATGATGCACCTGCGATTCTAGATTCAGTTCGCGTATATTTCTTTTATACTAAGTTTAGCTATGGCTTCATTTCACTTTGTGCTATGAGGACATAGCAAAAACTAAGTATGGGGGGGTCTACCGTATATATTGCATATATATTTCAGCCATCGCTCATATTTAAAAAAATTTCAAACTCTTGGGGTTATGGGTATCGTATTACATCTTTGAACTGATTTCTGTACAAAATATTTTGAAAATGATTTTTGAAAATTATATATATATATATTTGCCATGGTTTTCAAATGTTTTACATGATTTGTGAAAATACGATTTGACATGTTTTGAAAATTATTTGTAAACTATTTTGAAAACCTACATATTTATGTGATATTGTTTTAAAAATGTTTTACTTAGGTTTGAAAAAATGGGGATTTACTTGTTTTAAAAATCTTTGTAAAATGTTTGGAAAACTTCTATACTTATGTTCCAATGTTTGCAAAAAAGTTTTCAAAAATTCTTTTCAAAGCTTAGATGAGTCTACTTAATTAACTCTCTAACTTAAAATAAAAAACACAAAAAGATTGACTTATTGATTGGTGTTACTCTCTGACAATTTAACTAAGCACTCAAGGTTTGAGATAATCTTTAACACTTTGTTTAAGGAGTCCCTAGACTTAGAGTTATCATGTACTAATCATTAGAGTCTTAGACATAAAAATTCACACTCTCCTAGTTTGAAGATATACATGCTATATTTTATGCTTAATCTCCCTTAAAAAGAATTTGACTATCACTCACATGCACGACTGCATTCATGATTGAAAGGAATCAAAGTATCACTAAGGAGACTGGGATTGGAAGCTTGAGTTTAGACTTGCTCTATATGATGCTCGAGGATGAGAACAATTAATGATGCCTCCATGAAGCCTGAGTGTCAGCATCTTATCCAGTATGGGACATGTTCATGCTTTCTCTTGAATTTGACCTAAAGTGCCAGGGTGTGATGACATTAACTTAATAAGTTGGTCAGTGTGCGCCAGCTTTTGGTAGAAGCAGTGGAGCTAGCCAATGACAAAGAAAAGAAAGAAAGAAATGTTGAAAGAAAATCTCTCACCATACAAAGTCAAATATCAAAGAGCTTCCACCAAAGGCAAACGCTCCCAACCATTTCAAAGTGTCCACTTGGACCACCGCTATTAGGACCAGGAGTCGGGCTAGCACCCAAAAAGGGCTCTGCATCGTAAATGCTACAAGTCTGGGTGTAGAAAGTATATTAGATACTCAAAAAAGGCACACCTCGGTGTACTCCCAGGAAAACAAGTGCAGACGACTCCAACTTCTCTTTTGACGGATACACTGTTCAGAAAAAAATCAAAATGGAAATTGTGCTGAGTATTGACACTCGAGAGAACCTTTTTCCAATGAGAGGAAGAGAAAATAAGTACACAATCCTACATCCTCCACAATCTTCCTTCCATCCTTACCTTTAATGTCTGACAAACTAAAGAGACGGTGGATTGAGGCAAGACTATATTTATTCTTTAGAGTTGAGGGTTGGGTCCTTAAGAGAGCTCCTACGATTGGAATATTTGGTGATATATTGGCTATACTCTCATGATACAGTCTACACTAAGTCATACCTCTTATGTATATGTATACTTTGAGAATCTGTCAATTAGATGAGTTGAAATCCTTTTGATTAATACTTGGATCAACTTAGAGTTTTAGGATTCCTATAACCTAGTGTTCTAGGTCAAATCAAGCTTTGTATACTCACTTGCACATGTCAGGGTTCTCACTAATTAGGCTAACTCTCTAACAAATTCTTTCTTTATTAGCTTGAGGATGAGCTTAGTTTAAGTATAACAGGGTGATAAATCCCAAATTTATCAGCTCAATCATCATTATTTATCTCTCTTGCTTAAGAAAAATAACAAGATTCATTGACTAGTAACACTAATTACATATTATTATATTATAGATAATTAACACCATTTAAATTATATTAATACAACCCTTTTATGGTGTCATATTTTATGTATTTTTTCTTATTAAAAAATATAAATAAATTAGATTAATATTGTATATAAATAAAATAACATAAAACAAAATAAAATACAAAAAATAAGGAAAAGAAAAATCAAAGAAAATTATTCTATATTATTTTAATTAGTATTTACTTTTTATCTATATACAAATGACCTCTGATCTCTTTGACTTCGAAAGTTGTAGATCTCATCAAGATATACACATTTCATGTTTTGAGTTTTCTCTAATTCACTCTCTAACTATTTTATTTCTAATTTATACTAATTTTCTAATTTATAGATACTCTATTGGGCCACGTGGCGCAATCTGTTGTGGCCATGTGGCCCACTCTTGGCCTGCCACCCATCTACTCCACAACCATCTAGTCATCTCTTCCTTTTCATCCTGTTCTTAGGTTTGTGCATTAATCAGGGCCACTCGATCATCCTAATTAAGTAGATCTTGGCCTTTGGCTCACGCCACATCTTCAACCGTTGATAACCGCCCCACACCCTATGTTAACATGGTCAAGTTAATGTCCAAATTAATTAGATGTCGTTCATTGCAGACGGATACGAGAGGGCTAATCAAAAACCACTTAAATTAGATTTGAGTCAATTTCAAGCGGTAATAATTTTTTTTACTTGGTAGTGTCTAAGGTCGAACTCAGGGAGGCATCTGTCTCCTTAGGTGAATTATGAGAAAATATCCAAGTGTTCGATTTTTGAGGAATTATTTTTTTGTTCCTTTTTTATTTTCTATGCAGACACATGCAATATCAGGCCGATTTAAAGTTAAATCAATTTAAGATATCAAATGAAGTCCAAAAATTATGAAAATTGGCCTGATGATGGATTATGATGAAACTAAGCTACCCTAATTTTTTTGGAATCTTTAGACACTAAATGAATTTATAGTGAATTAAAGATGCAGGCAGGGTGATTTTCACTAATTAATTTTTAATAAATAACAAATCACATCTTTTTCAGGAACAAAAATTATCCTAGATAGATCTAATGATAAGGAATCTAGGAAAATTGACAAACCTTAATTTTAATGTGAAATGAACCTATGAAAATTAAAATAAGAAAATCACTAAACAATTTATTTAGGCCTCGATATGCGTGCAAATGACATGAATTTTATGCAATGTTAAGTTCACTATCCTAGAGCAACTGTGAATTTTTGAGAATTTTTGGAGTGACAAAAAATTAATTATAAATTAAAAGAATCTCACTGGGCAAAATATTACACAAATCAACCAATTAATTCATTTAATAATCTACTGCAATTACAAAAATGTGACAAGCGGCACAATAGATGGAGGACAAGTTACTCAACAATATGCAACTTTTAGAATTCAAAAATGATGCAAAATGAAACCTAGGGATGCGTGCAAAGATAGGGGTGTATTTGCAATACAGGAAAATAAAATTACACAAAAGAAATATGCTGACATGGACTTAAATGCAATTACCTATAATGCAGGGGGTATCAATGCAATTTCTCCACTGGGCACGTGCTCCTCACGTGGGGTCTACTTCACAGGGACCTTTTTGTAATTTCAAAAAGTCCTGAGGGCCTCTGTGCAAAATACCCAGGCCGCACGTGCTCCTCACGTGGTCGGCCTAGGCTCGGGCGGCGTATGAGGCTCGGGGCTTGGCTCGGATGCTCCTGGAGGTTTGGCTGGAGGCTCGGCTAGCCTCGGCTAGTTCGAGCCTAGGGTCGGAGAAGAGGCTCGGACTCATCTGCGTGGCGGGCTGAAGACCGTTGGATCAAGAGTGATCCAACGGCTGCTGGAAGGAGACGCATGGTGCACTGGTAGGCCGTCAGATCTGGATAGATCCAACGGTGCCTGAGAACCGCGGATGATGGTGACGTGGCTGACTGTCGGCCGCTGGATCAGAGGATCGATCCAACGGCTGGTTGATGCTGAAGACGTGGCGGACTCCTGAGCGTAGGATCAATGATGATCCTATGGTCGTCTGATGCTCCGGTCGTGGTGACGTGGCTCGCTCCTATCCGTGGGATCTCTGATGATCCTACGCCTGTCGTGATGCTCCAGATGTCAATGACATGGCGAGCTAAGGACCGTTCGATCAGATGATCGAACGGTAGCTGGGCCTTCTTCTTTAACGGACCTCCGCTGCCTGCGGAGGAGATGGAGGGGCTCCGGCGACGATGCCTTGGCTCCGCCCGTCCTCCAGGTGTCGGTGACGCTCTCCGAGGTCTCGGAGGTATCCCAGAAGAAGCGCGGCGATGCGGCGAAGGTGCTGGTGGTCTCAGGAGCTGGAGAGGGCCGTCGGAGCTCGTTGGCGACAAAGCTCGAGGATGACTCCGGTGAAGTTCCGGCCAATGCATAAGATAGGTACCTGCAGGTGTTAGAAGAATAGCCGAGGCTCGTGGTGCACTTGTGGAGACGTGGGGGTGGACAGCGAGGCCTAAGGCGGATCGGAGATGGTTTGGTGGTGGTGCTCCGGCCAAGTGGCGGAGCTAGAGATGGTGGAGAGCGAAGTGCAGTGTCTGAGGGCGTGAAGGGGTCCGCGAGGATGAGAGCTCCGTTGCGGAGCTCGGCGAAGTGGAAGCGAGGCGAGAAGATGAAGAGGGAGCTCGAATAAAATCGGAGAAATAAAGAAAAAAATCAAAACAGAAATCAAACGGAGATGGAGGGGCTTACCTGGGGTGTGGAGCTCGAGATCGAGTCCAGATCGTCGCTCGAAGGGGCGGTAAGTCCCTGAGCTCAAGCAACGGCTCGGAGAGGAGGGCTGCGACACGGCGGTGGGCCGAGGATCTCGCCGGAGAAGATGACCATCTTCGCTCAAGAAATCGTGCAATTACTGTCACTAATTGGATGCTCCGAGCTCGGGGAATCTCTTAGGGGTGGCGGATGGGTCTGAAATCGACCGGAGGGCAAGTATTTATAGGTTGGAAATCTCGGCCGGGCTGGTGATGGAGCGAGGTTTAAGGGGTTCGTGGGACGTCGCTGGAGGTCGACGTGGGTAATGGAGTAGCTGGCGAGGATAAGGGACAAGTGGGGAAGGACATGGAGGTGATGGTGGTCGTCGACGGTGGAGGGAGCACGACTGAGAATAGGAAGGGGCTGCCCCTCCCGCAAGGCGGAGAACGTGGGAGAGAGGGGCGCTGGAGGTGGAAGACGAAGTCTCCACCGTTGGATCTTGTGATCCAACAGTGGTGATCGAGGTGGGATGGAGCGGTCGAGATCTGATCGAGGCGAGGCGATCTGAGGGCCGTGGAGCGACCACGTGGCGCAGTGTGGGTGAAGCGCCAGTGGACGGATGCGATGAGCGTAGGGCGCTTGATCGGGCGGTTTAGATGCCTGTGGAGCTAACGGCTCAGATGGAAGGGCTGAGGCGTGATCTGAGGGTCGTGGAAGCGCCACATGTCGTGCGGAGGAGAGGGCGCTGACGAGCGGGTCAGATGAAGCGGGGGACTTGATCTGGCGGTCGAGATGAAAGGCGTATGTGGTCATCCAGTGGCCGTTGGATTGAAAGTGTCATCCAACGGCTGAGAGCAGAGGCGGCTTGGGCAAGGGGAGCGGGCCGCGTGGCGCGACCAGATGGCGCCACGCGGCCTACTGTGAATGGTTGGAAGAAAATATATGTGTAGAGAGAAGAGAGGGCCGAATTTAGAAAAACTCCAAACATGAAAGTTGTAGATCTCGATGAGATCTACAAGTTTCATGTTGACCAAAGACGGATATAAGGTCAAATATGATACAAAAATACAAAGATACAAATATACATACATGTAGTATACAAAGAGGCCCAAAAACCCAACTTTTTCATACGAGCTCCAAATTTGATGAAATTAGTCTCATTTTAAAGGTCTTTTAATGTGTATTATTCTGAAAGTGACCAGTCCTATTTTGGAGTTTGTATGACGGAGCTATGTGTATTTTATGATCCAAGAGTTCTAGGGCTTTATTGGCTATTTTATAAGGGGGATTTCTGGCTTTCTTCCCTATATTATTAACTAAGGAGTACATATTATAAGGAAGAGGTTATTTTGATAAGTGGATATTTTACAAGGGATTTTGGCTTCTTATTTAAGTTCTAATGGAGTGCTAAAATGCATGTTTTATGTATGCATGCATGAATGCTATTTATGCAATATAAAGGGAAATATGCCTCTATTTACTCGAGAACAAGACTCTATTTTTAACTTTTAGAGTGATGAATCACAGATTCATCAACCCCCTATACTTAAACCTTGCTCGTCCCCGAGCAACTAAATGAAATGCAAGAGTGAAATGATTTTGGGTTCCATACCAAGGTCATGAACAAAAGTTGAAAATGGAGCTTGACTCGACCTTTGGATTAATTGTGTGGCGGAACCTTATTGGGATCTGAATTTAAGACCTAACAGACTTCAAGTTCCACAAGTCTTCTATTCAAGATGCCTCAATAGTCGGGTCAGAACAAATCCTCAAAAGCAAATTTCTGATGACTATGATTCTTACTTGTACTGTGTAAGTGAGATATAGCTCTCCACATCAGAAATGACTCGGAACCAGCCTCCTCTAACAAGGTAACTCAATAAACCGGTCCAGTAACTCTTTCCTCGAGGAGCGGGGTATTCCCTTCTAAGTTCAAGTGCGACCAGCTCAAGAGGAGGAGGTGGAGAAAAGAATGGACGGTGGCCAGTGTAGCCACCTATCCTGGGATGCCTGACCAGTGTAGCCAAGTCATCCAGCTGCATTTCTTTACTAATATTCAGACTCCGACAGGTATTTTATTTTCTCTTGGACCTATCTGATTTTTTTGTAATTTTTGCATTTTTTTTCAAACTCATGCAAGGTGCAGCATGTACATCAGGAGTTTTTCCTCTTGAGTCAGTAGACTATCCCTTTTTTGAAGCATTATTGCAACCTACATCATCCTGTCCTTAGACGTCAACACTACCAGACTAGGTTGAGAAGCACTACCCTCCCTAGAGGAGGATGGATGTTTCCACCCGTGTGCTACTCCAAGCTAAAGGATTCTACCTCCTCACCACCTCATCAATGAAGAGCTATGTGCATTGTTCTTGTCCAAGTTAGGACATTATCTAAAAGAATCCTGCGTATGCACGAGATATTCTACTTAGACTGATTAAGATGACATGTGAACATAGACTTGCAGACTCGAAGATTTAAGTCACTTGACCTGAGAAATCTTAACTCCAGTTCCTATAAGGTTCCTCTGAAATTAGGTGAATTAAGGTCAAATCAAGTCCATCATCAATATCTACTCATAACTTGGTTCAGAACCCACTAGCTTTTCACCTTGCATATGCAAGATATGTAGATGAGATGTGGATGAAAATGCAAGACTCTTTTTCTTTTTAGATGCATAGATGATATGCAAGAGTAAATAAGAAGCATTTTTTTTTCAATTTTTACCCACTCGTAATTATTGTAAAAGTATACAAAAATACACGAAAATACGTGAAAGTACGAGCTATGGGTAAAGTATATATGTAATATATACATGCCCCCCTATACTTAGCGTGTGCTATGTCCTCAAAGCACGAAAGCGAGGAAAAAGACATAGCTCGTGCTAAGCATAGGAGAGCTAAAATAACAAAAAGTATAGAAGTCGACCCGCCCCCCTATACTTAGGCTATGGTAGCCTAAGTGTAGAAGAAGATAAAAAATGGGGCGGGCGAGGTTAAGAGGGGAAATGGAGGAGTATATACACGGCGGGCATCAGTCCCCCTATACTTAGGCTCAGGTCAGCCTAAGTATAGGACAAGAGTGAGTATAAGAACCGATGAGATCTGGAGATTGTACATAAAATGATGAAGAGACTCAGGTCAATCTCCCCCCTATACTTAGGATCTGGTCATCCTAAGTATAGCCATAAAATGAAATGATATGGAGCCGGGGCGAGTGATTCGAATCACTGGGGAGGGAGGAAAATATATACTAGAAGGAGAGAGAATATACAAGGATTAAGAAGGTTTGTGACGAACCTTCTTGCGGACGTGAGGAGGTGGATAATATACATATGTGTCGCTGTCGGAATCGTCCTCAGATGAATAATAGTAAGGTGTAGGGATCGTCTAACGAGGGTCAACACACGGCTGCTTGCTTAGATAAGGCTTAAGGACAGTCGAACTGAGCTCACTCATATAAATTACCTTATTTGGACCCGATGAGGATTCCTCTGATAATTCCTTCTCTGGAATGTTGAAGGAAATTTTCTTAGTCGGTTTTCTAGAACCTAAATCATTGAGAGGGAGATGAGAGAGACGTGCCTGGAGAGGTTCGGGGGAACATCTCGAGGAATCAATTCTCGACTTCCTCTCACTAGATAGCCGACTAAAAGAGGGAGCGACCGTGTTTTTATGTGGAGTTAATTTATTCTTGGTTGTTTCCTTTGAAGGTGCAGGATGTGGTGCGGTGCTGACCATGGATTCCTCATCAGACGAGTCACCATATAGATTAGTATATTCCTGAAGGGTCAGCACGCATCTCGAGAAGGTGCCAGTGATCTCAGTTGGCTTGACATTATTGGGCTCTTGTGTCAGATCATCGAAATGGTCAAGACAATCAGTAAAAATCATGTCCGACTCAATGGTAGCTTCTGATCGTGAGTCCTCTTTAGAAGCTGTCACGGTGGTGGTGCAAGCAGTTGATGAAGTGGAGGTGTAGGGAGTCTCTGATCCAACGATCGTCTGGAAAATTGGTCTCTCATGTGTAGTAGAGATGTGGGACTCATCTTCCTCTCGATGGTCATGACTGTCGGCGGATGTGCGGGTCACCTTAGAGTAAAGTTTATCAAAGAAAGGATGAGGTCGAAGCGCTCCCAATGCTGTAAAATCGATTTCCCAAGTCTCACAATCTATTGTCGCCTTAGCCAAGGCTAAGAACGGCTTCCCGAGAATAATCGGAGACTGGGAAAACTCTCCTCGGTGCTCAATGTCAATGATCGTGAAGTCCACCTGGAGTAGAGCACCTTGGAAAGTAACGATGACTGAAATATTTCCTCTCGACCGTTTGATGGATCGATCAGCCAGCTGAACGATCTCTCTTGATTTTCTGATTGGCCTGAGTTTGAGTTTGTCAAACACAGAGGTCGGGAGGATATTTATCGGTGAGTCATCATCGATTCTCGCATGGGTAAAGATGGTGTCTTTGATTTCAAACTCAACTCGGGGAAACCGCTTCACTCTGCGGCTCTTGGTCTTTCTCCCCATCACCAAGAAGGTGGCCATAGACAATATGTGTCTTTCAGTCCTTGTCCTCTTATTACCCGACCTCTTTGGCATCAATTTACTTCTCACAAATCGTTTGAGGTCAGGAAAGTGATCTATGGCCTTTATTAAGGGAAGTTTGAAAATCAATTCTTCGTCGAGTACTTCCCTTAGGACTGGATCCAATTTTTTTTAGGTCTTTTTCATTTTCAATTTTTATGGATTTTTCTGATTTTTCAATTTTTTTGGTGTTTTTGGTGGATGAATGATCAGACTCTGGATTGGAGGGTAAGTGGTTAGTAGAAGAGGGAGATAGAATGGACTCCAGCTGTACAAACGGTGTGGGTTCCCTGATGCTTTCTCGGTTTTCAACATCGGATCTACTTACTTCCTTGTCCACTTTCATACCTAGGCTGGCCGAAATTGAGTGCAATATGTCCATGACATCTCTTAACTCGTTACCAAATGATTAATTTTTCTCAATAAGTCTAGAGATGTCATCCTCCACAAAATTTTTATGACAAATCATGGGAGAGTTCTGATCAGTTGGAGGATATTGTTGAGATATTGGGGTCTCATACTCAACATACCTAGACTCATGTATGTAATGCTGGGTCAAGTATGGATCATCTCGATGGCAAATATTGGTCGGAGCCTCATATGATGAAATGGGGACTGATAAGTCTAGCTCATGAGTCCAATCTTGTGAATGTATAGGCTCTCCGAATGAAGGTTGGTTAATGAAAGCTTGATCACTAAAGTCAATCAAGTCTGGGAAATCATGATATTCAGGCCTCTCAATTCGGGTTGTTTGATCGATCAAATGATGCCCTAAGGTCAAGTCGGGATGCATATATGTAAATTGTTGTATGGTCCCTACTTGAGGTGAGAATGAAGTATGTGGGGGCATATAATTTTGCCAATCATCTGTCTCAGCAGTGGCTTGCTCTTCATTCGATTCTTTGATGGCGAAGGATACATGGAAGAATGAGAAGGTGAAGATGATCGGTATATGGTCAATGAGGATTGACCAGAGGTCACAGGGTATGGGGACTAATATCCCGACATCTTGAGAAGGAAATGATGAATGTAAGTAGGTTGAGGTGGAAAAATGTACAATTTCATAGGATAACACACACGGACAAACACAAAAACAAACGCAAGAGCAAACCCTGAGTTCACAATCAACACGGTGAAGGACCCGAAACCGAGTCTGATTAATCTTGTTAATTTTAAGTGTGATTTTCAAGCAAAAATAACAAGGATTATGCAGCCTATAGGGAAGTCGGCTCAGAGCCGCATGCGTCTTCCCTGTTTAACCTGTCGCCTAAGATACCACTGGTCCTTCCTTTCTTCGCTCCTATCCCAAGCCGATGGATTCAAATACCACACCCCTATCTACCTGTAAGCAGGCGGAGGCTGACAAGGTCGGAACTTCACCCCGGGGGGTTACTGGCAGCTTGTCGCAAAGTACCGCAATTTCGCCCCTATCTACCTGAGACAGGCGGAGGCTACTTGGTACTAGTCAGTGAATCTGAAATTATTCGACTTGTGATATTTGCTAGGATTAGTCGGAACGCAATATGGAAGGAGGGGATTTGGGCTCTGCCTTAAGGTGTTCACACACACTCAAGTACCCTCACTCAGCCTGAAAACAAGGTCGGGGATTAATCTCCCGCAAACAATTTTTTAAAATTTTATTCCCTTTTTTTGGTCAATAGTGTTTAGCAGTCCCGATTTTAATTTAAGTTCTCATTGATTAAGTCCAACCACACAGCACGCCTATCGGACAGCCCCAATTTCCGTTTAATTAAATGTGAAAATCAGAGGGGGAAATCGAGAAAAGCCGATGCAAGATAAAACAATGATGCTATGCTGAGTTCAGGAGACTTACAGTGATCCCTTCGCTTTTTTTATGTAGGATGCAAAACAAAATTGAAAACTTTTATCTAAATGCAAATGCAAACGATAAAAGCCGCTCCTAGAGAAGCAGTTCTATTAGCGTGAAGAACAGGTTGATTTGGCTAACGCGAGGAGTCGACGACGCTTCGAGGATCTAGCATTTTAATTTTATTGAGTGAAAGAGAGGCTTTGTAATTTACATTTTTATTTCATTTTCTTTTTTTCGCATAATTTCCAGCGGTTCCCGTTTGGGTTCTCGTGCGTGTAAATATAGTGGAATTTTGTTGTGTGGATGAATGTAAATTAGCTTGCACTAGCGGCTCCCTGAGCCAATCTAGGAATTGCTTATGCTCACGTGCTCCTCACGTGGGGTCTGCTTCACAGGGACCTTTTTGTAATTTCAAAAAGTCCCGAGGGCCTCTGTGTAAAATACCCAGGCCACACGTCCTCCTCACGTGGTCAGCCTAGGCTCGGGCGGCGTATGAGGCTCGGGGCTTGGCTCGGATGCTCCTGGAGATTCGGCTGGAGGCTCGGCTAGCCTCCGGTGGTCCGAGCCTAGGGTCGGAGAAGAGGCTCGGACTCGTCTGCATGGTGGGCTGAAGATCGTTGGATCAAGAGTGACCCAACGGCTGCTGGAAGGAGACGCGTGGCGCACTGGTAGGCCGTCAGATCTGGATAGATCCAACGACGCCTGAGAACCGCGGATGATGGTGACGTGGCTGACTATCGACCGCTGGATCAGAGGATCGATCCAACGGCTGGCTGATGCTGAAGACGTGGCAGACTCCTGAGCGTAGGATCAATGATGATCCTACGGTCGTCTGCTGCTCCGGTCGTGGTGACGTGGCTCGCTCCTATCCATGGGATCTCTGATGATCCTATGACTGACGTGATGCTACAGATGTCAATGACGTGGCGAGCTAAGGACCGTTCGATCAGATGATCGAACGGTAGCTGGGCCTTCTTCTTCAACGGACCTCCGCCATCTGCGGAGGAGATGGCGGGGATCCGGCAACGATGCCTTGGCTCTGCCCGTCCCTCCAGGTGTCGGTGACACTCTCCGAGGTCTCGGAGGTATCCCAGAAGAAGCGTGGCGATGCGGCGAAGGTGCTGGTGGTCTCAGGAGCTGGAGAGGGACGTCGGAGCTCGCTGGCGACGAAGCTCGAGGATGACTCCGGTGAAGTTCCGGCCAATGCACAAGATAGGTATCTGTAGGTGTTAGAAGAATAGCCGAGGCTCGTGGTGCAGTTGTGGAGACGTGGGGGTGGACGGCGAGGCCTAAGGCGGATCGGAAATGGTCTGGCGGTGGTGCTCCGGCCAAGTGGCAGAGCTGGAGATGGTGGAGAGCGAAGTGCAGTGTCTGAGGGCGTGAAGGGGTCCGCGAGGATGAGAGCTCCGTCGCGGAGCTCGGCGAAGTGGAAGCGAGGCGAGAAGATGAAGAGGGAGCTCGAATAAACGGAGAAATAAAGAAAAAATCAAAATAGAAATCAAAAGGAGATGGAGGGGTTTACCTGGGGTGTGGAGCTCGAGATCGAGGTCCAGATCATCGCTCGAAGGGGCGGTAAGTCCCTGAGCTCAAGCAGCGGCTCGGAGAGGATGGCTGCGACATGGCGGTAGGCCGAGGATCTCGCCGGAGAAGATGACCGTCTTCGCTCAAGGAATCGTGCAATTACTATCACTAATTGGATGCTCCGAGCTCGGGGAATATCTCAGGGGTGGCGGATGGGTCTGAAATCGATCGGAGGGCAAGTATTTATAGGTCGGAGGTCTCGGCCGGGCTGGTGATGGAACGAGGTTTAAGGGGTTCGTGGGACGTCGCTGGAGGTCGACGTGGGTAATGGAGTAGCTGGCGAGGATAAGGGACGAGTGGGGAAGGACGTGGAGGTGATGGTGGTCGTCGACGGTGGAGGGAGCGCGGCTGAGAATAGGAAGGGGCTGCCCCTCCTGCAAGGCAGAGAACGTGGGAGAGAGGGGCACTGGAGGAGGAAGACGAAGTCTCCACCGTTGGATCTTCTGATCCAACGGTGATGATCGAGGCGAGATGGAGCGGTCGAGATCTGATTGAGGCGAGGCGATCTGAGGGCCGTGGAGCGACCACGTGGCGTAGTGTGGGCGAAGCGCCAGTGGACGGATGCGATGAGTGTAGGGCGCTTGATCGGACGGTTTAGATGCCTATAGAGCTAACGGCTCAGATGGAAGTGCTGAGGCGTGATCTGAGGGTCGTGGAAGCGCCACGTGTCGTGCAGAGGAGAGGGCGCTGACGAGCGAGTCAGATGAAGCGGGGGACTTGATCTGGCAGTCGAGATGAAAGGCGTACGTGGTCATCCAGTGGCCCTTGGGTTGAAAGTGTCATCCAACGGCTGAGAGCAGAGGCGGCTTGGGCAAGGGGAGCGGGCCGCGTGGCACGACCAGATGGTGCCACGTGGCCTCCTGTGAATGGCTGGAAGAAAATATATGTGTAGAGAGAAGAGGGGGCCGAATTTGGAAAAACTCCAAACATGAAAGTTGTAGATCTCGATGAGATCTACAAGTTTCATGTTGACCAAAGACGGAGATGAGGTCAAATATGATAAAAAATACAAAGATACAAATATACATACATGTAGTATACAAAGAGGCCCAAAAACCCAACTTTTTCATACGAGCTCCAAATTGGATGAAATTAATCTCATTTTAAAGGTCTTTTAATGTGTATTATTCTGAAAGTGAGTAGTCCTATTTTGGAGTTTGTATGAGGGAGCTATGGGTATTTTATGATCCAGAGGTTCTAGGGCTTTATTGGCTATTTTATAAGGGGGATTTCTGGCTTTCTTCCCTATATTATTAACTAAGGAGTACATATTATAAGGAAGAGGTTATTTTGATAAGTGGATATTTTACAAGGGATTTTGGCTTCTTATTTAAGTGCTAATGGAGTGCTAAAACGCATGTTTTATGTTTGCATGCATGAATGCTATTTATGCAATATAAAGGGAAATATGCCTCTATTTACTCGGGAACAAGGCTTTATTTTTAACTTTTAGAGTGGTGAATCACAGATTCATCAATCGTCTGATCAAACAATCGGACAACCACCTGTTCGTCCCCAACCTCCAGCATGTCATCTCCACTAAACCTCTCTAACCTCCCAAATTCCCACCATTATCTCTTCATCGATAACCTTCTTCTTGCCTAAATGCCACCACCCTATCCATCTCCTTACTCCTCTAACCCACGGTAGCTCCCCATAATTTCTAAAACCCTAACTAACCTATCTAGGGAGGCGGCCGAAACCATCATCTCATATCAGAAACCACCATCACCTCCTCTTCAAATACGCCACCACAACCTTGTGTGGCAGTGGTCCACCCTTGAATGAAGTTTTCCCTAGCACTCTCCTCCCCTTCGTGATAGGAAGGAGGAAGGATCGACGAGCGAAGAAGGGATGTGCTTCTGGTGCGATCCATGTTTGGTAGGCCATGCCACATCGCTCCAGGAGTGGTTGTTCGAGCTTCGTCCCCAGTTGAGGAATTGAAGCGAAGACCCTGAGGGTCGCCATGTCCCTAAAGCCCAATCCATACACTTCATCTCATTCTTCTACAAGATTTAAGTAACTTAAGTTTTTGATCTATTTCCTCATTTTCACGGATTTCTTCTTGGATGTACATAAATCCATCCCTCAAACCAAGGTGTTCACGACCTTTTCCGGGGAGCATTGATCCATGCGGGAGGTATTTCCCTCAGTTATTGTCATTCCATCGCAAGCTTTCCACTTCGACCCATCTTCCTTCTGTCATGGCGGAGGAACTTCACCTCAGCTTCATCTTCCTCAACCGACATAGCCATTCATTCCACCTCATGCTCACTCTCCTGCACGCACAGACTATGTTTGCTTAGGCTATATGTCCTTCTAAAATCTGCAGGTGTCGATTCCTTCAATGGTCAAAAATTGAAGTACTTCTTTGATATGCAATTTTGTCTCCATGGAGTCTTCACCTTCACCGACTTTTAATTGCTCACAACCCTCCACCGAATGTGCATCATCTTCGCAAGCCTCCCCAGGACGATCATCGAACTTCAGAGGAGCTTCATGAGCGTGGGGGAGGACTGGGGCTCTCACCGGAGCCCCACCTTAACACCGCCGGAAGTACGCGGAGGTGGTGGGTCATCGACCTATATATGTCGTTAGATTAGCCTGAATTGGGCATGATCTAACGACCCAATTTCATCCACGATGATAAGCCCAAACCTACAGCCTTGGATGAGTCTAATGATGCATTGAAGCTCCGCATGATGCCACGTGGCTCGAGCCACGCAAGTCCATCCGAGCCTAGGATCGCACGCTTGAGGCATGTGCGGACCTGGGTTAATTGCACGTTCACCCTCGTCAGTTTCCATTATTGCAAAAACATCCCCACTAGGGGGTATTTAATAAAATTTCCAACCAGATTTTGTTATTTGCATTTTAGTCCATTCAGGGACCTGTATGCAAGGCTCGTACGTTTTCAAGAGAGAGAGAGTATATCACTAGATGATCTACACCCACACACACACGATCCAATCACCCCCCTCGCATTCACATCTTCATCTGTAAAAATTCACCCCTCCCCCCATCTCCTACGTCTTGTCACCTGTATAAATTCACCCTATAACCCTAACAACCTCGGGCTATCTCAGCTCAAAAATTCTGCATCCTTTACTTAGGCTATTTTCCGCCTAAGTATATGGGGGACCTGAACCCATTCATGCTCTCTCTATCTGTCTTTTGATACTTAGGTCATTTTTGACCAACGTATAGGGGGACCCGACGACTCAGTTCCGCTATATCACCTTGTATTTAATCGGATCTATGGCTTCATATCACTTATGCTATGAGGACATAACAAAATTTAAGTATAGGCGTATACCGTATATTACAGTATATATACTTTAGCCATAGCTCATGTTTTAAAATTTTTGAAAACTTTGTGGGCTTGGTTTAAGTTAACCTGTGAACCGTGTTTGTAAAAATTCTTGTATAAATCTTTTAAAATTGAGGGATTAACTTTTTGTAAATAAAATAAACCTTTTTCAAAATTCCATAAAAATCAGAAAAAAATTTAAAAAAAATATGTAGAGACTCTAACTAGTAGGCTTAAAAATGAGTACTTACTCTTCAGTGAGGGAACTTTCGTCTCACTTAGCAGAGTGGGTGGTTGGATTTCTTCATGTGTTCATCATATTTATGCCCCTACATTCAAACTTGAATAACTTGAGCATATGAAGTCTAAATGAAGTAATTTCAGTGGCATTTTAATCCCCCTTTAATTGTATTTGATCTGAGATATTTTATTTCCTGATTAGACAATAAAATAAAGATTATTTGTTAGAGTTTTTTATATGTGCTTTGTTTGCTCACTAAAGGCAATTTGACTCTAAGTTGAACTGCTCAATTGGACCTAGATTCAAATCAATTCTGTGCTTAAGTTTGAAGTACCAATCTAGGTCATATCAATTGTGTACTTGCATGTGTTAATGTTCTATCATTTTGTTCATTGTGTTTATTTTCTAACATGCATTAAATTTTTTTTAAAATGCATTTTGTCTTCGCCTTCATTTTGTGATGCATTCATTTTGTGCATTGTTTGTTTTGACTCCGGTAATTTATCAATCACTTAGCCTAGATATCTAAACACCTAAATGATCACATTATGGCTTATGTACTTGTGTTCGACCCTGGACGTCCTAGATTAAAATTAAAACCGAATCCTCCTTGCACAGATTATTCATCCGATTATGTATGACATGCTAAGTGCTTGTTCTACAACGGATCCATATTAATACATGCATTTAGCACTTCATCGAGAAGTAATATAATCTTAGTCCAAGTGTTGGACATTATAAATGTGATTCTGATATAATAAGAAGATTAGATTTACAGCTTTGATTTAATCAAGCACTTGCGGGAGGTTCGTGAGATCTGGATTTGATATATGATCTCAATATCCAAGTCACTACATGTGGAACATATAATTGATCTGTCCGCATTTCCAAGTATCCATGGAGAAAGCGTATTATTCTTGAAAGAGTTCAAGGATAATTTCATTGTTGATAATGTGTTTGAGCATTGAGGAAAATTGACAACTAAATGTGATTTGATTATCAAGGATAATATGAATTTGATTCATATCATTTGGCCATAGGAGGAGAGATATCTATGATAATTAATTTTGATTTAACTATCAAAGATGTGAATAATGTGAATGTGATTCATGTTATTTGAGCATATGAAAAGAGTCATCTTGGATAATTAAATGTGATTTAATTATTAAAGATATGATTAATGTGGATATCTCTACCCATGATAATCATGGATATTATAAATACGATTTATAATATGTTGGAGACATTTATTTGTAAATATAATCATAAATTATTTGTTGTTGTGAATTGGATTCTCAATAAACAATTAATTGTAAATTTGAGTTACATATTATGCTAGATATATGAATATGATTCATATTTAACAATAACATGATTGAT
Organism: Ottelia alismoides; assembly: GCA_037367405.1. Lineage (NCBI taxonomy): Eukaryota > Viridiplantae > Streptophyta > Magnoliopsida > Alismatales > Hydrocharitaceae > Ottelia > Ottelia alismoides. Next base: position 922,864 of record JAZKJV010011719.1, on the reverse strand, counting down.
GTTTTCACCAATTTAATTTGAAATTATTTTTGTGAATATAAATGCAATAATAGTTGTCTCCTTTTATTATATATAATAAATATATATTAAGGAAGCAAAACCACCAACAAAGGGGGTCATCCACCTTGACCAATTCAAAGGGGGTACATCTACTCTTTTTGGGTGGTGGTTGCCTCCCTTATTATCTATTTATTATAATTGAAATTAAAATGAATTAATATGTATATTTTTTAAAGGATATAAATATTAATTAAAGTAGTTGTTGCAAAATTGCAGCAACAAATTATGGCCATTGATTAATAACATCTTAATTTAAACTGTTGGATTAAGAGGGCACATGGATTAAGATCCATGTAGAACCAACTAGTATAAAAGGAAGGGTATCCCTTGACTTTTAGACTATCATCATTCCAAAAGGAATTAATCTCTCTCCATATCTCTCTCTCATAGCCGCCCCCTTTTTCTCTCTATCAATATCGTCGTCATCCATACATTGACTTAGAGAAACTCGTAGTCATCGCGACACCGCTGTGCTGATGGATTGACTACTCGTAGATCTTCATCTTCTTCGGTGCACCTCGCTCGTGGAGAAGACATAGGATCTCGTGATACGAGATTAGGAGATTTACCACTTGGATCGTCAACTTGGATTGCAAGGAGCACGTGTTTCATCAATGCGCTCAGAAGCATCTCCTTCGTTGGATTGGACTCAAGACAGGAGATCTCTTCGTTTAGAGACTCCGTGGTTTAGATCAAATGATCCAGGAAGTGTTCTTGGATCATGTGGTTTCATCGTTCAAAATTTTTCAAATTCTGTTGCCCCGAGCTACTAGTATGACTAGTCACTCCCGATCGCATATGATGCAATATTCATGCTTCTATGATGCACTTAAGGATCTTTCCATATCCTTCAAGTGGTATTAGAGACAGATCCTGATCTCAGGACCTGTGGGTTATGGTGTCTAGTCGGGGATTGTTGGGGTAGTAGGTTTCTCCGTGAGCGGTCTGTCCCACATCCTGTACGTATTAGCCATGACATCGGGTAAGGAAAGGATAATTCTTGAAATGATCATGAGGTACTTTTCTAATTATTAAAATTTTAATAATACATATTTTGAGATTATACCATCTTTTAAGTAACATCAAGATTGTTTGTTGGTTATTTGAATTGGATTGATAATTGATTTAATATGATTAAATAAATTATATCTAATTAAACTCTCTATTATGAATAGAGTAGTATTTTCTTTGAAAGACTTAATTATGTGAATATGATTCATAATAATTAATTAGAATTTGAACATGATATGGAGGATCACATAAGTGACATCCACGGTCTCCCGTCAAGGCGAAGGGTTCCGTCGGCATGGATTGTATGTAGGAGATGCCTATCCGAAGTGACAAAGCCTGCATACAAGCGCACATGGATCATGCTCTTTGCTTCTCAAAAGAGTAAGGTCGTATGCGTAGTGACTCCAATATCAGCTCCCCATATTATTGGGGTGATATTGGATTGCACATAGCGAGCCTGTTAACGGTTGGTTGAATTAACGATTGGTCAACATCACCTTATGGGTGTTGGGCCCAAGTGTTAAAGATCGAATTGGGAATGCAGGTTAGACTTGCAAGGCAGAATGAGTTCCTGCTTCTTTTTATCTGAGTTAAAGGTTCTCATATTATTGGTATGTAACAAAGATAAGAGAGGAGATCCCAGATCTTGCTTGAGATATAATGGTAAGTATATCTCTTACATTGAAAGTGAATAAGGGAATGGACTTTCAGTGTTGACAAGGCAAGGAAACTTTAATATAAAAATCCTAAATAAAAAAAATATGATTTTATGTAAATTATCTTAGTTCAGATAACCAACATTACATCCATTCAAAATTATACTCAATAATAAATAGTAAAATATTATGGATTGAATCCATGATCAAGATATTGTACATGCAGTTGGACACATAATGTATGTGGTTGCAATATACAAGTTTCCTCATAATAATGAGGAATGACAATTAAACGGATAATAGGACAACAACCTTGGGTTTGTATGTCTATATAATCTTGATCTCTCATCGAAGTTGATCTGGAAGTATCATGTCGATGATGATCGTAATTATCTAAAATCCTTATAAAATCTAAGAAGATGTTTTGGCAGACATATGTGCTCTCAACATTTAATCATGAATGACATTATTCACTATATTATGTAGAATAATAGCTCATACCTACCTGAACCAATGTATTTAAGAGTTAAGATAAATGTAGATATGATGAATGCCATCATTATACTATTTATACTCGAGTCATCCATGAAGCTTCATAATATTCATATTGTTTGATTTGAATGAAGCATATATAAATGTTAAAATGCTCTTATATTGAGATCTTTTGAGTATAAAACATCCTTTGTCTTAAGCAATGATTGTTTATAGATGAAGGGAGTGCAGTGGAAGCATGGGTCTGACCCAAGTAAGAAGGAAAGTCAAAGAGTTGATTGTACTTCTTTGGCATCCAAAGAGTTGGATTAATGCCAATATTGTAACAAGTCAATGTATTGATAGTATGACTATATGGATTATTGATGAATCTACGTTTCATCATCTTTATTCTATCATTTTGGCCTTAAAACCCTAGTAAATGCGTGTAAATAGGCTTAATTTAGGCATTTTAGCATTCATGCATCATTGTGTAAATACTGTATAAAATGAGGGTTTTAAAGCCAAAATTATAGAATAAAGAAAAGAAAATAAAAAGAATAAAATATTGTAAATATTTATTGACCCGAATCCCCAAGACCTAGGCATCTCGATGACTAGGTCGACAAGGAATAAAGTAGGGGGAGATAAGGGCAAAAATACAATAAAAATTCCTTTTATTTCATTCATTCCCTATTCATTTTGGGACCTATTTTTGGTTCCACTTTTTATACTTCAAATAAAGAAACTGTGCACATGAAAGTTGTAGATAATTAAATAAAGAAAAATACAAAATTGATTTCACTGAAAAATAATGTACAGATAAAAAGTTTTGGTATGAATAAAATTCCAGAATCCCAACTTCCCAGACCCGTATCTCACAAATGAAAACTCCAAATGCATCAAACTCACCTTTAATTGTATTTAGTTTAAAATAAATTATCTAATGGCAGTGGTTTCGCATTTGGCGGAGCTACGGTTTGAAAGTTGAGTTTTGGAACCTATTGTATACTTGTACAGATTAAAATATTCATTTTATTATTTATTCATTATTTTTATATTTTTATATTTTTATAATTTTGTAAATAATATTTGTAATAAATAATGCACATTAAAATTAGAATAAAAACCTAAAGAAAATGCAAAATAAAATATTTATATATCATATGCATAGGTATAATACCTATATACAAACCTATGTAATTACTATTTCTATTTTATTAAATATAAAAAACACTTCAGAGAAATAAAATAAAAATATTTTTAAGTGTATAAAAATACTTTATAATTTTATAAAATAATAAACAAAATAAATAAATTAAAAACACAAAATATAAACAAATTATTAAAATATATAGAAGAATATACCTATAAAGGGTATAAAAGGCAACTTGTAAATTAATACCTCTAAAAAATAAATAAAAATCACCACAAAATAATTCATAAAATAACAAACATTTTTTATTTTATAATTAAAAATTAATTAATTCATTTTCTATTTTTAAATGATTTTACAAGAATTTTTTTCCAAGGAATTTTCTGGTTGGTCCACGTGGACCAACCAGAAGGCTCTGTTGGTTGACCTCGGTCAACTCTCTGACCGAGGTCTGGACTTTGTCAGATCTGAGTTTTTGACCATTTTCAACCTTTTCTCGAGGCTCCGTCTTGCATCCTTTGATGTCGAAGTCTTCGCATCTTTTTATCCTCGATGAAAGGTGATTCACGCCCAAGTGAAATATCGGGGATTGGACCCACGATCCGGTCTATCTTCATCGATCTTTGAAGCCACTTCGTCAACCCTACAAAAAGAACCCCCCGACTTCCCTTCTCTCTTGATCCCTCTTCCACCGTTGAATTCCTAATCCCTTGAGCCCATCAGCCTCCTGGTGACAGAGGGGAGCCATAGGGCTCGGTTCGAAGGTCATCGGTGTCGAATCGAGGTGTGATCCACCTCACTGCCGAAGCTCCGCCACGAAGCTCGACCTTGGTCTCCCGGTGAGCGTTTTGCCTCCTTCCTTTTCCATTCTGTAGCCGTAGCCTTAGGTAGCTTAGATCTGCAACAGGTTTTGATTTCGTCGCTTCTTTCACCATAAATCCGCTAATCACTTCACGGCGGAGTTCCGCTCCGCCACCGTGTTTCACCTCATCCACCCGTTGACTCGACTCGCTTCCACCTTCATCAACTTCCCCTTCGCCTTTTCTCGCCCCGACGCACCTCCATACACCTCAATCTCGCTCAGATCAAGACACCCAAGCTCCTTCTCCGCCGATCGCCGGAGCTCCACGCCCGAGCCACGAATCGCCAACATCGCACCATCCGAGAGCACTCTGATCTCCACCTTTTTGCCGTGCGTCTAACCCTGCCGGAAAGAACGCAAGAGGAGGCTAGAAAGAGCCTCGACAACCAGGGGAAGCACCTCCCAGGTCACCACCGCCGTTGGCCCTCAACTCGTCGTCCCAGCCGCTGCTGAGACCATCGTTCGACGCGGAAGGGCCCCAAGGATCATTTTGCCCTTGATCCTAGGGCCGGAGTGGACGTGTGTCGGTCGGAATCAATCGTCAAAGCTCGCCGGGGAGTGTGTTCTTCGTGAACCTCTCTCCGCCGTTGGATTAGGAGCGCTGTCCAAAACGCACAAGAGCTGTCAGATCATCAGGACTCTCCACCGTCGGATCCCTTCGTGGGGATCTAATCTTGGACGTCCGTACGAAGCGTCATCAGGACACCAGATTAGGACACGTGGATAAGTGGATCGTCATCAGCCGTCCGATCGCGCGCAGCGAGGGGTATTTTGCATCCAACTCCCGCGTTTTTTGTATTTACGTATTAGTCCTAAAACTTTCAACTGTAGTTCAAAAATATTTGTAATAATTGCAACTAGACCCCTTAACTTTTCATATTTGCACTTCATTCCTCGGCCACGTCACCTCACGTGACTGAACACGTGGTTTTTGGTTATTTTGCACTTGTGATCCTGAACTTTTATGTATTTGCATTTATAGCCCTGTGCGTAGTGATTTAAATATATTTTTGGGTTAATTGCACTCATGTCCTGCCGATTTTTAGTATTTGCAAATATACCCCTGTGAACAGCAGAACCCGTGCTTCACGCGTGTATTTTTGGTGAGATTTGCAATCAGGACCTTGGATGTTCTATTATTTACATATATACCCCTGCTAGGCTTTGTATTTTTGTGTGCTTCCCCTATTTATTTCGTGCATTTCTAAAACTCGAAAAATTACCAAAAAAATAGTGTAAGCTCCTGTTTAGTTGTAGATTCACGCCATATTTTTGTATTTCATGATTGTTGCATTTTAATATTTATAAAAAATCAAGAACATGCATTTTTCCTACTGTTTGCTTTAGAAAGTCTATAAAAATTATAAAAATCATCAGAAAAATCCCCAAAAAAATATATTTTGCTTAGCTTATTGTGTTCTAACTCCAGTACAAAAATCACTAAAAAAATAAAAGAAAACTCCTAAAATTATAAAACCCCAAAAATCTCCCAAAATTATTAAAAATCCTAGAAAAATCCTAAAAATGCCATTTCTGTTTCCAAATTTTCTTTGTTTTGTTATCTTTAATTTAAAATTAATTTTGGAAAATTTTGTTACTGTTTATTATTTTTCATTCCCTTTTTAAGTCCAACCAGCAAGTTTGTTAACTGTTTTCTTGTATTTTTGACCTTAAAAATACCAAAAAAATCAAGAAAAATCCCAAAAAAATCAAAAAAACATTATAAAACTATAAAAAGCCCAAAAAACATTTTATTTCCGGATTTTCCCTTATTTTTGCCTAATTTTATTAATACAATATTCCTCTCTTTCTTTCCTTATGTATATATTCTATTTATAAGAAAATAAAAAAAATATAAAATATAATTAGAAAAATATAAAATCAGAAAATTAAAAACAAAAATTAAAAATTAAAAATTTTAAAAAAATTAAAAAATTAAAAATTTAAAACCCACAAAAAATCCATATTGGCTAAGTAGTTCATTAGACATAGGCCTTGACTTTTTGTCTGTTCACTCTGCACCTTAGTTTCCTGTGTTCGACCCCTACTTGCTTGCCACTGTACATTTTTAGTAGGGAATAATAAATTTTAATCCTTGCTGTTGATTGCTTGATTAATTGTGTGGGTTAATTGTTGACGAACGTGAAGGCTTGAGTAGTCGCCCCAGCGACAGTGAGTCTGATTTGTCAGACCACTATTTAGCGGCTCTCGCTATTTCGTTTTTCAAATGGCGCCGTTGTCGGGGAGCATCGGCTTGTAGAGTAGACTTGTGTTTGTTTATCTACTTAGCCATTTTTTTATTATCTGTTTTTAGTGCATAATTTGTTTTGAACTGTCTGACATCTCTTCTTGTTTTCTTGCGGGGGACCACTGACCGAGGAGGATCGCCTAGGGGATCCTAAGCAGCCTTGGGAGGAGGAGCCGGCTATTCTACCCTAGCCGGCTGGAGAGAGCAGGAGAGCTTGTGAGAGAGAGAGATAGTTAGATTTTTCGTATTTTTGTGAGAGAGAGTAATTTGATAAATTTGTAATAATACAGGTACCTCGGACACTCAGGACACTTGGGCCTAATTTCCACGTGTTTGTTCACCTGGGGGCTCACCGCGATTTTTATCGCGTTTCTCGCTGTCATTTTCCGGTTTTGTTTTCTTTTTCCTTTCTTTTGTGGAATGAACCCTTAGATTTTTAGGCTTGAATGAACCCTTAGATTTTTAGGCTTTGCTTGATCGAGTAGATTAGGTCCAAACACCCTAATAACCTTTACATGTACCTATAGTACGTTTGGACTTAGTTAAAACTAAACAGTTGATTCATCTTCTTCGATCTGTCGCACCGCGAGCTCTTCCTGTCAAGCGCTTCTCCTGAACTCGATGTGTCGAGAGGAGGAGGGGTGAGCCTAGACCAGACTCTAGGGTTGAGGATTGGAGGTTAACTTGTGGTTCTTCACGTAGCAATTGCCTGCTTAGGACGATTTTCGTGTGCATATCGGCATTTAGATTAGATTTAAAAATTCTTGTTTTGCATCCCGTATGGAGAGAGCTGGAGGCACTGTACGTCTTCTTTCTTAGCATTCATCATTTAGGCACAAAGGTGAGATTTCCATCTTGGTGCCAACTTGTACGGCTTTTTCGACTCTTCTCCCTCTATTTTTGGATCAAATAGGGATCAAGAAAAAACAAAAAAACGTTAGGCGCTTGTTTGAATTGACTCAAAGCAAGTGATAACACCAAAAAAATTAAAAAAGGGACTGCTAAAGAAATTTTGACCTAAATAAAATTGATTAATTGGACTCATTGCCTTGGGGTGAGCAAAGCCCTCATTTGTTTTCAGGTTGCATAGGAAGGTTTCCTTCCCAGTGAGGTGAGCGTCGTCATAAGGAATAGAGCCCAAACCCAGTCTGTGGCTGCCATGTGTATCGCTTGGATTTCTGAAGTATTGGCGCTACTATCGTACGTAAACGAGTAGGGCTTGGTCGCCATTAGTGACTCTCTATTGTGTAGAGCATTGACCTTGTCTGATGTATCGAGCATAGGCCATACCTTCACTGGTGTGTCTGTCTCATCGTCTTGCATCCGAGTAGGTTCTCGCACGCTCACGGGTGATTCCGTTGCGAGCGAGATCCGAAGTATCGATTTCGCCTATCGGCTTCCTCCCTCTATTTCTTTGGCTGAGTAGGGATCCAGGAAGGGTTACAAGGACCTTAAAAAGCGCAGACTACAGGTTACACAAAAGGAGGACAAGTATGGGATACTTTTCCGGCAGTACTCTCGCTCCTATAGGCGTAGCGTTCTAAGGACTCATGAAAAGATAATTGCCTGAAATTCAAATCTAAAAATCACAAAGATAATTGCCGAATCTTCACGGCTTCACGGGTCGAGTTGGTGAATCCATTGCTTTGGGTTTGATTGATTAGTTGAATTAAGGTCAAGATCAAAAACATCGCGCCTTTGCACCATTTTTGCTCTCCTTCCATTTGACCCTTGCTCATTGTGAGCCTTCTACTGTTTTACATTCCTTTTATTTCTTGTTTACCTTCGTGCTCTTCATCCATCATCTTTCCCTTTTGACCTTCTCAAGATGTCATCGCACGAATGGTTTAGTCGAGACCTCGCCGACACCCACATCGATTCCGTACCGGCAACGTCTTCCATAAAGAGGGGTAATCTCCAAGAAGTTAGTTCAGACCTTGCGAATTACTCCTTGGACTCCCCTATTCTCTCTTCTTTCAACACTTACTTGTCACCAATAAATCCGTTGTTCGGGATGGACTTGCAATCCGAATTAGCTCTTCCCCTTCAAATAAACCGGGATTACTCTTGTCCCCGAAATAACCCCTTGTGGATCGAGATCGATTTCAGTCAATATCCTATGCTCCATTCACAACATTCTGGGATTGACCTTAATTCTAGATTCATCTCAATAGCGGGTGCTCAAGAAGATAATGATCAGGGTTTACTTCGTCATGCAGATTCTCCACCCGATCATGAATCAGAAATTCAAGTTCATTCTGAGATGGCCGGTGGAAGAGGAAAGGGACCACAACCCCAACCTGAACCTGAAGTCAATCCGGGGGAAGGGAAGTACACCACACAGAATGAGGTTAACAGTCAGTTGTTGGCTTCCATCCAAGCCATCCAGCAGCAATTGACTAATCAAGCCCTGGCCTAGACCACCTTCCAAGATATGCTGAATGATCTAAGGAGGAGGGCTGATGCAAGAGATGACCGTAAGGAGGATGATCCGAACCAAGAGCCTAATTTTGAAGAAGTCAGAGATGAGTTCTCAGTGGGAGGACCAGAATTTGATGTAGCGGAAGCGGATCCACCGCAGCCGAAGCCTACACTGAAGGAAACATACAACCCAGGAGCAGGTCGCATCGCTGAGTGGATTCAGGTTCCACGTATTCATGCCCACTTCGAGCTGAAGCCGTAGTTTCTGTCCCTGCTTCCCACATTCCACGGGAATACCACTGAGGAACCATATATCTTTCTCAAGAAGTTTGGTCGCATCTATGCCACTGCTCACTACCCTGGTATTCCTCTGGGGGTAGTCCATATGACAGCCTTTCCCTTCAGCCTTCAAGACAAGGCCCTATATTGGGTCGACCATCTTGGGAAAGTCGTCACGACTTGGGAGGAGCTGAAGTCTGCATTTCTCCATAAATTCTATCCCCTCGGGCGATTGAATCAGATGCATGTCTGTATCTCCAGTTTCTGCCAACAGCCCCATGAGACTATCCATGAAGCATGGGAGAGATTCAAGGATCTGCAGGAGAAGTGCCCCCACCATGAAATTCCAAAGACTAGTCTCGTGCAACATTTCTTTGGGGGGCTATCACTTGAGAGCCAAAAGCTTGTAGACGCTGCTTGCGGCGGTTCACATTTCAACAAGGACGAGGATGTGGTATGGAACATCTTCGAGGAAATGGCTGAAGGAGAAGCCGTTCAATCCTCGTCCAGAGCATACATGAAGATACCAACCGCCATCAGCAAGTCGGTGAACATGGCTTCTCACACCGAAGACAGGGACGAGAGCTCCAACCTGAGCATCATTGGGAGCCATCTGTCTAAGGTGGATATCATTGAGAAGAGGTCGCAGGACCTCAAAAAATTATCATTGAGAAGAGGACCCAGGGTTTAGAAAAGCTAGACCAGATTTTCCAGCAGCTGGAGCAACTCGTTCGTGCGTTGAATGCCAAAATGTACAATGTTGTGTCTACTTCTGCCGAGACGAATGCTGAGAACAAGGAGCCTACAATGCAGCAGAACCCTCAGCCGACTCCACCGCAGCCCCAGCCTGTTCAGCACGTATATTACGTGCAGGTTCCGGAGCAGCCCCCGCAGCCTCATACACAGATGGTTGTATATCAACCTGAGTCCCAGCCAGCCTACTCCGAGCAGTTCTCTCCACCCCTGCCACTGATTTAGGAGATCAATGGTGTATGGAACAATTAAGCGCAGCTGACCCGTCCTCAGGGACATCCTCAGGGTCAGAACATGGGCAACATGCCCTATCACCAGCAGCAGTAGGGTGGGAGACCCTTCAAGCCCTCATATCACTACCAGCCTCCATCTCACGGCAACACATGGAGGCAGAACTACCAGCATGGTCCTTAGCAGTCCGGATACTGCGGACAAGGGTATCATCAGCAATCGGCTGCTACATATAATCAAAATTCACAGTATTCCTCCAACCCTCCTCCTCACCAATTTTCTCAGGGTTATCAGTCGCAATCTCAGCCGCCATACCAGCATTCTAGGCCCCAGCAAGGGGATTCTTCTGAGATTGTGTCGGTTAATCCGGCCTTGGCCTGTTTAGAACAATTAATGAAGAACATGGCTGAGATGACTCAAAAGATCGATGACCTGACTTCTTCCAAGACCGTCATACCAGCCCAGGCCGAAGCCAATCCGAATAACTTCCGACATAAGGAGCATGTAGCCAGCAGTGTTCAACCCGAATAAGGTGAATTAAATTGTTTTTTATATAATGTTGTTACTCTCAAGAGCGGTAGGACACTCCAGCCATTGGTGATGGCGAAGGGAAAGCATCTTTGATCTGACGGGGAATCGTCAGTCTAGCCAACACCAGGGCCATGCAACATTTTTGAAGGAGCGCCAGCAGTCAGAAAATCACAAAAAAATGAAGAAAATAGCAAAACACAAAAAGATGGCAGCAACCTCGGTGGAGATAGGACAACATTGGAGACGTCTTCACCTGCCTCAGAGCCAGTTCTTGACAAGAGGGGCATTGCACCTGCAGCGAGTCCAACGCCAGTTCCTGAAGCCGAGCCCATTGTTTTTGGTCCACAAATTGTAGATGAGTCCATTCCTTTTTGTCATCTACCTGTAAACAACAACATGTACAATATTTTGAATGATATTGGTGAAGAGCTTGTAAATATTGCTTTTCTAGAAGCAATGAAAAAACACAAAAAAATGAAAATTTTGAAAAATGCTTTGTCTGATCCTGCCATCATAGAAATCATACAGAATTTGGTATTAAACATGTCATTGATGAAAGCTCTTGAGTACATGCCAGCTGTAAAGAAAGGATTAAAAGATGCATGTACAACCAAACACAGGCCTCACCCTCACAATTCCAGAAGCAAGGGTGGCAAGTCCGAGAAGTATATCCTCACAATGTCCACAGTAAATGCCATCAGCAACCTCCCGGATAAAAAGCCAGACATGGGAGCACCTCTTGTGCGTTGTCAGATGTTTAATCAGGAGTTTGAACGAACACTTCTCGACAGCGGGTCTTCCGTCAACTTGATGCCAGCTTCGCTACTCACAGAGTTCAGGCTAGGACCGCTCAAGCCTACAAAGATGATTCTGTAGTTTGCAGACAAATCAGTCAAGTAGCCTAGGGACCTGTTGGAGGACGTGATAGTCACAGTTCAGGGAAAGCAGTTCCCGGTCGATTTTGTGGTATTAGATATGGACGTCCCCGCTCCATTACTCCTTACCCCAATCATACTGGGAAGACCATTCCTGCGGACGTCTGATGAATCCGCGATTCATCATCTCAATATCTTGATCTTAGCAAAATCCACGAGTAATTTTCCTAATAAATGTATATAAAATGCATAAATTAACAAAATGACTCTTGTAAATAAAATACATTAATTATTGTATATTAGATTGTATAAAATAAATTACCACTAAAAAGTCGCAAATTAAAGGAGTTTTTCACATGTAAATAGCCCAAAATATCATAGATTTTTAATAATTTCATTTCAACTCCTTTTTGGCTAATTCTTTCTCTAACTTGTTTCTAAAAATGTATATAAAAATATAAAAATACAAAACAAATTTTAACTCAAATAAATGCTCCTAGATCCCAAAGAGAAAAAGCCGTAAAGTCCAACTTCCAAGCCAAATTCCCGCTCCGTCTGAACTCCAAATTCACCAAACTCACTTTTAAAGTTCAAGTTAGAAAATTATCTATCCAACGGAAGTGGTTTCATCAAAATCGGAGCTCGTTTGCAAAAGTTGGGTTTTGGGACCTAGATGTACATTGTATATTATGTATATATTTATTTTTTTCTTCATTTTTTATTTTACCTTTTTTAATTACTAAAAATACAAAAAAAATTATACTTGTGTTGTATTTTAATTGTAGTATTTTATTGTATTTTCCGTTGTAAATATCTCTTATTAAAAAGACAAAAAAAATTACATATTAGAAAAGTAAAAAAAATGTACATGTTGTTTGTCTTCTTTTGTAAATTCTCCACTATTTATTTTCTTTTCTTTTATTCTATTGTAATTAAAGTAGCCTACTTTATTTTATATTATTTATTTATTTATTTTACATTCTCTACAATAACCACCAATTCAACTCCATTACTCCACCATATTTTCTAACTTCTAATTCAGCTCCACCATTTTATTAACCTCCATCCCACTCCATCTTAATTCTAACTTCCATTTTTTCCTCTTTATATACATCTTATTCTCCTCAAATTTGCCTTTGATCCATCTTTATGTGAGGAGAGCCTAGTTCCCAGAGTTGAATCGGTGACAGCGACGCAACCGCGATCGAGCGACGACGGCCCTCTCTCCGGTGAGATCCGTTGGCTTTTTGGCCAACATCGCAGCCGCACCCGTGCGCTGCTCGAGCTCATCGCTCGCCGATGATTCGAGCGAAGACCGTGCTCTCGTGAGCACATCAAAGGCGACCACGTTCATCGCAGGTAATTATTTTCATCTTGGCATTTTTTTATCTTTGCATTTTCTTTTTCACATCACCATCACCCCTCCCAAAAAATCCTCCATTTGTTTATATTTATCAAACACAATCATTCCATTTTTTTCACCTTCATTTCATTTTCTGTTTAAAGAAAACTTAAAAAAAAACAAAAAAAGGTTTTTATTACAGCAGAAAAAGAAATTCAAAAAAAAACAATAACAATAATAGTAATACGCAGCAGAGGTGGCCGGCCCTCCCAGCAGCCGCCGGCAATCCCAGCAGCTGCCGGCCACCCCCACCGCCAGCACTGCTACGGCCACGCGCGACGCCGCCACTGTTGTAGGTCGCCATCACAGCCGCGCGACCGCCCTCCACCTCATGCGGCCGCCGTGCGCACCACAGCCACCGCCGGCTGCGGAGTTGAAGTCATCCCCACCCGCCGCCTTCTTCACCAGCTGACCGGCCTCCCGTGCCGTCCTCCACCCGCCATCGCGCCGCCTTCCCCTCCGACGTGCGCCGCTGCGCGCAGCCACCCACCGGCCGCCGACCCCATTGGGTTCACTTCCGCCCTAGCCGTCCAGAGGAAGAAGGTCATTTTTTTATTGTAAAAATTGCATTATTTTATTTCTATGTTTATGTAATTGCAACATAGTCCCTGCATATATTTTGTTGTAAATATGGTTTTCTGAATTTGCACAGATACCCCTGTGTTTGCTTATTAATTTGGACATCTTTTGAGCATCATTTTATTCAATGAAATAAGTCATTGTGTTGAGCAACTTATTCTCTGTCATCTGAATATTAAATTATATTTTTGTGAGATATTGTGAATTAATTAAAATTGTGCAACTGAACTTTTGCATATTTTACCCAATCTGGACTCTTAAAATTATATGTCACACACGGTTGCTCTAATTCCACAAAAATTAAAAATGATGCCCTGATATATGACTAAGTTACTGTCCAAATTTCGTCCAAGGCAGAGATGTCTTGTGCCTGAAATAATTTGTAGAGTGAATTTAGTATTTGATTTTTATATAAATCCACGTAAATCCTTTTTGTGAAATTTCAAATCGTCTGGATTCTACATGAAAATATCTTTTTGGGATAATTCTCACTCTGATTAATTTGATAATGTGGATTTATTAGAAATTATTTACTCACTGTCCCTCTGTTTTTACCAAAAAAATCCATAAAAAATCATAACTTGTCAAAAAATTCCAAAAAATTACTGTAGCTTCCTTGCATCATGTTTATATTTCACTAAATTTTTCATAATTTTTGCTTTCTGTTTGTGTGAGAAATTGCAAAAAAATCCATAAAAAGTGCATATTTTTCATTGTTGCATTTTGACCATAAAATTCCAAAAAAATGTACCTTGCATTCATCTATGGATCATGACTCTAGGAAAAATATAATTTTGCTAAATTGGACTTATTTTCTACTTATATTAATTTGGCCTTGTTATATGCTTTCTTAATGTCATAATTCACTTGCATTGGCATTCGTTTTGCATTAAAAAAATCTAAAAAAAATTGCGTGGAAATCTAGATCTTAAATTTCAAATTAAACCCAAGTTGTTCCTTTGTCTCCCTATGTTCGACCCCGAACTTGCCCGGGATATAAATTAAGTCGAGACACTCTTCACGGAGATCCTTCTCTCGGTTCTGACCGAATCGCTAAGTACACGTACCACAATGAACACGAATTAAATATCGTATTTAGCGACTCGTCAGATGGCGTCGTTGCCGAGGAGGCAAACGACTTATGGATTAGTTTAAAATTTTGGATTTAGATTTTCATTTTCTCGGGTAGTCTGACCCCCGAGCTACTTTGTAATAAATCCATTTTTTGTCATTTTTTTCTTATTTTTGTATATATTTGTTTTTATCTCTCTAATATAAATTTCATTTTCCTTGCGAGGGTCCGGTGGACTTGGAGTGCATCGGAGGTCGACGGACGCGACGCGTGCCGACTGCTGAAGATCAAGGAGAATTAATTAATTTTTGAGAGAAATTTTTGTAATTATTGTGTTGTAATAATTTAGTTAATTTCGTACTTTCCAGCAGCTCTTGTTTGAGAGCTCACGCTTGTATCATGACTGGACATTTGACCCGCTCGTGGTCGTGTGGTTGATTGACGTGGATTAGGACTTGCACTCGCGGCTCTTAGAGCATATTTTATTAGAATATCTTTATTGCTTGTGCTCGTAATTTTTAGGACCACACATCACATTTAACGTGATGCACTTAGACCACATGGCTATTAGTCAAATTTAACTTGTTCATTACTCGCTAATAGAACTGCCTGTCTAGAAACGGTTTTCTTGTTTGCATTCATATAGTATAAAATTTCAATTCTGCCTTGCATCCCGCATGTAGAGCGTGAGGATCACTGTAAGTCTTCTAAACTGGGCATGCATCATTGATTTCACTATTTGCGTTGGTTTTTCTCGACTCCTTCCCCCCTTGGTTTTTGAAACTTAGGTTAAAAAGGAATCGGGACTGATCGTTAGGTGTGCTTTGTTTGGTGGACTAATCAAGTGATAACCAAACTTAAAATCAAGACTGCTAATCAGAGTTGACCAAAAAAAACTGATTAAAACTAACACTTGTTTTGGGAGAGCAAAACCCTCATTGTATGCTTGGCTAATTGTGATTGTTGAGGTGAGGACGCATCCCCAGGATAGTGCCCAAAACCTACTTTTTAGCCTTGCGTAACTGGATTTATATATTGATTTATCACCTAATTAAAACTGAAAAGATAAACGGTCGGACTTTTGCGACTATCACTGTGTTGAGTAGGTGAACTCAGGGTTTGCTCTTGTGTTTGTTTGTTTGTGTGTTATTTGGTGCACTTGCACGCTTTCTTCCTCGATCCACTTCATTCTCCCATTTCCCTCCAAGATGTCAGAATATTGGTCATCATATCCACGTCATTCTTCTTCGATCATATTTCGATCATCTCCACCCTCTCATTTCTCCTCATACCCATACACCGACCGCGAAGTCAGAACTCCGACTGACTTCCGAACTTATTCGTCCTCCTCACCTACCCCACATTCTTACACCCATGGCCCACAACCACCCTGTATTGACTCAACATATTCTCGTCCGCTTGCTGGAATCAAGGAACAAATCGAAGAGCAAGCGACTGTTGAGATGAATGATTGGCATAATCAGTGGGCCCCATATACCTCACTTTCACCTCGAGTTGGGACAGAACAACAATTTCCATATACACATCTCGACTTAACCTTAGGGTACAACATGGTCGATCAAACAAACCGAATGGAGAGGCATGCACCGTACAATCTTCCTGACTTGATTGACTTGAGTGATAGAGACCACATTGACCAACCTTCACATCACCCATTCGGAGAGCCGACATATACAGGGGATTGGATTCATGCGACCGATCTGCAGACCCCTTGTCTACTAACTCCACCTTATGAGGCTCCGACCAACATCTGCCGTACAGATGGGTCATACTCAACCCAACATTACACGCCTGAGTCAAGATGTGTTGAGTATAAGATCCCAAGTTCTCAGCGGTATCCTCCAACTGAGCAGACTTCTCTCATGATGGGTCATGAAAACTTACTGGAGGATGAAATTTATAGACCGATCAAGAGTCCAGGTAGAAATGTGGATCATGGATTTTGCAGATTGAATCTTGAACACCTGGAAGACATCGGATTGACCACACGTCATGTACAGTTGGAGTCCCTTCTATCTCCCTCTTCTACTAACCACTTTTCCTCCAAACTTGAGTCTGTACATTCTCCTAGTCCTCCTTCACCTATCAAAAAGACCAAAAAAAATGGAAAAACCAGAAAATACCATAAAAATTGAAAATGGAAAAGACTTACAAAAATTGGATCTCGCGGTTAGGGAAGCACTTGATAGAGAGTTGATTTTTGAGCTTCCCTTGATAATGGCCATTGAACACTTTCCCGACCTTAAAAGATTTGTGAGAAGTAAATTGATGCCTAAAAGGTCGGGCAATAAGAGGACAAGGACTGAGATACATATAGTGTCTATGTCCACATCTTTGATGATAGGGAGAAAAACCAAGAGCCGCAGAGTAAAGCGGTTACCTAGATTTGATTCTGAAATCAAAGATACCACATTCACCCATGCAAGAATCGATGATGACTTACCAATTAGTATCCTCCCGACCTCCATGTTTGCCAAGATCAAACTCGGATCTACCAAGAAGTCAAGATAGATCATTCAGTTGGCAGATCGGACCATTAAACGGTCGAGATGAACCATTTCAGTCATCGTCACTTTCCAAGGTGCTCTACTGGAGATAGACTTCACGATCATTGACATTGAGCACCGAGGAGAGTTCACCCAGTCTCTGATCATTCTTGGGAAGTCGTTCTTAGCCTTGGCTAAGGCAACTATAGATTGTGAGACTCGAGAGATCGATTTCTCTGCATTGGGAGCACTCCGACCTCACCCGATCTTTGGGAACACACGATATTCCAAGGTAACCCGTAAAGTTGCAGACAGTCGTAACCTTCGAGAGACAGTTGAGTCACGTCTCTCTACTACACCTGAGATACCGACTGTCCAGACGACCATTGGTTTAGAGACTTCCTACAACCACACAACGCCTACTGCTTGCACCACCACCGCGACAGCTTCTAGAGAAGACTCACGACCAGAAGCTATCATTGAGTCGGACATGACCTTTGTGGATTGCCTTGATCATTTCAATGATCCGACACAAGAACCCAACAATGTAAAGCCAACTGAAAACATTGTGCCTTATAAGAGATGTGTGTTGACCCTGTAGGAGTATTACAATGCATATGGTGACTCATCTGATGATGAACCTCTGGTCAAAACCTCACACACACCACATCCATGACATACACCAAAAGAGATAACTGGGACCAAATTGACCAATCTTGATAAATCAGTTGCTCTATCCTCTAGTCGATCATCTGGTAAGAAGAAGACTGGTATTGATTCCTTGAGGTGTTCCCCCGAACTCCTTAAGACGTATCAATCCCCTCTTCCTCTTGATGCTTCAGGTTCTATAAAATCGGCTAAGAAAGTTGCCTTCGACTTACCAGAGAAGGAACTTTCTGAGGAGTCCTCATCAGGTCTGGATGAGGTAATCTACATGAGTGAGCTTAGTTCGGTTGTTCTGAAGCCATATTTGAGCAAGCAGCCGTGTGTCGACCCTCGTTGGACGTTCCCACACCTCACTATTATTCCTCTGCGGACGATTCTGATAGCGACACACATGTATACTATCCTCCCCATCGCTTCCGCAAGAAGGTCCGTCACAAACCTTCTTGATCCTTGTATATTCTCACTCCTACTTGTATAGATTTTCCTTCCTTTATTCCCCTCCCTCCCCCATGATTCGCATCACTTACCCCAGTACCGTATCGTTATAATTTTATGGCTATACTTAGGATGACTAGATCCTAAGTATGGGGGGGTGAGTGAACCGAGTTGCTCTATTTCTTCTTGTATATTCCTTTCCACTCTCATCGGTTCCCCAATCTTGTGTTCTATCCAATACTTAGGCTGACCAAAGCCTAAGTATAGGGGGGTCGATGCCTGTTGTGTATTCTCCCACATTCTTCTATTCATTTCACCCACTTATACTTAGTACAAGCTATGGCCTTTTGTCACTTAGTGCCATGAGGACATAGCACATGCTAAGTATAGGGGGGCGTGTATATATTACATATATACTTTACCCATAACTCGTACTTTTACATATTTTTGTATATATTATACAATAATTATGGGGTGGGTAAAAAAATTCAAAAAAAGATCTCTTTAAAAAAAACTTAAAAAACTATTTTCCTTATTTGCTTCAAAAAACACTTTTTCAAAAAACAATGCGTGTCCTTTCTTATCTACCAATCTTTTTCAAAACAATTTGAAAAAAAAAAGCAAAACTTTTTTTAAAAAATCTTTCTTCTTTCCTTTGTTTTAAAAAAAATAAAAAAAAAAACAAAAACTCTCTAAAAAAATTAGAAACAAAAAAAAACAAAAAAAACTAACTAATAAGTTGGTTTAATCCCTGACACAATTCACTTTCAAACAAGACTAGTGATTTTTAAGAACACTTGGTTTATGAGCTCTTGAGATTTTGAGTTAACCAGCCTTAGTCATTAGGGTCTTGACTTAATTATTCACATTTCCCTAGTTTGAAAGATTTGTGTGCTATATTGCATACTTAGTCTCTACCTTAAGAATATGATCAGCACCTCACATACACGACTGCAGTTATGATGAGATGAGTTGAAATTTCACTTGAGGAACTGGGATGAGGGATTTGAGTTTTGACTTGATTTGATGATGCTCGAGGATGGGATAAAATCAATGAAGGCTTCATGAAACCTGAGTGTCATCATCTTTAG
This sequence comes from Ottelia alismoides, assembly GCA_037367405.1. NCBI lineage: Eukaryota > Viridiplantae > Streptophyta > Magnoliopsida > Alismatales > Hydrocharitaceae > Ottelia > Ottelia alismoides. The sequence goes on along the minus strand of JAZKJV010011719.1, from coordinate 903,558 downwards.
CCAGTATGAGAACATGGTTCTTGTACTATCTCTTGACATTTACCTTTGTGACAGAGTGTGATAAAATAAAAAATATTGATCAGTGTGCGCCAACTCTTGGTAAAAGCAGTGGAGCTAGCTAAAATACTACAAAGCAATGAAATGTTAAAGAAAAGCTCTCATTCCACAAAGTCAATTATCAAAAGAGCTTCCACCAAAGGCGAGCGCTCCCAACCATTTCAAAGTGTCCACTTGGACCACCGCTATTAGGACCAGGAGTCGAGTTTGCACCAAAAAAGGGCTCTGCATCGTAAATGCTACAAGTATGGGTGTAGAAGGTATAATAGATACTCAAAAAAGGCACACCCTGGTGTACTCCCAGAAAAACAAGTGCAGACGACTCCAACTTCTCTAAACGGATGCACTGATCAACACCAAAAAAATGCGTTGAGTAATAAGGCACTCGAGAGGATCCTTGTTCCAATGAGAGGGAGAGAAGAAATGACACAATCCTATGCCCTCCATCAACTGGCCTTCCATCTACACTTTCAAGTCCGACAACTAAAGAGACGGTGGATTGGTTGCAAGAAATGGTTTATTCCCTAGTGTTGAGGATCGGGTTCTTAGGAGAGTCCCTTAGACTGGAACCTTGGGTGACGTTGCGACTCTACTCTTATAACTGCAGTCCACACTTAAAGTCATATCTATGTATACAAAGAGAGTCTGATGACTAGGGGAATTGGATACCTTTTCAGTAGAGCTTGGTTCAGCTTAGAATTTTATGATCTCTAAAACCGAGAGTTCTTGAACGGATCAAGTCTTGTATTCACATGCACAGTCAGGGGTTATTCTACTTATTCATTCTTTAGCTCGAGGACTAGCAAAGCTTAAGTATAGGGGGTGATGAATCCACGATTCATCATCTCAATATCTTGATCTTAGCAAAATCCACGAGTAATTTCCCTGATAAATGTATATAAAATGCATAAATTAAAAAAATGACTCTTGTAAATAAAATACATTAATTATCGTATATTAGATTGTATAAAATAAACTACCACTAAAAAGCCGCAAATTAAAGGAGTTTTTCACCTGTAAATAGCCCAAAACATCATAGATTTTTAATAATTTCATTTCAACTCCTTTTTGGCTAATTCTTTTTCTAACTTGTTTCTAAAAATGTACATAAAAATACAAAAATACAAAACAAATTTTAACTCAAATAAATGCTCCTAAAAAGCCGTAAAGTCCAACTTCCAAGCTAAATTCTCGCTCCGTTTGAACTCCAAATTCACCAAACTCACTTTTAAAGTTCAAGTTAGAAAATTATCTATCCAACGGAAGTGGTTTCATCAAAATCGGAGCTCGTTTGCAAAAGTTGGGTTTTGGGACCTAGATGTACATTGTATATTATGTATATATTTTTTTTCTTCATTATTTATTTTACCTTTCTTAATTACTAACTTGTGTTGTATTTTAATTGTAGTATTTTATTGTATTTTTTTGTTGTAAATATCTCTTATTAAAAAGACAAAAAAATTACATATTAGAAAAGTAAAAAAAATGTATATGTTATTTGTCTTCTTTTGTAAATTCTCCACTATTTGTTTTCTTCTCTTTTATTCTATTGTAATTAAAGTAGCCTACTTTATTTTATATTATTTATTTATTTATTTTACATTCTCTACAATAACCACCAATTCAACTCCAATACTCTACCATATTTTCTAACTTCTAATTCAACTCCACCATTTTATTAACCTCCATCCCACTCCATCTTAATTCTAACTTCCATTTTTTTTCTCTTTATATACATCTTATTCTCCTCAAATTTGCCTTTGATCCATCTTTATGTGAGGAGAGCCTAGTTCCCAGAGTTGAATCGGTGACAGCGATGCAACCGCGGTCGAGCGACGACGGCCCTCTCTCCGGTGAGATCCGTTGGCTTTTTGGCCAACATCGCAGCCGCACCCATGTGCTGCTCGAGCTCATCGCTCGCCGGTGATTCGAGCGAAGACCGTGCTCTCATGAGCACATCATAGGCAACCACGTTCATCGCAGGTAATTTTATTTTCATCTTGTCATTTTTTTATCTTTGCATTTTCTTTATCACATCACCATCACCCCACCCAAAAAATCCTCCATTTGTTTATATTTATCAAACACCATCATTCCATTTTGTCACCTTCATTTCATTTTCTGTTTAAAGAAAACTTAAAAAAAACAAAAAAAAGGTTTTTATTACAGCAGAAAAAGAAATTCAAAAAAATAAAAAAAAACAATAATAATAATAATACGCAGCAGAGGTGGCTGGCCCTCCCAGCAGTCGCCGGCCACCCCCACCGCCAGCGCCGCTGCGGCCACGCGCGGCACCGTCACCGTCGCAGGCCGCCATCACAGCCGCGCGGTCGCCCTCCACCTCGTGCGGCCGGCGCACGCACCACAACCATCGCCGACTGCGGAGTTGAAGTCATCCCCACCCGCCGCCTTCTTCACCAGCTGACCGACCTCCTGCGCCGTCCTCCGCCCGCCATCGCGCCGCCTTCCCCTCCGACGTGCGCCGCTGCGCGTGGCCACCCACCGGCCGACCCCATTGGGTTCACTTCCTCCCTAGCCGTCCAGAGGAAGAAGAAGGTCATTTTTTATTGTAAAAATTGCATTATTTTATTTCTATGTTTATGTAATTGCAACATAGTCCTTGTATATATTTTGTGGTAAATATGGTTTTCTGAATTTGCACAGATACTCCTGTGTTTTCTTATTAATTTGGACATCTTTTGAGCATCATTTTATTCAATGAAATATGTCACTGTGTTGAGCAACTTATTCTCTGTCATCTGAATATTTAATTTTATTTTTGTGAGATATTATGAATTAATTAAAATTGTGCAACTGAACTTTTGCATATTTTACCCAATCTGGACTCTTAAAATTATATCTCACACAGGTTGCTCTAAAAATTCCACAAAAATTAGGAATGATGCCCTGATATATGATTAACTTACTATCCAAATTTCGTCCAAAGTGGAGATGTCTTGTGCCTGAAATAATTTGTAGAGTGAATTTAGTATTTGATTTTTAATTAAATCCACGTAAATCATTTTTGCAAAATTTCAAATTGCCTGGTAAAAATATCTTTTTAGGATAATTCTCACTTTGATTAATTTGATAATGTAGATTTATTAGAAATTATTTACTCAATGTCACTCTGTTTTTACTTAAAAATCCATAAAAGTTCATAACTTGTCAAAAAATTCTAAAAAAAATATTATAGCTTTCTTGCATCATGTTTATATTTCAGTAAATTTTTCATAATTTTTGCTTTCTGTTTGTGTGAGAAATTGCGAAAAAACCCATAAAAAGTGCATATTTTTCATTGTTGCATTTTGACCCATAAAATTCCAACAAAAATGTACCTTGCATTCATCTGTGGATTAGAACTCTAGGAAAAATATAATTTTGCTAAATTGGACTTATTTTCTATTTAAATTAATTTGGCCTTGTTTTATGTTTTCTTAGTGTCGTAATTCACTTGCATTGGCATTCGTTTTGCATTAAAAAAATCAAAAAAATATGCGTGGAAATCTAGATCTTAAATTTCAAATTAAACCCAAGTTGTTCCTTTATCCCCCTGTGTTCGACCCCGGACTTGCCTGGGATATAAATTAAGCTGAGACACTCTTTACGGAGATCCTTCTCTTAGTTCTGACTGAATCGCTAAGTACACATACCACAACGAACACGAATTAAATATCGTATTTAGCGACTCGTCAACGTCGAACACAGTAGTGAACTATGGGACTGGAGAAATCACTTTTGGCACTGAAAATGAAACAATCAGAGTGGAGACCTTGCCAGAGGGAGCACCAGTCGAACGAACATCCGCCTCATGCGCAAGGGTGATTGAGTATTCTGATGTCTGTGACTTTCTAGCAGAAATTCAAGACACCAATTTATTTTTGGATGACAATGAGATCCATGAACTCCTATGCCCAGAGGAGGGAGTGGAGACCGCAGTCAAATTTCCCCTTATCAATCAGGATGAGGAACTCGCTGATGTGCTAAATGAAACTGTCGTGGAGGTGATGTGCCTTCAAAACCAAGAGCAAAGAATAGAGGAATCTTGTGATGAGGAGAAAATCATCGAGACATTCTATCAAAATTTGAGAGAAGAGGCAGAACAGATTCTGGTGGACACCAAACAGTTGAAAGAATCGCCACCTGCATTAATAGCTGAGGTCATTTCTGAAGCAGCTCAGACCCTGCCAGAGTTAAAACCCTTGCCCTCCAACATGAAATATGCCTTCCTTGCGGGGGAGCTGAACATGTACCCGGTCATTATTAATGCACACCTGACCAAAGACCAAGAATCTCGTCTGATGGAGGTTCTTGAACGCAACCGCAAGGCGATAGGCTGGCGAACTTCGGATCTCCATGGGGTCAATCCGTCACTGTGCTCACATCGCATTTTTCTGGAAGAAGATTGCAGGTCCTCTAGGGAACTTCAGAGAAGATTAAATCCTAATCTGCAGGAGGTTTTTATGAAAGAGATCCAGAAACGGTGTGACGCAGAATTTATTTATCCCATCTCCGACAGCAAATGGGTGAGCCCTCTGCATGTGGTGCCTAAGAAATCAGGGATCACCATTGTGAAGAATGATAAAGGAGAGGAGATCGCAACCAGAACACCCACTTCATGGCGAGTGTGTGTGGACTACAGAAGACTTAACCTCACCACCAAGAAGGACCATTTTCCTTTACCCTTCATCGACCAGATCTTGGAGCGATTGACCACGAAGGAATATTTCTGCTTCTTAGATGGCTACTCTGGATACAACCAAGTTGCTATTGCTCCTGAAGATCAAGAGAAGACCACGTTCACCCGTACTTTTGGTACATATGCCTTCAGACAGATGTCGTTCGGGCTTTGCAACACCCCAACCACATTTCAGAGGTGTATGCTTGCAGTTTTTGCCGATATGGTGGGCAACTTTCTCGAGGTCTTTATGGACGATTTTTCGGTCTACGGGAATTCATTTGATCAATGTCTGGATTAATTAGACCGAGTCTTATGGAGGTGCTGCGAAGTCAATCTTGTACTCTTGTGGGAGAAGAGCAACTTCATGGTAACCGAAGGAATCGTGCTGGGTCACGTTGTTTCTAAACGTGGTATGAAGGTCGACCCAGCCAAGGTGGATGTGATTTACAAACTTGAGCCTCCTACAACCATCAAACAAGTCAGGTCATTCTTGGGCCATGTCGGTTTTTACCGACGATTTATCAAAGATTTCAGCAAACTCGCCAGACCGCTGACTAAATTGCTAGGCAAGGAGAATGAATTCCTCGTAGATGACTGTGTGCTCCTTGCCTTTAATCAGCTGAAAGAACTCATCACACATGCCCCTGTCTTACAACCACCAATTTGGACTCAACCTTTCGAGATAATGACCGATGCGTCAGATTATGCCATTGGGGTTGTACTTGGACAGAGAAAAGATAATGTACCATTTGCGATTCACTACGCTAGTCGAACGCTCGACGAAGCCCAGAGAAACTACACTGTCACTGAAAAGGAGCTGCTAGCGGTAGTCTTTACCCTGGAAAAGTTCAGATCCTACCTCCTTGGATCCAAAGTAATCATTTACACTGATCATTCGGCCATTCGGTATTTACAGCAGAAGAAGGACGTCAAACCACGTCTCATTCGGTGGATCCTTCTCCTCCAGGAATTCGACTTGGAAATTAAAGATAAACCTGGGTAAAGAATGTGGTGGTCGATCATCTATCGAGGCTTCCTGAGTCAGAATCTCCTGAGCTAAACATGCAGCCGATCACAGAGACCTTTCCAGACGAGGCAATTCTATCTGTCACCTCGCTTCCTTGGTATGCGGACATTGTGAATTATCTTGTGACCAAGAAAATCCCACAAGATTGGCCTAAGTTGAAAATAGACAGATTCTTGTCTAAAATCCATTTCTACCAGTGGGAGGATCCGTATTTGTTTCGTGAGGGAGCAGATTGTATCTGGAGAAGGTGCATTCCTCAGGAGGAAGTTCCAAGTGTCCTTGCCTTATGTCATGACCAAGATTCTGGAGGACATAATTCAGGCAAACGAACGCCAGTAAAAGTTCTTCAAAGTGGCCTCTGGTGGCCTTCATTATTCAAAGATGCAGATGATTATGTCAAATACTGCACTGACTGTCAGAAGATGGGCGGAACCATAGGAATGAGAGACACGATGCCTCTGAAATACATTCAGAATCTCAGACGTCTTTGACGCATGGGGCATCGACTTTATGGGTCCATTTCCCAACAGCCATGGCTACGAATATATTCTGCTTGCTGTCAATTATGTAAGTCACTGGGTGGAAGCTATTCCCGCCCGAACCGTTGACAGCAGGACTGTCTGTCGATTCTTGAGAGATCACATCATAGCAGGGTTCGGGATTCCCAAGATTCTCATATCAGACGGGGGTAGTCATTTCATAAACAGAGAGGTGAAGAAGCTGACCCAAGAATTCTGCATTGAACATCGTGTTGCTTCACCTTACCACCTGCAGTCCAATGGCTTAGCTGAATGTTCAAACATGGAGATCAAGACAATTCTACAGACTTGTGCATTCGGATCGCAAGAACTGGTCTCAGCTTCTTGATTCTGTTCTTTGGGCTTATAAAACAGCGTACAAGTCACCCTTGGGAATGTCTCCCTACCGCCTTATGTATGGCAAGCCATGCCATCTGCCCATTGAACTAATTCACAAATCTTTATGGGCCATTAACATCTGTAATTTGGACTCCAAGCAAGCAGGAAAGAATAGAAAATTGGATCTGAACAGATTATTGGAATTCAGAGATTATGCATATGATAATAGCCTGATGTACAAGGAGAAGGTCAAAACATGGCACGACAAGCATATCCACCGCAAGTCCTTCGATCCAGGTCAAAAGGTGTGGTTGTTTGATGCGAAATTAAAGATCTTTCCAGGAAAATTGAAGAGTAAATGGACTGGGTCGTTTATGGTTAGGCAGGTGTGTGACAACGGAAGTGTATTGATATCCAATCTGTCAGCTGACGCACAACCATTTGTAGTCAATGGACAGCTTCTGAAGCCATACCTTGAACATTATACATTCATGGCTGTCGTTGACTCGATTCAAGTAATCTACAGGGATGAGCTGGATATCTCCAAAGAGGCAGAGGAAGGCCAAGCAGAGCAAAATATTTATGAATGACTCTTCTTCTTTTCTTCTTTTCTTCTTTTCAGTCTCGTTTATCTTCTTCTACTGACATGATGTCATCCCTTTCATCACTGCTACACTTAGGATGTACTTTATCCTAAGTATAGGGGGTGCGCATCCCGAGTTGTTCATATCCACTTTCATCTCTTTTCCTCTTTTCTTCTTTTCTTCTTTTCCTTGTCTATTTTCTGTATCTATCAAAAAGGTGTCGCCCCTTGTAGACAGTCTCCTATACTTAGGACGTACTTTGTCCTAAGTATGGGGGGTGTGCACCCTGAGTTTTTATTTCATTCTTTTCGATCCTCTCCATTGTCTCCTCTTCTTGTCTATACTTAGGGATATCTTACCCTAGGTATAGGGGGAGGCAATCTGAGTACGATCTGTTCATTCCCACCCTTGACCCTCTCTGCTTTATGTACAGTCTGCTATACTTAGGATTAGTTGATCCTAAGTATAGGGGGGACGGTCAACTTCTCATTCGTTCATTCATTTCTTATTGTGTTTATTCTTTAGATTTTCCTATACTCAGTACGAGTTATGTCTTCTCTTTTCTCTCTGATCTATGAGGACATAGCTCAAGCTAAGTATAGGGGGGCCGTATATACTACGTATATACTTTAGCCATAACTCGTACTTTCGTATTTTCCAAATAAATATGGCTAATAATTCTTTAAAATTCATTAAAAACCTTAATAAAAAGATGTATTATTCCTCAAATTCTTTTTGTATATATTGATTAATAAATCAGGTAAACATGTTTTTTGCAAAATGTTTGAAAAATAGTTTGAAAATCGTTGTGAACAATCCTTAGAAAACTATTTGAAAAACATTTTGTTACATGTTTTCAACTTTTGTAAAAACATTTTGGTTTGTAAAAATTATTTCTTTGTGTGAAATAAAAATGTTTGGAAAAAATGATTTGCAAATGGTTTGAAAAATGGTTGCAAAAATATTTTGAAAAATCTATCTATACTGTTTGAAAACCTTTGCAAAATGATTTTAAATTGTGTGTACATGTGTGTAAATTTTTTTGTCAAAATTATTTTGGACTATAGTTTTCAAAAATTGTTTGAAAAACTGTGTCAAATAAGTTTGAGGAATACATACATCATACCTAAAATTCTTTATTGTATATATGTAAAAAATTGATCACTTACCCATGTAAATTCTTAAAATCCACTTCTTGTATATATAAGAAGCACTCCCGTGTAAATATTTTAACCTAGCTTTTAGACAAAAAATTTTTGCTTTAAAAAAATCCCAAAAACATTTGCAAAATTAAAATCTAAAAAACATTTGAAAAATCTCTTTGAAAAATACCAAAAAAATGCATATGCATCATCTTTTCAAAAATCCATAAAAAGTTCAAAACTCTTGAAAACTGCATCACAAAAATATTTTCTACATCGCATTTGCATAGCATTAGCATGTTTTGGATTAAGTTTAATAGTTGAATGAGTCTAAGTAAAATCCGGAGATTGGAGCTTGATTGGACCTTAAAATCTACCTAATAACAGGAACCTTATAGGAACTGGGTTTGAGGTACTTCAGGTCTAGTCGAGTTAATTCTTTGAGGATCACGAGACTTGGTTCAATGGATTCTTGACTGCCTAAGTAGAGTATTTCGGAGCACACACACGACTCTTGTTGATAATGACCTAACTTGGACACCTGCACCTTTCACACGGCTCGACTCAGTTGGAGTGGTGAGGGGATTGGATTTGCCGGTATGAGACGTACACAAGTGGAAACACTTGTCCTACTCTAGGGAGGGAAGTGCACCCCAACCCATCCAGTGATGAGGAATTCTAAATACATGAGAGTGTGGGTTGCGATAAAGCTTCAAAAGAGGGATATTCTACTGGCTCAAGAGGAAAAACTCCCTATGTAAATGCTGTTGTATATAGTATTTCAAAAAAAAGAAAGAGAAAAAAAAAAGAACATGCCTGTACAAAAATAAATGCCTACAAAGTATGTACATATGTTGTAAAGCCAATAAGCAAGCTTGAGTTTCAAAGTCAAATTTTGTGAGCCTGCAGTTGGATGACTTGACTACACTGGTCTTGCATCCTAGGATAGGTAGCTACACTGGCTACCGTCCATTCTTTTCTTCACCCCCTCCTCTTGAGTTGGTTGCCACTTGAACTCAGAAGGGAATACCCCGCTCCTCGAGGAAGGAGTTATTGGATTAGGGAATCATTGGGTTGTCATGCTGGAGAAGTCAGTCTCTTTGTCATTCTAGTTGGGGAGAGCCACCATCACTTACACTGTACGAGTCAGATTCATAGTCACAAGGGTTTGCGTATGAGTTGAGATATTTCTGACCTGGGTATTGAGGAGACTTGAACAGAGTTTTGGGATTCTCAGGGACTGTTGGATTTCAAATTCAGTTATCATTAAGGTTCCGTCCGTACTAAAATTCTAAAGGTCCGACTTAAGCTCCAAACTTTGATTTTGTGAGGACAAGTTTGATCATTAAACTTCATCCATTTTTCCTCTTTTTCTTTTCTTTATTTTTCTTTTTCTGCACTTATTGCATAAGTGTTTGCTAGGGACTAGCAAAGGCAAGTATAGGGGGATGATGAATCTACTTTTCATCATCTTTATTCTATCATTTTGGCCTTAAAAACCCTAGTAAATGCGTGTAAATAGGCTTAATTTAGGCATTTTAGCATTCATGCATCATTACGTAAATACTGTATAAAATGAGGTTTTTAAAGCCAAAATTATAGAATAAAGAAAAGAAAAGAAAAAGAATAAAATATTGTAAATATTTTATGACCCAAAACCCCGAGACCTAGGCATCTCGATGACTAGGTCGACAAGGAATAAAGTAGGGGGAGATAAGGGCAAATATACAATAAAAATTCCTTTTATTTAATTCATTCTTTATTCATTTTGGGACCTATTTTTGGTTCCACTTTTTATACTCCAAATAAAGAAACTTTGTACATGAAAGTTGTAGATAATTAAATAAAGAAAAATACAAAATTTATTTCACTGAAAAATAATGTACAGATAAAAAGTTTTGGTCTAAATAAAATTCCAGAATCCCAATTTCCCAGACCCGTATCTCACACATGAAAACTCCAAATGCATCAAACTCACTTTAATTGTATATAGTTTAAAATAAGCTATCTAATGGCACTGGTTTCGCATTTGGCGGAGCTACGATTTGAAAGTTGAGTTTTGGACCCCTATTGTATACTTTACAGATTAAAATATTCATTTTATTATTTATTCATTATTTTTATATTTTTATATTTTTATAATTTTGTAAATAATATTTGTAATAAATATCACATTAAAATTAGAACAAAAACCTAAAGAAAATGCAAAATAAAATATTTGTATATCATATACATAAGTATAATACCTATATACATACCTATGTAATTACTATTTCTATTTTATTAAATATACAAAACACTTAAGAGAAATAAAATAAAAATATTTTTAAGTGTATAAAAATACTTTATAATTTTATAAAATAATAAACAAAAATAAATAAATTAAAAGCACAAAATAAAAACAAATTATTAAAGTATATAGAAGAATATACCTATAAAGGGTATAAAAGGTAATTTGTAAATTAATACCTCTAAAAAATAAATAAAAATCACCACAAAATAATTCATAAAATAACAAACATTTTTATTTTATAATTAAAAATTAATTAATTCATTTTCTATTTTTAAACGATTTTACAAGGATTTTTTTCCAAGGAATTTTCTGGTTGGTCCACGTGGACCAACCGGAAGGCTCCGTTGGTTGACCTCGGTCAACTCTCTGACCGAGGTCTGGACCTTGTCAGATTTGAGTTTTTGACTATTTTCAACCTTTTATTGAGGCTCCGTCTTGCATCCTTTGATGTCGAAGTCTTCGCATCTTTTTGTCCTCGATGAAAGGTGATTCACGCCCAAGTGAAATATCGGGGATTGGACCCATGATCCGGTCTATCTTCATCGATCTTTGACACCACTTCGTCAACCCTACAAAAAGAACCCCCCGACTTCCCTTCTCTCTTGATCCCTCTTCCACTATTGAATTCCTAATCCCTTGAGCCCATCAGCCGCCTGGTGACAGCGGGGAGCTGTAGGGCTCCGTTCGAAGGTCATCGGTGTCGAATCGAGGTGTGATCCACCTCACTGCCGGAGCTCCGCCACCAAGCTCGACCTTGGTCTCCCGGTGAGCGTTTCGCCTCCTTCCTTTTCCATTCTGTAGCCGTAGCCTTAGGTAGCTTATATCTGCAATAGGTTTTGATTTCATCGCTTCTTTCATCGTAAATCCGCAAATCACTTCACGGCGGAGTTCCGCTTCGCCACCGTGTTCCGCCTCATCCACCCGTTGACTCGACTAGCTTCCACCTCCATCAACTTCCCCTTCGCCTTCTCTCGCCCCGACACACCTCCATACACCTCGATCTCGCTCAGATCGAGACACCCAAGCTCCTTCCGCCGATCGCCGGAGCTCCACGCCCGAGCCACGAATCACCACCATCGCACCATCTGAGAGCACTCCGAGCTCCACCTTTTTGCCGTGCGTCTAACCCTGCAGGAAAGAACGCAAGAGGAGGCTCGAAAGAGCCTCGACAACCAGGGGAAGCACCTCCCAGGTCGTCGTCGCCGTTGGCCCTCAACTCGCCGTCTCAGCCGCTGCTGAGACCATCGTTCGACGCGTAAGGGCCCCAGGATCATTTTGCCCTTGATCCTAGGGTCGCAGTGGCCGTGTGTTGGCCAGAATCAATCATCAAAGCTCGTCGGGGAGTGTGTTCTTCGTGAACCTCTCTCCGCCGTTGGATTAGGAGCGCCGTCCAGAACGCACAGGAGCCATCAGATCATCAGGACTTTCCACCGTCGGATCCCTTCGTGGGGATCTAATCTTGGACGTCCGTGCAAAGCGTCATCGGGACACCAGATTAGGACACGTGGATAAGTGGATCGTCATCAGCCATCCGATCACGTGCAGCGAGGGGTATTTTGCATCCAACTCCCGCGCTTTTTGTATTTACGTATTAGTCCTAAAACTTTCAACTGCAGTTCAAAAATATTCGTAATAATTGCAACTAGACCCCTTAACTTTTCATATTTGCACTTCAGTCCTCGGCCACGTCACCTCACGTAACACGTGGTTTTTGGTTATTTTGCACTTGTGATCCTGAACTTTTATGTATTTACATTTATAGCCTTGTGCGTAGTGATTTAAATATATTTTTGGGTTAATTGCACTCATGTCCTGCCGGTTTTTAGTATTTGCAAATATACCCTATGAACAGCAGAACACGTGCTTCGCGCGTGTATTTTTGGTGAGATTTGCAATCAGGCCCTTGGATGTTCTCTTATTTGCATATATACCCCTGCCAGGCTTTATATTTTTGTGTGCTTCCCCTATTTATTTTGTGCATTTCTAAAACTCAAAAAATTACCAAAAAAATAGTGCAAGCTCTTGTTTAGTTGTAGATTCACGCCATATTTTTGTATTTCATGATTGTTGCATTTTAATATTTATAAAAAAATCAAGAACATGCATTTTTCCTACTGTTTGCTTTAGAAAGTCTATAAAAATTATAAAAACTCATCAGAAAAATCCCAAAAAATATATTTTGCTTATCTTATTGTGTTCTAACTCCAGTACAAAAATCACTAAAAAATATATAAAAGAAAACTCCTAAAAATTATAAAACACTAAAAATCTCCCAAAAAATATTAAAAAGCCTAAAAAATCCTAAAAATACCATTTCTCTTTCCAAATTTTCTTTGTTTTGTTATCTTTAATTTAAAATTAATTTTGGGAAATTTTGTTACTGTTTATTATTTTTCATTCCCTTTTTAAGTCCAGCCAGCAAGTTTGTTCACTATTTTCTTGTATTTTTGACCTTAAAAATACCAAAAAATCAAGAAAAATCCAAAAAATCACAAAAACATTACAAAAATATAAAAAGCTCGAAAAAAACATTTTATTTCCTGATTTTTCCTTATTTTTGCCTATTTTTATTAATACAATATTCCTCTCTTTCTTTCCTTGTATATATATTCTATTTATAAAAAAAGAAAATAAAAAAATAAAAATATATAAAAAATGTAAAATCAGAAAATTAAAAACCAAAATATAAAATTAAAAATTAAAAAAATAAAAAAAATATAAAATTAAAAACCCACAAAAAAATCCATATTGGCTAAGTAGTTCATTAAACATAGGCCTTGACTTTTTGTCTGTTCACTCTGCACCTTTGTTTCCTGTGTTCGATCCCTACTTGCGTGCCATTGTACATTTTTAGTAGGAAATAATAAATTTTAATCCTTGTTGTTGATTGCTTGATTAATTATGTGGGTTAATTGTTGACGAACGTGAAGGCTTGAGTAGTCGCCCCAGTGACAGTGAGTCTGATTTGTCAGACCACTATTTAGCGGCTCTCTTTCATTTTTCAATTATATAATATCTTTAAAGAAAGACTCGGATAGTGCACTGGAATAATTTATATATAATCATTGAAATTGACTTGCTTATTAGATAGGAACAAAGTCTAATAACCGTATCTCATTCTTCTAATGACATTTGCAATTGGTTGCATATGTTTTAGAAGACTGGAAATTTTGATATTAAGGTTTAATAGTCATCCACATGGATGTTGATGTAGTTGTTGCAACTGGATATGTAGACTACATTTTCAGTGGGATAGCCCTTAGTCTTAGAGAATATCTCTATAATCTATATATTAGAATAAATTCATTGTTTACTTTTAAATGTTGAAAATAAACATGAATTCTGGAATAGACCTATCATAACGAGTTATGATGTATACATTTCAGATAGTAATCTAATATCTAGATGACTCTATTAAATTAGAATATTAATAAATGGTTCATATTTCTAATACTAGAATTTGAAACTTTAAAAAAGGATCAATAGGAAAATGAAGATCATTTGACAATGATCTGGCACCAAGCCTTGGACATATGTCTGTTGATGAGATCAATAGACTAGTAAGATATGAAACTTTAGACTGTTTGAAATTTCAACTCTTATATACTTGTGAATATTGTATTCAAAGTAAAAATGTCCAATGCACTCTTCTCTAGGAATGGTGTAAGATACATATGTATTCAAGTTCTCATGCATATTGATGTATGTAGATCATCTATATCATAATAAACATTAATGATATGTGATATCGATTGATGATTATTTGTGATATGAGATTTCTTCCCTTCACCTTAGAAACCTTTGAAATGTTCAAAGATTTCACAATTTTGATTTAGAAGCAAGTTTGAAGGAAGATGAGATGAATTTGATTTAAACTAGGTAGTAAGTACATATTGAATGAATTCAAGTAATACCTTATGGAGATATGAATATCATTCTTATTTCACTCCTCCTAATACAACCTAAACTCAATAGAGTTATAGAGAGATACAATTCTATCATGTGTGATATGATTTGATAAAGGATGAATATTAGCATAATTACCTCTTAGTTTTCAGGTATATATGTAGTTGAGACTATAATATATATCCTTAATAAAATTCCATGCAAATCTAAACCCGAAAACTCTCATAAGCTATGGTTTGGAACCTAGCCTAGTGTTGGACACTTGAGGATTTAGGGTTGCTTGCTCCATAACTTTGTCATGGATGCAAGTAAGCTGGAATATAGCACCTAATAGTGATACTTCATTAGGAAAATAAGGATGGTATTGGATACCTACTTTATGACCTTGAGATCCTTAAACAATCTCATCTCTAAGGATATGATTCTTGGAGGTTGATTTTCTTGAGAATCAAGATGAAAATGAAGTCAAGAACTCATTTATTCTTGAGAAGATAACGAGGCTCCTAAAATCAAAAACTAAAAAGGACAACTAAAGATGAAACACTCATACCTCTTCAAATTAGTTTGAGGATGGATTCTATATGTCACTTAAGTCTCACAATGATCTAACTTCATAAGATGAAGCTTCTAAGGATCATAACATGGAAAGATGAATGTTAGCAATAAAGTCTAAAGTAGACTTCATATACAAGTGTTGTATATAGACCCTCGAGGATCCACCATAGGGGTCCAACCCATTAGGTGTAAATGGATCTTCAAGAGAAAGAGGGAACCTGATGAGAAGGTAGAGACCTTTAAAGCATGGCTCGTATCCACAAGATACACACAAAGAGAAGACCGCTTGCGATGAGATTTTCTCTTCAATGACCTTGCTTAAACCCATCAGAATATTACTAACTTTAGTTACACAACTTGACTATGAAATCTACATGATGGAAGTCAAGATTGCATTCCTCTATGAATTCCTCATCGATGATATTCATATGAAGTAGCCTCCAGTCTTCATAGTTGAGGAAAGCAAGGTGCACAAGCTAAAGAACACCATCTATGACTCAAATAAGCTTCTTGTAGTCGGAACATCAGATTTAATGAAATTATGGTTATGATTTCATATAAAAATATTGATGAACCATGTGAAGCTTAGTGGGAGTGCCATTGTGTTCATCGTGCTAAATGTAGAAAATATTCTAATCATTTGGAATGATATAAGGATGATAATAAGTGTTTTATAATCTGATTGTTTTATACCTTGAGATGAAAGATCTCAAGGATACCTCTTAGATCTTAGTTCTAAAAATATTCAAAAGCAAAGATAAGAGGGTATTGGGATCGTCACACTAGTAGTACACCTTAGACATGTTCCATTTTTGGGGAAAATCCCAATAAAGGATTCCTTCCCTTAAGATATGGCACTAACCTATTTGAAGGGATATCACCTCAAGGAGTTGAGGAAGTGTGTGCTAGATGTGTACAAAAGTCAGATGTCTGCTATGTAGTGGGAGTAGTAAACTGTTACTAATCCTACTATGGAGATAAAACACTTGATTGCAGTAATAAAAATACTTTCGAAGATGAATAGACTTTAGAGATAGTGATATCTATGTCTTATCTTCAAGAACTTAAGACTTTATATATAGTGATATAAAAGGTCTTAACTACATATACCTTAGGAGATAGAGATCTCTAGGAATGAGGGCTTCTGATAACGATAATAGAAATTACATACTGGTTATAATGATTGTTTAGTTGTAGTGTCAAAGACACTATAACTACTTTATCAAGATTGAGTATTAGTTGTATAAGATGCAACATTCGCATTAGATGTGAGTACTGTTACTAGGAGATATGCAAGTATCGTAAAAGGACTTGGCATAGTCTCTCGGGAACAGAGCAATTAGTAACCTTACCAAGCTATTTTTCTAAATAGTTTATGATTACTACATGAGTGCATGTTTAGTGATTAACCCATTAATGGTTCTTTGAGCTAGTGGGAGATTGTTGGACATGCGAGCTCATAGTGAGCCATTATGTAATAGACGTTATTACAAATATCATTCCCTGATCTGCAGTGAAGAATAACTAATTTCATAATAGTTCCCTTAGCACAATTAGGGTTACGTACCATGGCCATCTTGATGATCATACAATTGTTAATTCAATTGTTGAATTATAAAGGCCGGTGCTTGAATGAATATCTAAAGAGTTAGATTGAGGACTTATCAAGCACCGTCAAATGATTATTAAAAGATGAACTACATCCTGAGTAGGAGATGGAAATCCTTTCTCTCATGGGTTCATATCTGACCGTCCTCTTGATGCAAGTCCTCTGCATAGGAATAGAGATTCTGAGGTGTTAGATAAGTTAGGTCAATGAGTTAACTTATTGAGATCGAGATAATGAAGACTTGTGACGTATACTATAGGCAGACATTCTCTGACCAAAGACAGGTGTGTTACTATATGTTTGAGTATGTACCTTTGGCAGATCATTAGGTTTATGATCTAATCAAGGTCTATACACTGACACGCTGGTGTGCATACAAGGGCATACAAGTAATACGATCTCTCAAAGGGATCATACAGGTTCATTACTGAACCAGAAGACATGAGCTCACTCATGATATACTGGGATCAAATTTCGTGCACGGTCGTCTCGCTTTGAAAGCTTGGCTGAATTTGTAGGTTTGATATAAGATTTTGGAAAATATATAATCAATACCTGGATATGATATATGCTTGCGGAAAGTATATGATCGATACCAAATCCCAATTATCAAATGAGAAACTTAATGATAAAACCCTGAAGATGACAATCTAAATGAGATCTAAAGATTCAAGTTTATTTTAGGTCTTCCAGTATGCAAGATGTACAAGTACTAGGAATACCTGAGAATGATGTGATCAATAGATGATTGTATAACCATGACGCTTCCATTCCGAGGGAGTGATGAAACATGTCTGGATTTTAGTGACTCTCTCAGTAGAGAAGTAATCTAATCTTAGTCCAAGTATTGAACATTGATCTGAAGTTGTTCGCCGGTGCAATTGCTAAATCTGCGCAATTCCCCCTTCATGTATGGTTACCTGATGCTATGGAAGGGCCCACTCCTTTTTCAGCTCTTATACATGCCGCTACTATGGTAGCAGCGGGCATTTTTCTTGTAGCTAGACTTCTTCCTCTTTTCACTGTTATACCTTATATAATGAATTTCATTTCTTTAATAGGTGTAATAACACTACTATTAGGAGCCACTTTGGCTCTTGCTCAAAGAGACATTAAGAGAAGTTTAGCCTATTCTACAATGTCTCAATTGGGTTATATTATGTTAGCTCTAGGTATAGGTTCTTATCGGGTTGCTTTATTTCATTTGATCACTCATGCCTACATTCCAATTTCTTCCCGATACCTCCCAAGGAAAATCCCGAATTGGATCCAAAATGAACGGGTTGGTGTGAGCTTATCCATGCGGTTATGCACTCTTCAAATAGGAATCCATTTTCTGAAATATTGTGATTCATATACAATGAGAAGATTATATTTACAAATTTGATTTAATCAAACATCTGTGGGAGATTCCTGAGATCTAGATTTGAGATATGATCTCAATATATAAGTCACTATACATGGAACGTACAATTGCCTTGTCCTTATCTCCAAGTATATACGGAAAATGCACATTATTTTTGAAAGAGTTCAAGGATAATTTAATTGTTGATAATGTGTCCGAGCATTGAGGAAAAATGATAGTTAAAAGTGATTTGATAATCACTGTAATATGAATTTGATTAATCTTATTTGGCTCTATAAAGAGAGTTATCTATGATAATTAAATTTGATGTAATTATCAAAGATGTGAATAATGTGAATGTGATTCATGTTATTTGAGCTCATGGAAAGAGTCATCTTGGATAATTAAAATGTGAATTAATTATAAAAGATATGATTAATGTGGATTTCTCTGTGAATAGTAACCATGGATATTATAAATATGATTTATAATATGTCGGAGAGATTTATTTGTAAATAGAATCACAAATTATATGTTGTTGTGAGTTGGATTCACAATAAACAATTAATTGTATATTTGAGTTACATATTATGTTGGATATATAAATATTATTCACATTTCTCTATGACATGATTGATGTTTTCACAAATTTAATTTGGAATTATTTTTGTAATGATAAATGCAACATAGTTGTTGCATTCTAATATATATCTAATAAATATATATTAAGGAGGGTAAAACCACCAAAAAGGTGGTCGTCCACCTTGACCAATTCAAAGAGGGGACGTCCACACTTTTTTTGGGTTGTGGTTGCCTCCCTTATTATTTATTTGTTATAATTGAAATTAAAATAAAATAATTTGTATCTTGATAAAGGGATATAAATAATTTATTTTAATTAAATTAGTTATTGCAAATTTATAGCAACAAATCATGGCCATTAATTAATAACCTCTTAATCTAAATCATTGGATTAAGAGGCCACATAGATTGAGATCCACGTACATCCAATTAATATAAAAGGAAGGGTAGCACTTGCCTTTTAAACTATCATCATTCCAAGAGGAATAAGTTCTCTCCATCTATCTCTCTCTCATAGCTGCCCCCCTTTTCTCTCTATCAATATTGTGGTCGTCCGCACATTGACTTAGAGAAACTCATAGTCATCGCGACACTGCTGTGCTGTCAGATTGACTATTCGTGGATCTTTGTCTCCTTCAGTGCACCTCGCTCGTGGAGAAGACATAGGATATTGTAACATGAGATTAGGAGATTGGCCGCTTGTATCATCAACTTGGATTGCGAGGAGCACACGTTTCATCAACGTGCTCGCAAGCGTCTCTTCCGTTGGATCAGACTTGGGACATGAGGTCTCTTCGTTTAGAGACTCAATCATAACCACGCTTCAAGAGGTAACCCTAATACTCATTTGGGGTTTAGATGAAATGATCCGAGAAGTGTTCTAGGATCATGTGGTTTCATCGTTCAATTTTTTTAAATTCCGTTGCCCCGAGCAACTAGTATGACTAGTCATTCCCGATCGCATATGATGCAATCTTCACGCTTCCATGATGCGCTTAAAGATCTGTCCATATCCTTCATCCTCCTCCACACGAGGATGGCCTCGGATTGCTGATCCGACACGCTCTAGCAAGCTCCGACGATGCTCTGACGAGGGGGGGGCAGGAGAGGGAGGGTTGGTTATATGGGTCCAACCTTGATTCGGATCCAAATAAGTCCCGAACCCGGTCTCGCTAAAATAGCCATAACACATGCTTCCAAATTCAGATTTTTGCGTTCATGGACTCGTTGGAAAGGTCTCGATGATCTTTACATGTTGGAACTGAAATATTTTTTTAAATATTGGATAAGATCATATTTTTCTACTAAGCGCAGATCCGAATACGAGGGATCTCACAACCACCACCACCATCCACCATAAAATCCCAAAAAGAGAATAAAGACAGATGCAGAGCCGAGTCAGCTTTGATAGAGAACACACCCATCGTGGAGTCTTCTTCAACACCATCATACAGAGCATCCCATTTTGTTTTTCCGTCTTCTACACTTGTAATGGATGATACTATATAGACTGATTCTTAACATTCATATGTACATGTTGATTCAGAGTTGAATAAAAGAAATGAGCAGTTTGATGTTGTTTCAGATTCTGTTCCTTTCCCAGATGCTTTGAATAAAAGTAAAAACATTAAAAAATCTAAAAACAATACTATCTGACCCAAGTGGTAGATATAATTCAGAACATCTTTTTAGAGATGCCACTTCTCGAGGACATGGAGTACATGCCTGCGGTAAAAAAAGAATGAAAGAATCATGTACTAGGAAACATCAACCCAAGGAGAATCAATGCAAGAGGATAGAGAATCATATTAACCATGGCCACAGTTCATTCCATCAGCAACCTCATGCCAAAAAAGAAATATAAGGGTGTACCTTACATCCATTGTCAGATTGTTGATCAGGAGTTTGATCGTACTCTACTCTATAGCGGATCCTCTATCAATATCATGCCATCCTCGCTACTTAGAGAGTTTGGGTTGGGGTCGCTTAGATCCACCAAGATAATCCTTCAGTTTGCTGATAGATCGATCAAGAGGCTAAGGGGCATTCTCGAGGACATTATCGTAACAATGGAAGGAATGCAATTCCCAATGGAATTCATTATCCTTGACATGGATTCCTCAACACTGTTAGTCCATACCCCAATCATACTTGGTCAGCCATTCCTTCAAACGGTCGAAGCGACAATATATTATGGTACTTGAGAGATAACCTTTCACTCCCACAGTGATAAGGTTAGATAGAGACAATTCCGGATCCGAAGCCATCCTCGGCAGCAACAATGAGAGAGAGCTTATTACACCAGATTTTGAGGACTGCGATTTTCTTTCTGAGATTAGAGATATAGATTTGTTCATATATTTAATTGATATCTAGGAACTCCTTTTCAGAAAGGAAGGCCTGGAAAGTAATTCAACATTTTCTCCATTGTTAATGATTTAGAGTTGTATGTGAAGGATTTCTTCAGTTGTTTTCTAAGATATATTCTAATGAAATTACTGATCAGATTTCTGAGATATATTCTGATGAGCCATCCCATTTTGAGCAGAGAGAGCTCACTGTAGAATTATTTGAGACATTATGTTGAGTCGTTTGATAACTGGGTGATAATATTAATCATATCCTTTCTAAAAAGAATATATTAATATATCTAATTTATGTCTTATTTCACAAATGGATGACCAATGGGGAGCGAAGAGGGTTGGGTGGAGGTTCGAAGGCGGCCAGCAAGCAGGCGGAGGGGGTGGGAAGGCCCTCGTCCCAAAGCAGATGGCGGGGGTTTCCACCGCTCGGGGTTCTCATCTCCTTTTGGTAGGGGGTGTTTTCGTTGCGGCTCGTTGCGGCATTGGGCAAGACAGTGTAGAGATCCTGTCCGATGTTACAAGTGTTTGGGCTACGCACATCGTAGCAACGTCTGCGGAGCGGGAGGTCATACAGGGCAGGAGGCTTTCAGTTTGGTGCCGGCGACGTGCGTTCTGATAGGGGAGGGCGGAGGCGAGGAAGCGCTGCTCAGGGGGACAACCGATGTGGGCATAGCAACGAAAGGAGCTTTCAAGGGGGATATCGCTGCGTTGTCTCGCTGGAGAGTTGTGGCTCGAGGCATGCTTGAGGGGGAGGCAAGGTCCCTGCTTGCACTTTCGCGTGCGGGGAAGTCTTTGCTAAGGTGGAGAATTACGCGGGAGGATGACGGCATTTTACAGCAGAGGAGCGTGTCTCTGGTAAAGGTGAAAGGGATCCCATTTCAGTGGAGGAGTCTGCAACGGGTACGTCGTTTGCTCGGTGGAATTGCAGAGGTGGAGGCCGTGACTGTCTCTGGGGTTATGCCCGGAGAAGGTATTGATCCTCTGATAAAGGTCCGGCCGCTTCACCCACGAATGCTGGGTTGCTGGCTGGTGCCGACGGAGGGGCGACGGCTTCAGCTGGAGATCTCGTCGGCTGCGTGGGACGCTGGGGAGGGGCGTAGTCCTCTTCATGCGGGTATTTCGCGTGCGGCGGGGACGGGCCGCCCCGCGGGGCATCCGGCGGCCTCGCCGGAGGGTGAAGCATCTCGCATGGTCCGTGGGCACGCGACGGTTTCGGGGCCTATCGGGGCCTGCAGTGGTGCCAGCCAATGCCAACCGGTGCCAGCTGTGCCTCCGATTATCGCGGCGGAGGCCATGGAGGGTAGCGTGGATCGTGGGAATGCGAACAATTCGCACGGGCTGATTGAGGGGCACCCCGCTTTCCATGCAACGCTCCGTCTTCCTAAATCAGTGGCTGTCGTTGCAAGTTCACATAGGCATTTTCAAATTCCATTTGGGGATGTCAAGTGCACGTGGAAAGTTAGACCTCTTGAAAATGGAAAGGTCGCAAGTTTGGCATCTTTAATTTTGGAGGAGGGGACCACCGTTGGTGGAGAATTACTAATTGATAATGGGCGGGAGCTTAATATGCATATTGGTGGGTCGGGTTCGGGGAAGAGTCCGACCCGAGGAAAGATGGAAGTTGAGCTTTGCAGAGGTGTTCCACTGTTTGGGAGCCACGGTTCGGCGCAGGAGAAGGTTCTGGACAACGAGGCTGCGGTTGACCCGGAGCCAGAGTCCCGATGCAACTTGGTGGTGGACCTCTGCTCGAGTTTGTATGATTTGGGGGCAGCGGCCCCCGGGCTTGTAACCGGGAGTGGGAGGGGCGTGGATGGGCCGAGGGAGAACCCAGGGACCCGGCCGATGCTATCTGCTTGCGTGGGGGAGGCGGTACAGAAATGCGGCGCTATGGAGGTGGTGAGCGTGGGGGAGTTGTTTGGGGGGTCTTCTGGGAGAGGGCATATGGGTGTGGTGGAAGGGAGTGGCGGAGAGCTGGTAACCGGGCAGGAACAAGGGGCTACAAGGGACTGGGAGGTTGGGGCGAGGGGTGGAGAGGGTAATGCTGAAGAACCAGTGGGACGGAAGCAAGGGGTGGAGGGAGGTGCTCAGGGGGAGAGGGCGCAACGTTTTGGCTGGTGCTTCGAGCGAAAGCCGCGGGTTGGGAGGAAAAAGGGAAAGAGAAGATCTTTGGCAGAAGGTGTCGAGTGGCTGGGGCAGACTGATGTCAAGTGTTCTGAGGGGACAGAGGAAGAGTTGTGGTCACCGCTTGGAAAACCAAGTTTCTTAGCCTGCTAGATTGGAATTTTGCAGAAAGCTTGGGGGTAGTCCCGCCCCGTCGGAGGAGCAAAGTTGTTTCCTAATGAAGGTGCTCTCGTGGAATGTAAGAGGGTTGGGTCGTCCCGAGAAACGACTGGGAGTCAGGAAGTTGATGGACGAAGCTCATGCAGATTTAGTTCTCTTGCAGGAGATGAAGGTTTCGAGGTCGGGGGGAGGGGAGGAGTGGCGAGTCTTGGGTGGTGGTTCTTCTTTCGACTTTGCTGAGGTTGAGGCCCAAGGGGCGGCTGGCGGGCTCCTCACCGGGTGGAGGAGAAGTGACTTTGATAAGCTGGCAGAGAGGACATCTTCCTTTTCTCTCTCTGTGAGACTAAGGAGAAAGGTGGATGGGTTATTGTTTATTGTGACCAATGTGTATGGTCCTACGGGTGCAACAGCAGGTTGCTTGGCTTCGGATCTCTCAGAGGTGGGAGCTGGTAGAGACGATGGGGTATGGTTGGTTGGGGGAGATCTTAATGTTACTCTGCTGCCGGATGATAGGTCGTTGGGAAGAGGTGGAAGGGACGCAAGGTCAGAGGCTCTCAGAGACCAGGTGCATGCATTGGGGCTCACAATCATTGATGCAGCTGGATGTGGTTATACGTGGCGGAATTCTAGGTCCCGATCGCGGTTGGACAGATTTTTTATGTCATCTGAGGGTGTGGAGTTTTTCCCCCTTGCTCGGGCATGGGCGCTACCTCGTGCTCATTCCGACCACACGCCAATCTTATGGTCCTCTGAGGAGCAGAGGCGGCCTAGATCCTTTTTTAGATTTGAGCAGGCTTGGTTGCTAGAAGAAGGGTTCAAAGAGGAGGTGGCTGCTAGATGGAGGGAATGGCAGGTGGAGGGTCCGGCTGTGATTCGCTTGGCAGCCAAACTTGATTTGTTAAGGAAATATCTAATTAACTTCGGTCGGGAGGTGAAGACGCGTCAGAGGCAGCGGAGAATAGAGGCTCAGCAAGGGGTGGTTCGTCTGGATGGACTAGAGGACCAGAGGGAGTTGGAGGATGGGGAGGTTCTAGAGCGGGCAGGGTTGCTAGAAATATTGCTTGTTGAAGACAGGAAGGAGGAAGTAGAGTGGAAGCAGAGATCTAGACAGAAGTGGTTGCGGGAAGGGGACGCGAACACGAGGTTCTTTCATTCAATGGCTTCCGGAAGGAGAAGGAGAAATTTTATTCAGTGCTTGGAGGTGAGAGGAGAAAGGGTGGTGGGGGATGCTTTGCTTGGGCAGGCTCTGAAGGAACATTTTGTGGAGACATCGAGGAGGAAGCAAGGGGAGGGGTGGGGGTGGCGTGGTACTGGGGTGAGGTCGGTATCGGAAGAGCAGGCGCTTGGGCTGGAGGCACCTTTCACGGAAGCAGAGATTAAGAGTGCAGTTTGGGGATTGAATGGTGATGGGGCACCAGGTCCAGACGGCTTTCCGATTTTGTTTTACAGAGAATTCTGGGACTTGCTCAAGGAGGATGTCATGGATGTAATAACTGAGTTTAGAGATGGTAATAGGGGTTTCGAGAAGGTGAACCGTGCTTTGCTTTTCCTCCTGCCAAAGAAGGAGCATCCGATTCAAGTTGAAGATTATAGGCCGATCGCGTTGTCCAATGTAATCTACTTGATAATTGCGAAGGTACTGGCAAATAGATTGAGGCAGGTCCTTGATAGTGTCATCTCACAGAATCAGTCGGCTTTCATTCCCGGACGGCAGATGTCAGATGGGCTAGTGATGGCGAATGAGATTTGCCTCCAGTGGCGACGTGAAAATAGGAAGGGGTTGTTGTGGAAGATCGATTTTGAAAAAGCATATGACTGTGTGGACTGGAATTTCCTGTGGGCATCGCTTCGTCATCGTGGCTTCACTGATCTCTGGATAGCGTGGATGAAGAGGTGCGTAACGACATTCTCATACACGGTTTTGGTGAACGGGAGGCCAGAAGGTGGTTTCTTTCAGCCGCAGAGGGGAGTGCGACAGGGATGTCCGTTGGCGCCGATGCTCTTTGTGTTGGTGGCAGACGCTTTGGCGGTAATGTTCAGGAGATCGGTCGATGACGGGTGGTGCGAAGGTTTCAGTGTGGGGTCTATTTCGATTCCACTTTTACAGTATGCCGACGACACTGTGATTTTTCTGGGCGGCACAGAAGAAATGGATAGAAGGGCAAGACAGTTGGTTGAGATCTTCAGCAGTATCTCCGGTCTCAAGATTAATAGATCCAAGTCAGTGGTAATTCGGTTTGGGATGGATGAAGAGGAGAGTGGCAGAAGGGCTGCAGTACTTGGATGCCCTTTGGGTGAGCTTCCGATTTCTTACCTGGGGTTGCCTCTCGTGGCGGGAAGACTCAGAAAGGCAGAATGGGACATGGTCCTCAGAAGATTCGAGCAGAGACTGGCAGGGTGGAAGGCGATCACTCTTTCAAAGGGGGGGAAGTTAACTCTCCTGAAACATGTGTTATCTGCAATACCTATCTTCTTCTTCTCTACGCGGATGATGCCGACAGGGGTCAGAAAGAAAATAGAGGTTTTGATGAGAAGATTTTTCTAGTCTGATGGAAAGCAACAGAGATCAGGTATGCACCTGATTCGATGGGAGGAGCTAACAAGGCAGAAAAATGAAGGAGGTCTAGGAATTCGGGATTTGAACTGTATGAATAAAGCTCTTCTGGCAAAATGGGTGGTGCAGATCTGGGGGACACCGATAGACTGGTTATTAGGTTGTTGCGTGCCATTTATGGGGTTAATGGCTCCCTGGAGGCAGGGAAAACAAGATTTGAATCTTCTCTTTGGGGTGGTATACGAGACATTTTACCTCAACTCAGGCTGGTGTTGAAGCCGAAGGTGGAGTCAGGTGTGACTTTTCGTTTTTGGAAGGACAACTGGACAAGAGAAGGGTTGCTTTGCGAGAGGTTTCCAAGACTTTATGCGTTGGCAGTTAACAAGGAGGTCCATGTGGCAGATGTTGACGGGTCTGGTTCGTGGGTTCCGCAGTTCCTGTCCATCTTGTCAAACCGTAGATTGGTGGATCTGGATAGAATGCAATCTGAATTGCCTTCTCCAAGTTTTTCTTCTCAAGGGAGAGATCATTTCGTTTGGGAGGAAGGGAGATTTTCGGTAAAAAAGGCATACACAGTTTTTAGAGGGAGAACAGATGATCTGGATCAAGACTTGAAGCAAGATATGAAGATAATTTGGGCGAGCAAGATCCCGTGTAGGGTGAAAGTCTTCCTGTGGTGCCTTAGAAAGGGTAGAGTTTGTGATAAGGCTAGAAGGGGAAGGATTTTTGGCATTACGGACACCCGGTGCGATAGATGTGGCGCAGAGAATGAAGATGCGGAACATTTATTCTTTACTTGTCCTTTGTCTGAGCAGGTCTGGAAGGAGTTGGGAGATCGTGGGTCAATCATGGTGGTATGGTTGATTTCTGGAGATCAATAAGGTCCGTGGGAGGTAACTCAACTGACGATTGCGCTCTGCCATTTGCTGCTCTTTGGTCCATATGGAGAGGCAGAAATGACTTAATTTTTAAAAATCAAAGGTTCTATTTTGAAAATGTGGTAGCTTACTGTCGCTCTCTGTATCATTTCTGGTCTACAATGTAGTGTATTTCCCACTTATTTTATATATAAAAGAATAGCGCGGTGAGTCTCAACTCGGGACGGCACCCTCTTTTCTCTCTAAAAAAGTCTTATTTCACAAATAAGATGACCATGATGGAATTCTTTATGACCTCAAATATCTCATGAGGGAGCTCTTTCTCTCAATTCATCTAGTATGAATCTGTATGAGTCCCTTGAGCGATCACATTTCTCATATGCCTTCATATGCATACCAACTTGCCATTATATGGACATTGATTAGGTCTTTAAATTTATGGTATGTTTATTGTGCATACTTAGGCATATAGATGCACATCTATCTCTGGTCAAAGGGCGTGTGTTTGATCGTGATAGTTACGATTCATGTCTTAGTTTATCTCGACATCATCAAGTCAACTCTTTGACTTGACTAGTCTGACACTTTCGAATCTCCATTCATATGCAGAGGACCTACATCAAGAAGTCAGTCAGAAATCAATCATTAGAGAAAAATTGCCATCTCTTTTAAAGACTAGAGATCATTATTGAATATCACATGTTAATGTCAGTTGTATCATCCCAACTGCATGGTATTCAATATGGCCACTGTACATACCCCTAACCCTAATTGTATAAAGGGACCTTATTTAGGTGCATTCATAATTCATTTCATATGAACACGAGAACATAATAACTTTTATGACATTAATGGGTTACAAAGAGCTTAGAAGTCCAACGTAGGTATGGGCGATGGAAGTGGCGGAGGGGGGGAGGTGGTCGGAGTGACTAGAAGGGAAGGGGTGTAGGCAGAGGGTGAGGTGGTCAGGGACTGGAGGAGGGAAGGGGGTTGGAAGAAGACGATGGAATAGGAGGAAGGGGGAGGGGGTTGTTTTTTTTTTTTTTGTTTTTTTTTTGAGTTTTATCAATAGCCGTTGGATAGAACATATGTTAGATTGATTCAATAAACTAAACTAAACGTTATGAGCGTGTGAAGGAGTGACTATTCAAGGTTTCTCACGCAATTATGAATTATCGAGAGTATGTACGTAAGTACGAAAGTATTTAAGGTTATGGATTCAGGGTTATGGATATAAACATCCCTGATTTTTATATACATTAACATATTAAAAATAAGAACACTTGTGCTAACTTTTGTTCACATATACTTACATCTTTCCAGTTAAGTTAGTAGAAATTGGAATTTTTCTGCACAACACTTGCAATGTTTACGATGCTAGGTATGAATATGAGTGAGATGATTTAAGCTGAGATTTTTTTAGGGTAACACTTATACTCTTCTTATTTTTGCAATATCAATTATGTCCCTCTCTTTTTTGGCAATATTATTTATATCCTATCGTATTACAAAAAAATCACAATTTTGTCCTTCCATTAACGTAAAGTAGGGGTATAACTGGTATTACAAAAAGATAGAACTGTGGATTTTGTAAGAATTTAGAGGCACACTTGATATAATGAAGATGCATAATTGAAATTGCCGAAGTTAAGAATGATACAAGATAAACATCCTGTTTTTTAAATATAAATAGCTCTTGGGAATTTATTCTGGCTTGTCTCATTCATGATGAAGAATGGACAGCCCACGCATGAATCGTGTTCCTTCCTTGTTCAACCAAATAGATAGGGCCTTTCTTTGCTTCATTCTCTCCTACTTTCTTTATCCACCTCGAGTCTATGATACAAAGAGAAAAATCGAGGGGGTTGGCACCACTTTGCTTTTTCTTTACATTGTTTTCTTGTTCTTGTTCTTTATCTTTGCTGTTCCGTTCAAACACCGCAAGTAAAGGTGGGGGAGAAAGAAGGAAGCCGAGGGGGCAAAACGCAAAAAGATGAACCCACCATCTACATCTTCTAAATCAGTTCCAGAGATTCGTTAAAGCCACATTGCACAGAGAAGCTCGTCTGATGAGACATTTATTTTTGCCCTAAATAAATTTATAATGTGTAAAT
The DNA here is from genome assembly GCA_037367405.1 of Ottelia alismoides. NCBI lineage: Eukaryota > Viridiplantae > Streptophyta > Magnoliopsida > Alismatales > Hydrocharitaceae > Ottelia > Ottelia alismoides. The sequence goes on along the minus strand of JAZKJV010011719.1, from coordinate 874,731 downwards.
TATGATTCATCGCAGCAACCTGAAAATGGAGGCCTCGAGGCAAACCGATGGGATAGTCAAGGGTGGGTCATTTTCTGCATTCCCTAGAAAAGAAAAAGAAAGAACGGCGTGTTCAACGAAACAAAAAGGAAAAAAATAGGGGCACTCCCGAAGGCTACACGACTACGTATATTATACGTAGGAAATGCAACTGTAAAAACCCTAAACCCCCACTTTCAACCGCCGCCGCCTCCTCCTCCTCCCGGCTTCCAAACTGTCCCTCCGATATCTCCACCCATCCAACACAACCACCTACCAACCCCACCCAAACTCCTCCCCAGACTCCCCTCAATGTGGCGCCGTCCGCAGCAGCCACTGAACTACCCCACCAGGGTTTTACCCAGAATCCAAACTTTCCATCCTCGGAAGATCCGAAGCCGTCTTGGCGTGACATTTGTGGGGTAAGACCCAAATCGCCCCCACCCTCGCGCCGGATGCTTTATACCCCCCCGGTCTTGCTGAATGGTGAAGAGGTGGCATTCGTTGACGCCGACGAAGCGAGCAAGCTGGATCTCATGTGGGAGCATACGCTTGTGTTCTACGTTATGGGCAAACGCCCCTACCATAAGCTTCTTTCTGCCTTCATCGACAAGGTGTGGAAACCGAAAGGGGATGTTAAGCTCTATAGTCGGCCAAATGGTTTCTTCTATTTGAAGCTCTCTTATGAAGATGATTGTCAAAGAATTCTTGCGGGTGGGCCTTGGATGTTCCAAGGGAGATTCATGGCTATCCGGAGATGGGAAGCGGGCATCTCGCTTGAACGGGACCTCCTTGCGGAGATTCCGCTGTGGGTTCGCTTCCATGGCCTAAGCTTGGGCCACCACTCGGATACCATCCTCAACAAGATAGCTAGCCTAATTGGCACCCCTCTATTCATGGATGGGGCCACTGCTGCGGGCCAAAGGGAGGGATACGCAAGGTGCTGTATATCCATCCACGCGGCAAGGCACATTCCGCCTACTGTACCACTAGTCTTCTTCTCCGGCAAGAGGGAGAGCATAGGAGTTGAACTCGAGTGGCAGCCACCGAAGTGCGTCCATTGTGTTGCCTTCGGTCACAGCTCTGCTTCTTGCCCTTACACAATCAAAAACGATGTGCCCGGGGGGAGCGCTGCCTCAGGGCATTCCGGCCCCAAGGAACAAGGTCAGGAGCAAGGTCAGGAGCAGCCGACCATCGCCGAAAATGAGGAGTTGATCTACACCTCGGAACGTCCTGAACAGCCCGTGAACATTGAAGACACCACCTCCACTGCTACCAAAATTCTTGAGGGCTTCTCCTCCCAGCTAGAGGTCGCTCCTACCAAAGCGATAAGGAAGACGATAGCCCAGAGCAAGCAAACTACTCCATTTCCTTTTGGCCACAAAGCAATCCTTCATAGGAAAATGGGAGCGCCCAGAAAACATGCTGCTGCAGCCACATCGATGGGGGTAAACATTGGTTTGGATCTCAATAACCCAACGGAGGAAACCGTGTGCCATGATACGGATGGATCCCATGCACATCTTAACGCAGGAAGCCGGGGGAGCCCCATGGGAGAGGAACCAATCCCTACAGTCCTAGCGACGACCAATCCGGCTTGGACCACAACGTCCCATAAAAAGAAGAAGGCTCAAAAGGGGGCTTCTAAAAACCTCGAGGCACAGACCTCACCCACCCATTCTTCTTAATGTCAGTTGCGGTATGCAATACTCGAGGCTTGAACAAGCCGAGGAAAGTTAGATCATTGCTGCGTGACCTCATAAGGAAAAATGCCGAAATTATTGGCTTACTAGAGACTAAGATAAGGCCGGAGACGCGGAAGAAATTCGCAGACCAAATCCCCAATGGATGGGACCTCATCCATAATGATACCACGCTTGGAAGAGTCTATGTTATATGGAAGACATCTTCATGGGAATGCAATGTTGTAGCTATGACATCACAGGCAATCACGTTGAATTGCAACAACCTTGGAGGGCTGAGCCTTTTAATCACTTTTGTTTATGGGTCCAACTCCAACTCAGAACGCAGGGACCTGTGGAACCATCTATCAATGACTTCCGCACCCACAGAAAAGCCTCTACTTGTGATTGGGGACTTCAATGTGGTGAGATTTTCTCACGAAAAAATCGGAGGCCGCCCGCCGCCTATGGAACCAATCAGGGATTTCAATGAATGCATAGATCAGTGTTCTCTCCTGGACCTAAACTCATGGGGAAATCATTGGACCTGGAACAACTCTTCTGTTGGCCCTTCTAGAATCGCCGCCAGACTGGACCGCGCCCTCGTTAATGATGCTTGGCTTTGCAAGTTCCCGCAAGCTACTTGCATCTACTCTCCGTTATCCTCGACTGATCATTTGCTCCTCACTGTGGAGCTTGCAAGATTTCCCTCCCTTCCAAAACCTTTCAGGTTCTTTAACTACTGGATTAGCCGCCCAAGATATGATGAGGTGGTTCGTGCTGCATGGCTGGAACCGGTTACTGGGAACCCCCTTTTCCGGGTTGCGAGAAGAATTAAAAATGTTAAGAAGGCGCTTAAAATTTGGGCCGCTGAGGATGGGAATGTATGCGAAGATGTTAGACTTGCAAAGAGTTGCCTGGAGATTATTAACGTTGCTTTGGGAGAAAACCCATTGGATGCCACTCTTGCACAGATTCAATTGGACGCCAAAAGCTACATCGACGAGCGGGAGATTGATTTGGAGTCGGCTTGGAGGCAAAAGAGCCGAATCGATTGGCTAAAACTTGGGGATCGTAATACAAAATTTTTTCATATGGCGACTAAGGTGCGCATCAACAAAAACAACATTCCGTTCCTCTTGGATGACGAGGCGCATGTCGTTAAAAAACCAATTGAGGTGGCAGCCAAGGCAGTGGATTATTTCAAAATGCAATTAGGCCCGGATAAGCCGCGGCCACTCTTGGATGTGCCCCCAGAACCAAAGCGTGTCCTGACTGCGCAAGCCAACGCCTGGATCACCAGGCCTATCACGGAAGATGAAATTTGGCGCTCACTATGCTCGATCCCCTCTAATAAGGCTCCAGGACCGGATGGTTTTAATGCAGGGTTCTTCAAGAAGCATTGGGACCTAGTCAAAGAGGAGATTTGCGAGGCTATGTTCTTCCTATACAACGGGGGGAGCATGGTTAGACAGGTCAATCATACTTTCGTGACCTTGGTTCCAAAAGTTGCGGCCCCATCATGTCTTGCAGATTTCCGTCCAATTTCATGTTGTAACGTCATCTATAAGATTTTCTCTAAGATCATCGCTTCTCGTCTAGCGGAGGTCCTCCCCCAACTGATATCTCCTAACCAAACGGCATTCGTTAAGGGTCGATCCATAAGCGACAACAGCAGGCTTGCCCAGGAGCTGCTTTGGGGATTCAACAAGCGCCGATGCATAAATAGAGCCTGCCTCAAGATTGACTTAACAAAAGCATTTGACTCTATTGAGCACAACTTCATTTTGGAAGCTTCAAAGGCCATGGGATTTAACGAAAGGTGGGTAAGATGGATTGCAAACTGCATCACAACCACGTCTTTCTCCATTTTATTGAATGGATCCCCTCACGGTTTTTTTAAGGGTACTCGGGGGCTTAGACAAGGGGATCCCCTTAGCCCGTTGTTGTTCACTCTGGGTATGGAGACACTTTCTCGTCTTTTGGATGATGCGATTGAGGAGGGAAGGGTTAAGCCCTTTGGTAAGGGTCGCGTCTCCGGCCCCTCCCACCTTATGTACGCGGATGATCTGCTTATATTCTGCAAGGGTACTGTCAGTTCGCTTATGGCAGTTAAGAGCATCCTCCAGCAGTTCCATTCCATTTCTGGGTTGCAGATGAATGCTAGAAAGAGCAAGCTTTTCCGGCCCAAGCATTTCCAAGATAATCTCATATATACCTTACAGATTGGCATCCTCTCCCGGTCCCTTCCAACTTTCTATTTGGGTATCCCCTTGGCCCCTGCTTATGGGGGTAGGCTTATTCACAGAGAGCTGGAGGATAAGGTTAGGGTCCTGCTTGGTGGCTGGAAGGCAGCGACCCTAACCATGGCCGGCCGTGCTCAACTCCTTCGGTCTGTGGTGGCGGGCACACTTCTTTATTGGACTGCTGGCGCCCTCATCCCTCAAGGCGCGGTCCGGAAAATTGATATGCTATGCGCCAATTTCCTGTGGAACAGAGCTCGTCATGATATTGCTTGGGAAACACTATGCCTCCCAAAGATGGAGGGCGGGATTGGCATCCGATCCTTGGCTTCCCTCAAGAAGGCCATGGTTATCTCTTGGACGTGGAGGTTACTTTCTTCCGATTCTTCCATCTGGTCGGCCTACATGAGAAGGAAATATCTCCACTCTTGCACGTTTTGGGATGCGGTCATTGCCCCTTCTCATAGTGGTGTCTGGAGGGAGATCCTGAGATCAAGGGAGACTTTTTGTACTGCGATTATTACCTCCCCACCCTCCATCCAATGGACTTACTCCCCAAAGGGCTTCTCCTTCTCCAGTGCGATTGATCTCATTCGGCCGCATGCGTCTCCTGTGGCTTGGTCCTCCCTGGTTTGGGATAAGAGCATTCCCCCTCAATTCGCGCTCTCGCTCTACAGAGCGGTGTTGGAGCGGCTCCCGACTTTGGATCGTCTCGCCACCATCCTCGTGTGCCCCCTGCAGATTGTTACCTCTGCCTGGCTCAATTGGAAACACACGCACATCTGTTTTTTCAATGCAGTTTTTCTTCTGCTGTGTGGATGTGCTCCTGTAGCAGATCGGGCTTGGAGAATCCTCCTAGTGCGCCGCTGAAGGATATCTTGTTTTGGGTTGCGTCTATTCAGGAACCCGGTAGCCGTGCTCGCTGGTGTTCCACCCTTGCTGTGGTCGTTGCCTTCATCTGGGAGGAGCGGAACGCTCGTTGGACGAACGGTGCACACCATTCTGAAGAGATGATTACTGACAGAGTGGTACAAACATGTAGCCTTCTTTTTTGAACATCAATGGTTGGGTTTTTGTTCTCTCTCGACCATAACTTGCCTGCTATGTATTCTCTGCTATGCTAGGATTGTTGGCATGGCAGGTAGAGCCTCAATGTAAATCAACTTTTACATGAAATACATACATACATACTTATTTACCAAAAAAAAATGCAACCGTAAAAAGTGGGGGGAGTTCAAGTATGATGTTTGCGGCAAAAGAGGGCATGGGAAGGGGTTGTCGCGCTCAGGCAGGTGGTGGCGCTTTGGGGGTTACAGATTACGCTTTTCGTTGCAGATGGTAAGGTCAGGTCACTACCAAAGGGACCCACGAATAACTTGGCAAATATCCCTCAACTAAATCAAAATAAAGCTTGGAGCGGGCCCATTTATTTCCTCGTCCAGGATGGAAGGAAGGAATTCTGAACATCGCTACGGTGTTGGGTACGTCCAAAGAGTTTCATCGTCGACTGATGGGAGTGTGAACGTAAAGGCCTACTGGAGATGGAGACAGCTACATCAGGTTCCTGTGGATACCGAGATATCTTATCATATGAAATAAGCTATACAACTGTCAAAGGTAAGGTGGCGACAGCGGATTCCTCCTCTCCCAATGACATGTGACAATGGGTCTTCGTTACCAAGACCGAGACCTGCTCCCTACTTCAACAAAAGAAAGAAAGACCTACTCTCTGCTCATCAAACCGCTATCTCGACTTGACCTGACGAGATCGCCTGATCTTATCCCTGTATACCCGATACTTGCAATGAATAGAGAATTCGATCCAATGATACTCACATGTTCAAAGAAATGGATGCGTGGGGTCTAATTTTCCTCCATTTCGGCTGGCAAACACAAATATAATTTAACAGAAAAAATATTACGCATCGCCTGTTTGTAATATATTATGCAAAGACGTTGCATTTTTAAGAGCTGCATCCCGATTTCATTATACCAATGGTGCTCTGCCCATGCTTTGTTTGGCTCTGTTTAATTTATCTGATCCAAACAACATAATAGTCATAGACGTGTTCTCTCTCTCTCTCTCTCTCTCGCTGGACTCGAGGCTGATTGGAATCAAGGAATTTGGGTTGTGAGCCTTCTCTCTCTCTATCTGCCTCGTGATCGGTGGAATAAGGAGGGGGAGGATTCCAAACTGAGGAATAAGATCATGGAAGACTGTTCCTATAGTCACGTTGACCTCTTTTGACCGCCCAAAGACCAATCCAATCTGTCCTCTCTGCCCCGCATTGTTCCCCGCGCCACGCCCTTAGCCCTATGTAGCACCCGCAAGTATTAAGGCGTACTGGTACTATGGGGGTATTTAGCCCCCTACGTCCTCACTCACACGTCCCTTTTAACACTTGTCCGCAACACCAAGACAGCGATGTGTTGTTGGATATAGCGCACACACACACTCTTTCTCTCTCCATCTTTCCACCTCCGACGGGCCTCTGTTGCCCTTACTGACTAAGCCTTGGACGCACTGAGACACCACACACCCCTCTCTCTTGTTTATTGCAGTATGGTCTCATCCCATCACTTGTGAAATCTTGTGCCTATAAATATATATATATATATGTATCTCTGTCTGTTCAAGTCTCACATCCCACTGCGGAACAAGGGCTGCCTTAAACAATGTACCCCTTGCTCTTTGTTTAGTTCTTAAGCGAGCGATTTTTTAGAATAATTAGATCTGGTACACACCACAGAGTATAACAGACAAAATCCCGTCTCCCACTTCTTGTCCATCATCTAATTCCAAGTGCTGTCCCCGAACAACTACTACATTGTTTATATCCACCACATCGGTACGGTGGAAAAGCTGAGATTCGTATCGTTAGTTCCTATTTGAACAGCCAACTTCCAATACTCACCACCCTATTCCATTCCAAAGCCCACCACTACTATTTCACTAGCATTGCAGAACAAGAACCATGCACCGCTCCGTGACGCCCTGCTCCTTCACCATCCTCTTCGACATGCCCCACAAGGATGCAGATTATCATGAGGAGACAATCACCGACTCCTACACTTACTACTCCTCGTCTTCGTCATCGTGCTCCTCTCCAGTGGATTGCGCTCTCTCGCTCGGCCCCACGTCCACGCGACGCAAGTCGCCGCCCAAGAGCAACCCCAGTACCGTCGCTGCTACCACCAGCTGCATGCCAGCCATTCGTTGGGACATATTTTCCCAGGCCAACAAGACCTCTTCCACGGCCACTGCAAGAAACAGCGGAAGTGGAAGCTTGAGTGGCTGTGGCGGCGATCCACTTCTCGCTCGGAGATGCGCAAACTGCGACACCACCTCTACTCCGCTTTGGCGAAACGGACCCCGAGGCCCCAAGGTATGGATCATTCTTTACTCTATATTTGACGATCGGATAAATGAGCTGTGAGACTTAAAATTGTCAGTTCCACGTCACGTCTTATATATCAGTCACATTTGTTCCAGTCTCTCTGCAATGCTTGCGGAATCCGCTACAAGAAGGAGGAGAGACGAGTAGCGGCAACAATGGCTCCATACGCGACGTCACCGTCTCCAATAGCAGCCTTGGAGACACACAAGCCGCAGCACGCCATGGGAGGCTACGCCTTCAACCAGCATGATAATCACCCATGGGGTTACACCGCGTCACAGAGAAACTCTTCGGCTTCGTTGTCCTCTGGTAACAACGAGTTCCGATTCATTCGTGGCTACGACGGCGACAATGCGGAGGATAGCGCCCTGCCGTGCCTTTCATGGTGCCTCAACGTGCCACAGCCAAGAGCGGAGTACCTGCACCATTACTGAAGCTTGAGGTCCTTGATCTCCTCGCAAATGACCACCGACCAGTTACGTAATGAAGCCTAGCTTGCTTGATGTCTCTGTAGATGTGATTTGCTCTACTCCTTTCCTCGTTTTGGGATTTTCGCTTTTTTTTAGGTCCTCACAGGTTAGACAGGTAGTGTCAATGAAAAACTAAGATCGATGGAGAGAGAGAATCTTGTTGCTTTTTTACTATTACTATGTACGCACTCTTTAACCGCAGACTTTGTATTATTTACGAAGAAGAATACGATCGAATCTCTATAGTCCCCATGAGCTTCATTCGATGTTTTTTGCTGTGTTGTTCCAGTCTGATTTGACTGTAATCATGAGCGAAGAACGGCAAAAGTGCCCTGTTATAATTAAACGCTTTATTCATCTTACATATTATATTCTTTTTTCGTTGATTGGATTTTTAGTTCGAAGAGGATAATCTTTATGCTTCTAGTCTCATTGCGAACGTATTGGGCATTTATTTTAAGGTGTGCAATTGGACGACAAGCGAGTGGCACAGCAGAGTTATTGCGAGGCCAATCACAGTATCAACCCCTCAACTAGTTAAATGAGGCAACTAACATTATTTTAGGGGTAGCTTAGAAATTACGATCGTTGAAAGGTACAGGTAGCTGGTTAATACTTCCATTTTCAAGTGGTAATTTCCTGGATAACTTTTAACTATTTAATACTGACATTTTAAAAACAAGGACCACGGTTCAAGATAAAGCTTTATGTATAATTTGTTGTTGTATTTATTGCCAATGTAATTAGATTTTATATAAGTAAATCTATGCAATTACATTATGTAAGAAATTGGTTTCAAAATGGAAATCAATTGCGTTAAAGGAAAGTTGAGAATTCTCAAATTTGAAATAATGTGTTTTTTGATGGATTTTCAGTACCACATCTAGTAATTTTAAAAATCCGTTGGACTCATATATGAGTTCATAACCCAAGCTCTTGTATCTATAATAGAGAGGAGGAATGGAGGACCACACACGTGTGTGCGCTTCGTCTCCGGCTCCGGCATGGATACGGGCTCGGGCTCGAGAGAGTTAATTCGAATCCCGATATTTTTTATGCATGTTTCATTTGCAGGTCGAATAAATTAAATACACAGATAAATTATGATTAGACCACATTAAGGAAATTATGTTGGACTCCAACAACTCTGTTTTAGTCGTTGTTTCAGAATTCGAAGAGACGTCCATCGAAAGACATTTTCGGAAGACGAAAACTTACGAGTTAGGTCTACTTATACCCTTTCCCTGGAAACTGCTTTATTCACTCGCAAGAAAACTTTTCATCCTCGTTTCTCTCTGTTTCTCTATGCAAATGTTTTCTTCTTCTTTCTCTTGGATGCAAGTTCTCTGAGTTACTCTCGAGGATGATCTCGCCGGTGTGCATGGACGTTGATCATGTGCTGTCATATCTTGGGAGCAGATCGCCAGTATTAGGAATTAGAAAAAAGGAAAAAAGGTTGATTATCCCTTTGGGGATTCCTATTCCAAATAGGAGAGGGAGAGAGAGGAGGTGGAAACTCATATAAATAAGATCGTATGCATGTCTTTGGAGATGATCCAAACTCAAGCATCTCTCCTTCTCTTTTCTCTTAGTTCTCTCTCCCCAAGCAAGGAGAGAAGTAGCCCACGCAAGGCGTGAGGAGCAAGTTCGCGCAAGGCAAGAAGAGTTAGCACGCAAGGGCACGAAGAGAAGTCGCATCCACGAGAAGCGTCTGCGCTGGAGGCACGAGAAGCAACCGCCAAGGAGGTCTATTCTCGAGGAGGGGCATCATGTGACGAGGAGAAGCAACGGTATCACGTTCTCCGAGTACAAGGTGACAATTATCTGATTTTATTCTTGTAATCGAGCCTCAATTTTGTTGGGAAACAAAACTGAGAAGACATTGTGCCTTCTCATCTTCCCAACCTGGTGGATTTTGTTGTGGGTCGTTGTACCCAATGGGTTTTTCCCCATCTCACATCGAGGAGGGTTTTCCCATGTAAAATTTCTCGTCTCTCTATGGTTGCTTGATTATTGTGCTACGATTATTTTTCTTGATCCATGTGTGGGGAAAGTTGCTCTACTAGTCATCTTTTACATGACAGGTTAAGGGAACCCCTCGATTTCCCAACAAGTGCTATCAGAGCATGCATTGTCAAGATGGGGAAGGATGACGAAGGCATAATGATCAAGCTGACGAGCATGAATTGACAAATATGGAAGGACAAGATGGATGACATCTTGTATTGTAAGGACCTCCATGATCCAGTGGAAGGAGAAACAACCAAGCCAGATGTCATGTTCGCAGGTGACTGGATGAAGCTGAATAGGAAAGCACTCGGCAGCATCTGGAAATAGTCAGACTTATCCGAATTCCACCATATCGCAGAAGAGACAGATGCAAAGAAACTATGGGAGAAACTGGCAGAGTTCTATGAGTAGAAAACGACCATCAACAAGGCGTTCTTGATTCGGAAGTTGGTGAATCTAAAGTACAAGGACGAGATGAAAGTTGATGAGCACTTGAATGGGTTTCAGTCTCATCAATCAATTGAGTACTATGAACATGGCACTAGATGATGAATTGCATGCACTTCTTCTTTTCCCTGCCAGACAGTTGCGAAACCCAGGTGATTACCGTAAGCAACTCCACTACGGTGGCAAGCTGATGGTACCAATGGTCAAGAGAAGTCTTCTGAATGAAGAAATCAGACGAGATCATCAAGAGAAGGAGATGACAATCTTTTCTCTAAAGGTCGATATCTAACCGACCTCTTGATGTAGGTCATTTACACAAGAATAAAGATTTGGAGGTGTTAGATAAGTTAGGTCAAAGAGTTGACTTAACGAGATCGAGATAACCAAAGACCTATGTCGTATTGATGAATCTGCGATTCATCATCTTTATTCATTTATTTTAGCTTAAAATCCCTTGTAAAACACCCACATATAACAGTAACTCCATATTCTTATTAAAATAAAATAAAATTCTTTTAAAAACAAAAAAGACTAATTTCATCATTTACCCTTGTATATAATGTCATATATGTATATAGTATATGTATATAGTTGCTATTTTTAATTAACCTCCATAAAAAAAATAAAAAAATAATAAATTTTAATTCAAATTAAATAAGTGACAAAAATTCAAAAAATTAGATAATTTTGTAAATATTATCTCTTTTATTTTGTCTCTTATCATCTCTTATCTCTTCCACCAAAAAAATTGAAAAAATTCATTTCAAATTTCATCTCTTATCACTTCCACCAAAAAATCAAAAAAACAAAAATTCAAAACTCATCTCTATCTTCTCTATTTATATGGCTCCTTCTCCCTCATTTCAACTTGATCAATCTTTAGAGAGAGGATCCCGATATCCGAGAGAAAATTTCATCGAGAATTGTGCCTAGCCTCTGAGCCGTCGGTGATAGCAAGTCAGCCTTGTCGAGGCGATTACAGTCCTTTTCCACTCCTAAGGTGAGATCCACATTTTTCGTATTACTTTTATCTAGTTTAATCGTAGTTTAGATCGCTGCATTTTTTTATTTATTTTATTTTTATCGTCTTTTTTATTTCTATAGATCTAAAAAAAATATATTCATCACGATTTTGATCCGCTCCGACTCGAGTTTTTTTCATCTCTTCTTCTCGATCTCCCCGCCTTCAATTTCTACCTTCCATGATCTCTCAACTCCGGCCGCGTACGGTGGCCGGAGATCAGATTCGAATCCCTCATCTCCATCGAATCTCCGTTCATTTTTCCAATTTGTAAATAAAAAAATTAAAAAAATTGTTTCTTTTCCTCTAACATTTGTTTTGCAGGAACATTAAAAAGAAAACAACAAAAAAATTTCATTTTCTGTTTATTTATTAATTCGGATTTACAATAAAAAAATAAAAAATACTTCTTTATCTTATTATTTACATCACAAACAATAACAAAATATTTTTTTATCTTAGTTTAATCGTATCTTAGCCTCCGAGTCGTCCGGTGACAGCGAGTCAGCCTTGTCGAGGCGATCACGATCCATTTTCCGCTCCTAAGGTGAGATCAAAATTTTTCTTCGCATTTTATCTTAGTTTAATCGTATTTTGTCGCATTTTTTTCTTTCATCATCATTTTTTAGATCATAGAATCATCAACACGATTTGATCCACCAACGCTTCGAGTTTTCATCTCATCTTCTCGATCTCTCCGCGTTCGATTTCTATCTCCCACGATCTATCAACTCCGAGCACGCACGGTGGTCGGAGAGTCAGATTCGATCCTTCCACTTTCTCCGAATCCTCGTTCATATTCCTATGTGTAAATAAATAAAAAAACATTTGTTTCTTTTTTGTTCTCTAACGTTTGTTTTACAGGATCATATAAAAAATAAAAAAATAAAAATAAAATAAAATAAAAAATATATTTATTTATCCCTTTATTTCCCATTTTTTCGGATTTACAAAAAAAGAGTTTTTTTCTGTTCACTGTTTACATTTACAAATAAAAAAACAAAAAAAATTAAATTTCAGCAGCAGGCGGACAACCGCGGTCACCCCCGCCGCCCGCACCTCCTGTCTTCACCCGCTAGCCAGCCACCCGCGTGGCGGCCCACCGCCTCCAGACGCGTGCGCACCCACCGCGTGACCCGCGTCCTTTCACCGTCGAGACCGTCCTGCTGTCGGACGCTATCTCCTCAACACCTCCAAGCCCACGCCCTCTCTTCCAGATTTGCGGCCGCGCCGCTCCTTCCCTCTGCCTACAGGCGGCCCATGCGTCGCCCCCGCCAGCAGGCCGCGCGACCCGCGACCTCCCTTGAGCGGCGTCGCTTGCCCAAGCCGCCCTTCGTCAGTACGCTGCCCGTGGAGCCCCACCGCCTTCAGGCCATCGCGCGAGTGCAGGCCCCATCCACCGCCTCCTGCCTGCTCCACGCGGACGCACGCAACAATGCGCCTTCCCTCCACCATCGACGCCGACTTCCTCTCTCCGAGCGTCGCCCTCCGCCGAAGCCCGCCGCCCTCCGAGCTCCTCCGCAATCTGAAGAGGCGGTGGCCGACCCCCTTGTTAGTGTCGTATATATTGTATATATACTTTAGACATAACTCGTACTTTTAAATAATTTATTTGGGGGGTTATGTGTATAGTTTGTAAAATCCACGTGCATAAAAAAACAAAAACAAAAAAAAACACAAAAAACAACCCAAAAAAATAAAAAAAACCAAAAACAAAACAAAAACAAAAAAATCCAAAAAAAAATCATCAACAAAAAAACAAAAAAAACAACAACCCAAAAAAAAACAAAAGCAAAAAAAAAACAAACAAACAAAACAAAAAAATTAAAAAAAACCAAAAAAAACAAACAAACAAAAACAACACACAAAAAAGACAAAAAAAATCTTGTATATACTTGGATATATTTTACTAACCTTTTTCCTTAAAAAACCTACAAAACCAAAAATCTATAAAAATTTGCAAAATTCAAAAAAATCCTTTCTTTGACATCTGCATTCTCCTCCAAAAAAATCCATAAAAAATTCAAAATTAGAAAATTATTTAAAAAATGTGTTCTTTTTACATTAGCATCATTCCTTTTCAAAACAAAGACTCTCTGTATTGTTCATATTTTGCATTTGCATGTGCATTTTTCAGGATAGTATTGATATTTAATTTATGTCTGGAATAAAATTGAAGAATGGAGCTTAGTTGGACCTTAATCCACCTAATTCTCAGAGGAACTTCACCGAGAAATATGATTTTAGAAGCTTCAGGTCCTTGACTTAATTCTTTAAGTTCCACATGACAATGTGCAGCGTTTGACTCTTAGTGTCTAACCTGGTCGCTTCATTCTGGGTATAACTCTGGAATAGGGAATCAATTTGTACTCTCACACTATGCACTTAGCTCAACTCAGACGGGAAGTTGGAAGACTGTGTGAGTTTCTTTTCTGGTAGCGTGGAAATCTAAAGACCGGAGTACGGGTTGAAATAAAGCTTCGGAAAAGGGATGGATGACTGGGCACAATTTTTTCTAAGACCCTAAAAAATGTATGGAAACAAAAGATTTTATATCCGTAGGGGCACAACAAGATCCAAGAAGAACCACCAAAAATCCAAATACAAATAAGCCACTACCAAATAAATATCTTACCAAAAAGGTCCAAGCTTCAAGAAAACCTGCAGATCTTGGTGGAGACTTGACTTACCTAGCAAAGGTAAAGCATAGGGGGATGATGAATCTGCGATTCATCATCTTTATTCATTTATTTTAGCTTAAAATCCTTTGTAAAATACCCACATATAACACTAACTCCATATTCTTACTAACTTGCATCTGTGTATAAATATTGTACATTTCTTACTAATTTTAACCTAAAATAAAAAAATAAAGAAAGAAAGGAAAAATAAAGAAAAGAAAATAAAAAAATAAAGAAAATAAAATAAAAAAGGAAGACTGTATACAGGCTGACCCGAATCCCAAGAGAAGGTCAAGACTTGACCTGATCGACCAGGAATAAAGTAGGGGGAGATAGGGTCCTTAACCAAAAAATCCAAAAAAATGTGTTCTCCCTTATTTTGTATATATCTGTATAAAGCTGACACTAATTTATTTGTACCTTAATTGACCTCAAATCAAATAACATTCTAAATCAAAGTTGTAAATAAAAATGTGTTCTAATTAGTAAAAATAAATGCACAATTAAATCATGTACAGAATAAAAGTAGGCATACTTGGAAAAAGCCACTAAGCACTAACTTAAAGACCAATTCTGGCTCCTATGAACTCAAATTGAAAAATATCACTTCCGTTGGACTCGAAATTAAATTATCTTCAAAATGGCAGTATTTTCATAATTTTTGGAGTTACGGTTGAAAAGTCGGTTTTCTAGGGTGGTTTGTGCAATTTCCCATGTATTTTGTGCATATTGTATTTGTATATATGTAAATTATTCTCACTAATTTTTTTAAATAAAAATAAAAATTAAAAAATTAAAATACTTTAAAAAACAAAAAGGCTAATTTTATCATTTACCCTTGTATATAATGTCATATATGTATATAGTATATGTATATAGTTGCTATTTTTAATTAACCTCCATAAAAAAATAAAAAAATAACATTTTTTAATTCAAATTAAATAAGTGATGAAAATTCAAAAAATTATATAATTTTGTAAATATTTTTTTATCCTTTTTATTTTGTCTCTTATCATCTCTTATCTCTTCTAGCAAAAAAAATTGAAAAAATTCATTTCAAATTTCATCTCTTATCTCTTCCACCAAAAAAATCAAAAAATCAAAAATTCAAAATTCATCTCTATCTTCTCTATTTATATGGCTCCTTCTCCCTCATTTCAACTTGATCAATCTTTAGAGAGAGGAGCCCGATCTCCGAGAGAAAATTTCATCGAGAATTGTGCCTAGCCTCCGAGCCGTCCGATGACAACGAGTCGGCCTTGTCGAGGCGATCACGGTCCTTTTTCGCTCCTAAGGTGAGATCCAAATTTTTCGTATTACTTTTATCTAGTTTAATCGTAGTTTAGATCGCTGCAGTATTTATTTATTTTATTTTCATCGTCATTTTTATTTCTGTAGATTTAAAAAATACTCATCACTATTTTAATCCGCTCCGACTCGAGTTTTTTATCAACTCATCTCGATCTCTCCGCCTTCAATTTCTACCGTCCACGATCTCTCAACTCCGACCGCGTACGATGGCCGGAGATCAAATTCGAATCCCTCAGCTCCGTCGAATCTCCGTTCATTTTTCCGATTTGTAAATAAAAAATTAAAAAAAATTGTTTCTTTTCCTCTAACATTTATTTTGCAGGAACATTAAAAAGAAAACAACAACAAAAATTCATTTTCTGTTTATTTATTAATTCGGATTTACAATAAAAAATAAAAAAAATCTTCTTTATCTTATTGTTTACATCACAAACAATAAAAAAATAGTTTTTTTATTTTTGCTGTTTATACAGAATACAAAAAAATAAAAAAATTAGAAAAAAAATTAAAAACGCCGCGAGCAGCAGCATGGTTGCTATCCCCGCCGCCCGTCGAAGCCCCAACCGCCGACCACAGCCCCGAGCTCCGCACTTGGCAACGATCTCCTCTGAAGCCCCTCCAGCTGTTCGCCAGCGCGACCGCGACCGCTCCTTCTAGCCGCACGATCCTTGAGCCACCCTTCTTCGCCCGTTGAAGCCCCGCGCGAGGGCGACGCTCCAGCAACCTCGTCCTCCGCGACCCTACTCCAGCCCGGCCGCCAACAGCCCCACTCCCCACCGCCGGAGCCCCGCTCCTCGCCGACGAGTCCAGCGCACCTCCGCGACCTTGCGTCGTCGCCGCCCTCGCGCGCCCCTTCCCTCCGCCCACCGCCAAATCCATCTGAAGAAGGAGGGGCAGCGCCCCTCTTGTTGGTCCCCTCTTGAAGAATATACGAAGGAAGGAAACCCTAGGGAGTATTAAAAAAATATTGGAGAAATTGCGCTTCAGCCTTCTTAAGTTTCAACAATTGCAAAAAGACCCTAGGGCTTTACTTTATTGGGGGAAATTACAATCAAAGCCCCCTGGACATTTGTATAATTACATAAACGTCCCCACCTTCAAATCAGATCACATGGGATGCACATGACTATGGGTAATTTGTGAAACTCATTCTGAAATTTATTTTTATTACAATTCAGTCTAAAACTTTTGATTCTTAGCATTTTAGCCCCTGAACTGCATAACAATAAACTTGCTTGTACTTTTTGAATGAAATAAATATTTTTATTAGTTCAAAAATCTTGCAAAAATTGTGCTATGCTCCTGATGTGATTATTTTCTTAGCATAAATTTTTCATTTCATTTTGCCTTCATTTATTATTTTTTAAAAAAAATCAAAAACAGTACCTTCTTATCTTCTTGAAATTCCAAAATTCATAAAAAATCAAATATTGCTCCAAAAATTCCTAAAAATTAGGGTAGTTTGATTTCATTGTCTTTTAATTTCTGACCAATTTTTACGCATTAATTATTTATAAAACCCAAAAAATAGAAAACATAAAAATATTTTAAAAATCATAAAAAATCCAAAAATTGTGATTTCAGTTCTTGTTTGTAGATATTTGCATTAGTCTGTCATAAAAATATTTACCAGGAGTTTTGGGAACTTAAAATATTCTTAAGTTGCAAATTACTCCAGGCTGGGCACATTTTCTTATTTTCTCACTGTTTGATTTTTAGAAAAATACAAAACTATCTAAAAGTTACACAAAAAATCTCAAAAATATTTCAAAATATTTAAAATACAAAAATATTTTTTTCTGCATTTTTCTGACTAATTAAAAATTACAAAAAGAGTTGGTATGCGTTTATTTTTGACCTTGTTCATATTGCTTTGTGTCATTTTTGAAAATTAAAAAAATTGCAAAATCAAAATCACTAAGCATTTAAAAATCAGACAATACAAAAAAAATAGAAAATAAAAAAATAAAAAAATAAAAAGATTAAAAAATCACAAAAATTAAGGATAGTTGTCCTTTGAGATTCCTGTTTTCTTTTAATTAGTTTCTGATTAATTGAATAACCCTTGGGAATTGTAGCCTCCTTGAGTTTGTCCATGTCCGCTATACAGGTTAATAAGTAGCAAAAATAAAAAAAATATTTTTTTGTTGTCACGGGATTTTGGGGATAACAACGACCGACACACATATTTTTATCAATTATTTTCCGACCCCGCGAATTCCTGCTCAACACGTATACTATCACGATATAGGTATATCCTCTTACCGGAGATAGATGTGTTACTATATGTCTGAGTATGTCCATTCGGTAGACCAATAGGTTGATGACCCAACCAAGGTCTATACACCGACACGTTGGTGTGCATGCAAGATCATATGAGTAACATGATCTCTAAAGGGATCATACATGTTCGTTGCTGAACAAAAAGACATGAGTTCCCTCATGAGATATTGGGAAGAATCAAATTCCGTACACGGTCGTCTCTCTTTCAAGCTTAGCTGAATTTGTTGGTTTGATATATACTTTTGGAAAGTATATGATCAACACCTAGATATGATATATGCTTTTGAAAAGTATATGATCGATACCGAATCCCAATGATCAAATGAGAGACTTAATGATAAAACCCTGAAGCAGACAATGTAAAATTGATCTAATACTTTGGGTTTAATCTAGGTCTTCCAGTATGCAGGACATACATGTATTAGGAATACCCAATGGTGATGTGATCATAAACGATTGTATAATCATGATGCTTTCATTATGAGGGAGTGATGAAACATGTCTGGATTTTAGTGACTCATCTCATTGAGTAGTAATATGATCTTGGTCCAAATATTGGACATTAATCTGAATGTGATTCGGATGCAATGAGAAGATTAGATTGCGGTCTTGATTTAATAAAGCATATATGAGAGATCTACAGGATCTGAATTTGAGATGTGATCTCAATATCCAAGATACTATACGTGGAATAATACAATTGCCTTGTCCTTATTTTCAAGTATCCGCAGAGAAAGTGCATTGTTCTTGAAAGAGTTAAGGAATAATTCCGTTGTTGATATTATGCATCTAAGCATTGAGATATTAATAATTAAATGTAATTTAATTATCATGAATGATATCAATTTGATTCATATTATTTGGACATATAAGGAGAGTTATCTAAGATGATTAAATGTGATTTAATTATCAAAGATATGAATAATGTGATTGTGATTCATGTTTTTTGGTCACATGAGAATAGAGATCCAAGATGATTAAATATGATTCATTTATCAATGATATACTTAATGTGGATATCACTATCCACAATAATCATGGATATTATAAGTATGATTTATAATATGATGGAGAGATTTAATTGAAAATATAATTTACAAATTATATGTTGTTGTGAATGGGATCCACAATAAATAATTAATTGTAAGTCTAATTTACATATTATGTTGGATATATGAATATGATTCATATTTATCATTGGCACGATCGATGTTTGCACAAATTTAATTTGGAATTATTTTTGTGAAGATAAATGCAATAATAGTTGTTGCATTTTATCTTATATAAAAAATATATATTAAGGAAGACAAACCACCAACAAGGTGGCCGTCGACCTTGACCTAAGTCAAAGGGGGACGACCACCCTCTTTTTATGATGGTGATTGCCTCCCTTATTATCTATTTATTATAATTGAAATTAAAATGAATTAATTTGTATCTTGATAGAAGGTTATAATTAATTTATTTTAGTTAAATTAGTTGTTGCAAATTTGTTGCAACAAATCGTGGCCATTAATAAATAACCACTTAATCTAAATCGTTGGATTAAGAGGGAACATGGATTGAGATCCATATACATTCAACTAGTATAAAAGGAAGGGTAGCACTTACTTTTAGAAGGACACACATAATTCCAAGAGGAATTAAAACTCTCTCCCTCTCTCTCTACATGCCAACTCTCTCTTTCTCTCTCATTGTGGTCGTCCACCATGGTTCTCTAGAGAGTCGCCATCGTCGCAACATCATCGTTATGCTGCCGGATTGTTTGCTCGTGGATCTGCATCTCCTTGGTGCGCCTTGCTCGTGAAGAAGACATCGGATCTCATGAGACGAGATCAGGAGATTCATCGCTTGGATTATCAACAAGGATTGCGAGGAGCACGCATTTCATCAACGTGATCGCAAGCATCTCCTCCGTCAGATCATACTTGAGACGGGATGTCTCTTCGTTTAGAGACTCGATCGCAACCATGCTTCAAGAGGTAACCTAAATACCTAATTGTGCTTTAGATGAAACGATCCTAGAGGTGTTCTTGGATCATGTGTTTTCATCATTTGAAATTTTTCATATTCCGCTGCCTCGTGCAACTAGTGCGACTGGTCGCTCTTGATTGCATACATGCGATCCTCACGCTTCTGTGATGCGCTTAAGGATCTTCTCATATACTTTAGTCGATACGTCCGCCTCCTACCACATGACTCTACACAAGGAGTTCTCCGCTTCCTACACAGAGGGATATTTTGGGAGAGTCAAGATGGGTAACAACAGTTACTTCATGATCATTGGCACAAGAACCATCTCAGTTTAGACTGATATTGGATGTGCAATGACTCTATAGGATGTTAGGCACGTTCTCGACCTACGGCTTAGCCTCATATCTGGTTCTCAACTAGATAGGGAGGGCACCATCTGAAGTTTGGCAACAACAGATGCAAGATCAATAAGAGTTCTATTATCATGGCTAGAGGCAAGTTGTGCTGCACACTCTACAAGACTCATGTGAAGGTCATGCATGGCTGATACGTCGGATCTCTGACATCGTCGGCTCAGACACATGAGCCAAAATGGCTTACAAATTTTGAGCAGGAAGGAGTTGATACCCATATGAGACTGACATAATTTTGTCACCTTCTGATTCATGTGAGATTGGAATTAGAAAAAAGGGAAAAAGGTTGATTATCCCTTTGGGGATTCCTATTCCAAATAGGAGTAGGAGAGAGGTGGGGGGGAGGTGGAAACTCATATAAATAAGACCCCATGCATGTCTTTGGAGATGATCCCAACTCAAGAATCTCTCTTTCTCTTCTCTCTTAGTTCTCTCTCCCCAAGCAAGGAGAGAAGTAGCACACACAAGGCGTGAGGAGCAAGTTCACGCAAGGCGTAAAGAGTTAGCCTGTAGAGGCACGAAGAGAAGTCGCGTCTGTAAGAAGCGTCTGCGTCGAAGGCACGAGAAGCAGCTGCCAGGGAGGTCCATTCTTGAGGAATGGCACCATGTGACAAGGAGAAGCAACGGTATCGTGTTCTCCGAGTACAAGGTGACAATTATCTGATTTTATTCTTTTAACTGAGCCTCAGTTTTTTTAGAGAAACAAAACTGAGAAAACATTATACCCTCTTATTTTTCTGACCAGGTGGATTTGTTGTGGGTCATGGTATCCCGTGGGTTTTTACCCTATCTCACATCGAGGAGGGTTTTCCCATATAAAATTTCTCGTCTCTCTGTGGTTGCTTGATTATTTTGCTACGATTATTTTTCTTGGTTCCTGTGTGAGGAACGTTCCGCTGCTAGTCATCCTTTACATGATAGGTTAAGGGAACCCCTCGATTTCCTAACAAGTTGTATCAGAGCATGCATTGTCGAGATGGATAAGGATAACGAAGGCACAATGATCAAGCTGACGAGAACGAATTGGCAAATATGGAAGGCCAAGATGGAGGACATCTTGTATTATAAGGATCTCCATAATCTGGTGGAAGGAGAAACAATCAAGCCTGATGGCATGCCCGTAGGTGACTGGACGAAGCTGAATAGGAAAGAACTCGGCACCGTCCGGAAATGGCCGGAGTTATCAGAATTCCACCATATCGCAGAAGAGACAGATGCAAAGAAACTATGGGAGAAACTGGCCGAGTTCTATGAGTAGAAAACGACCACCAACAAGGCATTCTTGATTCGAAAGTTGGTGAATCTAAAGTACAAGAATGGGATGAAAGTTGCTGAGCACTTGAATGAGTTTCAATCTCATCAATCAACTGAATAGTATGAACATGGCACTAAATGATGAGTTGCAGGCTCTTCTTGTACTAGGTTCCTTGCCAGATAGTTGCGAAACCCATGTGATTACCATAAGCAACTCTGCTACGACGACAAGCTGACTGTACCTATGGTAAAGAGCAGTCTTCTGAATGAAGAAATCAGACGAGATCATCCGAAGAGTCCTCTTCTTCACATGTTTATGCAGTTGAGAGAAGAGGTAGGTGCAATAACAGGGGAAAATCATAAGAGAGAAAGAAATCCAGGAAGAAGTCCAAGGACAGAGGAAGTTACCATCATTGCAACAAGCCTGGTCACTAGAAGAGAGACTGTAGAGTCTGGAAAAGAGAGCAAGCAGAAGCCAAAAAGAATAAGAAGAAAGCTAAAGATGAGAACGTTGCTCCAGCAGTGTATGATGGCAATGATGATTAGTTGGTTCTCACTATTCAGGAGCAGTGTCTACATGCAGAAGATGACTCTGAGTGGGTTGTTGATGTTGGACATGCGATCCCACGGCTAGCCATTATGCAATAAATGATATTGCAAATATCATTCACTGATATGAATTGAAGAATAACTAATTTGCATAATAGGTCCCTTGGTACAATTAGGGTTATGTACCATGGCCATCTTAATGATAAAATAACCGTTGATTCAATTGTTGAATCATAAAGGCTTGTGCTTGGATGAATGTCTAAAGAGTTAGATTGAGGACTCATCAAGCACCGTCAAATGATTATTAAGAGATGATCTCCAACCTGAGAAGGAGATGACAATATTTTCTATAAAGATTGATATCTAACTAATTTCTTGATGCAGGTCTTTTGCATAGGAATAGAGATTCAGAGGTGTTAGATAAGTTAGGTCAAAGAGCCAACATAATGAGATCGAGATAACCAAAGACCTATGTCGTATACTATCACAGTATAAGTACATCCTATGACCGGAGATATATGTGTTACTATATGTCTGACTATGTACATTCAGAAGACCAATAGGTTGATGACGTAACCAAGGTCTATACACCGGCGCGTTGGTATACATACAAGAGCATATGAGTAACATGATCTCTCAAAGGGATCATACATGTTCGTTGCTGAATCGGAAGACAAGAGCTCCCTCATGAGATATTGGAAGAATCAAATTATGTACATGGCCGTCTCGCTTTGGAAGCTTTGCTGAATTTGTCGGTTTGATATATGCTTTTGTAAAGTATATGATCAACACCTAGGTATCATATATGCTTTTAGAAAGTATACGATCGATACCGAATCCCAATGATCAAATGAGAAACTTAATGATAAAATCCTGAAGTCGACAGTATAAAATTGATCTAATACTTTGGGTTTAATCTAGATCTTCCAATATGCAGGATTTACACGTATTAGGAATACCCAATGGTGATGTAATCATAAACGATTGTATAATCATGACGCTTCCATTATGAGGGAGTGATGAAACATGTCTGGATTTTAGTGTCTCCTCTCATAGAGAAGTAATCTGATTGTGGTCCAAATATCGGACATTAATTTGAACGTGATTCAGATGCAATGGAAAAAATTAGATTTGCGGTCTTGATTTAATCAAGCATCTATGAGAGGTCTACAAGATCTGGATTTGAGATGTGATCTCAATATCCAAGTCACTATACGTGAAACAATACAATCGCCCTGTCCTTATCTCCAAGTATCCACAGAGAAAGTACATTGTAGTTGAAAGAATTCAAGAATAATTCTATTGTTGATATTATGCATCTAAGCATTGAGATATTAATAACTAAATGTGATTTAGTTATCGTGAATGATATCAATTTGATTCATATTATTTGGCCATATAAGGAGAGTTATCTAAGATTATTAAATGCGATTTTATTATCAAAGATATGAATAGCGTGATTGTGATTCATGTTTTTTGGCCACGTGAAAATAGAGAACCAAGATGATTAAATATGATTTATTTATCAATGATAAACTCAATGTGGATATCACTATGTACAATAATCATGGATATTATAAATATGATTTATAATATAATGGAGAGATTTAATTGTAAATAGAATTTACAAATTATATGTTGTTGTGAATGGGATTCACAATAAACAATTAGTTGTAAATCTAGTTTACATATTATGTTGGATATATGAATATGATTCATATTTATCAATGGCATGATTGATGTTTTCACAAATTTAATTTGAAATTATTTTTGTGAAGATATATGCAATAATAGTTGTTACATTTTATCCTATATAATAAATATATATTAAGGAAGACAAAACCACCAACAAGGTGGCCGTCCACCTTGACGTCCACCTTGACCAAAGTCAGGATGGGGGACGTCCACCCTCTTTTTAGGGTGGTGGTTGCCTCCCTTATTCTCTATTTATTATAATTAAAATTATAATGAATTAATTTGTATCTTGATAAAGGGATATAATAAATTTATTTTAATTAAATTAGTTGTTGCAAATTTTTAGCAACAAATCGTGGCCATTACTTAATAATCACTTAATCTAAATTGTTGGATTAAGAGGGCACATGGATTGAGATCCATATACATTCACCTAGTATAAAAGGAAGGGTAGCCCTTGCCTTTTAGAAGGACACACATAATTTCAAGAGGAATTAAAACTCTCTCCATCTCTCTATACATGACAACTCTCTCTTTCTCTAATTGTGGCCATCCACCATGGAGCTCTAGAGAGAGTCGTCATCGCCGCAACATCGTCGTTATGTTGTCGGATTGTTTGCTCGTGGATCTCCGTCTCCTTGGTGTGCCTCGCTCGTGAAGAAGATACTGGATCTCATGAGATGAGATCAGGAGATTCGTGCTTGGATTATCAACATGGATTGTGAGGAGCACGTCTCATCAACATGCTCGCAAGCGTCTCCTCCGTCAGATCAGACTTTGAGACAGGAGGTCTCTTGATTTAGAGACTCGATCGCAACCACGTTTCAAGAGGTAACCTTAATACCTAATTGCGGTTTAGATGAAATAATCCTAGAAGTGTTCTTGGATCATGTGGTTTTATCGTTTAGAAATTTTTTAAATTCTGCTGCCTCGTGCGACTAGTCGCTCCCGATCGCATTCGATGCGATCCTCATGCTTCCGTGATGTGCTTAAGGATCTTCTCATATACTTTAGTCAATACATCCGCCTCCTACCACGTGACTCTACACAGGGAGTTCTTCGCTTCCTATAAAGAGGGAGATTTCGGGAGAGTCAAGATGCGTAACAACAATTACTTCAAGATCGTTGGCACAAGAACCATCCCAGTTCAGACTGATATTGGATGTGCAATGACTCTACAAGATGTTAGGCACATTCCCGACCTACGGATTAGCCTCATATCCAGTTCTCAACTGGATAGGGAGGGTACCATCTGAAGTTTGGCAACAACAGATGCAAGATCAGTAAGGGCTCTCTTATCATGGCTAGAGGCAAGTTGTGCTGCACATTATACAAGACTCAGGTAAAGGTCATGCATGGCAGCCTACATGCTAGTGAGGCTGATATGTCGGATCTCTGACATCGTCAGCTCAGACACATGAGCCAAAAGGGCTTACAACTTTTGAGCAGGAAGGAGTTGATACCATGTCACACTGACATAATGCTGTCACCTTGTGATTCATGTGAGATTAGAAAGAACAAGAGTGCACCTTTGAAGATCAGATCAAATATGAAGGAAGATATTCTGTAGTTGATTCACTCCGATGTGTGTGGTCCCATGGACACAACATCTTTGGGAGGAAATGAGTATATTCTTACCTTCATTGATGATGCATCAAGGAAGGTGTGGGTTTTTATGCTGAGGGCAAAGGATCAAGTCTTTGATTTCTTCATGAAATTTCATTACATGGTGGAGCACGAGATAGGCAAAGAGTTGAAGTGTCTGCGCATGGATAATGGAGGGGAGTACACCTCTCACGGCTTCCAGAGCTACTGTACAGAGCACGAGATCAGGCATGAACAGACAGAACCTGGCATACCCCAACACAATGATGTAGTTGAACGAATGAATAGGACCATTGTGGAAAGAGTTCGCTTCATGTTGAAGATAGCGAAATTGCCCAAGACCTTTTGGGCTGAGGCGGTTCGGGCTGCATACTACCTGATTAATCGGTCTCCATCTATTCCCTTGAATTTTCATGTTCCTGGGTGCATTTGGTCTGGAAAGGATCCCTCATATGCTCATATGAGGGCATTTGGATGCAAAGCTTATGTATTTATACCGAAGGAACAAAGGAATAAGCTTGATGACAAGGCAATGCCTTGTATTTTTGTTGGCTATGGAGATCATGAGTTTGGATATTGACTTTGGGATCCAAGGAAGAAGACCGTCACCAGGAATAGAAATGTGATTTTCTATGAGAACCAGACTTTCGCTGAGGATGATGGTGGTGATGGTTTCATATGGGATTTCTATGGATGATGACAACGATGAGGACTCAGATCCTTCTCCAGTACTAGGTACAGATGGATAAGATACAAAACCAGAACAACATGAGCCATATGTAGACCCCACTGCTACAGATCTAGGGGATCCGAGGTAGGTGGAGCAACCCCATCAAGAATAAGATGTAGCAGAACCTCAGGTCAAGAGATCTGGGAGGGCACATCAGCCATCATCCTACTATCATACTACTGATCATGATGAGTCATGAACTTTTGAGGAGGCACAAGAGCATAAGGAGAGAGATCATTGGCAAAATGCAATGAATGAAGAGATGCAGTCTCAGGAGAAAAATCATACCTATGATCTTGTTGATCTTCCTGCAGGCAAGAGAGCACTGAAGAATAAGTAGGTATACAAGCTGAAGTCAGATGATGGTGGCAAGCAACTGAAGTACAAGGTCAGATTGGTTGTGAAGGAATTCAACCAGAACGAGGATGTGGACTATGATGAGATCTTCTCACCAGTTGTGAAGATGAATTCTGTGAGGGTGGTGCTAGGCCTTGTTGCAAGCCTAGACCTTGAGCTAGAAAAGATGGACATGAAGATGGCTTTTCTTTACGCTGGCCTGAAAGGAAGAGATCTACATGGAACAACCACAAGCATATTCAGAGAAAGGGAAAGAGCACATGGTTTACGTAATAAGAAAGAGTCTCTATGTCTTGAAGCAAGCCCCTAGATAGTGGTACTTGAAGTTTGATGCCTTCATGATGAAGCAGACCTTCAAGAGGACTAAGTAGATCCATGTGTGAACGTTCGACATCTTCCCAATGGCAAGTTCATTATCCTATTGATCTATGTGGATGACATGCTGATAGTTGGTCATGATCTTGGATTGATTGTAAAGCTCAAAAGGGAACTTTCCAGGGAATTTGAGATGAAGATTTGGGCAAGGCAAGCAACATGCTTGGGATGCATATCACTCGTGACAGAAAGAAGCACATGTTTTGGTTGTCACAAGAGAAGTATGTTGAACACATTCTGGAGTGGTTCAACATGAAGAATGCGAAGCTTGTCAACATTCCCCTTCCTCATTCCAAGTTGATGAAAGAGACATGCATGTCTACTTATGAGGAGAAAGCTGAGATGACCAAGATTCCTTACCAGTCCACAGTTGGTAGCTTTATGTACACCATGGTTTACACCAGACCCGACATTGCTCATGTCGTGGGTATAGTGAGTTGATTCATGTCGAATCTGGGGAAGTATCGCTGGGAAGCAGTGAAGTGGATTATGAGATACTTGAGAGGGACCTCAAGTACATGTCTAATGCTTAGGAGGTCAGATCCCAAACTCTGTGGATACACAGATGATAACATGGCAGGAGATGTGGATCAGAAAAAATTGACTTCCGGGTACATTTCACTTTCACAGGGGGAATGATTTTGTGGCAATCCAAGTTGTAAAAATGCATTGCATTCTCAACAACTGAAGTCGAGTACATTGCAATAGTAGAAGCAGGAAAACAAGTGTTGTGGATACAACGATTCCTTGGTGAACTTGGATGCAAAGAAAGTGAGTCGATTATCTTCTGTGATAGCCAGAGAACCATTGATCTGAGAAAGAGCACGATGCACTATGCTCGCACAAAGCCTATAGACATGCGATATAGTTGGCCGAGAGATGCTATTGGCAAGAAGCAACTCATTCTAAAGAATATCCACAGATGAAAATCTATCAGATCTGCTGATGAAGGCCGTGACTCATGACAAGCTACATCTCTGTAGAGAGCTGAGCGGTGTCACCTATTAGTGATCATCTTATTGGAGGCACCTCCCCAATGGGAATGGAGGAGGAGGTTGTTGGGAACATTATCTGTTCCCAATAATTAAAAAGAGAGAGGAAAAAGGTTGATTATCCCTTTGGGGACTCCTATTCCAAATAGGAGTAGGAGAGAGAGAGAGAGGAGATGGAAACTCATATAAATAAGACCCCAATACATGGTTTTGGAGACCATCCCAACTTAAGAATCTTTCCCTCTCTTCTCTCTTAGTTCTCTCTCCCCAAGTAAGTAGAGAAGTAGCCCACGTAAGGTGTGAGGAACAAGTTCGAGCAAGGCGTGAAGAGTTAGCCCATAGGGGCATGAAGAGAAGTCGCATCAACAAGGAGCGTATGCGCCGGAGGCACGAGGAGTAGCTATCAGGGAGGTCCGTTCTCGAGGAGGGGCATTGCGTGACGAGGAGAAGCCATGGTATCATGTTCTTCAAGTACAAGGTGACATTTATCTGATTTTATTCTTGTAATCGAGCCTCCGATATTTTTGGTAACAAAATTAAGACGACATTGTGCCCTCTCATTTTTCCAGCCTAGTGGATTTTGTTACGGGTCGTCGTACCCTTTGGGTTTTCCCCCTCTCACATCGAGGAGGGTTTCTCATGTAAAAGTTCTCGTCTCTCTATGGTTACTTGATTATTGTACTACGATTATTTTTCTTGGTTCCCATGTGGGGGATGTTCCGCTGCTAGTCATCATTTTCAGGATAGGTTACGGGAACCCCTCGATAACCTAACAGCCAATACCCTTCGCATTGGTATTGTGGGGGTGATATCCACTATAAGGACAATCTATTTCATGGATGCTTTGGTGATCTATTATCTAATTTATCTACTATTTTATTTGTTGTAATTTGTTTATTGCATTATCTTTCCTAAATCTCGTCCTAATACGGTTTATATCTTATTTTGTTGGTTCCTTCGTGCATACTTTAATTGAACTTTGAATCTGTTATGGTCGATTATTTATTTGCGAATATATCACACCATAAATTTAATTCTTGTTAATCTGGACAATTACTCTTTAGTGTATGCCATGTTGATCCTAATAGAAATTATCTTAGAGAGGATATTCAGAATCGGATTTAAAATCATGTCTGAAATCATGTTTAAATCGAGGGTTGACACGACTGGGATGCCTGAAAAATTCGGTGGTCAGAATTTCAAGCATCGGTAACAACGAATGAAAATATGGTTAACCACTATAGGGTTAATCTCAATGCTTGAAATCAAATGTCCTTCGGTGGAAAAAGAAAATTCCTCACCTGATAGCCTGAAGGCGCAATCTCCGTGGAAGGAACACGACGTATATGTCATGGTTGCATCTTGTTGGCTTTGTCCAACACGTTGTTTGGCATATATTGTTCGTCTATGCATATAACGAAGAGGCTATGGGAAGAACTGGAATGGAAGTATAACACCGAAGATCTCGGTGTTGAGAAATACTCACTCGTCAAGTTCTTAAAGTTTTCCATGACCTATTGAAAGTCGGTTTCTGAACATGCACATGAGTTTTTACTCCTGCTCCATGGTCTAGAAGATGCTGAGATGAAACTTCCACAGAAGTTTCAGGTCATGTGCATCATAAAAAAATTCCTAAATCTTGGGAAGACTTCAGAATGATCCTGAAATACAAGAAGAGGAAGATTTCTATGGATGACTTGATGATGGCAATCACCATACAAGAGGAACATAGAGAACAAAATCTTGTGATTCTAGTTGATGTTTAGGCTAAGGTTAATTTCATAACCTCGAAGGGCAAAGATAAAAAGGAAAAGGATAATAACAACAATAAAATTAAATCAAATGACAAGATCTAGAAAACGGTAAAGAATAAACCTTCCTGGCACTATAATTTGGTGGTCACTGGAAGAAGGACTGTCCGTCTTTAAAGACTCAGTCTAAGACTGCATATAGGAGTCCATAAGTGAATATGATCACTGCGAGACTTGGGACAAGCAAGGGATATTTCTCTATAAAAACTAAACTATACCATATCCATGATCCGAATGAGTAGCTTATAGATACGAGAGCCAATGTACATATTTATTCTGACAGAATTTTATTTTCTTCTAATAAGACCTGCAGTGGTGGGACTGTGAAGATGGGGAATGATTCTACAACCAGGGTGCTAGGGTCGGGACAAGTCAACTTGAGGTTCTCCTGTGGACATGTCTGGACTTTGCATAGGGTGTTACATGTTCCTGACTTGAAGAAAAATGTTCTATCTGCCTCTATTTTAGTTAGAAATGGCTTTGAGTTAAACTTTAAATGTAATAAAGTTGTTATCTTGAGACATTATATTTTTTTATAGAAAGGGCTATTTGGCAGACTTTGATTTGTTATTTAGAGTTAGATGTGATTCAGTAAACATTGATTCAGTGAATGTTTGAATTCTGAATGTTCTAATTCTGTGTCTCATGTTGTTAATAATATAAAATCTTGTGATCTGTGGCATGGTAGATTGGGACATGTGAATTTAAATTCAATAAAAATAATGATGAATTTAGAGTTAATCCCTAAATATACTATTGATAAAACTCAAAAATGTGAGATTTGTGTGCAAGTTAAGATACCTAGGAAGTCTTTTCAGTCTATCTCCACAGATAATGAGATCTTGGATCTAGTGCATTGATGAACCGCAAAATCGGCCCTTTAATAATGCTAAATTAGCACATGTAATCATCATCGTAGTCGGGCCAATTTTGGTCATCAAAAAGATCACCTCATTTAAGTATATTCTATGATAAATAAAAATGAGATGATCGTATTAATTTTTACTTGGTAAGATACCAAGGTCGAACTCAGGGACACGAGCCTCTCTCGTATTAATCGGGTTTAAGTGCGTTTAATCAAGTGTTGAAATTAATCATATAGGTCAAATGATACATAGACACAACATGACAATGAAATTAAAATGAACATGCATTTTTTTAAAAACATTTTTTATAATGCAAATGAATGGACATGCAAAGCAAATGTTATGCCCAATAAAAATCACTTGAACCGTAGCAAAAAAATTGCAAGTCAAACTGAGTCAGCATTAAGAAGCCTTCTACTCTTATTAAGCAAGTGGGCATGATAAATAAAACGATCAAGACACTTAGATAATAAAGTAATATATCACAGTTCATAGTCTCAAATCTGAAATTTAACCATGCCATAGTGAAGAGGACGAAAAGAGCTTCGAAACGAAACTGAAATCGACTTGATTGGATAAACAGAGCTCAAGATACGCATAAAAGAAGACAGGGGCATAATTGAAAGAAAACATAAAAAAGATAACTACAAATAGGTCCTGGCAGGGACTAAAATGTAAATAAGTAAAAGTACTGGGCTTCCCTGCAAAATACCCTCTGCTCACGCTTGCTGCACGTGATACAGGGACCTATCTGCAAATTGGAGAAGATGGCGGGGGCTCCCTGCAATTTGCCCAGAAGGCACGTGGTGTGCACGTGCTTCTTCCAGGCTCGGTTTGCTCCTAGGCTCGGGGGAGGTTCGGCTGCCTCGGCTAGGCTTGGACGTAGGCTCGGGCTCTCTGCAGGCTCGGTGGAGGTTCGGGAGAGGCCTGGTGCATCCAAGCCTGGAGGCCCGGACGGGAGGCTCGGTGCAGGCCCAAAAGCAACCACGTGGCCGAATGATGGCCATTGGATCATGAAGATCCAAGGGCTACTGTTGGTGGACGACGTGGCTGCACGAAGATCGTCGGATCGAAAGGATCCAACCGCTGCTGCTGTTGATGGCGTGGTCTCCTTATGGCCGTTGGATGACCGCCGAGAAAGGTGCATCCAACGGAGCCTGTAGCGTCTCCTTCTTCGACTGTTGGCGGCGGAGTTCGAGCTCCGGCGAGAAGCTCCAAACTCCGCCGCTCTCATCTGGGCACTGAGGACCTCCCCCGAGCTCGGAGAAGGATCGTCGAGGAAGCCCGGAGCTCGGGGAAGATGTGAGGCGTCTTGGCTCGGTCTGATGGAGCTCAGAAGGTCGACTGCGAGGTCGATGAAAACGACGCCGGCAAAGCTCCGGCCATTCAAGTCTTCGGATACCTGCAGGGTTAGTAAATCGTAGCCGAAGCGAAAGAAGTGCGTGCGTGAGCGTGGGATGAAGGTGGGAGCTCATCGGGGCGGAGAAGATGGAGGAGCTCGTAGCTCCTCCGCCGTGGATGGCGGAGGAGGTGGCCGGAGAGTGACTAGGGTCTGGAAGAAGGGAGGACATGATCGGAGCGTGTCGCGAGGAAGGGGGGAGTCTGGCGGAGCTAACTAGGTGGTCGTCGGAGTGTGAGTGTGGCCGGTGAGGCCTAGAAAATTAAAAGAAACTAAGAAGAAAAACAGAGGAAGATCAGAGAGGCTTACCTGGTCGGAGGCGAGGTGACGGCTTGGGCTGGGGACTCGAGAAGGTCCCCGGGTCTTCGCTGAACACGGCCAGCCTCTCCGTGCAGCTCGGGCGGTCACCTGGAGGCGCCGCATCATCGCCATGGCCGGCGAAGGGTCATCACCGGGGAGGGAGGTCGTCTTCGCTCGATCCTCCGCCTCCCCCTGTCACTGGGAGACGGAGGAGGGCTGGGCCTCCTCCCACGTAAAGGTGGACCGGCGTGAACAGTGGAGGTGGCGGCGTATTTAAGGAGCGAAGTGGCGGAGGTGATGGTTGACGACGTGGGTTCGAGGAGGAAATGTGGAGCGTGGAGCGAGCTTCGTGGGTTGACGAGGGGTTTGCGAGAGAGGTGGATGACTGGGGAAGATCGTGGGGTTGTTGGCGTGTGGAAGTGGTGGCTGGTGAGGGCGAGGAAATGGGAAGGGGTAGAGGTGGCGCGAGATGGAAATCGTGGGAAAGAGGGGATGACGGGAGGTTGACGATGCAGAGCAGCTGTTGGATCTGGAGATCCAACGGCCTACGTTTGGGCGCTGAAGGACGGCCAGGATGAGATCGGAGGCGATATGATCGGAGAGCGGAGGTCGCCCCACGTGTCGAGAGGATGAGTAGGCGAAGGCGAGCGGCCGAGATTGTATCCTGGGTTTGATCGAGCGGCTGAAAGATGGCTAGGAGATAACGGTGGAGATGGAGGATTTGACTCTCGATCAGAGGGCAATGGTGGCAACACGTGGCACGCTCTGGTGAGAGCGCTCACGTGCGGCGGAGATTAGGTGCGGGTCTTGATCGAGCGGTCACTGATGGAAGCGGGTCGTGGAGAATGCCTGGCCGTTGGATCTGGTAGAGATCCAACGGTCTAGGAAAAAGGGCGGAAAAGATAAGAGAGCCGGGCCACGTGGCGCCCCCAGAATGGGCCACGTGGCCCAACCAGATTATTCCTTGGGTTTTTATGACTTTTGAGGACCCTATTGGCCGAATTTGAGAAAACTCAAAACATGAAAGTTGTAGATCTTGACGAGATCTACAAGTTTCATGTTGACCAAAACTCGAAAAGAGATAAAACAAGGGTCCGAAATATTTTTGAGGGTATTTTTGAGTCTAAAAATACCACGATTTTTGTTTTGCCATTTTTTTGTGGTTTTTAATTTATTTAGGACTCTGTTAATTATTAGACAATAACAGGGATTTATTGACAAAACCTTAAGCAAGGGGGTTAATTATAACAAATAAAGATGATGAAACTGAGGTTCATCATGCATACAAATATCTACGAGTTTAATGGTGTATTGATCAGAGACAATAAGAAATACTTTATCACCTTTGTAGATGATAGCAGTAAATACTACTATGTATATCTAATGAAAATCGAGGATGAAGCTTTAGAGAAATTTTTTATATTTAAGAATGAGGTTGAGACATAAACATGAAAAGAGCCTAAACACCTTAGGTCAGATAGAGGGTGTGAATATACTTTTAACTTGTTTGATGAACAATGCAAGAAATTCAACATAGTTCATGAAGTTACTGCTCTATATTCACCACAATCAAATGGGATAGCATAACAAAAAAACAGGATCTTAACTGACATGATCAGTGCTCTCCTACAGAATTATGGACTTCCAACCTATATGTGGGAAGATTCCTTAAATTTTGCTTGCCTTATTCTGAATAGCATCCCTCCAAGACATGGAAAAGTATCCTTTTGAACTTTAAAGAAAAAGAAACTAAGCTTAAAGTATCTCAAAGCGTGAGGCTATCTCGCTAAGGTTTTGGTCTCATAATAGAAGAGAAAGAAGCTAAGTCTTAAAACTATTGATGCAGTCTGTTTAGGTTACCTAAAAAATAGCTATGCATATAGGTTCTTAGTAATTTGGTTCGGGATATTGGGCATAGATGTCAACACTATTGTTGAACCCCGTAATGCTACCTTCATTAAGGATGTCTTCCCTATGAAGACTGAGATTCCTCAAAATCTAACCAATGATGTTTCCTCCACATCAGGATCCATTCCAGTTCAAGTGAAAAAGATAATTAATGTGAGGGTTGAGACTCAACTTGAACCCAATGACCTTTCATAAGAAATTGAGCCAAGGAGGAGTAAACGACCACGAATAGCCAAGGATTTTAGTAGCGACTTTATTGTCTACTATATCGAGGATGACCCACCAAGTTACAAGGAAGCCACGGCTTCATCTGAAGCAAAACAATAGAAGGAAGCCGTCAAATCTAAGATGGATTCCATTATGTCTAGTGGAACTTGGGAACTGGTTGACTTACCAAAAGCATGCTCTACCATTAGGTGCAAGTGGGTGTTTATGAGAAAGTCTAGGCCTTATGAATCAATTAAAAAGTATAAAGTCAGACTAAATGCTAAAGGCTTTAGGCAAAAGGAAGGTATCAATTATTTTGATACCTAATCTCATGTGGCTAGGATGACCACAATCCGGATGTTCATAGCATTTGCATCTACATATGATCTCTCCATCAATTAGATGGATGTGAAGACCATCTTCTTGCATGATGATCTTAAGAAGGACATCCATATGGATCAACCTGATGGGCTTGTGACTCCTGTGAATGAGGGAAAAGTTTGCAAGTTTGTTAAATCCCTTTTGCGGATTGAAACAAACACCAAAGCACTGGCATTAAAAATTTGACAAAATTATTTTGTCACGTGTCTTTAAGATTCATGCATCCAACAAATGTATGTATTTCAAGGTGAACGGTGATAAGTTTATTGTCTTGTGCATGTATGTTGATGACATACTATTGTTTGGATCACATGCGAAGATTATTAATGTGACTAAAGCATTCTTAAGTAGCATTTTGAGATGAAGGACATGGGTGTTGCTGATGTGATCTTGGGTCTCAATCTGACAAGGCCGGTTGATGGGATTGTAGTTTCTCAATCCACTATGTTGAAAAGGTACTTGAGAAATTTGGATATCAAGATTGAAAAGCTGTAAGCACTCCTTTTGATTCATTCAAAACACTATTTAAGAATAAGAGCGGAGTACCTGTAGCTCAGCTGAGGTATTCACAAGTCATTGGAAGCTTAATGTATCTTGCAAATCGCATGAGACTTGATATTTCATTCTCGATTGTAAAGATGAGTAGATAGACTCGCTATCCCAAGCGTACTCACTGGGAGGCTCAAAATCGAGTACTGAAGTACTTGAAGAGAAATATTTCCCTTAATTTGCATTATGGTAGACATCCATCTGACCTAGAAGGATATAGTGATGCAAGCTGGAAATGGAAAATAGAGGAGTGTGGGAGTACTAGTGTTATTGAGTATGTCTTTATCCTTGGAGGCGGTGCAGTCTCCTAGAGGTCTGTAAAGCAGACCATTCTAGCTCGGTCTACTTTTGAGGCCGAGTTGTGTGCTTTGGACACCACTGAAATTGAGGCTGGATGACTAAGGGGACTTCTTTCTAAAATTCTCATGGTAGGTTAGCCAGTTCTTGCGATCTCAGTACATTGTGATAATATGACCACAATTGCCAAGATTAAGAGTTCAAAGTTTAATCAGAAAATAAGGAGACACATTCAAACCAGACTTATGATGTTAAGGGATTCGGTGTCTCGAGGGTGTTGGTTGTGGAATTTATAGGATCCAAAGATGACATAGCAGATCCGTTGACTAATGGACTTGATACATATTTAGTGTTAAAGTCTAGGCATGATATGAGACTGAGACCTATTGGAAGTTCCTCTAAAGTAGGTTTAATGAGGCAATAACAAGCTGTTTGGAGAAATGGCTGGCACTCTTATTTTTAGCTTATGCATAAGTGTCTTATCCCTGAAATCCTGAGTGCCATTTAAGCTGTAAGTTTAGGAACAATGTAGGCTCTGAATGGATTCAAGTCTTTGGGCAAAATGTTAGCAATGCATCTTTGGAGAACACCACCTAGTGAGTGTTACTGTAGGATGCAGTTTAAGGAAGAGGGTCCTTCCTGACTGCACTCATGAAATAGGATAAGGGTTCATGGCCTTTTAAGAGTACCAACCCTGAAGATTGTAACAGGAACATCATTTTGTTATTTGTACCGTATACTTTAACACTAAGGTCTGAAGTTCAAGACGTAGTTCACTTCATTCTTGTTAAGGTGAAGGCAGTAAACTCAGGTAGTTCATACGGAAGGTACCTTTACATCTTTACTGTAAGCAAAGTGTGTCAATCGAAAGATGTCTTTTGACTCTATTTGAATTTATTTTTCAAATTGATGAATTCTTGAAAGATTGCTGTATTTATTACCAATGTAATTAAGTTTTATACAAGTAAACCAATGCAATTACATTAGGTAAGAAATTGATTTGAAAGTAGAAATCAATTGTGTTGGAGAAAAGTTGGGAATTCTTAAATTTTAAACAAGGAGAGTTATTGGATGAATTTTTAGTACCACATATAGTAATTCTAAAAATCTGATGGACTTATATACAAGTTCATAACCCAAGATTTAGTAGCAATAGTAGAGAGGAGGAATGTATGACCACACATGTGTGCGCGCGCTTCGCTCCATCTCTGTCACCGACACCAGCTCGGGATCGGGATTGGGATCAGGAGAGTCAATTCGGATCGGATCTCGATACTTTTGCTGCAAGTTTCATTAGCAGGTTGAATAAATCAATTACACGGATTAATTGTGATTCAACTGCATTAAGAAATGACTCCAATGACTCTTTTCTAGCCGCCATTTCAGAACCCGAAGAGGCATCTGTTGGAAGGTATTTTTGAAAGACGAAAGTTGCACGTTAGGTCTACTTATCCCCCTAGAAACCATTTTCTCCACTCTCAAGGAAACCTTCCGCTATTGTTGCTCTTTGTTTCTCTATGTCAACAGTGTTTTTCTTTCTTCTCTCGGTTGCAAGTACTCTAAGGTACTCTCGAGGACAATTTCATCGGTGTGCGATTACGTTGATTGCGTGCCTTCATATCTAGGGAGCGGATCGCCAATACTCTTCGCATCGGTATGGCAATATCCTCTCTAAGGACAATCCATTTCATAGATACTTCGTTGATATATTATCTAATTTATTTATTATTTTATTTACCGTAATTTATTTATTATATTATCTTTCCTGGTTCTCTCACTAATATGGTTTATATGTTACTCGATTGGTTCCTTCATGCATAATGTAATTGGATTTTGAATCTATTACGATTGGTTATTCATTTACTAATATATCATGATGTTAATTTGCTTCTTGTTAATCCGGATAATTACTCTTTCATGTATGCCTTGTTGATCCTATTAACAACATTTGGTACTAAAATTATTGAAATGAATTCAAGCAATATTATACTTGTTGCATGTAGTTAAGTTGTTAATGCTTTTCTCACATTTCAGTTGCTAGAGTCCTTCTCAATCGGAGTTATTCCCTACATTTTAATCCTTATATTCTCTTTAGTATAATAAACTAAACGTGCCCATCATTTCTTTTATTATTTAATATTCTGTTTGTTATTTATATATTAATATTTTATCCATTACAACAAAATTATCATTCGGCATCGAATAATTTGAATATTTGTTGCCTATCTTCCGATGGCTAATATATATGAATGAATATTATTTGTTGCAAAAGTAGTTTTTATTTCTTATAATTAGAAAATAATGTCGTATTTTGTTGATAAATATTCATATAATGATGATTTATCTATTGATTAAAAATTTGAGACAATCGTAGTTAAATTTAACAACGATTAGAAGAAAAAATCAATAAATATCCATCTTTATATTATTTGTTGCTAGGAATATAATAATGAATATGATATTTATTATGAATTTAAGTAATTAGATAATAAATACTATTTGTTGTTACATATTTAACTATGAAAGATATGTAGACGAATATTTAAATATTTGATAGCTTGGGCCAATTTTTTTGTTGTGAGCCTTCTCTAATAAATTTGATTTTTCAATAGCAGTTACAACTAAGTTATATATAAATAATTATGTCAAAATTTTTGAAGCATAAATTTTACAAGTTGAATGTTGGATAGACTTTTCATGTTAATAAGATTAAAACTAAAACAAAATCTATTACTATGGTAAATAAATTAGCATTCATTACCATATTATTCGTAGGTAAATGTATAAAAATGAATGTTATTCGAGGTAAAGTTATAGTCGATTTCTTAAATTCACAACGAATAATGTAGTGTTGCTATATCATTAGCAAGTATTCATATAACAACAGTTATTTGTTGACTTGCTCTTCTGGCTATAGCTAATACAATTCAAATGGAAAAAATTAACATATGATATTCATTGTATGAATCTTTAGTGATGAATATTATATTTCATTGTGAATTAGAAGAATATAATATAAATTTGCAAGGAATGAATTTGTTATTATAAATTTTATGTCAGGCGATATAGCAAATATATATTCAAATTGTTTGTTGGCATAGATCTTTGTTACAGTGAAATAATATATTAAAGAAAAATCTTGTTAACAAATATTGTAAATCACGAATACAACAATCTACTTCTCACATGCATTCTCCTATGTGATCGGCTCTTGCATGTTTTCTTTAAACTAGTTTTCATCCTCGAGGGAACGTTCACCTTGATGATGGTGTTTAGGTGTCCAAGGATTTTTTAACATAGATGGGTTCACGCAATTAAAATGACAAGATTTCAAATACTAATTTAATTAGTATCCTTTATGAGGATGATTCATGTACGATTAACAAGGGTTAATTTATCTAACTCCGGCTATAGGTTTGGGCTCTAATGAATCAGGCTTGGTCCAAATATCAATGGAATAAAAGGTTTAGTTTAGGTTTAGGCGTGGTTAAAGGAGACGAGGAGAGAATTTCCCTAAGCTTAACTTATGTATTAAGTTATATTTTTAGGGGCAGGTGGGGTTTAAACTTTAGTTTATGTATTCTATGAGGTTTACAGCGTAATGTTTGACGTGTCGAGTTTAGCATTAGGGTCAAGCTAATGTTCTACTAGATTTTGGATATAGGATTCTACCAGGGGCTTGACAAAAGTGGAAAGTAAGGATTTAAAGGAAGCGCACAGGTGGAAGCGTAAAGCTTATATTCACGGTTTCGAGCCGTTATCAAAATATGTATGGTAATGAATGAGCATATAAAAATCATTCTCAAAAGGATCCATAAAATCCAATTCAACTGAGAGTTCCCTTATTATAACATCAATAAGGGTATACATGCAAAAGAAAACTAAATAATTTCACAACATGGCTTTATGTTCTAGTGGGCATATTGATATCCACCAAAACCTTGTAATACCCATACCACCCTGAATGTCTTGTTGAGTATTGAGTACTTGGTCAAACTTATTCTTCACCTGAAATAAATAAACATAATTTTCCATGAGCCTAATGCTCAGTATGTATCGGGATATGTGCATGAGAATTCTAGCGGTCTTTTAACTAGTTGAATTGCATGTATTGGAGTTTCTATAGATTACTACATGCATATTTATTCCCATGCATGTCTAAGTTCGTTCCCTAACAAGTTGCATATTGGTTTCTTTCATAAATTCGAGTATGCATGTGCAATATACATAAAAATAAGTATACTTTTATTTTTCATCATAAAAGGTTTGCTTAATGAAGTTTATAACATCAACATGTCTTCTTTATCATTTGGATAATTCTTTCATGTTAACTCCTTAAATAGCTTTTATAAGGCTTGTGACGGTTCTTATTCTTAAACCATTTCTCGCATAACATACAATGTTTTATATTTTATTGAACCATTTCCTCGTATAACATATAATGATCTATCATTGATTAAATCATTTTCTTGCATGACATGTACTGATTGACCTTTATAAACTATAACTTCCCTAACATGTAATGGTTTACCTTTATAACCCAATTATCTGTATACTTGCAATAATTTACCGTTATAGACAGTTTCTTTGCATACTTGTAATGGTCTACCATTATAAATCATTTCTTGCATGACTTTTCAATACATTTCCACATATACCTTAACATTAATATAATTGCACATATGCCCATGACATTAACATAATTGCACACATGCCTTATCATTATCATAATTGCATATATACCTTAACTTATTTAGTGTTTAGAATTATCTTCATTTTGAGTCCAGGGCCGGCCTTGAGGGTTGTCTTGAAGTGCAACCGCCCGGGGCCCATGATTTTTTGGGGCCCATTATCCTTCATTTCAATTATAAAGAAGGCTTCTTATGTCTCCCACCATCCTCAACGTTCCATTCCCATTTCCCAAATATATGCAACAATCACAACACGTCTCATCTTCCCATAAAATCCTCAACAGCCAATTTTTTTTCTTTTTCAAGAAATTTGTAATTAAATTCATCACCTCGCTCTCTCTGAAAATATCTCTCGACATTTAAACTCCCATCACTCCCCTCTCTCTCTCACTAAACATCTCTCTCTCTATCTATATATATATCAACAAAATTAAACTCTCATCCCAACGGCAAATCAAGTTTCGACTTCGATTCACCGGATCAAAACATTTAAACTCTTACCCCATACGCCAAACCAAGTTTTGACTTCGATTCACCGGAGTGTTTTGTTCAATTGCTTTGAGGTTGATTCAGTCAATTGGGTCATTTACTGAATTAGGTTGCTTTTGCTTTGTTGAATCCGACTGTTGATTTTGTTGTTCTATATTGTACAGTCAAGTGCAGGCACCCGTCGAGGCAAAGGGGGGGAGAAGGAGTGCATTGGGGGTGTTTTGTACTCTCTATGACTCTATGATCTCAAAGTGGTAATCCTTTTGTTGTTGTTGTTTTACTATTTTTGAGTTTCTTCATTGTGTGGTAATTTGATATGATATTTTATTTTCTGTGAATATGTTGAGCAAGAAATTGTAATCGGAATCATTTGCATTAACTATATCATAAAACAATTAGGTGCTTTATCATTCTTTGCTAAGTACAGAGAAGAGTGTTTTGCTACTAGTTTAGAAATTGTTAAGAGTATTGCATTTGAAATGGATATAGACCCAAGTCATCCGGTAAAACATCGTATTATTAGAAAAAAATAATTTCATGAGAATGATGAGGACGAAGAAATCTAATCCGCTGATGAATTATTTAGACTTGAGTACTTTTTAATTGTTGTAGGCATGGTGATCACGTCTTTAAAATATAGATTTGGCAATTAAAGAATTTGAAAATATTTTTAGATGTTTATTCGATTCAAATATGTTTAAGGAATTGGATGGTAAAGAATTAAGAGAATATTGTGTTAATTTATACTCTAAATTTTCTCATGATTCGTGTAATGTTTGTTTCAATGATTTTTACTTTGTGTTGCAAATTACTTCGCCAAATGAGTCAATGTCTGCTATTAAATTTCTTATGTTTATAAAGTCCATGGATTGTTATCCTCATGTTTTTATTGCATAAGAATTTTTTAGATTATGCATGTGACTGTGGCATCAGCCGAAAGAAGTTTTTCAAAGTTAAAATGGATAAAAACCTACTTGAAATCATCAATGTCGCAAGAAAGATTGAATGTTTTGTCAACATTATCAACTGAGAGATTTATTAGAAAACATTGACGTTGATCTTATTATTAATGATTTTGCATTCGGAAATGCTTGTAGAAATCATATTTTATAATTTTTAATTCATGAATTATGGTTTGATGCTTGTCGGTCATAAACATCCATAGTTCTGTGTAACATTTTAAGAACTTTTTAAAAGAAATTTACAAATTCAAAAGAATAAATTGTTTTTTTATAAGGCTCCTTTTTTTCTTTTGCCTAGGGCCCATGAAATGTCAGGAACGGCACTGTTTGAGTCATTATGCGGCTTTGCTGGCTTTGCCGCTAGCACTAGCAATCCATGAACATAACATATATGAAAGTGTAGCTACAACTGTAGATGACTTAGCTTTTGCCTCTGTGGTTCCTTTCAACCATACGCCCCTTGCGGCGTTGCTCCTTGGACCTACGATAACTGAACTCTAGAGGTGATTCTCACCATTAAATGTAGTACTTAGTTCCGCGTATCATCCTCCTGCCATTATTCATTTTAAGGAAATTCCAATTCTCTTTTTAGCATTTCCTTTTCTATGTAATAGTGGTTCATTTGAACATTGCAATTCTATATTTTACGGTCAAATTTTATGACTTTGTAGATTCAATAATCACCATTTTGTTTTATACATTTAAAAAATATTAGCCTATTAATGGTGAAAAACCAGTCATATGACTTACACAAAAGCTTGTCTTCATCTTGTCATTTTACATTAACACAATTATTTTATGTCAATGGAGTTCCTAAAGTACAATACCTATTGTTTATCCTCGAATAAGTTGTTATAGTGTTCTATGTGGAAATTACACTTATATTAAGGATCCGTTGATTAATTTGTTGACACTCCCTCTTAATATAAGTATTTATATTTATACATTTCAATTTCTCATATATGTGCTACAATGTATGGTTTAGATGCATTGGCAAATTCCATAAGAGTATTATTGTGAACTCTAGAGTGCAAGTTTACTTTATTTGTTAATTATTGATAATATATATACACACATCATTATAAACTAAATGATAGAATTTGATGATAATAAATTATTAGCTTACGGAAGACTTGTGCCAAACGTTTTAGTTAAAGTTGATTGTAAGTCCAATCTTAAATATTTAAATTTATATACATAAAAAATGAGAACAACTATATAACATCTACATAATAGACCCA
Organism: Ottelia alismoides; assembly: GCA_037367405.1. Classification (NCBI taxonomy): domain Eukaryota; kingdom Viridiplantae; phylum Streptophyta; class Magnoliopsida; order Alismatales; family Hydrocharitaceae; genus Ottelia; species Ottelia alismoides. The sequence goes on along the minus strand of JAZKJV010011719.1, from coordinate 832,122 downwards.
CATATAGCACTAGCTATGAATCATCCCCCATTAACGGATATATTAAATAGTTTCCTTTTTTATAATAGCGTGAATGTTAATATCCAAACTTGAACACATAACCATGATTCAATAATAAGGATCAAAATCTGATGAATCTCTAATTGACAGAGTTAATTATTACTAGTTATAGTATGCTCGATTCACAATCATACAGAACCACATTGAAAATAGAAAATGTGGCCTAAATTTATATATGAGCAAGTCTAGGATCGAACACAAGGATACGAGCCATAATATAAATAATCGGGCTTAAATATTTATGTTAAGTGATTAATAAATCAACTAGGTCAAAGAGACAAATAATAATGCAATCACAGGATAACATATGAATGATCATGCATTTTTTTCACTGTTTGTGCAAGTTAGATATTAGACAAAATGAACAGACTGATATTACACTAGCTCATGCAAGTATACACATTAACATGCCATAAAATGATTTATCATACTTAAGCAAAGATTTAATTTATATATAGGTCTATTTGAGTGATTCAAACTAGAGTCAAGTTATATTTAATGAGCATAAAAGCATCTATGTGGGCTCTAATAAAATAATCCTTCTTTTAATATCTAATCATGAAATAAATCACCGATAATTAAATGAGGATCATAATGTCACTAAAATCACTTCATTTGGATAAACGATGCTCAAGTTATTCATGATTGAATCCAAGGGCATAAATATCAAAAAACATAAACAAAACCTTACACATATGTTCCTACAGGGACTAAAGTGAAAATAAAAAAACTGCCTGTTAAAATTATTGAGGACCCCATGACGGGGGCATCTTTGCAAGTATTGAACACTGGCAGGACACGAATAAAATTTCTCCAAGGGGTGCACGTGGAGCACGCTTCATGGACATCATTGCATTTTTGAAGAAAATAGGTTCCTTGGCTTTAATTAACCTAGAACCGTCATGCTCTTGGCACGTGCGATGAAGGCTCGGGTCTTGGTTTGGGCTGGTGCAGGTTTGGAACACACTTGGCACCCCTTCATACTTCGTCACATGGCTCGGTCCATCGAGGGAAAGGGTCAGCATGAAGTCTTGGAATCATCTCACGTCGTCGGATCTCCAAGATCTTACGGTGAATGTACATTGCAGAGGTTCCTCCTCCTTTGTGCACGGTGGAGGCATGGCCTTGGCTCTGACAAACTGCTATATTTTCCTCCACACTCTTCTGAGCTTGCTGAAGGTCCGTTCTCCTCGGTCGTGTCATGGAAAATACTGTCGAGTGCCGGAGAAGACTTGGAGAAGATGCCTTCTCAGCATAGATGTGTCGTCATCGGCAGAGGAGCTCTAGATCGAGGCACAGTCCGAAACTCCGATCATTGAAGGGAATACCAACTACAAGTATAGGAAAGCAACCAAAGCAAACATGTGTGTGCATCCTGTGTGGAGTGAGAGGCTGATTTGTGCAAAGAAGATGGCAACCAAGGTAGGTCTTCCGAAGTGTTTGTCGGAGGAAGAAGAAGGAGGTGGAGGAGGTTCTGGATGAAGGAAGGTGGTGAGCGGTCGAAGGTCCATGACCTCTGGTGAAGATTGGTAAACACTTGGATTGAGAACTAGGTCTATGCACATCTGGTAATAATTCTAAGAAAACAAAGATTAAATTTAGACCTAATTACCTAAAGATTGAAGAACTTCGCTGAGGATGAACGAATGGCTTGGGCTTAAGCTTTATATGAAGATCGGGTCATCACTTCATCTCCACAGCCGCTGGAGAAAGCTCAGGTCATCACTTCATCTCCACAGCTGCTGGAGAAAGCTCGAATGGTTGAGCTAACGGTCGTGGCATGGCGGTTCGCCATGAGTCGACATCATAAGCTATCAACCATAATCGCTCATATTCTCTTCCTCAATCATGCCACGATGGGAAGGCTAAGCCTAGGTGAAGCTTCATGTAATGGTGGACAACTGCCACTTGTGGTGGAGAAGGGATATTTGAAGGAGGATATCAGCGGTTGTAGGTGGTTTCATGATGGTTTCAACTGCTTACAAATGGTTATGGATTCAGGGTGGAGATAGGATAGGTGGTTGGCGTCAATAATGGGAGTTAGCGGAAGGAATTGAGGTCATCAATTAGTCAGAGGAATGGCTGGAGAGATAGGGATAATATGAAGAGATTGAATAGTTTGGTAGCTTGTTCTTCTTTTTGACGGGAGACCTAGAGGTTAAAGATAAATACCTGATCGTAGGATTACGATCCGACGCTCATGATATGGCAGAGACTAATGGCTGGGATGCACCTAATTAGAAGAATCCAAAGGCCAGAGATTTGGTGCTGAAGGACGATCATGATTGGATCTGATCAAAGATCTAACGGTCAGGAGCGGATGCAGATGGCACGAGGGAAGCGGGCCAGATGGGTGGCTGTGGAGGTGCCACATGGCTCACTTAGAATTAAGATAAATAATAATTTCAAAGAAAAATCCAAAAGACTTTGTTAAACGGAGAATTAGGAAAAGTGTAAACATGAAAGTTGTAGATCTCAATGAGATCTACAACTTTCATATAGAAGTTAAAGAGAAATAAAGTTATCTATACATAGATAAAATTAAACAAGAAAAAAAATAAAAACTTTTTTCTTTTATTTTCTTTTCTTATTTTTTTGGATTTTTGAATTATATTTTATTTAAATAAATAATATACAATTTTATCCTAATTTTCATTTGATTTTTAGTAGAGAAGATACACATAAAATAATATCACAAAGATAGGTTATATAATATAACATGATTAGTTTTATTTATAACACATAAATAAGTAATTAAGGATAATTGTCAATGAATCTTATTGATTTACTTAAGAAAGGAAGATAATTATATGAAATAATGTAGATAAATCCGAGATTTATCACCTCTTTTACTTAAGTTAAGCTCATCCTCGAGCTTACAAATAAATAATCAATTAGATTAATTAACAAATTTCTTAACATGTGTAAGTGAATAGGCAAGGATTGATTGATCCAGAACCCTTAGTTTTAGAGATCTTAAGATTCTAACCATGTCTTAATCAAAAGGAATTCAAATCCTCTAATTATCAGACTCTCAAAGTATACATAATTATAAGAAGTATGACTTAATGTGTTGATTGCATCCACCAGAGTAGAGTCTAGATGTCACCCAAGGTTCCAATCTACGAATCTCTCCCAAGGACCCAACCATCAACACTAGGGATTAAATCTAGCCTATCTTCAATCCACCGTCTCTTTAGTTTGTCAGACTTAAAAGGAGTAGATGGTTGGCCAGATGATGGAGGAAAATAGGTTTGTGTCATTGTTTTTCTTCCTCTCATTAGATCAAGGTTTCTCTCATTGTGTCCGTCAAAGAGATATTGAGCCGTCTGCACTTATTTTCCTGGGAGTACATCGGGGTATGTCTTTTTTTAAGTATCTAATATACTTGCACCCAGGCTTGTATCGCTTACGATATAGAGACCTTTTTGATGTACTAGCCTGACTCATAAAAGCCTAATTCTTTGGTCCAAGTGGACACTTAAAGGTTGGAAGCACTCACCATCTTTTTTCAATTTTTTATTATCATTTTTTATAGGGAACTTCCCTTGTTTTTTGTTTCTTCTTTCTTTTAGCTCCACCGCTTTTACCAATGATTGGCACTCACTGATTAACTTATTAATTTGATATCATCATACCCTGGCACTTAGGTAAAAGTCAAGAGATAGTATGACAACCAAGTTCTCATACTAGCTAAGATGCTGAACTCAGGTTTCATGAAGCCTTCCTTAATTTAACCCATCCTCGAGCATCATAAAATTGGATCCAAACTCGAATCTCCAATCCCACTCCCTCAAGTGATACCTCAACTCATCTCAATCATGAATGCAATCGTGCATTGTGAAGTGATAGTCAATTCTTTAAAGGGGACTATTCATGCAAATATCACACACAGATCTTTCTACTAGGGAAGTGTGAATTATAAGTATAAGACCCTAATGATTAAGACAGATTAACATCGAGTCTCTAAACCACATAAACCAAGTGTTGAAGATTATCTTAAGCCTTGAGTGCAAGTGAAAGTGTCAGGGAAGGCAATTAATTAATAAGTTAATCTTTTTGTGATGTTTTTCTATTTTTATTTTTTATATTTTTGACTTAAGTTAGAGAGTTAAGTTATTTACAAAACAATTAGTTACGCTTAATTACACTCTTAACTTTTGAAAAGATTTTTGCAAAACTTTTTACAAACATTGCACATGTATATAGAAATTTTCAAACATTATACAAAGATTTTCCAAAATAAGGGAACTCCATTTTTCAAACCTAAGCAAAACATTTTTCAAAGCAATATCACTTAAATCTACAAATTTTACAAACATTTTACAAATAATTTTTCAAACATGTAAAACCGTATTTTCCCAAACCATGTAAAACATTTGAAAACCATGTAAGTTTTCAAAATCATTTTCAAATCATTTTTACAGAAGACAGTTCCAAAACAATAATACAATACCCTAGCCACAAAAGTTTGAAAAACTTAAAAATATGAGCTATGGCTAAAGTACATATACAATATATACGGTATACCCCCTATACTTAGTTGGTGCTTGTCCTCATAGCACAAGTGATATGAAGCCATATATCATACTAAATAAGAGGAGATATACGAGAACTGAATCAATTAGAGAGGATGTTAGAATTAATGAAAAGATTAGGTTAGTTGAATATAGAGACTCATGTCCCCTATACTTTAGATGAGAAATAGCTTAAGTAAAGAGATTAAATATATAGAAGGAGACCTTAGTTGAACAATCAGAGACGATATGACACCCTCTATACTTAGGCTGAAAATAAGCATAAGCATAAAGAATAATAAACTAAGGGAGGGACGGATTAGGGTTAGCTGAATCTCTAGATGAATGAATCTGAAAGGAAGAAATGGAGCCTAGGGTTTTTGGAGGTTTAGGCAATGTCAAACAAGATCAAACAAACTCGATAATTTCTTGGACACACATAATGAAGACCAAACGTTTGGTATAATAATATTGTCTCTCTTATTGATGATTTATACAAAATTCGAGTTATTTACGAGTAGGTTTAAGTAGGATTTGGGCACTATCTTAAGGATACATCCACACCACTCAATCTCGCATAATGTACCTGCGAAAAATAAGGGGTTTTCTCTCCCAAAACAAGGTTAATTTTACCTCTATTTTAATTTGGTCAACTTGCATTAACATTCCCATTTTAGAAATTAGGTCATCACTTATTAAATTAACCTGAGCACATAATACATCGTCTACTATCCAGTCCCATTTCCTTATTTTCCCAAGTCACCAATCATGATGTAAGGATGCGAGAAAAGCTATTCAAAAGTGAAAATCATGAAATATGCTCAAGAGAAATACTCACAGTGACACCAGCTTTCTCCATACGCATGCAAAACTGAATATATAAATGTTATCTAAATGTACGCAAGTCGATGAAAGACATCTCCTAATCATGCGTTCTATTAGCAGGAAAAGAATCAAATTAATTTGAGCTAGGTTGAATGTAGAGTAAGTGTGTTTCATGAATCTTAGAGATGAGTGAATATTCTAAGATGAAGTTCGTGCGCCCTATATTACGGATTAAGCACAAAAAGATCAAATCTAAAGAAGCTCCAAGAGTCATGTGACTAAACCCTAATATCGGCCACTCAAGTTGAGTCCCGCCAAATGTTGGGGGAATCAGACTCAACACACAAACTTTAGAGTCCAAGTCCACAATTGTTACAATATATACAACAAAACGGATAATCCTTGAAATGCTTGAAGACATCATCTGCAACTTCTCTCAGCAGGAACTCTCCTTCGAGCTTACAACCTCCATTCTCCACGAGCATCCTCGATAAACGGGCCCTGCCACAGAAGAGAATATATAAGATATCAAAGATTATAAACAGGTAAATAGATAAATAATACATTAAACATCACATTAAATCATGACCTAAATAATATATCAAAATAATGCATTAAACATCACATCAAATCATGACCTAAATAACATATCAATTAACTTAACAAGAATATAAAAACCTAAATAATTATATTAATGAAGCCAAGCCCCTGGCAACGACCCCATCTGATGAATCGCTAATCGACATAGTTAATTATTACTAGTTGTAGTATGACCTATTCACAATCATATAAAACCACATTGAAAATAGAAAATGCAGCTTATATTTATACCTGAGCAAGTCCATGGTTGAATACAAGGACACATGCCATAATATAATTAATCAGACTTAAATATCTATGTTAAGTGATTAATAAATCAACTAGGTCAAAGAAACAAAATATAATACAATCACAATATAACATATGAATGATCATGCATTTTTCACTGTTTATGCAAGTTAGATATTAGACAAAATGAAGAGAATGATATTGCACTAGCACATGCAAGTATACACATTAAGATGCCATAAAATGATTTATCGTACTTAAGCAAAGATTTAATTTATATATAGGTCCGTTTGAGTGATTCAAACTAGAGTCAAGTTATATTTAATGAGCATAAAAGCATCTATGTGGAATTTAATAAAATAATACTTCTTTTACTGTCTAATCAGGAGATAAATCATCTCATATCGAAGATAATTAAATGAGGATAGTAATGTCACTAAAATCACTTCATTTGGATAAATGATGCTCAAGTTATTCATGATTGAATCCAAGGGCATAAATGTCTCGAAATATGGCTGCTACACCAAAACTAGGCGCAAAAAACCAACCCGAATGGCCTATAGATAAATCAAGAATACAGAAACAAAAACTACAATTGGATCAGAAAATGTGATTGCATTATAAGGTTGCAATTGAACTGATCAGGAAGTTCAATTTGACGTAACATAAAACCTATTAGCCCGAAAGCACCATGAAGAGAAACAAAAGTCGATAGACTCCCCCAACTGGCACCAACAAGTAAAATCTCCATGTGCTTCGGGACCCCATAGGTCCCTACATGGACTAAAGTGTGAATAAGAAAAACCATATTTTTAAATTATTGAGGACCCCCTGGCAGGGGCATTTTTGCAAGTATTGAGCACTAGCAGGGCATGAATAAAATTTCTCCAAGGGGCGCACATAAAGCATGCTCCATAGACAACATTGCATTTTTGTAGAAAATGCAGACCTTGGTTGTAATTAACCTAGCCCCGTCACGTGCTTGGCATGTGCGGTGAAGGCTCGGGTCTTTGTTTAGGCCGACAAAGGCTGGAAGACACTTGGCGTGCCTTCATGCTTCAACACGTGGCTTGATCTACCAAGGGAAAGTGATGATCGCGATCTTGCGAGGGTCTAGAGTAGTCGACACAAGGTATGACTACAATGTCGCTGAAGTGTCCGCCCACGAAACCTCAATCCATTAACAATTAACCCACTATAAGAATCAAGCAATAAATAGCACAAAATGGAATTAAAATTTATTATTCTCTACAAACACAAGGTATAGCAAATAAGTATGTAGAGGTCGAACCACAAAGAACAAAATTAATAACCTATGGTTATTTTTAAACAAAGCGCATTATATACAACCATGTCATTTATTATATTTTTTGGGTTTTAATTTTTATATGTTTTTGTTTTTGTTTTTGTTTTTGTATTTTTATATTTTGTTTTTGATTTATATATATATATATTATATAATAAAACTATATATAGGATTTATATATATACAATGCAAGATAATATAATTATAAACATAAATATCCAAAAATTACAAAATAACTATTTTTGTGGTTTAAATAGTTTTTTTACTTTTTTTTGTGAATTTTTAATATTTTTTGCTAATTTTAAAGTATTTCTAAAATAAAAATAACTTAAAACATGGATAAAATAATAGGCTAACAATTAAATGGAAATTTAAAATAGAGAATTAAGTCCAAAATTTTCCAAATCAATTTTGACACATACTTAATAATATGGAGCAAATTACAAAATAGAAAGGACTATTTTTCGGGGTTTTCAGAAGTTTTAGATTTTGATAAAGATTTTTGGGTTTTTCAATTTTCAAGAGTTTTCTTCTTCTTTTTTAATGATTGTTGTCCAAAGACTAAAAAACACTTAGATAGGCAATATATGTTTTTGTGGGAATTTTTCCAAAAGTTTTTCTGATTTTTTATATTTTATAAGCTAGACAGGGGCAAAAACTTTCTCATTTCATTTTTAATAAATAACGAGAATGTCCAAAATTGCAAACTAAAATCATAGCATGAAACTACAAGTAATCAGTATACTAGACCTATTTTTTATGATTTTTAGAGCATCAGAGCTTCTTTAAAAAAATCTAACAAACACACAAAAATACAATTGCTGGTAGGGGTGTATATATAAATAAAATAAACTCCAGCAGCCGCTGTGCAATTTAACAAAAATATACAATATATTTAAAGTTTTATTGAACTAAAATAAAATGCAAAAAGTGTCAGGGACATACTTGCAAAATGATCACCTCATGTGGAACGCCACGTGAGGTGACCTGGCATGGACCTATTTGTAATAACCAGAAACATCTAGGGTCTTCATACACAATTCCCTTTTTATTTACACTATTCACTTTATTCATAGGATTAATTAATAAATACAAGAAAAGGGGGATAGATTTAGCGATTTACCCCCAAAGTGGCGCTGATGAACGATCGGATGGGATCCACTTATAAACGTGTCATCATCAGGTCGGCCCATACCGATTTGGCTATGGACGAGCAGGATTAGATCTCCAGCGAGAGATCGACGACTTTGGTCTTCCGCATCCAACGGCTCGAGATAAAACTGGAGGGACATCTTGATCGAACGGTGCTAAGGTAGCTTGGAGGAACATGGAAGAATTCCCGTTCCTTCGAGCTTCAATTTGGAAACTCTTACGCCTCTGACCACCTAGGCAGCTCGTAGGGGGCACAAACCATTGCCCCTGCTCCTCTACGTCTGATGGGATTCTCACGAGACACGTTGGAGCTAAGACAACAAACCAACTCGAGGAAGGATTCGAGCTCCAGGTGCCTCTGCTTGGTCGAATCTCAACCCCCAAGGGGTCTTTAGTCCACTAGACCCTGCAGAAAGGTCTACAACATGGAAACAACGGGTCCATGGCTATTATTTGCGTAAATGAACGACAGATGGGGCACGACGGAGAGGTCCGGTGGAGGGCGACGGAGTTGGACCTCGATCTCCAGATCCATGCAGGATCTGGTTGAGCGAATTTGTGTGGGGTGTACAAGAAGAGATAGGGAAGAATGCAGAGAAGGTTGGCGGGTCGACATACGACGAAGCACAATGAATTGGGTTTGTCGGAGCAGGGCTCCAACGAACTACGAAATGGGTTGATTAACGCTAAATCGATAGACTAATTACTAAACTAATTGCCGAAATAAAGTACGAGAATTAAACATTACCTCAAAAGCAATAAAGGTCAGCTATTATACCTGAGAGGGAGCTCAGGGAGCATGGTGGTCGGAACACCATCGTGGACTGCCGCCTTGTCCTCGCCACACCGTATCCAAGCTCAGGGAGGTGCGCAGCTATCACTAGACCACGAAACACATGCAAGAACACCTGGCGAAGCTCGAAGGGGGATCAAAAAGGGAAGGAGGAGCTCAGTGATTTATTTATAGACACTGAGCCCAAGTGGACTTGGATGGTGATTATTGACACGCTCGAGGTAGATTAGCCGGATTTGATGATCCTGCAAGGTAGACGGATGTGAGGTGCACAATCTTTGTGAAGCGCTCGAGGGGGTAGGATCAACAGGGAGACTTCAAAAAATCGATGATGATGAGGGACTCGAGGTTTGACAGAAGTAAAAGTTGAATGATGGGAAGTTGACCGGGGTCAACATTCCTTGAAAGGGGATTGGTCCACGTCAGCCCGCTCTAGGACAAAATAGCTTCTTTATTCGAAAATAATTATTTAAAAATAGTAAAAGATTTTATTAATTTTCAAATGTAAAATAAAAAATGTTTACTATTTTATATAGAATTTTATTATGAGTTTTATTTATTTTTTGGTGTTATTTATTACAAGTTAATTTTTAAGGGTATATTAATAGGTATATTCATCTATGTTTATGGCTATTTTATTTTTATTTTGTATATTTGATTTTATTATTTGATTTTATTATTTCATATATTTATAACTTGTTTTTAGACACATAAATATATTTTTATTCTTTTTTTGATATAATATATACACTTAAATAAATAGGTATATTAAATATATAGGTATAAGTATAGTTATTTCATCTATGTATTTTTGTGTTCTATTTTATTTTAATGTTTTTTGATGGTTTTATTTCAGTTTTAATATGTACATATAATATATCTAATATTTACAAAATTATAAAAATATAAAATTATAAAAATAATAAAGAATAAATATAATGAATATTTTATTCGGGGATATTGTACAATAGGGGTCCAAACCTAACTTGCACACCTTAACTTCAAAAACTATGTAACCACCTTCATTAAATAGCTCATGAAATGTTATATACAATTAGAGTGATTTTGATACATTTTGAATTTTTATTTGAGAGATATGGTTCTGGGAAGTTGAGGTTTTGGCTTTTTATTCGGAACATAACTTTTCCAATGTATATATTCTTCGTATAAACTCAATTTTGTATTTTTCTATAAATTATTATCCACAACTTTCATGTACAAAAATTCTATATTTGAGGTTTAAAAAGTAGAAAATAAAATGGGTCCCAAAAAATGAATTAATAATGAATAAGTAAAAGGGATTTTTATTGTGTTTTTGTCCCTTATGTCCCCTTATTTTATTCCTTGTCAACCTAGTCATCAAGATGCCTAGGTCTCGAGGTTTAGGGTCATAAAATTTCTTTGATATTTTATTCATTTTCTTTTCTTTCCTTTATTCTATGATTTTGGCATTAAAAATAGTATTTTATACAATATTTACTCAACAAAGAAAGAATGTTAATTTATGCAAGTTAAGGGTATTTACATGCATTAGCTAGGGTTTTTAAGGCCAAATGATAGAATAAAGTGAAATGGAGATTCATCACCCCCTATACTTGCCTTTGCTAGTCCCTAGTAAACACTTATGCAATAAGTGCAGAAAAGAAAAACAATGAAAAGAGAAAGAAAGTGGATTAGATTTAATTCTCAAACTTGTCTTCACAAATCAAAGTTTCGAGCTTAAGTCGGGCCTTTGGAATTTTAGTACGGGCGGAACCTTATTGGAAATCGGATTTGAAATACAATAGCCTTCGAGAATCCCAAAACTCTGCTCAAGTCTCCTCAGTAGACAGGTCAGAATACTTCAACTCGTACGAAAAGCCCTACGACTATGAATCTTACTTATACAGTGTATGTGATAGTGGCTCTCCCCAACTGAAATGACAAAGAGACTGACTTTTCTAGCATGACAACCCAATGATTCCCCAATCCAGGAACTCTTTCCTCAAGGAGTGGGGTATTCTCTTCTAAGTTCAAGTGGCAACCAACTCAAGAGGAGGGGATGAAGAGAAGAATGGATGGTAGCTAGTGTAGCTACCTATCCCTCGATGCTTGACCAGTGTAGCCAAGTCATCCAGCTGCAGGCTCACATATCATGACTTTGAAGCACAAGCTTGCTTATTGACTGTACAAACATTCCAGCATGCATTTTATTTTTAATCGGGCCTATCCACTTTTTTGGAGTTTTTTGCTTTTTGCATTTTTTTAAAATACTATATACAACAACATTTACATAAGGATTTTTTCCTCTTGAGCTAATAGACTATCCCTCTTTTGAAGCATTATTGCAACCCACACTCTCCTTATTTAGACGTCTCTACTGCTGGATGGGTTGGGGTGCACTTCCCTCCCCAGACGAGGACACATGTTTACACTTGTGTACATCTCATACTGACAAATCCAATCCCCTCACCACTCCAACTGAGTTGAGTCAAGTGAAAGGTGCAGGTGTCCAAGTTAGTTCATTATTAATAAGAGTCGTACATGTGCTCCGAAATACTCTACTTAGGCAGTCAAGAATCCATTGATCCAAGTCTCACAATTCTCAAAGACTTAAGTCTACTAGACCTGAAATACCTCAATTCCATCTCCTATGAGGTTCGTGTGATTAGGTAGATTTAAGGCCCAACCAAGCTCCAATCTTCAGATTTTACTTAGACTTGTTCAATTATCAAACATAATCTGAAAAAAGGCGAATGCCATGTAGAAAATATTTTCATCATGAAATTTTCAAAGTTTTGAACTTTTTATGAATCTTTGAAAAAGATCATTCAAATGATATTTTTTGTATTTTTCAAAAAGATTTTGCAAATGTTTTTGTGAGTTTTGCATATGTTTTAGTGATTCTTGAAAACAAAAAATTTTGGATGAAAATAGGTACAAACATTTACACAGGGATGCTTCTTATATTTACAAGAGTTGGGTTTCTAAGAATTTACAAGGGATAAATAATCATTTTTATGAATATGTGTATATACAGTTAATAAAGAATTTTAGTGCGATGTATATTTTCCTCAAACTTATTTGAAAAATTATTTTACAAATAATTTTGAAAACTATTGTCCTAAATAATTTTTACAAATAATGTTTACTAACATTTACACATATTTGAAAATCATTTTGCAAAGGTTTTTCAAACAGTGTATATAGATTTTTCAAAATATTTTTGCAACCATTTTCAAAACCATTTGTAAATAGTTTTCAAACATTTTTATTTCACACAAAGAAAAGAAGTTTTTACAATCAAAATATTTTACAAAGGTTGAAAACATTTTACAAAATATTTTCCAAACATCTTTCAAAAGATTTTTCAAAAGGATTTTCAAACTATTTTTCAAACATTTTGCAAAAGTATTTTCACTTGATTTATTAATTAGTGTATACCAAAATTTTGTATGCATCATTTTATAATGTGATTTTAATGAATTTACTGGGATATGTGTTCTATAGAGTATTTTAGCCATAATTATTACTAAAAATATGAAAGTATGAGTTATGAATAAAGTATATAGGCAGTATATACGACCCCCTTATACTTAGCTTGATCTATGTCCTTATAGATCGAAGAGAAAAAGAGAAGAAATTACTCGTACTGAGTATAGAAAAGTCTAAAGAATAACGAATGAGGGGATGAATATATGAAAGAGAAGTTGTCCGACCCCCTATACTTCAGATCAAATAATCCTAAGTATAACAGACTGTAGACAAAGCAAGGAGGGTCGAGGGTGGGAATGAACAGATCGTACTCAGACTGTCTCCCCTTATACTTAGGGTAAGATAACCCTAAGTATAGACAAGAAGAGGAGACATGACAGAGGATCAAAGAATGAAATCACTCGAATGTACACCCCCTATACTTAGGACAAAGTACGTCCTAAGGGGTGAAACACATACACACTATTTTTTGAAATATGAAACCTGAAAATATAAAGAAGCAAAGGAGAAATATGAAAGATTAAAGGAAGAGTTTTTGAGTGGCATTATCTGACTCTTGTGATGCTGCTACTGCTGTGGAAGTATCTTCAGAGCGCAATACTTGGATAGAGTCCACAACGGCCAAGAAAGTGTCATGTTTGAGGTAGGGCTTCAGTAGTTGACCATTGATGACAAATGGTTGTGTGTCAGGATACAAATTTATTATCACAATACTTCCATTGTCACACACTTCTTGAACTTTGAACGGCCCTGTCCATTTTCTCTTTAATTTGCTCGGGAAGATCTTTAACTTTGCATCAAATAGTCACACTTTTTGTCCAGTCTCGAAGGTCTTTCATCTGATGTGCCGGTCATGCCAGCATTTAACCTTCTCCTTGTACATCAGTGTATTATCATATGCATAGTCTATGAATTCCAGGAGCCTGTTCATATCCTCCTTCCTTTTCTGACCACCTTGTTGTGAGTCCAAATTGCAAATGTTGACTGCCCATAATGATATATGAATCAGGTCTACTGGCAAGTGGCATGGTTTCCCATATACAACACGATAGGGCAACATGCCCAACGGATATTTGTAAGCGGTTCTGTATGCCCAAAGGACCGAGTCCAAAAGTTGGGACCAATTTTTCCTGTCTGGCTTGATAAGCTTTTGGAGTATCATCTTGATTTCTCTGTTAGATAGTTCCACCATATTGTTAGTCTGAGGATGGTAAGGAGATGCGACTTGGTGCTCGATGCTATAATCCTTAGTTTATTTCTTGACCTCTCTATTAATGAAGTGACTACCCCCATCTGATATCAATATCTTTGGAATCCCGAACCGTGAGATGATATTTTCTTTCAGAAAGCGACACACTGTACGGTTGTCTGCGGCTCGAGCAGGGATAGCTTCAACCCAGCGACTCACATAATCAACGGTCAGAAGGATGTGCTCGTACCCCTGACTGTTAGGGAAGGGTCCCATGAAATCGATGCCCCAAGCATCGAATACATATGTAATCTGAATGATCTTCAGGGGCATGGAATCTTTAGCTGTAAGGGCACCTTTCAATCGCTGACAATCAGTGCAACATTTAACATATGCTGCAACATCCTTAAATAATGTAGGCCACCAGAGGCTACACTGCAATATCTTCGCTGCCATTCTATCTCCAGAATGGTGTCCACCAGATTTGAGTGAATAACAATTCTCAAGGATACTATGTTGTTCTACCTGGGGAATGCACCTACGCCAAATACAATCTGCTCCTTACTTGAATAAGAGAGTATCTTCCCATTGGTAGAACTGGATTGTTGTCAAGAATTTGTCCTTCTAAATCTTCATACATTCATGTGGAACTATGCCTGAGATGAGGTAGTTGACAATATCAGCATACCAAGAGAGTGAATCCATGAACAGAATTAACTCGTCAGGAAAGGTGTCTGTGATGGGTGCACTGCTCAGTAGAGGATCTTGCTGCTCAATTCTGGAGAGGTGATCTGCTACCACATTCTGAACTCCAGGTTCATCCTTGATCTCCAAATAAAACTCATGGAGGAGAAGGATCCATCTGATCAGTCTATGCTTGACATCCTTCTTCTGCATTAAGTATTGGATAACAGAGTGGTCAGTGTAGATTGTAGCTTTTGATACAAGCATATAGGATCTGAACTTCTATGGGAAAGTACCACAACCATCAGTTCTTTCTCTATCATAGTGTAGTTTCTCTGAGCTTCATCTAATGTTTTGCTGGCATAATGAATGACATAGGGCGCCTTGTCTTTTCTCAGTCCTAGAACAACCCAACTGCAAAATCTGATGCATCAATCATGATCTCAAAAGGAAGAGACCAATCTGGCAGCTGTAGGACTAGAACTTGAGTGATTATCTCCTTCAACTTATTAAATGAAAGAACTTTTTGATCAACGTTGAATTCCGTCTCCTTGCACATAATTCTGTAAGAGGTCGGGCAATGCGACTGAAATCACGGATGAATCTTCTGTAGAATCCCACATGCCCCAGAAATGACATTACATTCTTGACTGTCTGAGGTGTCTCTAGATTGGCAATCACATCCACCTTTGTTGGGTCAACTTCCATGCCACATTTGGAAATGACGTGACCCAGCACAATTCCCTCCATGACCATGGAGTGGCTCTTTTCCCATGATAATATTATATTGACTTCACAACATTTCTGAAGTACTCCGTCCAGGTGCTCAAAATAAGAATCGAAACTGTCACCATAGACGGAGAAGTCATCCATAAACACCTCGAGAAAACTGCCTTCCATCTCGGTTAAGACTGTAAGCATGCATCTCTGGAATGTCACTAGTGCGTTGCATAGTCCAAAGGGCATTCTCCTGAAAGCATAGGAGCCGAACAAGCAAGTGAAGGTCATTTTCTCTTGATCTTCAAGGGTGATCGCCACTTGGTTGTACCTAGAGTACCCATCCAGAAAGCATAAGAACTACTTGCCAGCCAGTCTTCCCAATACTTGATCAATGAATGGCAAGGGGAAGTGGTCCTTCTTAGTTGCTGCATTGAAGCGGAAGTAGTCAACACATACACGTCAGGATGTTGGTACCTGAATAGATATCTCCTCTCCTCTATCATTTCTAACCACAATGAGCCCTGATTTCTTAGGAACTACGTGCAATGGGCTCACCCATTTGGAGTCGAAGATGGGATAAATAAAGCCTGCATCATACCATTTTGTGATTTCTTTCATGACGACATCCATCAGATTTGGGTTCAGTCTTCTTTGAAACTCTCGAGATGGATTGGCACTTATTCCAAATAAATGTGGTGTGAACACAGAGTAGGGTTTATCTTGCGGAGATCTGAAACATGCCAACCAAGTGCCTTGTGGTATTTCTCTAGAACCTCGAGGAGTCGAGATTCTTGCTCCAGGGTCAGCCTGTTGCTAATGATGATCGGATACATGTTTTCTGCACCTGAAAGGAACACATACTTAAGTCCTGCCAAAGGTGGCTTTAGTTCAGGTTCTAATCTGTCCTGCTTCTCGGTCGCTTCGGAGACTGTTCTGGTTGGAGGATGATCTTCCTGAACTTTGGCGGAAGTGCTTACCTCAGTGTCTTGTTGATATTTTGACAATGTACCGAACATATATGCAATGAATTCATTGTGTTCAAGATGGAGTGAATCACCTGAATCAAAAATATGCATCAGAAAAGTAGATTCTGTCTCCCAAGCATCATCGGAGCTTGCATCGACTGTGCTTTCCAGGTCCTCAAGAAAGAAGATTTCCTGTATCCATGGGTCGTTCAAAGAGAGGGGTGTATCTCTGATCTCTGCAATGAAGTCACAGTCTGCTTCAGGCGACGCTACATGACTCTCATCAGTTATGAATTTAGGCTCGTTGATCATGTCTATTGTAATTCTGTTGTTCCTCGAGCTCAAAGTGATCTTTCCCGACCGATAATCAACCACATCTTCTGAAGTGCGTAGAAATGACCGGCCTAGAATAATAGGGGTCTAGAGTAAGGGTGCGGGAGAGTCCATGTTAAGGACTACAAAATTGATTGGAAACTGCATGTCCCACACATTTACCACAACATCTTCCAAAGATCTCGAGGTTGCTTAATGGATTGATGAGCAAACTGAAGGATCCTGCGTGTCTGCTTGAGAGGGCCTAGCCCGAATTCTTGTAATAATGAAGAGGGCATGAGGTTGATGGAAGGACCACTGTCAAGCAAGGTTCTCTCGAAGACTTGATCAAAAATCTTGCAACTGACCAGAGGTGCTCCTTTGTCTGATTTCTTTTGAGGGAGATTGCTGATGGTTGCGACTGTGGCCATGGTAAGATCATGCTTCTCTACCTATTTGTGTATGTTGTTACGTTCTTGTTGACACTTGTTTGAACATGTCTTTTTCAACCCTTTCTTTATAGAGGTCATGTAATCCATGGCCTTTATTAAAGTAATTTCGACATTTAGATTATTAATCATATCCATAACTCCAAGATTAGATAATGCACTTTTCTTTTTACAAAATTTTTGGATTTTTCTATTGCTTCAGGAATTGGAATATTCACATTACTGAAATCAAAAGCATTGTTCTTATTTACAACAAAATCCTTGTCCACAGTGTTCTGTACATCCAGATAACAAAAAGGAGTACATGCTATAGAGGAAGATGCTGGTGCTGGTGGATAAGCAAAAAGAGTGACCTTAGCTCCGTTGGCTGGCGTATGATAAGCTGCTACTGGCAGCTCCTCCACAGCTGGCTTAGCTTCACGTCAACTGCGAACATCTATTTGATATTTTTGAATTTTCTGATTTTTTTTGTGTTTTTGCTGATGGCAGTGGAAATTCCTGGCAGCTGGCGTGGCCCCTCCTCCTTCTTCCTCACCCATACCTGTAGCTGGCGTGCCTGATGCAGAAGATGACGATTCACTAGTCAAGGCTTTATTTTCCTCGTGGCAGGCGGTAGATGGAGGCAAAGTCTTATCACTCCTGAGAGTGACAACATTAGATGAAGTAATATGGCAATCATTTGACTCTACAAGCACAGGCTGGACACCACATTCTACCCGCTCTTTACATTCAAAGCTATTGGGATTTGCCTGGACCTACGCTGAATTGGAGGTTTTGGTGGAGGTCAGGTCGTCTAGCTTCTTCATCATATCTGCTAGGACTTTTACAAGTTGGGCCAAGTAACCCAGGGTAGGGTTCATAGGGCTTGCCTCAGAAGGTTCAGCGTGTAGACCACATTGTGGCTGATTGTTGTGGGGATGAGGTTGAGACTGCTGATGTGGTTGAGGAGGTGGAGGAAGCTGGTACTGCTGATAGGAGGGAGGAGGGTAATGCTGAGGTGGTGCAGTCGCATACTGATGGTACGGCTGTGGCTGGCGGTATTGTGGTTGCAAATACTGCTGAGTTTGCCTCCATTGATGTTGGTACTGCGAAGACTGGTGGTACTGAGGTGGAGGTTGAGAGGATTGCCCAAAACGACCATCCTAAGGTTGTTGGTAAGCCTTGTTGGCTAGTGGCTAGCCTTGTGGGTGTCCGGTAGGACGGGCAAGTTGTGCATCATTATTCCATACACCGCTGACTTCCTGAATCAATGGTGGTGGTGGGAATGCTGGATCAGGAAGATGGAAGGAAGTCCGGCTGGTAAACTACCATCTGCTGCTGCGGCGTGCTCTAGTCGAGCGCTTGAACGTAATACACATGCTGGACTACCAGTGGCTACTGACTCGACTGAGGCATCTGTTGCGATGATGGCTCATCCTTCTTCGCAGTAGGAGTCTCTGTAGATGGTGTTCTCAACTGGACATAACTGATGGTGCTCATCAACAACTCCAACTGCTTGGTGATCTGATCCAGCTTGTCTAAGTGTTGCGTCCTCTTTTCGATCACAACGAGCTTCTCGAGATCATGTGATCGCTTCTCAATGATGTCAAACTTTGAGAGATGGATCTCGATGATGCTGAGGTTGGATCTCTCATCTCTCTCCGCCTTGTAAGACGCTACCATGTGTACTTGCTTCTGGAGGATCTGTGGTTGCTTCTGATAGGCACTGGATGAAGAGAGGGCAGCCACTCCTTCGGCCATTTCTTCTAAGATCTACCAGACTACATCTTCATCCTTGTTGAAATGACATCCCCCACAAGTTGCGTCAACGAGCCTTTGACTCTCTACATTCAGTCTCCCGAAAAAGTGTTGGAGCAAACTGGTCTTCGGTATCTCATAATGGGGGCACTTCTTCTGCAGGTCCGTGAATCGCTTCCATGCTTCATGGATGTTTCATGGGAACCCTGGGAGAAGATACTGATCCTGGCTCACATCTGGTTGAGCCGACTGAGAGGATACAATTTATGTAGAAAGGCGGATTTCAGTTCCTCCTACGTCGTCACAACCTTTCCCAAATGATTGACCTAGCATAGGACCTTGTCTTGCAAATTGAAGGAGAAGGCCATCCTCTCCACTAAGTCCAGGGGACATTGGGGTAATGGGTAGTTCGCCAGGTGTGTGAGAACTATTGCAGGTGAATATAAGGCTCTTTACTGGTGTTCCCATGGAATTATGGTAGAAGGGCCAGGAACTGAGGCTTGAGTTCAAAGTGAGCATGTACCGGTGGAATGAGGATCCACTCGATCATTTGGCTGTCTCCATGATTGTATGTCTCCTTCAGTGTAGGTTTCTACCTCCCCTGATCCAGTTCTTCCTTGTCTGGATCATCACGAGTTCTGTCTCCTCTTCCTCCTGCTTGTTTGTCTCCTCCTCCACCTGGTCTACTCCGTAGATCATTCAACATATCTTGAAATGCAGTCAGTACTATGGCTTGCTCAGTTAGTTGCTGCTGTATGGATTGGATGGAAGCCAAAAACTAAGCATTCACCTGGTTATGGTTTGGCATCTATCCTTGCTCAGGTTGGGAAGGTGGTTGTTGTCTCTTGCCCTTTTCTTGGGGAGCCATTTATGGGTCTGAGTCTGAAGAGATAAATTCTGTGTTGGGATCCACGACTGGGGTTGGCTTCTATCTGAAATGTGAAAAAGTCCCAATTAGATCACTTGAAATTGAATCCCAGCTGCTAAGACGAATATGGAATTAGGGTCAATCCTAGAGTGTTGTGAAGGAAAAAGATGTAGACTGTAATCAACTCCCGTTCACAAAAACGAATGTGAGATAAAATTATCCCAATTTATTGGGTGGGCAAAGAAAAGAAGACAAGGAGTCTAGAGATTGGACCGCAAAGTCTGGACCGGTTTCTCAAGAATTGCCTCGAATTATTTACGATGTCGAGTCTATGGAATCGATGTGGACATCGACGGAATCCCGATTGAACCATCCATGGATCGCCATCGTGAAGAAAAAAGAAGATCGATGCTGGAGGAAAGATACGGTGGTCAATGAGGAATAAAAACGGAGTGTAAAACAATAGAAAGGCTCGAACTGAGCGGGGGTCAAAAGGAAGACACACATGATACAATTTACGTAAATACGCGAGACTTGATCGTTGAACCTTAATATAAATCCATACAAACACAATATGAAATTGGGTTCACCAACTCATGCCATGTGAAGCCGTGAAGGACCGGCTATTTATTATCTTTTCAGTTTTAGATTTGTTATCCCATGCATATCTTTTAACAAATCCTTAGCACGCAAACCCTATAGGAAAGAGAGTACTGCCAGAAAAGTATCCTGTACTTGTCCTCCTCCTTTGTAACCTATAGTCCGCACTTTTTGAGGTCCTTGTAACCCTTCCTGGATCCCTACTAAGCCAATGAAATAGAGATAGGAAGCCGATAGGTGAAACCACAACTTCGGTCCTCGCTCGCAGCGTAATCAACCATGAGCGTGCAAGAACCTACTCGAACGCAAATTGATGAGATAGATACACCCGTGAGGGTGTGCCTAAGCTCAGTACTTCAGACCATGTCGATGTTCCATACAAGGTGGGAACACCATTGCGGACAAGGCCCTACTCGGTCACCTACGATAGAAGTGCCATTACTTCAGAAATCCAGACACTACACAGGGCAGTTACAGACTAGGTTTTTGTCTCTAATCCTTAGCGGGTCGTGCCTCGCTCATGGGAGGGGTTTGGTCCCCTCCTAAGGTACCTGAATATAATGAGAGCTTTATGAACCCAAGACAATGAAAGTCCATTACGAGTTTTAATTAAGGTCAAAGTTTATTTATCAGTCCCCTTTTTTTAATTTTTGAGTTTTCACTTTTTTGGATCTTTTTGCATACAAGTGCCTAATGTTTTTGTAGATTTTCATTTAAGTCCTAGGTCCTCAAAAGTAGAGGGAGATAACAAAAAGTCGTGCAAGTCAATTCGATGATGGAAATCTCACCATTGAATCTAATGATACATGTTGAGTTAGAAGACTTGCATTGCTTCCCAGCTCTCTCCATGCGGTATTTAAAACAGAATTTTTAAACTTAACTACATGGCGGTGTGCAATCGACAAATCACCATAAACTATAGCTGGTATTAATCGTGAAGAACCATTGGTCAATTATTTAGAAATGAGAGCAAGGTCCGATCTTCGATGCCGATCAATGCCTGTCACAACTTGTCCTACAAGCGTTGTATACGACCTCTCTCGGTGTGCAGTTTCAAATCCAAATAACTAATATTTAGTAATTTGCCTAGATTCAAATGTAAGAGACTATATGGCATTTTTATTAGGCTTTGGACCTAACTACCTAGGTAAGAAACCTAAGTCTAGCTGCTCCATGCACACAAAACAAATAAAAAGAAAGGCGTTAAAACTGAAAACATCATGAAATAAAATAAAAGAAGGCGAGAAAGGTGGAAAACTGTGACGAGGCCCCTAGGTGAACAAACACCCGAGCATTGGACCTCATGGTTGAGAGTAGTGTCAAAGTCTTAATTATTACACATTAAAAGTGTCTCTCTCTCGCCAATTAATGAATAAATGAACCTAAGCAATCTCTATGCTAAGTCTCCTCTCCTTGCTTCGTTTGTAGCCTCTCCAACTAGTCAAAGGGTGAAGACCAGTCTCCATCAAGCTTGGCTGCATCAGCCTCCTAAGAAGCCGTCCTCGCGTGGCAGGCCCTTGCAATAAAGTCAAAAAGAAATGTATATTAGCACGTATAATCAAATAAAATCAAACATGGCTATATACAAAGAATAATTGAATGGTTAAGTGCAAAATAAAATCAATTATTAATTACAACAATAAACCAATGAATAAGCAATAATGGCTATACAAGATAAATGACAAAAATAGGCGACGCTCATTGTTCCCTGGCAACGATGCCATTTGATGACCGAGATCTTGCAAGGCCTAGAGTAGTCTACACAAAGTGAGACTACAATGTCGTTGAAGCGACCGCTCACGAAACCTCGATCCATCAACAATTAACCCACTATAAGAATGAAGGCAATAAATAGCACAAAATGCAAGTTAAAATTTATTATTCTCAACAAACACATGTATAACAAGTAAGTATGTAGATGTCGAACCAAAGAGAGCGAAATTGGTAGCCTATGGTTATTTTTAAACAGAGCACATTATATACAACCATGCCATTTATTATATTTTTGTTGGTTCTAATTTTTATATTTTCTTTTTGTTTTTGTATTTTTCATATTTTGTTTTTAATTCATATATATATATTGAAATATATCATATACTTATATATATGATATATATACTATGCAAGCTAATGTAATTATAAATATAATTAAATACTCAAAAACCACAAAAGTAAATATTTTTTGGTTTTAAATATTTTTTACTATTTTTGTGATTTTTTAAGATTTTTTGCTATTTTTTAAGTATTCCTAAAATAAAAAAAGTTTCAAACGTGGATAAAATAATAGGCCGACATTGAAATGGAAATTAAAAATAGAGAATTAAGTCCAAAATTTTCCAAATCAATTTTAACACATACTTAATAATATAGAGCAAATTATAAAATAGAAAAGACTGTTTTAGGGGTTTTCGGAATTTTTAGATTTTTGATAAAGTTTTTTGGGGGTTTTCAATTTTTAAGAGTTTTCTTTTTATATTTTTAATGGTTTTTGTCTAAAGGCTAATAACACTTAGATAAGCAACATATATTTTTGTGGGATTTTTTCAAAATGTTTTTCTATTTTTTTATGTATTTTATATGCTAGATAGGGGCAAAAACATGCTCATTTCATTTTTAATAAATAGCAAAAATGTCCAAAATTACAAACTAAAATCATGGCATGAAACTACAAGCAATAAGGAGCCTCTTCCTATTTTTTATGATTTTTAGAGCACCATAGATATTTTAAATAAATCCATAACCACACAAAAATACAATTGCTGATAGGGATATATATTTAAATAAAATAAACCCAGGAGACTATGTGCAATTTAACCAAAAAATATACAACGTAAATAAAGTTTTATTAGACTAAAATGAAATACAAAAAGTGCTAGGGTTATACTTGCAAAATGACCACCTCACGTGGGATGCCACGTGAGGTGACCTAACATGGGCCTATTTATAATAATCATAAACATCGAGGGTCTTCATACAAAATTCCCTTTTTATTTATACTATTCACTTTATTGACAAGATTAGTTCATAATTATAAAATAAAGGGGACGATTTAGCAATTTACCCCCAAAGTGGCGTCGGTGAACAACAAGTTGGGATCCACTAATACACATGTCATCATCGGGTTGGCCCATACCGGTTCAGCCTTGAATGAGTAGGATTAGATTTCCAGCGAGAGATTGACGGCTTTGGTCTTCTGCATCCAACTGCTTGAGATGAAACTGAAGGGACGTCTTTGATCAAATGGCGCTACGGTAGCTTGGAGGAACAAGGAAGAACTCCCATTCCTCCAAGCTTCTATTCGGCAACTCCTCCGCCTCCGACCACCTGGGAAGCTCGCAGGGGGCACAAACCATTTCTCTAGCTCCTCTGCGTCCGATGGAGTTCTCATGAGACATGCTGGAGCTCAAATGACGACGAACCAGCTAGGGGAAGGATTCGAGCTCCAGGTGCCTTGGCTTGGTCGAATCTCAACCCCAAGGGGTCTTTAGTTCACCAGAACGAACAGTAAGGTCTACAACAAGGAAACAATGAGTCCGGGTTGTTATTGGCATAAATGAACGATAGATGGGGCGCGACGGAGAGGTTCAGCGGAGGGCGACGGAGTTGGACCTCGATATCCAGATCCGTACGGGATTTGGTTGAGTGAATGTGCACGAGGTATATAAGACGCGGTAGGGAAAGATGTGGAGGTGGTTGGCGGGTCGACAGACAGTGGAGCACAATGAATGGGGTATACCGGAGCGGGGCTCCGATGAACTACAAAATGTGTTGATTAACACTAAATCGATAGACTAATTACTAAACTAATCATAGAATTAAAATGCAGGAATTAAACATTACCTAGAAAGTAAAAAAGATCAACTCTTATACCTGAGAGGGAGCTCAGGGAGCAAGGTTGCTGGAACACTACCATGGACCGCCGGCTTATCCTCACCACACCGTATCTAAGCTTGGGGAGGTGCGCAACTATCACATGGACCTTGAAATGCACACAAGAACAATCGGCGGAGCTTGAAGGGGGATCAAAAAGGGAAGGAGAGCTCGGTGATTTATTTATAAACGGTGAGCCTAGGTGGACTTGGGCAGTGATTATTGACACACGAGGTAGATTAGTAGGATTAGATAATCCTACGAGGTAGACGGATGTGAGGTGTACAATCTTTGTGAAGAACTCAAGGTGGATGGATCAACAGAGCGATGCCAAAAAATCGACGAAGATGAGGGACTCGAGGCTCTAACAGAAGTCGGAGCTAAAAGATGGGAGGTTGACCGGGGTCAACATTCCCTGGAAGGGGATTTGTCCACGTCAGCCCGTTCCAGGGCAAAATAAATTCTTTATTCGAAAACAAATATTTATAAAAAATAAAAGATTTTATTAATTTTTGAATGTAAAACAAAAAATCCTTATTATTTCAAATAGTATTTTTTGATTATTTATTTATTTATGGTATTATTTATTACAAGTTGATTTTTAAGGGTGTATTAATAGGTTTATTCATCTATGTTTTTGGCTATTTTATTTTTATTTCGTATATTTGATTTTATTATTTTATATATTATAACTTATTTTTAGATACATAAATATTTTTATTTTCATATAATATATACACTTAAATATATTGGTATAAGTATATGTATTTCATCTATGTATTTTGTGTTCTATTTTATTTTAATGTGTTATTGATGGTTTTATTTCAGTTTTATTATGTACATATAATATATCTAATATTTATAAAATTATAAAAATATAAAATTATAAAAATAATAAATAATAAATAGAATGAATATTGTATTCGGGTATACTGTACAATAGGGGTCCAAAACCTAACTTGCACACCTTAACTCCAAAAAATATAGAACCACCTTCACTAAATAACTCATGAAATGTTATATAAAATTAGAGTTGATTTTGATACATTTTTACTTTTCATTTGAGAGATATGTGTCTGGGAAATTGGGGTTTTGGTTTTTTTTACAGTATAACTTTTACATTGTATATATTTTTTGTATAAACCTCAATTTTGTTTTTTCTATAAATTATTATCCACAACTTTCATGTACAAAAATTCTTTACTTGAGGTATAAAAAGAGGAAAATAAAATGGGTCCAAAAAAAATGAATAAGTAATGAACATGTAAAAGAGATTTTTATTGTGTTTTTATCCCTTATCTCCCCCTACTTTATTCCCTGTCGACCTAGTCATCAAGATGCCTTGGTATCGAGGTTTAGGATCATAAAATATCTTTGATATTTTATTCTTTTTCTTTTCTTTCCTTTATTATGTGATTTTGGCATTGAAAACAATATTTTATACAAGTATTTACTCAACAAAGAATGAATGTTAATTTATGCAAGTTAAGGGTATTTAAATGCATTAGCTAGGGGTTTTAAGGCCAAAATGATAGAATAAGGTGATGATATGGAGATTCATCAAAAGGGTTGGTATGAAGACTTGGAATCAACTGACATCGTCAGATCTCCAAGATCCAACGGTGACTGTACATTACAGAGGTTCCTCCTCCTCTATGCACGGTGGTGGCTAGCCTTAGCTCTGACGAATTGCTATATATTTCTCCGCACTCTTCTAAGCTTGTTGAAGGTCTGATCTCCAAATTTGTGTTATGGCTAAGACCGTAGAGTGCCAGAGAAGACTTGAAGAAGATGCTTTCTCAACATAGATGTATCATCGTCGGTAGAGGAACTCCAGACCCAAGCACGGTCCAAAACTCCAAACATTGAAGGAAATACCACCTGCAAGTATAGAAAAGCAGCGAAAGCAAACATGTATGTGCATGCTGAGTGGAGTGAGAGGCTGATTCGTGCGAAGAAGACGACAGTCAATGTGGGTCTTCTATAGTGTTTGACAGAGGAAGAAGAGGGAGGTGGATGAGGTTTTAGATGGAGGAAGGTGGTGAGTGGATCCTTACGCAAAGGTCCATGACCTCTGGTGAAGGTTTATAACCACTTGGATTGAGAACGGGGTCTATGTACAACTAGGAATAATTCAAAGAAAACAAAGATTAAATTCAGACTTAATTACCTGAAGATTGAAGAACTTTGCTGAGGATGAACGAATGGCCTGGTCTTAATCTCCATATGAGGCTCGAGTCGTCACTTCATCTCCGCAGCCGCTGGAGAAAGCTCGAACGACCGAGCAAATAGTCGTGGCATGGCGGTTCAGCATGAGTTGACACTAGAAGATGTCAGCCATAATCGCTCTTATTCTATTCCTCAATCCTGTCACGATGGGAATGCCAAGGCTAGGTGAATCTTGACATAATGGTGGACAACCACCACCTATGGTGGAGAAGGGATATTTGAAGGAGGAGATCAGTGGTTGTAGGTGGTTTTCGTGATGGTTTCAACTGCTCATAAGTGGTGATGGATTAAGGGTGGAGATATGTTAGATGGTTGGCATTAATAACGGGAGTTACTGGAAGGAATTGAGGTCGTCAGTTAGTCAGAGGAATGGCTGGAGAGGTAGGTATAATATGAAGAGATTAAACAATTTTGGCGGTTCATTCTTCCTGGTGATAGGAGAAATAGAGGTTGAAGATAAAGACCCTACCATAGGATCACGATCCAACACTCATGATTTGGGCATAGACTAATGGCTGAGATGCACATGATCAGAAGAATCCAAAGGCTAGAGATTTAGCGTTGAAGGACGACTGTGATTGGATCTGATAGAAAATCTAACGGCCAAGAGCGGATGCAGATGGCGCGAGGGAAGCAGGCCACATTGGCGGCTGTGGAGGTACCACATGGCCCAATCAGAATTAAGATAAATAAGAATTTCAAAGAAAAATCCAAAAGAATTAATTAGAGGGAGAATTATGAAAAGTGGTAAATGTGAAAGATGTAGATCTCGATGAGATCTACAACTTTCATGTAGAAGTCAAAGAGAATAAAGTTGTCTATACATATATTAAAAGTAAACAAATATTTAAAACAATAATAACATTTTTATTTTATTTTATTTTCTTATTTTTTTGGATTTTTGAATTATATTTTATGTTAAATAAATAATATTCAAATTTATCCTAATTTTTATTTGATTTTTAATAGAGAAAAAACACATAAAATAATAACACAATGATATGTTATATAATATAGCATAATTAGGGTTAATTATTTACAACACATAAATAAGTAATTGGGGTTATGTCAATGAATCTTACTGATTTACTTAGGCAAGGAATATAATTATATGAAATAATGTAGATAAATCCGAAATTTATCAAAACCTTCAACCATCCTCATTATGACTACTAATGGCATACAAATTAATCTAATATTTTCTTACATGCAAATAATGAAGCGACATTTTTAAATCTTCAATCTTCTTATCATTAAAGTAATGTTACGAGAACCTTATATAAATATTGATACATGAAGTAAATTAACTTGCTCGAGAGAGATGGAAGAACTTGTAATGGCTATGGGTGGCAAAATCAGTTCTTGAGGCGATGAGTATATTGGAACTGTAGGGACATTATAGATATGAACCTTAAGATATATCTTTATTGTGAATGTTACCGCATTTAACGAATTTTAAGGGTTCGAAAGATACATCTATAGATTGTATCTCAAACTTGATCTTGGTTTATATGTAATCATAAACTGAAACATACTGCATGTCGAAAGCTTGTCTCTCCTCGTTGTGGTCGTCGCGGCTCCTTCCGATCACACATCCACACTTTGCTTCTTCTTCGATTCGATGCCAATGTTTGAAGATGGTTCTCTCATGATATCTCTCCCTCTCTTACACACACGCACACACACACACACACACACACACACACACACACACACACACACACACACACACACACACACACTCTCTCTCTCTCTCTTGCAATGCGTAATTGAGGTTAATGGGTTTTTATTACTATTATGAGGTGGAAATAATGGGTGGTTAAATCCCATTAAATTGGTATTCAACTCTCCATCAATTGATAATCCAAACTGAATATTGAAATAATGGTGATATGGGCAAGGATAGAAATTTGATTGGAGGTAGAAATTCTCATTCGTTACATTTGCCCTAAGGTTAACTTATGTACTAAGTTATAATTTTAGGGGTAGATGGGGTTTACACTTTTGTTTATGTATTCTATGAGGTTTACGACGTAATGTTTGATGTGTCAAGTTTAGCATTAGGGTCAAGTGAATGTACTACTAGATTTTTGGATATAGGATTCTATAAGGGTTGATAAAAGTGGAAAGTAAGGATTTAAAGTTCCATCGTGACATTGTTTCGAAAGAGGGGACAATGTTTAGAGTCTAGTGAGAATATTAGGACTTTGAAAGGAGGCGTATATGCCTCGCACATTATGAAATAATGAAGATCAATTCAAATTCGATAAAAACTGACTTGTCATACAAGTTGCAATCGTAGTGGAATTTAATTTTTCGATGGAACCACATGCGAGTAAAGAAGTTAGTCCGAAAGAGATTGCAAAAGAATTTACGGATTAGTAGTTGGAATATTGGCACTTTAACTAGAAAATTGATGGAAATAGTGGATACGATGGAAAGAAGGAAGATTCATATGCTATATCTTCAATAGATTAAATGGGTAGGAGAGAAAGCAAGGGATATCGATAAGACATGCTTTAAACTTTGGTATTCATGTAAAGATAAGGGCAAAACATTGTTGGAGTGGTTGTTCATAAGGATTTGAAGGATTGTGTGGTTGAGGTGCAAAGATTTGGTGATCCGATTATTTTGCTAAAATTGGTGTTTGAAGAAAAAATTCTGAATACCATCTCAGTTTATGCACCGTAATTTGATTTAGATGAAAGGACTAAACAAGCTTTTTGGGAGGATTTGGATAAAGATTTTACAAGGAATCCCACAAAGAGAGATGATTTGCATAGATGGAGATCTTAATGGACATATGGGAAAAGATGAGACAAGGTATGCTAGTGTTCATGGAGAACATGGTTTTGGAGATAGAAATGAAGAGGGAAAAGCCATTCTGGTCTTTGCAACGGCATATGATATTTTCATAGCAAACACTCTCTTCAAGAAGAGGGAGGAGCATTTAATTACTTATAAGAGTGGCCCAACTAGAACACAGATAGATTACTTTGCATTGAGGAGAAGAGATCAGTTGTGTTGTAAAGACTGCAAAGTGATCCCAGGAGAGAGTTTGACAACCCAACATTGCTTGTTAGTCTTGGATGTGCAAATAAAAGGGCTGGTAAGGAAAAGGAGGATTCCTAAGATTACTAGAACTAGATGGTGGAATCTTCCACTAAAGCAATCAAGTTCAGAGAGAAGGTTTTAGAAGACTTATCTTGGGATTGTAGTGGAAGTGCAAATGAGATATGGGAGGCAGTAGCATCTTGTGTCTGAAAGGTAGACAAGGAGATGCTAGGCAAGCCAAAGGGAGGAGCTATAGGTCAAAAGGAGGCTTGGTGGTGGAGTGAAGGGGTGCAAGAGAAGTTAAAAATTAAAAGTGCATGCTTTAAAGCTATGTCTAAGGATAGAACAAAGGATATTGTCACAAACTACAAAATAGCGAAGAAGGAAGAAAAAAGGCTGTAAGCGGAGCCAAGTCAAAAGCTTATGAAGTTTTGTATTAAAATCTTGACTCTAAGGATGTTCATAAGGATATATTCAGGTTGGCCAAAGAAAGAGAAATAAAGACCAAAGACCTTTCTCAAGTGAGATGCATTAAGGATGAGGAAGGTCATGTGCCTGTTACTCATAAGGATATAGAGACTAGATGGGAGTAGTACTTCTATAAACTTTTCATTGGGGAAGGAAATAGAGAGATCACTTTGGGTGATCTAGCTAGTTCTGAAAGTTACTTGAACCGTGCAAGCTATAGACGTATACAAAGAAAGGAAGTAGAGGGGGCTTTGAAGGTTATGACATATAGGAAAGGTATAGGATAGGATGATATCCCTGTAGAAGTATGGAGACTTTTAGGTGAGTGTGGTTTGACTTGGCTCACGAATCTATTCAATGCTATTTGGAAAAGCAAGAAAATACCTGAAGATTGGGGGAGGAGTATCGTGGTGCCTCTTTATAAGAATAAAGGATACATTCAAAATTGTTCAAATTACAAAGGTATCAAGCTGATGAGTCACACTATGAAAATTTGAGAATGCGTGATCGAAAGAAGGTTGAGGCAAGTTTCCGAAGTAAAAGAAAACCAATTCAGATTTATGCCAGGTCGCTCAACTATTGAAGCCATCCATTTCCTAAGGAGAACAATGGAGATTTATAGAGCTTGAAGGAAGAACCTCCATATGATCTTTATTGATTTGGAGAAGGCTTATAATTCTGTACCGCAAGAGATATTGTGGAGAATTTTGGATAAGAGACAAGTACCTGTCCTGTACATTAATCTCATAAAGGATATGCATGATAGGGCTTTATCTTGTGTAAGGATCCCATCTGGGAAGACTGACTATTTTGACATAAACATTGGTTTACATCAAGGTTCAGCTTTGAGTCCATTTCTTTTTACTTTGATTATGTACGAGTTGACAAGTCACATTCAGGATGAGTTACCTTGGTGTATGTTATTTGCTGATGATATTGTGTTGGTTGACGATACTAGAGATGGAGTAAACAAGAAGCTTGATGTCTAGAGACATGCATTGGAGACTTAAGTGTTTCATATAAGTAGGGCTAAGACGAAATATATGGAGTGCACCTTTGATGGATGCAATGGTGAAGGAATCAAGGTGAAGATTGGTGATGATAACATTCAGAAGAGAGATTCTTTTAGATATCTGGTTTCTATTTTGCAACATGATGGGGAAATTGATGGAGATGTTACTAATAGAATAAATGCACACTGGCTAAAGTGGAGAGGAACCTCTGCTGTTCTCTATGATAAGAAAAATTCCTTTAAAAATTAAAGGAAAGCTTTACAAAGCTCTCGTGAGACATGCTATACTCTATAGATCTGAATGTTGGCTTGTGAAGAGAATGGTTGTAGAAGAAATGAAAATGCTAAGGTGGATGTGTGGACACACACGTAAAGATCAGATTCGGAATGATGCAATCAGAAAGAAAGTTGGTGTAGATCCAATCGAGGATAAGATGCGAGAAAACTGCTTAAGATGGTTTGGTCATTTGCAAAGAAGCTCAGATGATGCACCAGTTAGGAGATGCGAGTGTTGGGATGTTGAAGCGGCTAAGAGAGGGCGAGGATGGACCAAGAAGTGTTGAAAAGAGACTATTCGAAGAGATCTTAATTTTTTGGATATAAGCCCGAGATTGACCCAATATATAACTGAATGGAGGTGAAGAATCCATGTAGCCGACCCTACCTAATTGTGGGAAAAGGCTTTGTTGTTGGTGTTGTCGTTGTTAGGATGCATTTCTAATTTTTAGTCAGTGACCAAGATCAAATGTGGTTCTTAATGCTTTTAGAGTATGAGTTGAAGCCAAATTATCAACACCTTTTTTCCCCAATTTAATGTGTAGACAAAAAAGCACTAATGAATTAGAAAGTAAAAAAGGAGAGAGTCTCTCCAATTAGTGGACGGCCACCATGGTGGATCCCACCATGATTGTCCACTCCTACGAGGAGTGCATCTCACTCTTATTTCTTTTCTAATTTAGATGTAATCTTTATAAGATCCAAATCTTTATTCATTGATTTATTTTACTATTCAATTATCACCAAATAATTCAATTTTATTTGTGACAATTGCAGATAAGCAATTTATAATAATAAATTATATTCACATGTCTAAAAATAAATGTATATCACATTTACATTTATTTAATAATGTGAATCCAATTCACATTAATTTTAAAATTGTGAATCCTATTCGTAATTAAGTCTCAATAGGAGATTGCAGATCTCGTCCACACTAACCATTGTGGACATCCTTATTGACATTAATCTTATCCAATATAATTAAATCCAATATAATTATATTATATATTTCTTTATATATGTCCAAATAATGTGAGTCTTATCAACATCATTCAAAATAATTAAATCCAAATTAATTATCTCAATTTCTCTTGGTTTTTAAATACTCATATATTGTCTCCAATGAAACAATCCTTAAACTTCTTTCATGGATAGTGTGCATTCTTCGTGGATACTTGGAGAGAAGGTCAGAGTGATTTTATATGCCATATTTAGTGACTAATGAGATATAATATCATTTTTAAATCTACAAGACATCTTAGAGATGTCTGATCACATCACTAGTTTACTCAATCTTCTCATTGCATACGAATCTAACTCAGATCAATGTTTAACATCTACGTTAAGATTGGATAACTAGTCTACTGAGCAGAGTCATCATAGTCCAAATAGTTTTCATCATTTGCTCAGAATGGAAGTGTCATGGTATACAGTCGAATAAGATCACATCATACTCGAGCATTCTTAATACATATATGCCCTTCATACTAAAGATCATGATTAAACTCAAAGTTCAGATTTCAGTTGAATTGTCTCTTTTAGGTTTTTATCATTATGTCTCTCCTTCAATCACTTGGGAGTTGGTATTGATTCTATGCTTTCCAAAAGCATATGACATACCTATAAATCATGTCCTTCCAAAGAAAGGTAACCATCGATGGAATTTGGTTGGTCCAAATATCTCATGAGTGAGCTCATATCTTCCAGTTCAGTAATGTGTGAGTTTGAGGATCACGATACAACTAGAGGGGTTGAGTAGCGGTTGGAGGTAGTTTTACAACTTTATGCAGAATATTCAACAAGCAGAGAAACAATTAGTCAAGCAATCCAATCAGCACACTTGCACAATATTTTTACATGGAAACCCATCTGGGTAAAAGCATGACATGAGTCTTCTTGACTCGGGATTCCCTAATTAGCCAAGGTAATCAACTGTTTCACTAAAGCATGAGATATTTCCGTGGATATCACAACTATCTACAATGTGGACACTTCACAAACTTGGATCAAACACAAAGTTCAACACTACATATCACATATTATAGCGAAGTAAAATAATAGACAAGCTTCAACTTTCTTATTGCTTCCTTAGATATCTTACGACCAAGAGCTTCTCTACACGCTTAGTATTAGACACCTAAAGTTCTATAGAAATATGTTAACATAAATAAAATAATATAGTTGCAATAAACTTTTCCCGAGGAACTTATCTTAACAAATATCAAAATATATTCTCAAATATAGAACAATGATATGTAAAGACAATTCAATAGAATATAACTGTAGAAGATTCATAAACATAGCACAACAATTATATCATAGATAACACAAGTCAATAAGTAATATCAAACATATATAAATATCATTGAGCTAAGCAGGGATGCTAAACATGTTCTAATTGCTATCATATAACTTCAAAGATGGAGAGCGATTGAACTCTGTTGATTCGATAGTGATGCTTCACAACTATCAACTGATAATATTCTTCTTGAAATAATAGAATGAATCAAAGAACATGAGAAAGAATATTCGAGGAAGTCACTCAGAAAGAGCTTCTTGCTTTTCTCAAGAAGGAGCAATTGCTCGAGTTGTATGTCTTTCAATAATGGATATAGGGTCCTTATACATGGATCCAATAAATATGGCCAATGGAAATTAAGTAAGCAAGAAATCAGAAGAAGTTTGTTGAGATGATAAATCAGTAAAACAAATATGAGCGATGAGGTGCAAATGATCTATCATGTCAAAAAGTATGATCAATTAGTTTTGACCATTTGGATGAAATTCAAATTATGATCGATTATATCAAAAGGTGTTGGTCAATTATACATGATTTATCAATCAAAGTTTCTTTGTCGATCAGTGATGGTCAATCATTGAGAATAAATGGTCTATCAGAATTAGAATGTTAGATATCTCGATTTGGAAATTGTATGGTAAAGCTTGCAGAGATCCTAACTTTCCAAAATAGTACACATAGATAATGCAACAACTTTTCAACAAAGTTAAGTAACAAACTAAGCTTCCGCTTTGTTCAAGTCACCGACTTTTTGTTGACTTGTTGACATGAATCTTCATTTGTAGTCTCGCAATTGCATAGAATATGCGAGCGACTACGATATATTCAAGTGTATGTGTCATCTTGAAAACATCAGAGAACCAAAGAATGAACAATCTCCCTCTTTTTAATGATGATTTTTTTTCAAAAGCTTAAAGAAATGTAATTACTTAAGCACAACAATTTCAAATCGATCTTGAATTAATCAAAATATATCAAAATGAATCATCA
This sequence comes from Ottelia alismoides, assembly GCA_037367405.1. Taxonomy (NCBI): domain Eukaryota; kingdom Viridiplantae; phylum Streptophyta; class Magnoliopsida; order Alismatales; family Hydrocharitaceae; genus Ottelia; species Ottelia alismoides. The sequence continues at coordinate 797,442 of JAZKJV010011719.1, read as the reverse complement.
CATATAGTTTAAACTTTGATTTAATTATTAAAACTTCTCTTTAACTTTTTTTAAGAGTGTAAGGTGAGTAAAGATTATAAAAATATTAATCTTCTTTATCCCTCTTAGTTACTAAGGTTTCTTAATCCTTTAAGTCTTTTTAAGCTTGAATTTCTTCTCCCCCATTTGTGATCAAAGAGGTTGACAAAAGAGAAAGGAAAAAAATGTTTTTTTTTGTATTTTTATGTATTTTTCTATGTTTTTAGTGGTGTTTGGATAAAATTTACTATTTTTATGAATTTTATAATAAAAAAAAGTTGCAAAAACAATTTAAAAGAGAAATAAGTTGTTATTTTTGGTGTTTTAAATCTAGGAAACAAATTTAAACTTTCGCAAAACTAATTTTACATCAAAGTAGGTTATTGAAGCTTTAAAATAAGACCTTAATTAATTTTTTTGAATTTTCTAAGATTTTATATAATTTTTATAAGATTTTTCAATTATTTGATTTTTTATGGTTTTCTATTTATATTTTTAATGTGATTTTGTATATGATAGAAAATATGATAAAATACAGCTACTCCATAATTTTTGTAATTTTTCAAATAATATTCAATGTTTTATGCATTTTATTGATAAAACATGGAATTATGTAATGTTTTTGAATTTTTAAAAATAAAAAACAAAATAATTTTCAAAACCAAGGTTACTAGAGTAAGAACTGATTATTATGAGTCTAACCGAATTTTTGTGAAATTTTTGAATAACAAAAACTATTTAATCCAAGCAATAAAAGCAATAAAAGAAATACAACAGAACGTGGACAAAAATGCAATCAATATAAACTATACCTGCATTTATTAACAACAGTAAAAAGTCCAGTACATAACATGCAAATAACACAAAAGACAAGTCACGTACAAGGTTCACGTGCACTGTTTAAGGACTAAAATGCAAACAAAATAAACACTAGCGTATGTAATGTAATTATTTCAGTACTGTAAGGAACCTAATTGTAATATTAAAATAAAGAAATTAAAAGATTCAATTCACCTAGCTCATCCGGGTGACATGCATCTACATGAGGTCAGCAAGCGGCTGAGATATTTCCCCATGGATCTGATCAAGAGGGCAAGATTTGAGCGCATGGGTTGGTCCGGATATGATTTGAGATTCCTCTCTCAGATTTGAAGGTATTTGGGTGGATTGGAAGAACAAGGTATTTGACATGTGAGCCCATGGCAAAACCATTTCTTCAATAAATGTTATAATAATATATTTATATATTAATAAAAGTTATTGATTTTTTCACTCCCTGTCAGAGATTCAAGAATGCTTGCACTTATAAGGTCCCTTAGTACAATTAGGTTTATGTACCATGACCATCTTGATAATCATACAACTATTTATCCAATGATTGGATCATATAGGTTGATGCTGAGATGATATCTAAGGAGTTAGATTGATGAATCATGTAGAACCGTTAAATGATTGTCATGAAAGGATCTTCATACTGAAAAGGAGATGACTATCCTTACTCCAAAGGTTGATATATGTCTGACCTCTTGATGCAGGTACTCTACATAGGAATAGATGTTAAGAGGTGTCAGATAAGTTAAGTCAAAGAGTTGGCTTAACGAGATCGTGATAACCAAGACCTATGTGCTATGCTGTCACGATATAGGTACACATCCTCGACCAAAGAAAAATGCATTACTATATGTTTGAGTTTGTACATTAGGTGGACCATTAGGTTGACCTAACCAAGGTCTACATACTGGCGAGTTGGTTTGCATATGGCATATCAATCATAAATACAATCTCTCAAAGGGATCATATAGGATCACTACTAAATCGGAAGATATGAGCTCACTCATGAGATATTGTGAACAATCAAATTCCATTGATGCTTGTCTTCCCTTGGATTTATGATATGATTTGTAGATATGATATACGCTTTTGGAAAGCATATGATCGGTACCAACTTCTAATGATCGAATGATAAACTTAATGGTAAAATAATGGAGAAGACAGTTCAAATGGTATTAGAACTTCGTGTTTATTTTAGGTCTTCCAATATGCAGGATGCATGTGTATTGGGAATACTCAAGGGTGATGTGATCTTAATCGATTGTATAGTTGTGACAATTCCATTCCTAGGGAGTGATGAAACATGTTTGGATTTGTTGACTCCACCAGTAGACCAATTATCTAATCTTAGTCCAAATGTTGGACAATGATCTGAACATGATTGAGATGTAATGAGAAGATTAGATATTCTGTCTGACTTGATTATACATTTTTATGTGGTCTTCTAGATCTGGATATGAGATTAGATCTTAGTATGCAAGTCATATACATGGAATATACAACTGTCATGTCCTTATCTCCAAGTATATGCGGAGAAAGCACTTTGTTCTTGAAAAGAGTTCAAGAATAATTCTGTTGTTGTTAATATATGAGCATTGGAATATTGATGATTAATAGGATTTAATTATCATTAATAATGTGGATATGATTCACATTAGTTGGACATATGTAGAGAGGCATCTAGGACAATTAAATATGATTTAATTAACATAAATAAGATTATTATGGATAATATTGTCCACATTAATCATAGAAATTGTGAATATGTGATTAATAATATCATAGAGAGATTTAATTGTAAACATGATTTTACAATTTATAAGTTAACGTGGATGAGATTTACATTATACAATTAAATATGAATGGGATTCTTATTGCACAATTAAATGTAAATGTGATTTACATTTAATATAGGGTTGTTGAATATAATTCATAATTATTAATAGGTTTTTGCAATAGTCACAAAATAAATTGAAATTAATTTGGTGAAATTTTGTTGACAACTATTTCTACGAATAAAGATTTAATGTAATAGGATTACATTGAAAAAGAGATTAAAGAGAAAATCTCTCTCCAATTCAAGGGGGTTGTCCACTCTCCTAATGAGGAAGGAGGCTATCTCCTTCGTCATTCTTGGAGGGTGGCTCTTTTCTTTCTTTTTAGTCATGAGAATGATATTGATTTTACTTGAATTAAATTTGTTGAAGAATGTCTTCAACTTATTTTTATTCATTTAAAATTAATTATAGTGTTACAAATCATTACAACAAAATCTTGGCCATTAATCTCAATTAGGAGTGCATCTCAACCATCTAATTTATATAAAAGAAAGGCTAACCTTAGCCTTTTCTTTCATGCAATTAAGTTTAAACAAAAGAAAAGTTGCAAACTCTCTCTCTCTACACACCATTTATGCAATGCCAAATGGCTATGCTAATAATGATCTGTTGTAATACAATCACTTAACGATCTATCAGAACCGAGCAATACGATCTCCATGAGGATTGGCTCGACTAAAATCTCCAGGACAAGTCCAGGGTCAAACACAAGGACAACTTATTAGTTTATATAATTAGGGCATAAATATATTAATCAAGCCACCCTAATGTGTATCTATGTCAAGTGATGTACAACAAGTGAATGCATGGATTTTTTATTAGTTGTTTTCAATGCATATAGACTACATGCAACAAAATGAGAACAAATGAATAATATCATGCAATTCACACAAACAAGAATAACACTCACAAAATATGCTCCTGGATTAATGATTTAACAATGGAATTAATCATGCATCAAATTATCCAAATGAATTACATTTGAAGGTCCAATTGGTTTCTTTTTATCAATACATCAGTTAATCAAGCTGATTAGAGGTCAACACCTCTAAGCACCGTAATACAATACAAAATCATGAATTAATAGTCAAAATAAAAAAGCAAGGTTCCTAATTAATTTAAATAGATTTAAAACAAATCATGGTTTATTGATGCATTAACGCCCATGAACATGCAAGTTTGACTTAATCAATTCATGATTGAAGGACTAATCAATCTCTGTTTTTTTATTCAATAATAGCATATCACATCAGAGAGTTAAATGTTTCACATCGAATATCATAAATAGAGCTTTAAAACAAGACCAATATCATTTAATTTGGACAATAGATGCACAATTTATAAACAAACCATGTAAGGGGCATAATTGCAAGGAAAAACTAAATAAAAACATAATAGAGAGGTCCAAGAGGGACTTAGTTGCTATTTACAAAAGTCAGCTAGTATCACATGCACATATCCCTGTGCTAGGGTACATAATGGAAAATAAGAATATGCGTGGGCTTATCTTAAAAACTTCTCCAGAAGGCACACGTATATCATGTGCTGGATCTGAATGTAATTATCTAAAAGTTGGGCCCAGGTGTTGCAAATTTCCCTTCACGTGAGGTGACTCATCACAGGACGACCATGTTCGGTGGTGGAGTAGATATGGGCACACGTGGCATGCTTTGGTGCTCTGGCGTAGGCTTGGACAGTCGAGGCTCATGTATTAAACGATGCTTCGTAGGGAAGCGTAGAAGTGGATTGAGATCGTTAGATTTGATCATCAAGATCAAATCTAGTGGCACGTGTACTGTGAAGAGGACACGATCTCCTCTATCTGCAGTGGTGTCTGGTGGACCTCTGATGAGGGAGATCTTGCTCCTCCATGCTCTGCTTCTCATCTTGATGGTCAAACAAGTATCCTGATACCCTCGTGAAGGACCTGGAAGGTTGAAGACATGTCTAGGAGTTTTAAAGATCCCATTCGTGGTCATTTCATCGAAGGTGGAGAAGTTGATCGAAGGTGTTTGGTCGATTGATATCATAGGAGGAGGGTCTCACTCCACACAAGGGGGGAGCGAAGTCGTTGAATTGACCTCTCACAAAGATCAAGCGACTAAGTGTCGACAGCGGAATCTCTCGAGGATCGGAAATTGATGATAAAGAAAGCCGTTTCTATCCCTAAAAATCCAGCGACAAACAATTTTTTTTATTTTTTTCTACTTATTAGCCTATATAACGTACATGGTCGAACTCAGGGAGGCTACAAATCCTGAGGGTTATTCAATTAATCAAAAATCAATTAAGAGAAAACATGAATCTCAAAGGACGACTATCCTCGATTTTCGTGAATTTTTTTATTTTTTTATTTCTAATTTTTTTATTTTATGATTTTCAATTTTTTAGTTATTTTGATTTTGCAAATTTGTTTTTTCAAATAACAAACAATATGCACAAGCACAAGAAATATGCACACCAACTCTTTTTGTATTTTTTTTTAAAATCAAGAATGCTCATAAATTACAGAAAAATATTTTTGCATTATATATATTTTGAAATGTTTTTGGGAATTTTTGTAGAATTTTCAGATGTTTTTGTATTTTTCTAAAAATCAAACAGAGAGAAAATGCGAAAATGCGCACAGCTTGGAGTGATCTGCAACTTAAAAATATTTTAATGGTCCCCTGGCAATTATTTTTATGACAAACTACATGCAAATATCTACAAACAGGAACTGAAATCACAGATTTTGGATTTTTGTAGAATTTGTTATGATTTTTATAAGATTTTTTGATATTTTTTAATTTTTTGGGTCATGTAAATAATTAATGCACGAAATTTGCACATAAATTAAAAGACAATGAAATAAAACTACCCTATTTTTTTGGAATTGTTGGAGTTATTTTCAAATTTTTATGAATTTTTGAATTTTAGGAAGAGAAAAATGGCATGTTTTTATTTTTTAATAATAATAAATGAAGACAAAATGTAATGGAGATTTTATGCTAGATGGATATACACATCAGGAGAATAGCGTAATTTTTCAAAAAATTTTGGACTAATAAAAACATTTATTTAAATAGAAGAATCATGCAAATCAATGTCTGAGAACATGGACTAAAATGTAAATAAGTTTTGTTTTTGCATCAAATAAATAATAAAAATAAAACACAGGGGAGAATGCGCAATTTTATCACTATATCACGTGCGTGGCATGTGCTTGAGGCTTTGGTTGGGCTTCTTTGCAATTATGAAATCTTCCAGGGGTATACTTGTAATTTTCTCATTTTTTTAAAATTGAAGCCCTATGTTCTACTCTCTTCTTCGTTTCAACGCAAGGAGCACACGGGTATGTGGCGCTGCCCCTTGCTTCTTCTCCACACAAGGGGGCTGCGCAAGGGAGGCGGCTACTGCGGAGGTTGACTTCGACGGATGGAGCTCGAGGAGGAGAGAGCGGAGCGGCTGAAGTCGATGGGGCGCGGGCGGAAGAGCGGGCGGAGCGCCTGGAGAAACACTGCCTTGCGCAGCGGCGATGGAATATGGGTACTCCCTCGAGCGGTGGGGGTCGGCCGTTGGCTGAGGCCGGAAGGTGCAGCGGCGACGAGGAGGTACGAGGGAGTCGTCGGTGGTCAGGGCTGATGGAGGATTTCTGTCACAAGGCGGCGACTGGTGGCCGAGGAGCGGTCGTTGAGAAGCGCCGCCCCGCGCAACATCGATGGAGGATGGCCTCAGGGAGGGGGCGACGTTGGCGCTAGCGGTGGGCACCGCTCGCGAGGCGACGACGGTTGGAGGAATGTTTGAAGAAGGATATTGCAACGACGATGGTGGCAGGGGTGGCTGCCGTTTCTCTTTTTTATTTTTTTAATTTTCATGTAAATTTTATTTATTTTGTAAATAGAAACAGAAACAGAAAGGATATTTTTTATTTATACTTTTTTGGAAATCTGAAAAAAAAGAAAATGAGGAAAGTTTTTTTTATTTTTTTGTTGTTTTCTTTTTAATGGTCCTGCAAAACAAAAGGTAGAGAAAACAAATATTTTTATTATTATTATTTTTTATTTATTTACAAATAGGAAAATGAACGAGGATCCGACGAAAATGAAAGGAATCGAATTCGATTCTCCAACCACCGTGCATGGTGGGAGTTGATAGATCATGGAAGATAGAAATAGAACGCGGAGAGATCAAGAACGTGAGATGAAAAATCGAGTCGAAGTGGATCAAATCATGATGGAAATATTTTTTTTTAAGATCTAGAGAAATAAAATGATGATGGAATTAAAATGCGACAAATGAAACTAAGATTAATCTAAGATAAAAATGAGAAAACGAATGGATATCACCTTAGGAGCGGAAATGGACCGTGATTGCCTCAACGAAGGCCGACTCGCTGTCACTGGACGGCTCGAAGGCTAGGCACTTTTCTCGAGGAATTTTTCTCTCGGAGATCGGGCTCCTCTCTCTAAAGATTGATCAAGTTGGAATGAGCCATATAAATAGAAAAGATAGAGATGAAATTTGAATTTTTGAATTTTTGATTTTTTTGGTGGAAGAGATAAGAGAGATGAAATTTGAAATGAGATAACGTAAAAGAGAGATAAAACTATTTAAAAAATTAACTATTTTTTTGAATTTTCGTCACTTTATTTTTTTGAATAAAAAATGTTAATTTTTTAATTTTTTTATGGTGATTAATTGAGAATAGCAACTATATACATATACTATATACATATATGACATTATATACAAGGGTAATTGAGGAAATTAGCTTTTTTGTTTTAAAAATTTTAATTATTTTAATTTAATTTTTTATTTAAAAAAAATAGTAAAAAATAATTTACAAATATATACAAATACAATATTTACAAAATACATGGAAAAATTGCGCAAGCCACCCCAGAAAACCAACTTTTTACTCGTAACTCCAAAAATTATGAAATTACTGCCATTTTAAAGATAATTTAATTTCTAAACCAATGGAAGTGAGATTGTTTCAATTTTAGTTCATATGGAGCCGAAATTGGTCATTCAATTAGTGCTTAGTGGCTTTTTCCTAGTGTGGTTGCTTTTATTCTGTACATGATTTAATTGTGCAATTTTTTTATTAATTAGAATACATTTTGATTTGAGGTCAATTGAGGTACATTTAAAATAGTGAAGTATACAAATATACATAACACACAATTTTTTTGGATTTTCTAATTGAGGACCCTATCTCCCCCTACTTTATTCCTGGTCGATTAGGTCAAGTCTTGACCTTCTCTCGGGGTTTGGGTCAGCATGTATACAATCTTTTTTTCTTTATTTTTCCTTTATTTATTTATTTATTTTAGGTTAAAATTAGTAAGAAGTGTACAATATTTGCATACAGATGCAAGTTAGTAAGAATATGGAGTTAGTGTCATATGGATGTGTTTTATAAGGGATTTAAAGCTAAAACAAAAGAATAAAGATGACCCACACTAAATAGATTAAGCAATCAAAACAACAATGTGAGAATAAAAAATTATTATACCCTATGATGAATGTGTATAGTGGACAAGCAGGAAGGGGTCAAACTCAGGGAACAAACTTGGTAGCACATAATATTATTTATAAATAAATGAATAATACATCTATAGATGTATATAGATATGCACACTATTTACTTCGATTTTTGTTGGTTTTTAATTTTTTTTCATTTTTTAATTTTTAATTTTATAATAAATATTTTTTTAATGTTTTAAAATATTTTTAATAATTAATAACAATAATATTATAACTATTATTTAACTATTTATAGTTATATAATACATTATAGGGTAATATATATACATACATAAAATTAGTAAAGAAATTACAGAATACAATATTTTTGTGTTTTTTAATTTTTTCCACTGTTTGGTGAATTTAGGGCATTTGTTTTACTAATTTAGGTATTTTTAAAGTCCAAAATATTCAAATATGAGACTTAAATAATATGTTGGATTGTTTTGAGATTTTAAAGTACAAAATAAAGTAAAAAATTCTCAAAACTAGTAATAATATGTAATAAATATATATTTATCAAACAAAAACTACTATTTTTGGAATTTTTGATGCATTTTTATTTTTTACTGGATTTTAGAGATTTTTAATTTTTTTATCATTTTCTTTTTCTATTTTACGGATTTTTGGTCTCTAGGTAGACATACTATAATAACCAAACACTAAATTTTCGGGAATTTTTAAATACGATTTTATATTTTTTTTGGATTTTTTAAAGCTATCAGGGAATATTCGTGCGTTTTTTTAATAAAAAATAAGGCTAAAATGAGAATATAAAACTATGCGTAAAAGACCAAGCAAGCTTGCAGATTCCCTGTTTTTTCATAATTTTGGAAGCACAGATGATATCTATAAAAATTAAACAAACATGCATAAAAATGCTTGTAGTAACAGGGGTATATTTGCTATTAAATTAAAAAAAACAGGGTCCATAATGCAAAATAACCAAGAGTTTTGACTTTAAATACACAAATGTGAACGGTATACAAATACAAGAACCCGGAAGGGTTTCTTAGCTATTTTCCCCAAGGCACGTGGAGGCCTACGTACGTCTCGCTAGCACGGACTAACATGCAAATACTTAAAAAGCCAAGTAGTCCTATGGAATTATTACAAAAAACATTCAACGTAGTTAAATAGTTAAAGGACTAATGGGGGTTGGCTAAAAGCGCATGGGGTTGGAACCTTAATCCGTGAGGCAAAAGCGGGCATTTTCTTGTTGTAAGAGACGAAATTGTCTCGCAGTCTGGCAAAGGTTGGCTACGAGCTGGGCATTGGACGTGGTTTTCATGCCGCTATCATGGAGGCACAAGGAGTGGCAGGAGGAATGGTCACAGGGTCGAAGGAGAATGAGTTTGAGGTAGTTGCGGAGTGGAGGTCCTTATTCTCTCTCTCGGCCTATCTCAGAAGGTAGGCAGATGGTTTCATTTTTATGGTGATGAATGTTTATGGTCCTAATGGAAATGGAAGGGTTCTTTAGCAACAGAGTTGATGCAGTTCTACTAAGAGCATGACGATAAGATTTGGCTGGTAGGGGGGATCTCAACCTTATGCTTTTATAGGATGACCGCCCTGAGGGGGGGGGAGGGATATAGGTTCAGCAGAGTTTCTGAAAATGGTACATTATCTGAGACTATCAATTATTGATGCGGCATGATGTTCTTATACTTGGCGCAACACGAGGTCGAGATCGAGACTGGACAGATTTCTACTCTCTATTATGGGAATGGAGAGGTTCTCGCTCTCACGAGCCTGGACTCTTCCGCGGGCTCACTCAGATCACACACCTATTATCTGGTCTTCTGGTGAAGTGGAAAGAGGAAGGTTCTTCTTTTGCTTTGAGCGGTATTGGATGCTGGAGGAAGGCTTCAAGGAGCTGGTTGCAAAGCGGTGGAGGAGCTGGAGTCTGGAGGGTTCGGCGGTTTCTCGTCTAGAAGCAAAATTGACACTACTTAAGTCTTTTCTAAAGGACTTTGGAAGAGGGGTGCGAATGAAGAGAAGGGAGAAGAGAGGGCATGCTCAGGAGAAAGTGGTCCGTTTGGATGATCTCGACGATTTAAGGGGATTGGATCAGAACGAGATGGCGGAGAGGTCTTGGCTCCTGAGGATAATTCTGACGGAGGATCGGAAAGAAGAGGTGGAATGGATATAAAGGTCCACGCAAAAATGTCTTAGAGAAGGCGACACGAATACCAGATTCTTTCACTCCATGACTTCTGGGAGAAGGAGGAGAAATCAAATTCATGAAATTGAGGTGGGTGGAGAGAGGTATTCAAGAGAACTGCAAATTGGTAGTGCACTGAGAAGTTTTTTGGTGGAGGCGTCGCGGAGAAAGCAAGGGGATGGGTGGGGGTGGCTGGGAAAGGGGGTGAATACTTTGACACCAGGGCAGGCGGAGACGCTGGTGAACCCCTTCTCGGAGAGTGAAGTAAAGAATGCAGTGTGGGGGTTGAACGCAGATGGGGTGCCAGGGTCGGACGGGTTCCCAATCTTCTTTTATCGAGAATTTTGGGACCTCCTCAAGGGAGAGATAGTATAGGTTCTAGAAGAATTCAAGGTTTCGCAATAGGGGTTTTGAGAAGGTTAAAAAGGCTTTATTATTTCTGCTCCCAAAGAAAGATCACCCGGCAAGAGTAGAGGACTTCAAACCAATAGCTATTTCCAATGGAATTTACCTCGTTGTGGCAAAAGTTTTAGCAAACAAGCTCAAGAGGATTATGGACTCCATTGTTTTGGAGGGTCGATCCGCGTTCATTCCTAGGCGTCAAATGGCAGACATGCTAGTTATGGCATCAGAAATTTGTTTAGAGTGGAGACGTAGGGGTGCAAAGGTTGTACTGTGGAAGATTGATTTTGCGAAAGCTTATGACTTTGTGGATTGGAAATTTCTGTGGTCTTCGATGAGGAAAAGAGGGTTCCCGGATAGCTGGATGACATGGATGAAAAGATCTATCACCACAACTTCCTTCTCGATTTTAGTTAATGGGTGACCTGAAGGCGGTTATTTCCAACCATAGAGAGGTACGAGGCAGGGTTGTCCTTTAGCGCCCATGTTTTTTGTTCTGGTTGCAGATGCACTGGCGGTTCTGTTCAAACAAGCGGTCGATGGAGGGTGGTGTGAAAGATTTCGCATTGACGAGATATCTGTGCCTCTATTGCAGTACGTAGATGACACAATACTTTTCCTTGGTGGTACGGATGAGATGAGTTGTCATGCAACTCAGTTGTTGGACATTTTCAGCAGTTTGTTTGGGCTTGAAATAAATTTGCAGAAATCAGTGGTGATCACCATTGGGATACAGAATGAGGATAGGGCAAGGGTAGCAGAGTTGCTTGGATATCCGTTTCGCGACCTGCCGATTAACTACCTGGGCCTTCCATTGGTGGCAGACAAACTGAGAACATCAGATTGGGAGGTGATCATTCAGAAGATAGAACTCAAATTGGCTGGATGGAAGGTGATTACCTTATCCAAAGGTGGGAAGCTGGTCCTACTAAAGCATGTCCTGTCTGCCATCCCCACATTCTTTCTCTCGACTAGGTTGATGGGGGAGTGAGAAAGAAGATTGAAAAGCTGATGAAAAGGTTCTTTTGGTCAGACGGGAAGCAACAAAAGTCAGGCATGCATCTGGTGGCTTGGGAGGAGATAACGAGACCCCACGATCAGGGGGGTTTGGGAGCATGAGATTTGATGTGTATGAATAAGGCACTACTAGCAAAGTAGGTTTTGCGCATATGGGGCCCATCGTAGGACATGGTTACAAGGTTGATGAGAAGGATCTATGGGATGAAAGGAACTTTAGAGGTGGGGTCTTTTCGATTTGATTCATCCTCGTGGAAAGGGATACGAGAGGTCTTGACGGTTGTATCGACTAGACTAGTGCCGAAACTAGGGGATGGGAGAGGCTTCAGATTTTGGAGAGATGATTGGACGAGAGAAGGCCCTCTGGAGTTGCTTTTTCCAAGACTTTTTGCTCTGTCACGAAAGTGGCCACTGTAAGGGAGCTGGCTCTTGCTGGAGAGTTGGGATCGACTTTTGCTCGAGTCTTTCAGACAGAAGAAGGGAGGTTTTGGAAAGATTGAGGGATACGACCCCTTTCCCAGATGAGTTCCACCAGGACAAGGATCATTTCAAATGGACAAGTAGTAAATTTTTTGTTAAACATCTTTGTGCGGAATGAGAAGTGGAGGTGAAGTTCGGGACCCAGACATGTGCATGGATACGAAGATTATCTGGGCAAGCAAGATACCGAACAATATAAAAGTTTTTCTTTGGTACCTAAGGAGGGACCGGCTTTTGGATAAGGACAGGAGGGTGAGAATTCTGGGCATACATGATGCTACTTGTGACAGGTGCGGGAACAGTCAGAGACCTCAGAACATCTCTTCTTCGCTTGTGAATCCTCGCTAAAGGTATGGAGAGAATTGGCAATTTCATGGGTGGATACGAGTAGTTCACTGAACTTTTGGGAGGGAGTAAGGAAAGTAGGAGGCAACTCAACTGATAATGTTGCAAGACCTTTTGGAGCGTTGTGGGCAATATGGCTGACGTGAAATGAGCACCTTTTTAGTAATCAGAGGTTTTATCCGAAAAATGCTGTGTCTCATTGTAAGGCTCTCTTTACTTTTTGGGAGTCAAGGTAATGTATCATGTATCCTTTCCTTATGTTTTAATATATTGATTCTGCGGTGACTCCCACCTTGGGAGCTCACCCTCTTTTACATCAAAAAAAGTTACAGGACTAATTAACAAAAACAAAAGGGTAAAGGGGAGCCTGAGTTATTTACCCACTTAAAAATTCGAATCCAGCCGACCCATGCTTTACGTGTTTCTCATCCTTCGGCTCTGGTCAGACAACGTTTCAAATAGAACTAAGGCCCATGATTATATGTGGAACCTTGTTCTTGATCCAACAACATCTAGGTGTTTACAAAGAACACCCAAGAATAACTGGGTGGTCTTGCTTCGATCGACAAGTTCAGGAGACTCTAGGCTCTAATCGATGCACCAACATGCTCTCTTGTTCACAGAAGCTTTCCTCATCAGCAGAGGATCTCCTATCTATCCCAGGTCGTAGCGATGGGGACATGGGGTTTCTTTTAGTTCACCGGGCCTAGATCTTCAAAATGTGGTCTAGGTCCCCTCTCCAAATGTCATCTTGGACTCTCTCCTGCACAAAAAGTTTGGGTGGCACGAGGCGATGATCCTCGGCCTAAAAAGGCAACATGAAGCTACGTGGATGGTCAGGGTGATGAAACTCGAGGTGATGATGATAGATGAGCTCCGAATCACTTCGATTCGGGCAAACTCGAAGGGGAAAAGGCGTGCGTTGAGAAGAGAATGCGATGAAGTTTGGAATGTGAGTGGGTTTACCGGAGATGCTTGGACCGCCTCCTCGTACCTTCTCCTAGCTGCAGAACTCTAGCCAAACCTTAATATCACCAAGGGGAAGATTTTAGGGTAGATCTGAGAGGCTAAAAGACTCAAAAGAGGGATCAAACCTCAAAATGGAGATTTGGGAGTTTTTTTATAGATAGGTGAAGCAAAGATTTCGAGGTTACTTTGCGTGTAACTGGAGAAGGGTTCGTGGAGATGGAGTGGCCGATGTGGAGGACGATAGTGGGAGGATCAGAAACATGGAGGGCTTGAGACGATGACGGTGTAGGATGAAGCGTGATAATTCAGAGGAGGGCTCGACATGAGCTTCAACACATGTCAGAGCCTAGGGCGAGCAGTTGAATGCACGGTCAACAAGCAATAGCACCTGGTTGTCCACGTGGACCAACCAGGAAATTCCTAGGAGAAAATGCCTTGGAAATGAATAAAAAATAGCATATGATTTAATTATTTTTTTATTAAAAATAAAAATATTTCTAATTTTATGTAGTATTTATTACCTATTTTTATTTATTTTATGAGGTTATTTATTAGAAGTTAATATTTACAAGTATAAGTATATGTATATTGACCTATGTTTTGAATATTTTAGTTTTATTTTGTATTTTTAAATTTTCTTATGATATTAACTTAATTTATATATTTATAACTTATTTAATTGTGCACAAATATATTTTTATTCTATTTTTTGATATATTATGTACATTTAAATAAATGAAGGTATATAATTTATGGTATATGTATAGGAAATTTATCTATGTATTTTTGTATGTTATTTTATTTTATTAAATTTTTTGATTTTATTGTATTCTAAAAATGCAAGCATACTTAATGTACAAAAACGTATAAAATTATAATATTATGAAAATATAAAGAATAAATAAATTGAATATTTTATTCAGGTATATTGTGCAATAGGGTCCAAAACCTAGCTTTTGCGTCTTATCCCCAAACTAAATGAAACCACCTTCATTAAATAGCCAATAAAAAGTTATGTGTAATTAAAGGTGATTTTTGATTTTGAGTTCATATTGAGAAGATATGGGTCTGGTAAGTTTGAGTTTTGCTATTTTATTCTGAGTGTAGAATATATACTGCATTTGATTTTATTGTGGTGTGAATTTTGTATTTTTCTATGCATTTTTATCTACAAGTTTCGTGTACAAGTTTATTGACTTGATGTATAAGTAATAAAGAATAAAATGGACCCCATAAATTAATTATAGTTGAATTAAAATATAAGGTTTTCTGTATATCTTTGTACAACGCTTCTGTCCTATCTCCCCCTACATTATTCCTTGTCGGCCAAGTCATCATTATGACTAAGTCTTGGGGTTTAGGGTCACCCAACACCTATGCTGTCTCATTTCCTTTTCTTTTCTTCCTTTATTCTTTAATTTTGAAATTAAATATAATAGATATACAATATTTTATTCAGTATTTTCTACAAATTACCGGGTGTTTATTTTGACAAATTAATGATATATACATGCATTGATTTAAGGCCAAAATGAAAGAATAAAAGTGATGAAATAGAGATTCGTCAGGAGGACCTCCAAATTCCATCCACTCGAGTCGAGAATGAACTTGTAGAAGTTAGGGTGTCTACCCAAAGGTTTGCGAGTCTAAACGAGATGGAATGGGGGCTTTGATGATGGTGAAGGAAGTAGACCCTAAATGGGTCATTGATGAATCTCCATTTCATCACATTTATTCTTTCATTTTGGCCTCCATTCCCTAGCTAAATGTATGTTTATATAATTAATTTTTGAACATAAACACTTCATAAAATGTACAAAATATCGTATAAATTACTTTACAAATACTATATTCATTGCCAAAATAAAAGAATAAAGAAGAGAAAATAAAAAGAATGAAGTATCAAGGACACTAAATGACCCTCGCCCCGAGACCTAGGCATCATGATGACTGGGTCAACGAAGAATGAAGTAGGGGGAGATAAAGGCCAAAAATAAGAAATAAAACCCTCATTTCTATTCTTCAAATAATATACTTTTGGGACCTATTTTATTCTTTATTATTTATTCATCAAATCAATAAACCTTGTATATGAAAGTTGTATATAAAAATACATAGAAAAATATAAAATTTATTTTACACACAAATAATACAAATTGTACATTCTATACTTAAAATATAAAGCCAAAACTAAAACTTCCCAGACCCGTATGTTCTCCATATGATATCAAACCAACAAAATCACCTTTAATTATATATTATTTTTATTAGAATTTTAATGAAGGTGGTTTCATTCAATTTGGAGTTAAGATGCAAAAGTTAGGTTTTGGACCCCTATTGTACAATATACATGAATAAAGTATTCATTTATTTACTCTTTATATTTTTCATTATTTTATATTTTTATAATTTTGTGAATACTATTTATAATATATGCACATAATTAAAATAAAACAAAACCATAAATAATACACTAAAAAAAATAAATGTACACAATACATAGATGAATTAGCTATACATATAACTATAAGATAAATATACATATTTATTAAAATCTACAAATAACTTCAAAAAAATACAATAAAAATATATTTATGTGTATTTAAATAATTTATGCTTATATAAAATATGTATAAAAAGTAACAAAAGCTAAAATACAAAATAAAAATTTAATACATACTAAATAGATAAATATACCAATGATTATACATGTAAATATTAACGTATATTTAATCATCTCGAAAAATAAATAAAAATACGTATAAAATACTACATAAAATAATAAATATTTTTTATTTTATAACC
Organism: Ottelia alismoides; assembly: GCA_037367405.1. Lineage (NCBI taxonomy): Eukaryota > Viridiplantae > Streptophyta > Magnoliopsida > Alismatales > Hydrocharitaceae > Ottelia > Ottelia alismoides. Next base: position 781,062 of record JAZKJV010011719.1, on the reverse strand, counting down.
TAAGATTAAGTAATTCATTTATTAATTTTTATCGATTTTATAAATAATGTCCTCTTCCCTTTTTCCTGGTTGATCCACGTGGACCAACCATGATCTTATGTTTGTTGACCTTCAGTAAACTACCCCCTCTCTCTCTTCCAGACGTGTCAGACCTTTCAACCATCTGTATTCTCCCTCTTTTCTTGTAATCACTCCAATCGACATAATTTCACATGCAAATCTACCATTGGTCATCCCTAAGACACACCCAAACCTTTGATCCCTCATTCATAATCCAAATCTGTCAGAAACCCTAATTTAACAGAGCTCCTCCTCTATGTTTATAAATAATCACCCTATGCCACCGTTCTCATTTTGTCCCTCTTCAATCGTTCTTAGACCTTCAAAACCCAAAAATCAGAGTCCCCTTCGTGATAGGAAGCAAACCTGAGGTCCTGCAGCAAGGAGGAGCAGTGGTTGAGGAGATCCGGGCATCTCCAGAGAGCCGTCGTGAGGTCCTGCTTCGTGATCCCCCGAGCTTAGTTGATGCCATTCTCCATCATCTTAGATAGATTTTAATCCCTACCTTTTCATTCCACACTTAGTGTTTAATTTCGTACTTTAAATAAGAATAGCTCGATTTTAGGTCGCCAAAGCTTAGAGCTCCGGCCACTCCATCTCCGTTGTATTCTACCTGTTTCGACCATTCCAGACACCTCATCTTCTCCGCCTTCCATTTCCCCACGCATCTGACCACTCAAATCATCTCGACTCTCGTGCATCGAGCCATCGAGGTCATTCCCTCCGCCTATCATGGGACCTCATCGCCCCCTCCATTTCACCCTTGATTGACCACCAATAATAGCCTGGACCCATCGCTAGTGCTCTACCTTGCTTTCAATCTTACTTGCAGGTCCTGAAGGGATCATCTGAGAGCCAATCGACCAAGAATAGACCTCCCAGGTCTCCCTTCAAACCATCAAGCTCTAGGGGTCTACCAGTGACTCCCGAACAATTTTGAAGCTTTTGGGAGGTGCACAGCAGCTGCAGGAGCGTGTAGAGACAATCAGAGGTGATCTTGGCGGCCGGAGGCTCAAGCATCATTAGATTCAAACTCACCACAGGCGAGTTCTTCGCATGTTTTTCCAACGCCATCTCCCACCATCTTATCAAGAAGCAACCTCTAGATCGAGCGGGAGACGTTGGATCAAGGAGAAGCGCCACCATCCGATCTCATCTTAGATCTAATCTCAAAGGTCGAAGCTGAAGCGACACCCCCTGTCTAGATTCTGCCACGTGTCAAGTGAAGTATCAAGAACCACTGGATCGGGCGCCCGTTGGGGGTAATTTGCATATTTTCACCATTATTTTATGTTTATTTTTATTCGGTCCTATAATTATTTAAAATAATTATACATTTTGAGTGATATTTGAAAGTATACCCCACACTATTCGCATATGGCATTTTGGCCCTTGTAGCTCTGCTCACGTGTGTCCCCACATGAGATAGAAATTTTGCTTAGGAACCCCTACAGTTTTTGTAATTGTAGTTTAATATAAAAACTTTAAATATTAGTTATAAACTTTTGGGTATTTTGCATTTTGCACCTTACCTTTTATTTTAATTGCAAATACACCCCTGTTAATTCAATCAAGTTGTGTGTACGTTTTTTATTTTCTAAAAATATCATCCATGCTCCAAAAATTATGAAAAAAAGATTTTATACCTCCTTGCAAGATATTTCACGGGATTCACATTTTAGGCGTATTTCCTATTTATTAAAAAAAGCACGGATATTCCCTATTTGCTTTAAAAATCCAAAAATAATAAAATTATATTTAGACATTCCAAAAAAATATTATTTATTTATTATTGTATTTTGTACCTACAAACTATAAATACCTAAAGATAAAAAAAAGAAAACAACTAAAAATTTAAAAGTTCCAAAATCCTTATAAATATTATGAAAAATCTTTTAAAAATCCAAAAATATTTATTTCTATCTCTGTAATTTCTTTATATTATATACTGTCTATTAAAAATAGTTTTAGATAAATTTGACTCAATTTAGTTTTTTAAATCTCCAAGACATTCAACATATTTAAAAAGTCCCTTATTTTGTGTATTTTGGACTTTAAAAAATACCAAAAAATTAGCTAAAATTCCTAAAAACTCGTAAAAACATTATATATATAAAGCACAAAAATATTTTTTTTTGTAAAATTTGGTTTTTTTAAATGCATTTATTAATATATTAACTTATATTATATATACCTTTATATAATTATATATATCTTTATTATATATTAAAAAGAAAAAGAAATAAAAAAATCAAAAAAATATAAAAAGAAAATAAATATATAAATATATTTAAATTAAAAGTGAATAAAAAAGAATTATTTTATTAAAACTCACACACACCTTTATCGAAATTGTGCATACATATACATACATATTATTTACTTATAAATAATATACCTTGCTACCGCATACTGCTTCCTATGTTCGACCCCTACTTGCTTGTCCACTATATACGTTTTTGTAGGGTAGAATAAATTTTGATCCACTTCTTTGCTTTCATTAATTGGTTGATCTATTTTATGTGGGTTGATTGTTGGATTGGCTTGGGATCTTAGTGAGAGGTCACTTCGACGACTTCGCTCATGTCATGTGTGGAGCATGACACTCTCCACTCTGATCTCTGGGCCTTTTCAGTCCTTATCTTTGTAGAAGAAGGATGCAGATTGAGGTGAAGTCATAGATGGAGAAACGAAAAAGAAAGGGAGATGGGTGCGTGTGATTCATGTGTACAATGCAAATGCGTTGGGGTGACGAAACAATGGTGAACATATATGTAATGTTGTGTATAAAATGTACAAAATGGAATCAAACGAAGAAAGGGGAGAAGTGAAGAATACCTAGAGGTGAGGAAGACAATGAAGCAGAATGAATTTCCTCGGAATAGGAGCTTTAAAGCTCCTGGGTTGTTGCTCAAAACCACGACAAGTTCGAGCTCAAGCAATGTCTCTATATGAGGCTACGACTTGACTATTATACCAAGGATCACGTTGGCGATGAATCCCCCTTCTTCGCACAAGATCTCTCACTCTATCTATCACTTAAAGAGGGACAATACTCAAGGAAGGCAACACACATGGACATATGGCGCAAAATTACCGAGGTGGAAAGGTATTTAAAGAGGAGAAGGAAGCTCCAGACAGTTGTCGTCAAAGACTCAACTACCTCTTGTTGACTAGTGGTTGGAGTAGAGTAAGAGTTAGGGCTAGGGAGTGCATGAGAGAGGTTGTGGTAACGACATGGAGTTGGAATAATGTCGAAAGGAGGTGTGGGGGCATAAAAAAAATTGATCAGAGATCAACAGTTAGCACGTTGAATGTCTCTGGAAGGGGCAAGTTGGAGGAGGAAGATAAAGCATGGCTATTGTATCTAGGGATTCAAAAATTGGGGAAAGGGGAGCTTAAGTGAGTATGATGACTCTGATCAAGATTGATCAGGAGGTTGAGACTGGAGCAGGAAGGGATGGCTGAGATCCAATCATCAAGAATGATCTAATGGTAGAGAGAGGATGCGTGTATTAAAGAGAAGCAGGTTAGGTGTCAAAGCCTGATTGGGCCATGTGGCACAATTTAAAAAAAAATAAAGCCAAAAAAATTCTTATTAAAAAAATAAGAAATACGTAAAAGCTTCAAATTAAAAAGTATTCAACATGAAAGTTGTACATCTTGTCAAGATCTACAAATTTCATGGAGAACCTAAAGTCAAAATACCAAATATGTATAATCTAATGTTCTTGTAAGTATTTTCAAGTCATTAAAAATACTTATTTTAATTTATTTTGTTATATTTTTTGCATTATTTTTTGATTTATGAATAAAGTCAAAAAATAAATTAAAATATATGTACATTGTTAAACTAATTTTTATGAGGTTTTTAATATAAGAAAGCATATAAAATAAGGGCACAATATTAAGTTTATTTATATACAATAATCAAGGTTAATTATTTACAAGGGGTTAATTGTTAATGTTAGTGAATTAATTCTAAATGTTAGTAAATTGTCTAAGTAAGAGGAATAATAGATACATAACATGATGAAAAATCATGTATTTATCACTCCCTATACTTAAACCTCGCTTGTCCGTGAACAAATAAAGAATGAACAAGTTGGATTAATCCCTTACTAATGAACAATTTGGATTAATCCCTCACTGTGCATGTGAATGTATAAGACTTGATTCATTCAGAACTCCCGATTTTACTGATCCTAAAATTGTGAGATGAACCCAATTTTAGTTAAAAGAAACATAATTTCCCTAATTATCTGACTCTCTGTGTATACATATAAAGTAAGGACATGGCAATTAGTGTTGACTATAATTATAAGTGTCGAGTCGAATCATCACCCATGGTTCCATTCCAAGAGACTCTTTTAAAGACCCTATCCTCAACACTTGGTAATAAATCATTTATTTCATCAAATCGACAGTCTAGTTAGTTGTTAGACTTAAAGGTGAATATGGAAGGCCAGTTGATGAATGTTTGATTTGCGTATTTTCTTCTCTCCCTCTCATTGGAACAAGCATCCTCTTGAGTACCTTATTAACAAAACTCATGTATTTTTGGTGTTGATCAATATGTCCATCAAGAGAGCGATGATTCGTCTTCACTTGTTTTTCTAGAAATACAGCGGGGTGTGTCTTTTGTTAGTATATATCATAACTCCAACACTAGACTTGTATCACTATATGATGCAGAGCCCTTTTTTGGTGCTAGCCTGACTCATGAAAGCCTAAGATTTTCATCCAAGTGGACACTTTGGGAGTGCTCGCCTTGGTGGTAGCTCTTTGTAAATGACTTTCTAATGTATGAGATTTTCAATAGAATATTTCTCTTCTTTATGGCTAGCTTCTCTGCTTTTACCAAGATTGACACACATTGATCAATATTATTTTTAATTTCATCACACCTTGGCACTTAGGTATATATCAAGAGATCAGTACAAGAACTTCTTCTCATACTGGCTGAAGTTTCTGACTCTCAGGTTTCATGTAGCCTTCATTGATTTTATCCCATCCTCGAGCATCATAAAATCAGGTCCAAACTCAAATCCCCCATCCCATTTCTTCAAGTGAAACCTCAACTCAACACATCATAACTGCAGTCGTGCATGTGAGGTGCTGGTCATATTCTTTAAGGTAGAGACTAAACATACAATATAACATGTATATTTTTCAGACTAGGAAAGTGTGAATTATTAAGTCAAGGACCTTAACAACTAAGGTTGGTTAACTTTGAATTAAGGACTGCATAAACCAAGTCTTCTGAACTCTTTAAGCCTTGTGCGAATGTGTAGGTGTTAGGGATACATCCCATTTATTAGTTAGTGTTAATTTTTTATTTTAATTTTTAGTTAATTTTTTAATTACTTTTTTCCAAATAATTTTGTAAGTATATACAAAACACAGTGTTAAAATAATGTGTACCATTTTCAAAACAATTTGCAAAATATTTGTACAAACCATGTCGAATAGATAATCATTTTTCAAGCATTTTACAAATCATTTTTACAGAACAGTTTCAAATCCCCATAAGTATAGCCCATAATATGTAAAACAAGTGAAAGTACGAGCTATGTATAAACTATATATGCATTGTATATGTCCAACCCCATACTTAGCTTGTGCTATGTCCTCATGGCACATAGTGAAATTAAAAACATAGCTCGTACTAAGCATAAAGAGGAAGAAAAGTACAAGGAGAGAAACTGGTACGACTTAGGATTTAAATAGATTAAGTGTAGGACATAAGAACTAAGGAACATGGTAAAAAGAATATAAGAGAACAACATGGATAACCAAGACTCAACTCCCTTATACTTAGGCTAGAAATAACCTGAGTATAAAGAAGGTATGGACAAAGAAAAGGGTCCGAGTCAAAAACTCAAGAGACTAAAAAGAATGCATAGAAAGGAGGTTAGGTTTCCTCTAACTTAGGCTTTAAATAGTCTAAGTAAGGAGTGATTATCTGCAGAAGAGAGCATCTAACTCTAAAAGAATGAGTAAATAAAGTGTGGAGTTAGTGTCAACAAGAAAGAATAGGTGAATATGCTCAGATGCTGAATCACTATGTTGCATCTTCATAAATAGTGGTCTGAAGTATCTACAATGTACTTGCTTTGGACTAACTGTTCTTTTGATTCAATAAGATGCTTCAACATTGCCCCATTAACTAAGAAAGAATGTCCACCATCTATGAGATTAGCTATTTCTATAGTTCTATTGATGTGCACATCCTTCACTATATACACCATCTATGAGATTAGATATCTCTATACTTCCATTGATGTGCACATCCTTCACTATGTAGGGACCCACCCATTTAGACTTAAGTTTCATGTGGAAAATATTTAACTTGGTGTTAAACAACCATAAATTTTATCCCGCGATAAAGTTCTTGTACCTAATGTGTTGATCATGCCACTTCTTAACCTTATCCTTATAGATCAAACTGCTATCATATGCTTGGTTTCTAATTTCCACAAGCTCATTCAACTTAAGGTCATGACAAAGCTTCCCTAGGTGACAACTCCAATTCACTTGTTTAATTGCCCATTGTGATTTGTGAATTAGCTTCAAAGGAAAATGGCATGGCTTACCATAGATCATCTTGAAGGGTGAAGTATAGAGTGGAGTCTTGTAAGTCGTCAAATAGTTCCACTGAATTTGGTCCAATAGCTGGGACCAGTTCTTCGTATCGAGATGAACTAACTTTTGAAGAATGCTCTTCACCTCTCTATTAGAAACCTCTTCCATGTTGTTCGACTATGGGTGGTAAAGACTAGTAACTCTGTTCTCAAATCCATAGTCCTTAGCTAATGAACTCATATCATGGTTCTCAAAGTATTTCCCCAATCAGAAATCAGAACTTTTGAAACCCCGAACCTAGCAATGATGTAGTCCTTCACAAACTTACAGATAGTCTTGCTGTCTGCGACTCGAATTGGGATAGGCTCTTCCTACCTAGACAAGTAATCAACCACCAACAAGATGTACTCGTATCCTTGGTTATCGGGAAAGGGACCCGTAAATTCTATGCCCCATGCATCAAAAATGTGACGTAAAACCACCGGTTGCATGGGCATCTCATCTCATCTCTGTAACCATCTGTCCCTCCCATCCAGTTACAGATCGAACATGACCGTACAAAATCAATGGCATCTCTAAATAAGATCGGCCAGTACAGTCCACATTGGAGTACCTTGTGTGTGGTTCTCTTTCTTGAGTGGTGTCCTCTAGCCTCAAGAGAACAACAGTATGTGAGGACACTATGGTATTCCTCCTGAGGAATACATCTTCTCTAGATACAATCTGATCCTTCAAAGAAAAGAAATGGATCCTCCCCTTGACATCTCCTTAAATCTGACTTCAGTCTATCAATACAACTTCTATTCCAACCATGGGGAATCTGCTTGGAGACATGGTAATTCACCATGTTGGCATACCACATAAGTGAGTCAATAATGCAAATTGACTCGTCTGGAAAAGTTTCTCTAACTTCTCAGTACCAGGGGAATCCTTCAACTCTAGTCGAGAAAGGTAATCAGCCACAACATTCTTCACTCCAGGTTTATCCTTTATCTCTAAATCAAACTCCAAGAGTAGCAAAATCCCCCTAAGAAGATGTACCTTCACATCCTTCTTTTCTTGTAAGTACCTCATGGATGTATGATTAGTGAAGATTGTCACTTTGGATCCCAAAACATAAGACTTGAACTTATCGAGGGCTCAAACTACCATGAGCATTTCCTTTTTGGTCACCATATATATATATTTTTGTGCTGGATCAAAAGCTTTACTCACGTAGTGAATAGCGAACATAATCCCTTCTCGCCTCTGACCTAAAACACTTATATCAAAATCCGATACACCAGTCATGATCTCAAAGGATAGAGACCAATTAGGAGCTTGTAGGATCGATGAGACAAATTTTCCTATTTAAAAGCTTAAAGGCATCAAGACACTTGAGATCTACAATGAACTTAATGTCTTTTCCTAAGAACTCAGTCAATTGGTGTGCAATCTTTGAAAAAACCTGAATTAATCTTCCATAAAATCCCACATGCCTTAAGAATGACCTCACTAACTTCACATTGTGGATTGAAGTTTCTTGATTACATCCACCTTGGTAGGTCAATCTCAATTCCCTTTTTGGAGATGATGTTCCCTACACGATACCCTATGTAACCATGATATGGCTTTTTTCCCAGGAGAGTACCAAATTGACATACCTGCACCTTTGAAGAAGTTGGTCTAAGTGTGCTAAACATGCATCAAATATATAACCATGGATCGAGAAATCATCCATGAAGACCTAAAGGAGATCTCCGACCATATCAGCAAATACAATGATCATGCACCACTCAAATGTGACTGGAGCATTATAATGACCGAATGTCATGTTTCTGAATGCGTATGTTCCAACTATACAAGTGAATGTGATCTTTGTCTTGATCCTCAGGGGTGATGGATACCTAATTACAACATGAGTACCTATTAAGAAAACATAAGAAGCGTTTCCCTACTAGTCTCTCCAAAGTATGATCAATGAAAGATAAGGGAAAGTGATCTTTCTTGGTCGTGACATTCAAGTGTCTGTAGTTGACACAGACAAGCCATGACGTGGGTAGACATGTCGCAATCTCAACCCTCTTCGTTGGTGACCATCTAAATTCCTAACTTCTTCGGAACAACATAAAGTGGGGCCACTGTTGAATATATGATTCATCACTCTAATTATAAGAAGATAGAGCTCCGTCCTGAGAAATAAGGTTCTTTAATTTGTTAATATCATAAAATTAACTTTCATGCACTTGTAAATAATTTGCATAAATTAACATTCATTTCTGCATTCATATACATCTACATATTCTCACCTAACTTCACTCATTTTTAGTTAATTCATGGTAACTCCAATTGACATGAAGTCAGCTTCATTGTGTACATATTACTAGCCTTAATCAAAGAAAAATCATAGAAAATACAAACTCGTATATATTTAAAATAAACCCAAACCCTAATTTAAGGATAAAAAACCACAAATGCTGATATCTCTCTGATACAATGTACAAATAAAATCTATTTACTTTTGAATTAATATACATTCAATTATCTACAAATAAAGACCAAATTCAAAAGAATCAAAATTCATTTGTGAAAATTAGGTTTTAGGACCTAATCGTGCATTATACATTTTTGTTGTTTTTAACCAATCATTTCATGTGCATATTTCACTCATTTTGATTATTTGCTTTTTAATTCTTTATTTTATTCATTATTTTAACATATTTCATAAAAATAAAAAAAAATAAAATCAAAGAAAAAGATAAGTTCTGACCTAAGCTGATTGACCTGATCCACCTATATATATTTCACTTCCCTAATGTATTTTAAAATTTACTCAATCAATAAAAATCTAAAAAATTGCTATTTTAGTCTAGTGTATTATTTCAAATCATGTTTGATTTTTGAATGCATTATTTATATACAAAAAATCAAATAAAAATTACAAAGTTATAAAAAATGATATTTTATGTATATAAAATATCACCAAAGAAATCATATCTTGCACAACTCATTTCATTTGCATATGAGTCCTTCATGCACATCGTAGATAGCATTTAGATGCACATTTTTCATGTTGGTCATTTTTACATTTGATTTCATTAGCTATTTTAATTTGTTTATTCATTCATTTTAAGTCTTGATCATCATTTCTTGGTCAAAATCTGCCACGAAGCTCACTCCCAATGGAGCCACCTGGCTTCTGGTCAACCCTCCCTCATCTATTCTCTATCCCCATGTGTTATGTACGTGGTTGACATCAGCACAACCTATCCCCCTTCTCTCCTCACGTGCTATGCACATCCTTTCCCTTTTACCCTCATAACATGCCTAGCACGCGACCTTCTCTCTCTCGACTGTCGCCGCCTTAAGCACGTGTTCCTCTGCTCCCGGCTGCACCATCTTGTGCCGCCAAACATCCATCTCCAACATCCCCTTCCCCTATCCTCTCCAATGCCCTAATCACCGCTCCTTTATCTCGTACCAATGGTCGAACCCCACTCCGATTAGCACCTTCTCCCAATGGTCGGTGACCCACCAGCCTTATCCTCTTCTCCAGCAAAACAAACCCTCAATGAACTCTATCCCATCCTCTCACTGCCTCTCCTGCTGCCCTAGCCCATCTCCAACTATTGCCCATCGTCTGCAATGATCACCTTAATCCCTTCTCCAACCACTTGCTCTTCCTTATCTCTTCATCTTCCTATCCCCATATTCTGATCAACTCTAGTCACCAAACCCAAACAGACTTTATCCTAATAGACTTCATCCTCCAAACCTTATCCTTTCAATTGATATCCATCTCCTTTACGCCTCTAACCCCCTTCATCACCGCTAACAGATCGAATATAACCACATTCATCCTGTAGCCTACGTCTCTCCATCTCTCTCTACTTAAGCCCAAAACCGCTCCTATCATTCGCATCCTCCATATCTTCTGAGAAAGGGAGAGAGAGCTCCATGGGAGGGTGGTGATAGGACCCCCTCTTCATCAGTGAAGATCTCATCCCATGACGAGAACCATGACGATTCATCGCTGTGCTACTACACTTAATCAGGTAGCTCAGCTCCCGCCACCTCCGCCACAGCGATCAAACGAGAACAGAAGTCGAGCTTCGCTCCTCCATCTTAGGTAAATCCCCATTCACTTCCTCCTTATTCATCTCTTCCTTCTTCGTTCTGCCCCTTTCTTCTTTCGTCCTCCGCTCCTCTCACTCCACTACCGACAACCGTCGCTCGCACCTCTCCTCCTCTCCATCTCCACACCTTATTGACACCGCCTCACCACCACCATCTTCTTCCTCACAGCAACACGAGGAGCATCTCCAGACATCATAAGAACAAAAACTCCTATGACGTGTAAATACCTTAGGATTAAGATCTCATCAAATCTCAGCCGTACAATTTCACCCAAATTAGAGTTGTGGGATAGATCCATCATCGAATGCCCCAGGTCTTCTAGAAGATTAATATCTGAGCCTATTCCCTCAGCCTCTCCCTAAGCTGACATATGACACCATATGGAGGGGAGCGATCGACCCAAGCCCATCGACTTCGCCCCACCATGTGCATCTCATGTACGATGGGAACAATTATTCCCCAACCCCACCACCTTTTAAAAATTACGAAGAACCCCAAGGGTCACCTGCAGTACACACACCTTGGGTAAATTGTACAAAATCCCTCAACCTTCTAGAAATTGCACAACTTCCACCGCTGGGGTAAATATCACAGGTGTCCAACAACTTCGATAAATTGCATATATTCCCCTCTAGAAGGTCCAATCTGCAAGGTTTTAATTATTTTTATAACTATTTAGTCCATGAAACTTCAATTGCCCATATCTTGCACATTTGTCATCATATTTTTTGATCTTAGTGTACTTTTTAAGCTTATTCTACCCTCTTTCATCTAAAATACCGAGACTTTTATTTTGAGATGTTATTTGACAACTGTTGAATTGAGGAGGTTATTCAGTTTCATTGTGTATTTACTCTCTTATTTTAATTCTCTTAGTAAATTAATTTCTCATAAATTTATGGAATTTGGGAAATTGATTGATCACACAGTTCTGTAATTTTTCCTGAGATTGAATAACGGGGAAGGGTTCACGCTATCTTGGCCTGGTTATTTGCTTGGCTTGTCTTGGTTTGACTTGCTCTGCATTTATCATCACTTTACATCATTTTACCATATTATTACATCATCTAAAATTCACAAAAATAACACATTTATTTATTTCTTGTCCCACTCAATGTAGCATCATTTTCTCTTGCATTAATTGAAAATTATTTGTAAAAACATGCATTATATTTCCTTTGATTAATTAACTACATTTTTTGAATTTCTAAAACCCATAAAAATCTATAAAGGTAGAAAAACATCAAAAACAGTTCTTCTCCTTTCAAAACTATTTTCTAAATCATTTAGAGATTAATTCAGAACCCTCATATTACCTTCCTGAGTTCGACCTTGGCACTTACCCAAGTAAAATAAATAACTTGATCAAATTGAGACTTTATTCTCTATATCATTTTCTGATGTGGTCTTTTTATATATGATTCCTAATTGCCCGACAACAACTTCGATAGTCATTATCATTAATTAAATAGGGTAGTTCAGAGGGGAGTTGCTAAACTTTATTTACTAATTAAAATCGGATAAAAAATGAACATCATTGATTATGGGAGAGCAACCCTATCCTTGTGCACAGGTACTGTTGAAGAGGACTTTGGCAAGGGTCTAAAATAATCCTCACTCAAGCAAAGCGAATATAACATGTCACTAAGGTGACAACTCATGAAAGCCCTATTCAATCAACAAGTACCTGCATCACAATGAATGAATCAATTAAATCCACAAATTTGCGAGTCACTATATATTTTTAACTCTACAAAAATAAATGTATATCATGTAAGCATGTAGTGTCGAACCATAGAGAGCAAACTAAGTAGCCTATGATTATTGCTAATCAATGGTATTATGTACATACTTGTCTTTTTGTTTTTATGTGGGTTTTTAAATATATATATATTACTTTGAGTAAATATATAGATATAATATATATAAATATAAATAATTTACATAGATATATACTAATATATAAATAGATATAGATATGTATATATATAGTTAAAGAGGACAATCAAATATAGATAATAATTCTTTTTTGGGGTTTTAAAATTTTAAGGTTTTCATTTCATAATTGTTAGTCTCTTTTTAATTTTTTAAAATGAATAATTAATATATAATATAGTATATAATAATATAGGATATATAGTATATATATGTATACATAGCTATATAGAGTATATAATACATAAATATAGACATAAATAGCTTTAAAATACGGGAATTTTTTTTGTATTTTCGTATTTTTTAATATTATTATTATTCTAGTATTTTATATATTTTTATGGGTTTATAAATAATAGAAAAAGGCAAAACAAGGACTTTTCCATCCAACAAAATGGTTTTTTGATTTAAAAATATTAAATGAGCCTCAAAATATTCAAAATCATTTTAAATAGATAATATATATAATAAAAAATGACATGACAAAAATTAATGTTTTTTGGTTTTTAAAATAATTTTGTGATTTTTACGAGTTTTTGATTTTTTTTCTCAATTTTTATGTTTTCTTTTTATTTTTTTATGTGATTTTTGGTCTGGAGTGAAAACATAAAATTATATATACAAAATAGTTTTTTTTGGAATTTTTAAAGATGTTTTAGTATTTTTTGTGATTTTAAAGTTAAATAGAGAAATTTAAGTCACTATTCGAATTTAAATGGATAAATGCCTTAAATCCAAATTTAAAATTATAGCAATTAAATACATCATCCAAGGCATACATGATATTTTTTGCAAAATAAAAATCATATAGGGGTATTTTTGACAAATATCCCAATAAAATACAATACATTAACTGACAAGGACTAAACTATAATTAAAATAAAAGTTCCATTCATTTCCGAGCCCTCCATACAAAAGCCAAGGGCATACGTTTATTTTTTGCACAAATACAAAAACATCACATGCCTGGGAGGGGCATAAATGGCAATTTACAAAGCTTTTGGTCCTTTATGCAATTTATCCACAAAAATATATGTTGATTACACAATTTCTTAGTTTAAATATAAATGAAGAGAACCAGAGGGTATGCATGCAAAATACCCAACCTCACATGGTACCCCACGTGAGGTGAGCTGACACGGACATTTAGGCAAATACACTACACATCTGGGGCTTTATTGCAATTTATTCTACATATTTTACACTCCAAATAATATTTATTATACTAAAAACAAAATAAAAAAGGCTGTGGGGGTTCTTTGGAATTTACCCTTATTGTGCACGAAGTAGCGGTTCATATCGAATCACTGAACCACATCCAATGGTAGAGGCACACTTCATTTTGATTCGAACCCAACGTTCTTGATTAGAATGGGGGTGCAGTCATGGGTCTGACGGTATCTGCTACTCGAGGGCCTGTACATAGTACACATGCAGGATCGCCGGCTGCTGCTGACTCAGCTAAGGATGATCAAGGTGATGGTTTGTCCTTCTTCTTAACAGGAGTCTCTGACGATGGTGTCGCCCTATGACATGAACTAATGGTGCTCACCAGCATCTCCAACTGCTTGGTGATTTGGTCTAGCTTATCCAAATGTTGCGTCCTTTGTTTCATTACAATGAGCTTTTTAAGATCCCGTGATCGCTTATCAATAATGTCAACCTTAGAAAGATGGTTCCCAATGATACTAAAGTTGGAGATCTCATCTTTCTCTACCTCACGGTATGCTACCATATGGATTGGATTGTGGAGGGTGAGACTATCTTTGATAAGCATGTTTTGAAGATAGGGCAGCCTCTCCCTCGGCCATTTCTTCAAATATTTGCCATACCACGTCTTCATTTTTATTAAATTGGGATCCCCGCAGGAAGTGTCGACTAATCTCTGACTCTCTACATTCATGACCCCGAAGAAGTGTTGGACCAAACTCATCCTTGGTATGCCATGCTGGGGGCACTTCTCCTGCAGCTCAATGAATCGCTCCCACACTTCATGGATTGACACACGAGTAGCTTAGTGAAGTTGTTGATCCTGGCTCGCATCTGGTTGAGCCGAGTAAAATAATGAAGATTTGAGTTCCTCGCAGGTTGTCACGACCTTTCCCAAATGATTGACCTAGTACAGGACCTTGTCCTGTAAGCTGAAGGGGAACGCAGTCATCTTGACTACACCTAACGAATTGTTAGGGTAGTAGGTAGTTCTGTAGATGCGAGTGAACTGCTGCAAATGAATGTAGGGCTCCTCATTGGCGTTCCCACGAAATTATGGTAGGAGCGCAAGGAAATGAGGCTTGAGCTCGAAGTGAGCATGGACCGGAAGGATGCGAATTCACTCGGTCATCTGGCTATCTCCAAGATTATATATCTCCTTTAGTCAGCTTTTGGTTCCTATTCTCGAGTTCTCTTCTTCTGGTTCATCACATGGTCCACCTCCATCTCCTCCTCATGCTGGTATGTTCCTCATGTCATTCAACATGTCTTAAAAGGGAGTCTGCACAAGGGCATGTTCCATCAGTGCTGCTGAATGGCCTGGATCGAGGCATGCAACTGAGCATTTAGTTGATTCTGGTCAGGCGCCTAGCCCTGCTCTGATTGGATGAGGCTGCTGCCCCATGCACTTTCCCTGGGAAGCCATTTCTTGATCTGAATCTGATGAGATGAACTCTTTATTAGGATCCATGACTAGGACTGGCATCTATCTGCAATGTAAGAGAATCTCAATCAGACCACTTGAATTTGAATGCTAGCTGATGTGATGAATATGAGATTAGGATCAATCCTAAATGTTCATGAGTTTAGAAAAATATGTAGACTAAAATCGACCTCCATTCACAACAGGCGATAGTGGGACAAGAATGGTCCTGATTTATTTAAGAAAGCGGAAAGATAACGAGGAGTCTGGAGATCAGTTCGTAAGGTCCGAGTCGGATTCTAGGGAATCGCCTCGTATTATCGACGATACTGAGTCCATGGAGTTGATGTGGGTGTCGACGGAGTCTCGACGAAACCATCCATGGATCGACATCGTGAAGTAAGAGAAGATCGATGCATTACAAAGTATATCGTGGTTAACGATGAATAAAAAGGAGTATACAACAATAGAAGGGCTCGAAATGAGCAGAGGGTCAAAGAGAAGATACACATGGAAAAATTTGTGCAAGTGCATGGGACTTGATCTTTGAACCTTAATCTGGATCCATAAAAACACAATACAAAATTGGGTTCACAACTCAACACAATGTGAAGCCGTAAAGTATCGACTATTTTTATCTTTTCATTTTTATAGTTGTTATTTCAGGCATAAATGGTAACAAAACCTTAGCACGCTAACCCTATAGGAGCAAGAGTACTGAAAAAAGTATCTCGTACTTGTCCTCCTCCTTTGTAACTTGTAGTATGCACTTTTTGAGTTCTTGTAACCCTTCTTAGATCCCTACTCATCCAAAGAAATAAAGGGAGGAAGCTGATAGGCGAAACCACTACTTCGAACCTTGCTAACAACGGAATCACCTCTGAGCATGCAAGGACCTACTTGGCCGCAAACCTATGAGAAATACACACCGTGAGGGCATGGCCTAAGCTCAGTACTTCGGACCAAGTCGATGTTCCACACAAGGCAGGAACACCATCGATGACAGGGCCCCACTTGGTCACATATAATAGAAGAGACATTACTTCAGAAATCCAGGCGATACACAAGGTAGTTACAGACTTGGTTTTTGGCTCTATTCCTTTGTGGGTCGTGCCTCGCTCATTGGAGGGGTTTTGATCCTCTCCTAAGGTACCTGACAATAATGAGGGCTTTAAGGACCCAAAGAAATAAAGTCCATTATGGATTTTTATTAAGGTCAAAGTTTATTTAGCAGCCTATGGTTTTAGATTTTTTGGTTTTCACTTTTTTGGATATATTGCATTCAAGAGCATAATGATTTTGTAGATTCTCATTTAAGTTCTAGGTGCAAACAGAGGGATATAGCGAAAAACCCATGCAAGTTGATTCGATGATGAAAATATCATCATTGAATCTAATGATGCATGTTGAGTTAGAGGATTTATAGTGCTTCTCAACTCTCTCCATGTGGTATGCAAAACATAATTTTTAATCCTATTGTTGAGAGACACCTCAACATTGTCCTACTCACAGTTGTATAGATCATTCTGTCCATATCGTTCATTCTTTCTGTCTAATAACCCCATCTTCATCTCATGATTACGCTATAATTAGGGTGCACTTTACTCTAAGTATAGGGGGTGTAAGATTTTTTATTATTCTTTTGATTCTGTTTACCTCTGTTTTGCTGCCTATACTTAGGAATATTTTACCCTAAGTATAGGGGAGGTAATATTTGTACATCCTATCATTCGGTAGTCTCCTTGTGTACAATCTTCTATACTTAGGATTACTAGATCCTAAGTTGGGGACACCGACATCTATTCATCATATTCTTTTATTCGTCGTTGTAGCATATCATTCTTTTCACTTCCCAATACTAAGCACGAGTTATGTTATTCTTCATCGCTTTCTGATCACTATGAGGACATGGTTCGAGCTAAGTATAGGGGGTGTCGTATATATTGTTTATATACTTTATCCATAACTCGTACTTTCGTATTTTTAATATAGCTAAAATATGTATAAATACTTGTAAAATTTTAAAAAAACTAATAAAAAAGATGCAAATATTTCCTCAATTTTCTTTTTTGTATATACTGATTAATAAGTCAGGTTAAAATATTTTGAAAAATATTTTGAAAATAGTTTGAAAACCTATTTAACCTATTTGAAAAATGTTTGAAAAATATTTTCAACCTTTGTAAAAATATTTTGGCTTGTAAATTTTTTTTGTTTCTTTGTGTGAAATAAATTTTTTTGTAAAACTATTTGCAAATGTCTTGAAAATGGTTGGAAAATTATTTTGAAAAAAATCTATATATGCTGTTTGAAAATGTTTGCAAAATAGTTTTCAAATGTTTTTAAATGTTTGTAAAATTGTTTGAAAATTTGTTTTGGAGTATAGTCTTCAAAAATATTTGTAAAATTATTTTCAAATAAGTTTGAGGAATATATGCATCACATACAAGAAAAAAAAGGAAAAATCCCAAATGTATGTATATACCTATATAAATTACTCAAGTTGTAAATCTTTTTACCTGATTCTTTTATATATGACTCACTCCTGTGTAAATATGTGTATCTCATCCCTAACCATTATTTAAAAAAATTGTATATACATGTACTAACCCTTTTTCATTTAAGAAACTACAAAACCCAAAAGTCTATAAAAATGCTTTTTGCATTTGCATCATTTTTCAAAAAAAAATTATAAAAAGTTCAAAATTAGAAAATTATTTCACCAAAAGATTTTGCTTTCTTTTCTTTGCATTGTACATATTTTCTTGCATTTGCATGTGCATTTTTCAGGATAATTTTGACATTTAAACTAAGTCTGGAATAAAATTGAAGAATGGAGCTTAGTTGGACCTTAAGCCACTTAATTTCAGAGGAACCTTATAAGAATTGGAGTTAAGACTTTTCAGGTCCTAGAGACTTAGTTCTTTGAGTCCATAAGACTATGTTCACATGTCATTTTGATTAGTCTAAGTAGAATATTTAACAATACACGCATGACTCTTTCAGACCATGGCTTACCTTGGACAAGCACCCTACACGTAGCTCTTCATGGAGGAGGTAATGAGGGAGCAACATCTTTTAGCTCGGGGTAGCATACGAGGGTATTACATCTAGGCGGAACCTCTCGTCCTCCTATAGGGAGGGAAGTGCGTCTCAACCTGGTCTGGCGATGTTGAGGTCTAAAGACAGGATGCTGTGGGGTTGCAATAATGCTTCAAAAGAGGGATAGTCTACTAGCTCAAGAGGGAAAACTCCTTATGTACATGCTACACCTTGTATATATTTTAAAAAAATGCAGAATCTCCAAAAGTGGACAAGCCTGATTGAAAAGTAAAATGCCTTCCAGAGTGTATATACAAGTAAAAAAAGTGAAATATAGCTCATCATCTCAAAAGTAGCAAAGAATCAGCCTTTCTCAATAAGGTAACCCTAGTCCCCCGGTCTAGCAACTCTTTCTTCGAGGAGCAGGGATATTCCCTTCTAAGTTCAAGTGCAACCACCTCAAGAAGAGGGGATGGAGAAAAGAATGTACGGTAACCAGTGTAGCTATCTATCCTTGGATGCATGACCACTATAGCCAAGTCAGCCGCTGCAAGCTTACAACCATTTGACTTTGAAACTCTTATTCTTTTTTTATTTATTCTTTTATTTGATTATAAAAAGTATTAAAAATGAATATTTAACAATTGCATGCAAAATGGTAATTTCATGAAATTAGTGGGTATTTACAGGTATTTGACTAAGGAAATAAAGCTAAAATAAAAGAATAAAGGCGATGACTCGTGGATTCATCACCTATCTACATGGTGGTGTGCATTTGACAAAATCACCCTAAACAATAGCCGATATTAGTTGTGAAGAACCATATGTTAATTATCTAGAAATGCGACCAATGTTCCCATCTTCGATACCACTCGGTGCCCACCACAACGGGTCCTTCCAACACTGTATGTGACCTCTATCGGCACACGGTCTTAAGTATAAATAATTAACAATTGTTAATTTGACTAGATCCAAACATAAGAGACTATAGGCACATAATTCTTATTAGGGTTCTGACCTAATTACTGATTCAAGCAAGCTAAAGTCTAGGGGCTCCATGCAAACATAAAACAAATGAAAAGAGAGGTCGAAAACTCAAAACATCAAGAAACAAAATAAAACAATGCGGTGGAAACATGAGAAAACACGACGAGGCCCCCAGGTGAACAATCATCTGGGTAATTGACCTCGTGAGATGGAGTAGTGTCCAAGTCCTTAATCATTAAAAGTTAATAATGAATGAATGAATAAATCTCTCTCTCTCTCTCCAAAATAAAAGAAAAATATAGAATAATTGTTCTCCTTGCTATGCTTGCTGCCTCTCCAACTGGTCCTTCACCGGTGAAGGACCAATCTCCACCTTGCTTGGTTGCATCGCCATCCTAAGAGGTCATCCTCGTGTAGCGGGCCCTCGTAACAAACACAACAAAGAGATTCATTAGCACAATGAATCAATTAGTGTGTAAAATATGAAATGAGGTATATACAAGCAAGAGATAGAAAATAAATGAATCGATTAATTACATACAAAGTAATGAATAAATAAATCAATAAATAAAAGAAAAATAAGTACAAATTAGGCTACACTACATTGCTCCCCGGCAACAACACCATTTTATGAAGAGGACTTTGGCGAGGGTCTAAATAATCCTCACTCAAGCAAAGCAAAGATAACATGTCGCTGAGGCGACCGCTCATGAAAGCCCAATTCAATCAACAAGTACCCACAATACAATGAATGAATCAATCAAATCCCAAAATTTATGATTCACTATTTATTTTTAACTCTACATTAATAAATGTATAGCATGTAAGCATGTAGAGGTCGAACCACAAAGAGAAGCTGGGTAGCCTATGATTATTACTAATCAATGGTATTATGTACAAACTTGTCTTTTTGCTTTTATGTGGGTTTTTAATTTATATATATATTTATATTATTTTAAATATTTATATAGATAATATATATAATATATCTAGATATATAGTAATATATAGATAAATATAAAGATATATATAGATCGATAAAGAGAATAATCAAATATACTTAGTTGTTCTTTTTTTAGGTTTTAAATTTTTAGGGTTTTTCATTTTGCAATTTTTTAGTCTATTTTTAATTTTTGTAAATAAAATAATTAATATATAATATAGTATATTTTATATAATACTACTGGGTATATACTATATGTATGTATACATAGCCATATATGGTATATAATAAATAAATATAGACATAAATAGATTAAAAATATGGGTAAAATATTTTTGTATTTTTTTACTAAAGTTTTTTTTATTTTTCAGATATTTTTACAAATTTTTATGGGTTTTGAAATAGTATAAACAAGCAAAATGGGAACTTTTCAATCCAACAAAATGGTTTTTGGATTTAAAAATATTAAAATGAGCCTCAAAATATCCAAAATCATTTTAAATAGATAATATATATTCAATAAATTTACCGGAATGTTTTAAGGTTTTTAAAATATTTTTTGTGATTTTTATGAGTTTTTGAGTATTTTGCAATTTTTATGTTTTCTTTTTATATTTTTATGCGTTTTTTGGCATGGAGAGAAAATATAACATTATACATATAATAGAATTTTTTTGGAATCTTTAAAGATGTTTTAATATTTTTTGTGATTTTCAAAGTTAAAATGGAAATTTAAACCATTGTTTGAATTTTAATGAATAGGTAAATACCTTAAAATCCAAATTAAAAATTATAGAAATTAAGTACATCATCCAAGGCATAAAGGATAATTTTTGCAAAACAAAGATCGAATAAGGGATTTTTTTAACAAAAATCCCAAGAAAATACAATTCATTTACTGGCAAGGACCAAAATGTAATTAAAATAAAATTTTCATTCATTTCTGAACCCTCCTTATAAAAGCTAGGGGCATACATGCAATTGTTATGAAATACAAAAATATTACGAGCATGGGAGGGACACAAATGCAAATTTACAAATGTTTTGGTCCTTTGTGCAATTTATCCAAAAAAATATACACTAATCACATAATTTTTTGTGCTAAATATATTTAAATAGAACTGGAGGGGTATGCATGCAAAATGCCCAACCTCACGTTGTACCACACGTGAGGTGAGCTGGCACGGATAGATTGGCGAATAAACTAAACATCTCAGGATTTATTGCAATTTATCCTACATATTTTACAATTTAAAGAATATTTATGGACTAAAACTAAAATAAAGAAGGCAGAGGGGGCTCTGTCGAATTTACCCTTATTGCGTGCGAAGTAGTGGCTAAAATCGAATGACTTAACCGCATCCAATGGTAGAGGCACACTTTGTTTCGATTCTGACCCAACAGTATGGATTAAAACTGGTGCATGCCCGTGGATCCGACGATATCTGCTGCTCAGGAAGAACATGTCTTCCCCCGACCTTCGATCGTTGTTATCTCTTTCCTCTAATGGTCCCATTGGGTGTTCTTTATCTCTACATTAATGGGAGGATTGCCCGCAGCCGTTGATGTGCTCTAGAAGGTCCACAACCCAATGATGGTGTCCTGGCATGTCAGAGAAGATGATGGACTTGGAGACCCTTGTCCAGGTTCGAAGATGACCTAGGAAGAGCTCGGACAAATTGTAAACTAGATAATCTACTTGATTAAAAATGAATCTATTTATGGAATTGAAATTGCATAGTAAAAATATACTTACAAATTAAAATATGTGCAACTCTTATACCTACTGGTGAGCAGGGAGCAAGGTGGCCATAGAAGCTCGCTGTGGATCCGCTCATCTACTCGCTCTGCCATCACCGAGCAAAGGGAAAGGCTCTCTATAACCACCCTTCGACACTCATACACAACGAATCATGAAGAAGCTCCTATAGGGATCAAGAAGAGAAGGAAGAGAGGAGGTTCTTATTTATAGACAAAGTGGTTACCCTTATTGACCGGTGATTTTGGATCAATCGGAGCTATGCACAAGATATCCAGGTTGTGGGTGAGGATCATGATTGATTTAAGTAGCGGTTAGCGTGAAGAATCGACAAAAAAGATGGAATAGATGACCATGAAAAATGGCGAAAAATCAGGGAACAGACAATCCTGGCAAGTCAG
Organism: Ottelia alismoides; assembly: GCA_037367405.1. NCBI lineage: Eukaryota > Viridiplantae > Streptophyta > Magnoliopsida > Alismatales > Hydrocharitaceae > Ottelia > Ottelia alismoides. The sequence goes on along the minus strand of JAZKJV010011719.1, from coordinate 758,602 downwards.
AACGCCATAGGAGCCAGTTGACCCAGGTCAACATTTCTCGCCATGTGATTGGTCCACAGAGAACCAAGTCACGACAAAATATGCATTTCATTAAAAATAAATGAATAAAAAATAGTAAATTATTTTATTAATTTTTGGGTATAAAATAAATTTCTTATGTAGTAGATTAATATGATTTTTATTTATTTTTACGAGGTTATTTATTACATGTTTACATGTATATTTGTCTATATTTTGTATATTTTATTTTTGTTTTGTATTTTTGTATTTATTATTTTATTCTAATGTTTTATATATTTAGAACTTATTTTTATGTGAACAAATATATTTTTGTTGTATTTTTCTGATGTACTTTGTATACTTAAATAAATAGGGGTATATATTATATAGGTATAAGTACATGTATTTCATCTATGTATTTATATAGGCTATTTATTTTTATATTTTCTTTATGATTTTATTCTATTCTAAATATGTACATATATTATAAATAATATTTACAATATTATGAAATATAAAATTGTAAAAATAATAAAGAATACATAAAATGAATATTTTAATCAGTTATAATATACAATAAGGGTCCAAAACCTAACTTTTGCACCTTAACTCCAAATTGGATGAAACCACATTCATTAAATAGATTATTAAAAGTTATCTACAATTAAAGAGGATTTTGGTGCATTTTGAGTTTTTATTTAGGAGATATGGGTATGGGAAGTTGAGATTTTGGATTATTATTTTCAGTATAAAATGTACATTGTGCATTATTTTTGTGTAAATTCAGTTTTATATTTTTCTATATATTATTATCTACAACTTTCATTTACAAAGTTTCTTTATTTGATAAAAAATAATAAAGAATAAAATGACCCCAAAAATACATTATTGATGAATAAAAGAATATGATTTTTTGTATTATTGGTCGTTATCTCCCCCTACTTTATTCCTTATCGGCCCAGTCATCGAGATGACTAGGTCTCGGTGTTTAGGGTCATAAAATACCTTTGGCATTTTATTTCCTTTACTTTTCTTTCATTATTATTTTATTTTGGCTTCAATCAATGTATTTTTTACAATAATTACGCAATAAATAATGGATGCTAATTTGTAGAAGATAATGGTATTTACATGCATTTGGCTAGGGTTTAAAGGCCAAAATGAAAGAACAAAGGTGATGAAATAAAGATTCATTAGGTACTTACCTCCAGACTTTGAGTGGGTGAGGACGTAGCCGTAAGATTAGAGCCCAAAACCCTTGACCTACGCCCTAAGTCTCCGGATACGACTCTTGCAAGTTTGAGAGCTGCTTGCACTCGCCTCCGACCATAGTCGACGTTTTGGGTGTGCCCGTCTACTATCTCCTTTAGGGTGTGATATAACCCGGCAACCCAGGCAGATCACTCCTTTGATTAAGAGGTAGTAGAACCACATCTAGGCTTTAGGGTGACACACTGTCTGTAAATGATTCAAAGATTATTTTATCACCAATTTAAAATTTAAAAAATAATTGATTGAACTTTCATGGGTCTTCACTGTGTGAAGTTGGTGATTTTTTGGGTTTGCATTATGTATTAAATTGCATGCTTTCAAAGGCCATTGCACTTGCACACACATATCATGGTTTATAAATTAGTTCACGTAAATTTTCAAAGGTGTCACCGTATTAGTATTCATGCCCACTTAGTGGGATGCAATTACATGACCGAATCCCGATCATATTCATATGTTCTTATTTCAAAAGAACCCTATCTTTAAGGCGGTTCTTCCCCAACCATCATATCCCTCACCCTCATTCCACCACCCCACTCCTTCTTCGATTGAATATACAAGATATTTACCGCTCGCAGAACTGAATGAATATTATATGGACACAGTGGAGCGAGCGAACTCGAAGATGGACGTGAGCATAATCGAATTTGATAGAGAAACATGATTCCCGATTATGATTGAGAATTCACTATTTGAACCATCCCCTATTCGGGATGACTCTCTTCCTAGGTACGTTCAGTTTTCCTTTGACCAAACATTCAATATTTAGATTCAAAGGAATAGGACTCATGACCAAGCCACTACCACTGAGAATGTCTATTACTCGGCTCAAGATTGCATGCCAGAGTCACGACATGATGAGTACGGTTACTCATCTTTGAGTCATGAGATGATAACAAATGACATAGCTCGGATTAATCAAAGAGCTGATGTATTGTCTAACCAACACGATAATGTCATTCAAATGGTTAAAAATATGATGGAGGACCAGGGAGAAGTGATGCAACAATAAAGCAAACCTGAGAGAAATCATGTGCAAATTTTTAAAGCACAGAACACGGGAATATGTCTAGTCCACCGACTTTAATAAAAATACCGACAAATGAAAAAAAGGCAGAAAATTCTAAAAAAAACTAGACAACACTGAAATGGAAGCATTTTGCAAAAGTCTGATCTTCGAGCTTTCTTTCATCAAGACCATACACTTTGTACCCGATCTTCAGAGATTTGTGAAGAGTCAATTATCACCTAAGAAGATGGGTAAGAAAAGATCTCGATCTGAAATCATTTAATCACTATGTCTTCTTCAATGGTGATGACTCTAAGAGATAAATACGCTGAGTCAAACGATTGACTAGGGTTTCTTGTGAAATTAAGAACATCGAGTTTACTCATGTTCGGACTGACGATGACTCCACCCTAGACATCCTCTCGAAGTTCGTATTTATCTAACTTGAACTTGGACCACTCAAAAAGACTAGAGTGATCACTCAATTTCCTGATCGATCTACCAAAAAACCAAGAGGAATTATTTTCCATCGTCATGAACTTCCATGGTATCAAACATATAGTGGATTTCATTGTCTTAGACATTGTGCACTGAGGAGAGTTGTTGAAGTTTCTAATTATTTTGGGAAAGTTGTTCTTAGCCTCTGCTAGAATGTCTATCGATTTCAAGACTCGGGACATAAAATTCCCAAACTAGAACCTTAATAATCATACTCTCAATGACACACTTGACCTAGAGACTACTGAAGATGAAACCGATAGTCATTATAGAGGAAACCACCAAGACAGATCCTCCACAAGAACAGACCCTCCACAGACCCCAGACACAACCCAACGAGAGACACCGAGGATCTGGCTGTCGAGGCTACCCATCCTGCTACTGAGGTGAATGAGCTTGAACTAGACATATCCAATTCACCAAACCTGGACATAGTTATTTTGTACTTCCTTAATTATTACTATTATTCAACACCTAAGCTGACAAATCCCAAACCAACTAAGAGTTGTATCCTATACCTGTGATGAGTACTGACCCTATAGGAGATATACAACATACATGGCGATTCATCTTATAAGGAACCAATGGCCAAGACCTCATAGTCTCAGTTAAGAAAGACCACATCCTATAGACTGGTTTCTAGTTAAGGGAAGAAGCACTCTAGTCCATCTCCTCTCCTTGCTTCAGGTTCTAGCAAACCGACTAGATACATCACCATAGACATGGATTATTCAGAGGACTCCACCCCAGGTTATAGTAGACAAACATATGTAATTAGATATGACCAAATGAATACATCTTCACGAGACTATTCATCATCTAAGGTCGAGTTGATTGACCAAGTAGGAGAATAGCCATATAGAAGAATTATTTGGAGAGCCTCCACCGAAAATACAATTCTGAGTATGACTCCAACGATGGCTGAGAATCTTCTACGTCATCTTCTTCATTTCCTTATTCCCTCCCTCCACATGCCTGCAAGAAGGTTTGCCAAAAACCTCCATGAACTCTTTACATTCTCTACTAATCCCATCGATTCCCTTTGCACTTCTTCTATACTTAGGCAAAATCCAAAGTATGGGGGGGGGGAAGGGTTGATGCCCACCCTGTTTATATCCACCTTCGCTCTTCTTGTCCTCGACCACCCCATTTTATCTTTCTTCTATATTTAAGCTGACCAAGAGCCTAATTATGTGGGAGGGGGGGAGACCAACTTCTACCTCTCTCCCTTTTTCTTTTACATCTTCCTATACTTATCATATTCTAGGTATGGGGGGGGTGAGTTGCATTCATGCACATACTCCGCATTGCATTGTAATATATGGTATCTTATTATCTGTATAAAGGACTAGCATGGGGCACGAGTAATTTTGTAAAATTTGTAGAAGCGTGTGAAATATGTAAAATAGTTGTAAATATGTATAATATGTGTATAGCTAAACAATAAAACAATAAAAAAGTTCACAAAATTCTTGAAAAGAAAAAGTTTGCATCCCATACATCTGCACTTCATTCAGCATTTCATGGATCTACATTGGTGAAATGCCATTGGATTCAAAACCAAGTTGTGAGCTGAAATCGAGAGTGGTCTTGACTTGGCCTTAATACACTTAATTCTCAGAGGAACTTTACTTATAAATAGGATTTTAGAAGCTTCAGGTCTTGGACTTAATTCTTCGAATTCCGCATGATAATGTTCATACTTTCGTTCTTATTTCCTAACCTGTCAACTCATTCTGAGTATGACTCTTGGATAGGGAATTAATCTGTACTCTAGAACTATGAACTTAGCTCAACTCAGATAGGGTGTTGGAAGATTGCGTGAGTCTCTTTTCTAGTAGCGTGGACATCTAACGACCGAAGCATGGATTGAAATAAAGCTTCAGATGAGGAATGGACTGCTAGAACATTTATTTCTAACACCTCAAAACATGGGCAGAATAAAAGATTCTATATCTACAGAGGCACAAAAGATCCATGCAGAGTAATCAAAATTCCCTAAAAAAGAAGCCTACTACCAACTAATTATTTGACCACAAAGGTCCAAGCTTCAGACAACCTTCATATCTTGGTGGAGACTTGGTTACACTGGCCAAGCTTCACAGGAGAGGTGACTACACCGGTCACCCTCCAATTCTTTTCTCAATTCTTCTAAAATCTTCCTCCCCCACATTCGTTCTGAACTAGGACGTACCTGAACTTAGAAGGAAATATCTGACTCTTCGAGGACAAGTTATTGGAGGAGAGGATTGCATAAAATGACATCATTTCGGTTGGTAAGAGCTAACACCCTTTACATGCATGAGACAATTGTTAAATGTTTATGGGGTATGCTTTGGGAGGAGGATTGATCTAATATGACTTCTAAGTTGAAACTGTTACAATGATTTGTAGAACTTGGTGACTGTTGATTTTGAAACCCTAATTCTCATGGGAGTTTCACCATATTATTAATCCAAAGGTCAAGTCTAGCTCCATTTTCATCTTTTGCTCATGATCTTAGTATGGAACCCAATCTCATTTCACCTCTTCATTTATAGTTGCCCGGGGACGGGTATGGTTTAAGTATAGGGGGTTGATGAATCTGTAATTCATCACTCTAATTAGCTCGAAATAGAGCTTTGTCTCAAAATTTAGGTTCATTCACTTGTTAATATCATGAAATTAACTTTCATGCACTTGTAAATAATATGCATAAAGTAGCATTCATTTCTGCATTCATATTCATCTGCATATTCTCTCCTAACTTCATTATTTTAAATTAATCCATGCTCACTTCAATTGACATGAGCCCAACTTCATTTGTACATATCGCTAACCTTAATAAATGAAAAATCCTAAAAGTACTAACTTGTGCATATTTGAAATAGACCTAAACCCTAATTTGAGGACAAAAAGCTGCAAACGTTGATATCACTCTCATACAGTGTCTAAATGTACTCTACTCACTTTTAAATTAATGTACATTCAATTCTCTACAAATCAATATCAAATTCAAAAGAATCGGAGCTCATTTGTGTAAATTGGATTTTGGGACCTAACTATGTATTGTACATTTTTGTTGATTTTGACCTATCATTTCAAGTGCATATTTCACTCATTTGATTATCTTCCTTTTTCAATTCTTTATTTTATTCATTGTTTTAACAAATTACATAAAATCCAAAAAATCAGAAAAGTAAAGAAAAAAACAAGTTCTGACCTAAGCCGATTGACCTGATCCACCAGTATATATTTCACTTCCTTAATATATTTGAACATTAAATCAATCTATAAAAATACCAAAAAATGCCATTTAAGTCCAATGCATTATTTCACATCATGTTTAATTTTTGCATGCGTTATTTATTTAAAGAAAATCAAATAAAAATTATAAAGCTGTAAAAATGATATTTTATATACATAAAATATCACTGAAGCAATCGTATCTTGCAAAATTCATTTCATTTGCATCAGAGTCCTTCATGCACATTGTATATCACTTTTAGATGCATGTTTTTCATGTTGGTCATTTTTACATTTGAATCCATTAGAAATTTAAATTTATTTATTCATTCATTTTAAGTCCTGGACAACGTTTCTTGGTCAAAATATGCAGTGTGGTACACTCCCAATGAATCCACCTGCTCCTGGTCAACCCTCCCTCATCTCTTCTCTCTCCCACGTGCTTTGCACATGGTTGACATCAGCACATCCTATTCCCCTTTCTCTCCTCACGTGCTAAGCACATGCTCTTCCCTTTAACCCTCATCACATGCCTAGCACGTGACCCTCTTCCTCTCGACTGCCACCGCCTTTATCGCGTGATCCTCTGCTCCTGGCTGCACCACCGTGTGCTGCCAGACCTCCATCTCCAACATCCCCTTCTCATATAATCTCCAACGCCATAACCACCATCTCCTTTATCTCCTACCAATTGCCGAATCCCCCTCTGATTAGCACCTTCTCCCAACAGTCGGTGACTCACTAGCCTTATCCTCTTGTCCAACAAATCAAACCCCCAACAAACTCTATCCCATCCTATCGCCACCTCTCCAGCTGTCCTAAACCATCTTCGGTCATTCCTCATCATCTGTAATGATCACCTTAACCCCTTTGCGACCACTTGCCCTTCCTTATCTCTTCCTCTTCCTATCCCCATCTCCCATTCGAGTCCAACAACCAAACCCTAATCGAGTTTATCCCAATCGACTCCGACCACCATACCTTATACTTTCGATCGAGCTTCATCTCCTTTACACCTCTGACACCCTCCATCACTGCTAATAGATCGAAGATAACCACCTTCATCCCAAAGTCTATGTCTCTTCATCTCTCTTCACTTAAACCCAAAACCACTCCGATCATTTGCATATGTCGGATTTTTTAAGAAAAGGAGAGAGATCCAAAGGAGGGTGGTGACATGACTCCCCCTTCGTCAGTGAATATATCATCCCATGATGAGATGCACAACGATTCATCATAGTGTGGCTACACCTAATCGGGTAGCTCAGCTCATGCCGCCTCCGCCACGACGATCTAGCGAGAATAGGAGTAGAGCTCTGCTCCTCCATCTCAGGCGACTCCCCAATCACTTCCTCCCTCTTCATCTCTTCCTTCTTTGTTCTCCCCCTTTCTTCTTCTGTCCTCCGCTCCTCTCACTCTATCACCGACAACCGTTGCTTGCACCTCTCTTCCTCTCCATCTCCACACCTTCTCGACACGACCTATCTACCACCGTCTTCTTTATTGCCACAATACCCTTGGAACAAGATCTCTTACAATATCTGCTACAATATCATCCTTACAATTTTGCTCAAATTAAAGCTGTGGAATTGATCCATCATCAGACAGCCTAGATCTTCCAGAAGATTCAGATCGAAGCCTATTTCCTCGACCACTCCTGAAGCTGACAGAAGACACCTTGTGGAGGGGAGCGACCAACCCAAGCATCGCCCGTCATATGAATCTCACGTACAATGGGAAAATTATGTCCCAGCCTCTCATACTTTTCAAATTTAAGAAGAACCCAATGAGTTATGTGCAGTATGCACACACCTTAGGTAAATTATGCAGAAGCTCCCTACCTTTTACAAATTGCACAAATACCCCCACTAGGGGTAAATATCACACGATTCTAGCGGCTTTGACAAATTGCATATATGTCCTTCCCTGTAGGGTATAATTAGATTTCAATTATTTTATTTATAATTAGACCCCTAAACTTCATTTGAGTATAACATAAACATTATTTATCGGATTTTAAAGCACTTGGTGTCCTTTTGAAGCTTATTTGGTCCTTGTTCATCTAGAACTCTGAGATATTATCTTTGTGACATTATTCAAGCATTAATTAATTGATGAGTTCATTGATATCTTACATACTGATAATGTTCATTGTGCTTGATTCAGTTGCTTGATAAATTACACTAGTTTGAACTTAACTTGGGAGTTAAATTAGTACTTGATTTTACATTAATTAAGCATTTGTTTTCTGAAATTTTATAGAGGGGATGGTTAGATTGAATTAGTTTATTTGGATCTTGATTGTCTTATCTGCTTGGCTTGCTCATTTATCATCACTTTGCGTCGTCACTTCACTATAGTATTGCATCATATAATATTCATAAAATATTGCAATTTAAATTTTACACATAATATAGCATAGCAAAGAATTTATTTTATTTTCATTAAAATATTTGTAAAACCATGCATTATATTCTTTTAGAAATTAATTACATTTTTTAATTTTAAAATCAATAAAAATATGAAAAAGATAAACTTAACAAAATATCTACATTCATTTTCTGAAAACCTAATTATCTGAATTATTTGGAAATTAATTCTGAACCCTCGTATTTCCTTCATGAGTTCGACCTTGGGACTTACCTAAGTAAAATAAATAATTCGACCACATTGAGAACTAAATTTTCATATTAATTTCTTGGTATCGTCAATTTTGACAGTTCCTAGATTGCCCGACTACAACAACTTCGATAATCATTATCATTAATTAAGAGAGCATTCCGGTGTGCTCGTCAGCCACTTACTTGGAGTCTGAAATGGGGTATATGAATCCTGCTCCATACAACTTCTCAATCTCTTTCTTCACTTCTTTCTGTAGATTAGGTTTTAATCGTCTCTAAAACTCATGAGATGGTTTACCATTCTCCTAAATAAACATTTGGTGTGAATATAAGGCATGGTTAATCCCTACGAGATCGGATACAATCCAAGCTATAACCTTGAGGTTCTTTTTTATACGTCCAACAACCTAGACTCTTGTTCTAGGGTTAGATTAGAACTAATGATGTTGGGGAATCAATCTTTGGGACACATAAGAACGACATACTTGAGTGTAGGGGGTAGCGGCTTCAACTCTAGTAATGATGTATCATCAACCAAGTTAGGTTGAATCACATCTGAATCAGGTTTCATGCTGCATAAAGGTTGGTCTAACTACATTGTACTTGCCACCAACTCTACTGTATCGGGAGTGAGATAACCAAAGAAATGCAATACTTTGACCAAATTCATGTCTGACTCGTAATCTATGCCCCTTGACCATTACGAAGGAAATGGAACCAACATATCCGAAGGGATCTCTGAGTCATCAAGGGAATAGGGGAATGTATCTCTCAAGAAATCTGGCAACGCCTGGCAAAATATATCGTGCACATTATCCTCTCCAGAAGAGAGGGTCTCACTCAGCCATCCTGGGGTCTTTCTCTATATCCCACCTATGCTAATCACTTTGCAATATTCCTCTGAAGAAGAATAATCTATGCTAGTCTCGGAGTCAGGTTGTTGTGTTAGCTTAATGATAAAACCCTGAAGGAGACAATTCAAATGTTATCAAAAACTTCGAGTTTATTCTAGGTCTTCCTGTTTGCAGGATGTACGGATATTTGGAATACTCAAGGATAATGTGATCGTAAATGATTGTATAACAATGACACTTCAATTCCAAGGGAGTGATGAAACATGTTTGGATTTTAGTGATTCCTCTCAGTAAATCAGTAAATTAATCTTATTCCAAATGTTGAACATTGATCTGAATGTGATTCCTATGCAATAAGAAGACACGTTTTACAATTTGATATAATCAAACATCTATGAGAGGTCCCCGATAACTGGATTTGAGATATGATCTCAATATCCAAGTCACTATACATGGAATGTACTATCGTCAAGTCCTTATCTCTAAGTATCCGTGGAGAAAGCGCATTATTTTTGAAAGAGTTCAAGAATAATTCTTGATAATGCATATAGCTTTGAGAAAAATTGATAATTAAATGTGATTTAGTTATGATGAATAGTATGGATATGATTCATATTATTTGGGTACATGAGAATAGTCATCTAAGATTACTAAATATGATTTAATTATCAAGGATATGGTAAATATCCATAATAGTCATAAATATCATAAATGTGATTTATAATATGTTAGAGAGATTTATTTGTAATTAGTATTTACGAATTGACTGTTGATGTGAATTGGATTCACATTGTACAATTAATTATAAATGCAATTTGCATTTTATTTTGGATGTGTGAATATGATTCACAATTTATTAATGGCATGATTGAAATTGACACAAAATAATTTGGAAACATTTTGTGAATTATTATGCAACAAATATTGTTGCACATGTGGAATTTTAGAGAGATATGAAATCTCACCAATTAGGAAAAGAAGAGCCACCATCCCCTTTTCTAGGGTAGATGGCCATGGAGTCCTTACTCCATGTATGATCATCTACTCTATTAAGCGAATGAGACCTATCCTCTTTCCTTTATTTCCACATGAAATTGATTTGAATTAAATTGAATGTGTTGTAAATTATTTGCAACAAAAAATAATTTATTTTAAATTTATTATTTATTGTTGTAAATTTATGCAATAAAATCATGACTTTTTATTGAAAGCACAAAACAATATAAACCATTGATTTTGTGTGCACATAGATTGAAATCCATTCACATCCACTTTGTTATAAAATAAAGACAAGTCTTTGTTCTTTCTATAACAACTACAATATGAATTTTAAGAGCAATAACTCTCTCTCTCTCTCTCTCTCCATATTCTTATACATGCTCACTCTATGTCTTAACATATTGGTCATCCACATTGTTGACCTAGATACACTCGCAGTCGCCGCGACGTCGTTGTGTTACCAGATCAAGAGCTCATGGATTTCCTCCTTCTTCAGTGCTTCTTGCTCGCGAAGAAGGCGCTGTATTTCCTGATACAAAATTAGGAGACTCCTCATTTGGCTCATCAACTTGGATTGTAGGAAGCACACGTATCATCCATGCACTCGCAATTGCGACCTCCATTGGATCAGACTTGAGACAGGAGGTCTCTTACTTTAGAGACAAGGGTTCACAAACATGCTTCAAGAGGTATTTTTATTACTTGTTTGTGATATTGATGAATGGATTTGAGAAGTGTTCTCGAATCATGTTGTTTCATCTATTAAATTTTTTAATTTCTGCTACCCGATGCAACTAGTTTGACTCGTTGTACTAGGTCATATATGAAGCAACCTACATGCTTCTATGATGCTCTACGTCCTAAAACCTAGTCCTCAAGTTGTATCAGAGCCAGGTTCAAAGGTCTTCTATGTGATCCAAACCCTAAGGGAATAATGTTTTGCATATCGATTGTGCGGGACTCGTGGTATGTGCATATGATGCATGTTTCGAATTATTTTCAACTAAAATGAAAAGGCTCTATTTATGCAATGTTTGGATGTGTTTTTAAGATAATAAAATGTATATAGGATTTCTAAATATGTCTCCAAAATAATAGCCATTTTTTTGCACCCAAAGTGCATGAATTAATATTCAAAAAGTTCCGACAATGAAATTATTTTGGCTTGTATTCATGAATCTATAAGAAATTAATGTTTTGCTTAATGTTTCTCTATCATGAAATGTAATATAAATATATTGACTAAGTAGAGAATTAAACCAGCAAATTACTCGAATTTATTTCATGTGATGCCGGCTCTGTTTGCCCTAGATATTCCATATCTAGTGGAGATGGGTCGGATAATGATTGGATCATCAAGATCTCTTTCTTATTGTGTTTATCAATCAATGAAAATCAAGTAAATTATGAATTCGCTTGATTAATTTGATGCTTAATATTTTATAAAAATATTTGATTAAACATCAACGATCATTGAATGAAAGTTTCATGACAAAAATCCTCGTTTATCCTATAATAGTAGTAGGACACCTTTTACATGCAAAACCAAGAACATGTTTGCTTGATATGAATAAAAATTTAGGATATTTAAAATTATTTTAAGATGTATAAGATTTATGATTGATAACTATATATGCATCATGCCAATCACCAAGAGCATGTGATTGATAAAACCTCTTAGTAAATTTTGTACCAATTATGTTGTCTTGAATTTATTCGATGATGGTGTCTAGGCCATGAATATGTTAATGGGTTACTTAACTGGCACCGTACAGTGTGACGAGTCGCTAAATACGATAAATAATTTGGTCACGTTGTAGCACGTGTACTTAGCGATTCGGGCAGAACCGAGAGAAGGATCTCCGTGAAGAGTGTCTTGGCTTAATTTATATCCCGGGCAAGTCCGGGGTCGAACACAGGGAGGCAAAGGAACACCTTGGTTTTAATTTGAAAACTTAGATCTAGATTCCCAAGCGGTATATTTTTTATATTTTTTTAATGCAAAAACAAAGGTGAATAGCAAATGTGGGTGAATTACGACACTAAGAAAGCATACAACAAGGCCAAATTAATTTAATGTTAAAATAGTCCAATTTAGCCAAATTATAATTTTCCTAGAGTCCTAATGCAGAGATGAATGCAAGGTACATTTTTGGGGAATTTTATGGGTTAAAATGCAACAATGAAAAAAAACACTTTTTATGGGTTTTTTTGCAATTTCTCACACAAACAGAAAGCAAAAATTATGAAAAATTTACTGAAATGAAAACATGATGCAAGAAAGCCATCAGAATTTTTTTTGGAATTTTTCGACAAGTTATGAAATTTTTATGGATTTTTTAGTGAAAACAGAGTGACAGTGAGCAATTAATTCCTAATAAATCCACATTATCAAATTAATCAGAGTGCGAATTATCTCAGAAAGATATTTAGATAAGCAATCCAGGAGAGTTGAAATTTTACGAAATGGATGTATGCGGATTTAATAAAAAATCAAATACTAAAAACACTATACAATTTATTAGGCACAAAATAACTCCATTTTTGTTGAAATTTGGACCGTAAATTAAACACTCTTCAAGGCATCACATATAATTTTTGTGGAATTTTTAGAAAAACCGTGTGTGAGATATAAATTTAAGTGCTCAAAATAGGTAAAATATGCAGAATTTCAGTCTCACAATTTTAATTAATTACCCAAATACTACAAAAATATAAATAAATATCCACGAGGTATAGAATTAGTTGCTCAACACAAAGGTATTTTTCATTGAATAAAAAGGTGCAATATTGATGTCCAAATTTAACGTCAAACACAGGGGTATCTTTGCAAATAGAGAAATTAAAATTACAAGAAAACTAACCACAGAGACAGATTTCTAATTACAGAAACTTTGAGAAAAATGTATGCAATTTTTATAATAAAATAATAATAAAAAAATGAACCTTTCTCCTTCCTTCTTCGTTGGACGCACAAGGAGGAACCCAAAGGGGGAGGGCGTCGGCGGCAGAGGGAGAGGCACAGGAGGAGGAGGCCCACGACGGCGGCGGCACCGCACGTGGCCGTGGAGGCGCTGAAGCGGCGGTGGGAGTGGCCAGCGGTAGAGGGGCGGGCGGCCACCGTCGGTCGGCGCGGCTTGCGGCCACAAGGTGGAGGAGGCGGCGGTGTGGCCACCGCTAGTGAGAGGGGCGGCGGTGTGGCCGCTTGGTGGAGGCTGTGGCGGGCGGCGGTGGTGGGAACTCTCCCCCACCGCTGTTGTGTTATTTTTTTTTCTTTTTTGTTTTAATTTTTTTTGTTTTGCTGCTGTAATTTTTTTTGTTTTAGATTTTTTATTTTTTTATGTTTTCAAACAGGAAACAAAGATGTAAACAAAAAAAGGGGAGAAAAGGAAAAAAAATGGAAGAGGGAAATGATGAAAAAGATGGAGATGATTGTGATGATGATGGTATGTGTGAATATGGTATGTTGGAAATAACAAAGAAATAAAATGTGAGATAAACAAAATAACGAGGAATGTGAGAGGAAATTTACCTGATCTTCGCCGGATTGGCGGAGCAGCTACGCTGGACTCCTGTCGTCGCCTCGATCCGATTGGCGAAATAAAATCGAAGAGGCTATGCGAGCTCGATGGAGAACTAGTGACGCAACGATTGTGGTCGCCGCGGATCTCGCCTGAAGGAGGTCTTCGCTTGAGGAAGACGCTTCGCCGCTGTCACCAACTAAACATTCCAAGCTCTCTCCTTGTTCTATTAGAATGGTGGATAGAGAAAAATTGTGGATGTAAAGAGGAACATAAAGTGAAGAGAAAGGAGGTTAGAATGAAGGTGGTGTTGAATGAGAGGTTAGATTAATGGTGGTGTTGAATGGAGGTTAGATGAAGAATGTAGGGTAGAATGGGAGTTGTTGGTAGAAAAGAATAGGGAAGTTAGTGTAGAGAATATGATTAGATAAAAGAAAATAAAAGTAGGCTACTAAAAAGAGAAAATAAAATAAAGATAAGAAAAAGAATGGGGAATTTACAAAAGAAGATATACAACATGTACATATTTTTTTGTTTGCTTTTCTTTTAATAATTTTTTTGTCTTTTTAATAGTAGCTATGTATAACAGGAATATACAATAAAATACTACAATCAAAATACAACACCACCATGATTTTTTTGTATTTTTAATAATTAAGAAAGATAAAATAAAAAATGGAAAAAATAAACATTTACATAATATACAATGTACATCTAGGTCCCAAAACCCAACTTTTGCGAATGAGCTCCGATTTAAATAAACCGTTGGATAGATAAATTTCTAACTTGTACTTTAAAAGTGAGTTTGGTGAATTTGGAGTTCAAATGGAGCGGGAATTTGGCTTGGAAGTTTGACTTTACGACTTTTTCTCTTTGGGATCTAGGAGCATTTATTTGAGGTGAAATTTGTTTTGTATTTTTGTATTTTTATATACATTGTTATGAACAAGTTGGAGAAAGAATTAGCTAAAAAATAGTTGAAATGAAATTATTAAAAAATAAATGAAGTTTTAGGCTATTTACAAGTGAAAACTCCTTTATTATTGCGGCTTTTTATTGTTGATTTATTTTGTACAATATAATATACAATAATTAATGTATTTTATTTACAAGATTCATTTTGTTAATTTATGGATTTTACACACATTTATTAGGGAATTTACTCGTGGATTTTGCTAAGATCAAGATATTGAGTTGATCAATCGTGGATTCATCACCCCCTATACTTAAACTTTGCTAGTCCTCGAGCAAATAAAGAATGAATAAGTTGGACTAACCCCTGACTGTGCATGTGAATACAAGACTTGATCCGTTCAAGAACTCTCGGTTTTAGAGATCCTAAAATTCTAAGCTGAACCAAGCTCTAGTCAAAAGGTATCCAATTCCCCTAATCATCAGACTCTCTTTGTATATGTAAATATAAGGGATATGACTTTAAGTGTTGATTGCAATTATAAGAGTAGAGTCGCAACGTCACCCAAGGTTCCAGTCTAAGAGACTCTCCTAAGAACCCAATCCTCAACACTAGGGAATAAACCATTTCCTGCATCCAATCCACTGTCTCTTTAGCTGTTAGACTTGAAAGTGTAGATGGCAGGCCAGTTGATGGAGGGCATATGATTGTGTCATTTCTTCTCTCCCTCTCATTGGAACAAGGATCCTCTCGAGTGCCTTATTACATAACGTATTTTTTTGGTGTTGATCAGTGTGTCCGTCAAGAGAAGTTGGAGCTGTATGCACTTGTTTTCCGGGGAGTACACCGGGGTGTGCCTTTTTTGAGTAGCTATCGTACCTTCTACACCCAGACTTGTAGCATTTATGATGCAGATCTCTTTTTTGGTGCAAGCCCGACTCCTGGTCCTATTAGCGGTGGTCCAAGTGGACACTTTGAAATGGTTGGGAGCGCTCGCCTTTGGTGGAAGCTCTTTTGATAATTGACTTTGTGGATTGAGAGCTTTTCTTTGACATTTCATTGCTTTGTAGTATTTTTGGCTAGCTCCACTGCTTTTACCAAGAGTTGGCGCACAGTGATCAACATTTTTTTATTTTATCACACACTGGCACATAGGTAAATGTCAAGAGATAGTACAAGAACCATGTTCACATACTGGCTAAAGATGCTGACACTCAGGTTTCATGAAGTCTTCATTGATTTTATCCCATCCTCAAGCATCATCAAATCAAGTTCGAACTCAAATCCCCCATCCCAGTTCCTCAAGTGAAATTTCAACTCATCTCATCATAACTGCAGTCGTGTATGTGAGGTGCTGATCATATTCTTAAGGTAGAGACTAAGCATGCAATATAGCACACCAATCTTTCAAACTAGGGAAATGTGAATAATTAAGTCAAGGACCCTAATGACTAAGGCTGGTTAACTCAAAATCTCAAGACCTCATAACCAAGTGTTATTGAACATCACTAGTCTTGTGTGAACGTGAATTGTGTCAGGGATTAAACCAACTTATTAGTTAGTGTTTTTTTTTATTTTATTTATTTGTTTTTTTTGTTGTTGTTGTTTTTTTTTGAAAAACAAAGGGAATGAAGAAAGTTTTTTTGTTATAAAAGTTTTTTTTTCAAGAAATCTTTTTTTTTGAAAAGTTTTTTTTGAAAAAAATGTTTTTTGTGTAAGCAAATAAGAGTTTTTTTTGAAAGTAAGTTTTTTTTGAAAACATTTTTTTTCAATTTTATCCACCTCGTAATTATTGTATAATATATACAAAATACGTTAAAGTACGAGCTATGGGTAAAGTATATATGCAATATATACACGCCCCCCTATACTTAGCATGTGCTATGTCCTCATGGCACTAAGTGACAAAAAGCCATAACTCGTACTAAGTATAAGTGGGTGAAATGAATAGAAGAATGTGGGAGAATACACAACGGGCATCGACCCCCCTATACTTAGGCTTTGGTCAGCCTAAGTATTGGATAGAACACAAGATCGGGGAACCGATGAGAGTGGAAAGGAATATAAAAGAAGAAATGGAGCAACTCGGTTCACTCACCCCCCTATACTTAGGATCTAGTCATCCAAAGTATAGCCACAAAATGAAAACGATATGGAACTGGGGTGAGTGATGCGAATCACAGGGGAGGGAGGGAAATAAAGGAAGGAAAATCTATACAAGTAGGAGTGAGGATGTACAAGGGTCAAGAAGGTTTGTGACGGACCTTCTTGCGGGAGCGATAGGGAGGATAGTATACATGTGTGTCGTTGTTAGAGTCGTCTGCAGAGGAATAATAGTGAGGTGTGGGGAACGTCCAACTAGGGTCGACACGGCTGCTTGCTCAAATATGGCTTCAGAACAACCGAACTAAGCTCACTCATGTAGATCACTTCATCCGGACCTGATGAGGACTCCTCAGAAAGTTCCTTCTCTGGAGTATCGAAGGTAACCTTCTTAGTCGGTTTTCTAGAACTTGAAGCATCAAGAGGAAGAGGAGATTGATACGTCTTGAGGAGTTCGGGGGAACACCTCAAGGAATCAATACCCGTCTTCTTCTTACCAGATGACCGACTAGAGGATGGAACAACCGATTTATCAAGATTGGTCAATTTGGTCCCAGTTGTCTCCTTTGATGTATGTCCTGGATGTGGTGTGTGTGAGGTTCTGACCAGAGGTTCATCATCAGATGAGCCACCATATGCATTGTAATACTCCTGTAGGGTCAACACACGTCTCTGATAAGGCTCAATGTTCTCAGTTGGCTTGACATTGTTGGGTTCTTATGTCGGATCATCAAAATGATCAAGGCAATCCACAAAGGTCATGTCCAACTCAATGATAGCTTCTGGTTGTGAGTCCTCTCTAGAAGCTGTCGCGGTGGTGGTGCAAGCAGTAGGCGGTGTGTGGTTGTAGGAAGTCTCTAAACCAATGGTCGTCTGGACAGTCGGTATCTCAGGTGTAGTAGAGAGACGGGACTCAACTGTCTCTCGAAGGTCATGATTGTCTGCAACTTTACGGGTTACCTTGGAATATCATGTATCCTCAAAGATCGGGTGACGTCAGAGTGCTCCCAATGCAGAGAAATCAATCTCCCGAGTCTCACAATCTATAGTTGCCTTAGCCAAGGCTAAGAACGGCTTCCCAAGAATGATCAGA
Organism: Ottelia alismoides; assembly: GCA_037367405.1. Taxonomy (NCBI): domain Eukaryota; kingdom Viridiplantae; phylum Streptophyta; class Magnoliopsida; order Alismatales; family Hydrocharitaceae; genus Ottelia; species Ottelia alismoides. Next base: position 740,494 of record JAZKJV010011719.1, on the reverse strand, counting down.
GACTGGGTGAACTCTCCTCGGTGCTCAATGTCAATGATCGTGAAGTCTATCTCCAATAGAGCACATTGGAAAGTGACGATGACTGAAATGGTTCCTCTCGACCGTTTAATGGTCTGATCTGCCAACTGAATGATCTCTCTTGACTTCTTGGCAGATCCGAGTTTGAGCTTGGCAAACACGGAGGTCGGGAGGATATTAATCTGTGAGTCATCATCGATTCTTGCATGGGTGAATGTGGTATCTTTGATTTCACAATCAAACCTAGGCAACCGCTTTACTCTGCGGCTCTTGGTTTTTCTCCCTATCATCAAAGATGTGGCCATAGACACTATATGTCTCTCAGTCCTTGTTCTCTTATTGCCCGACCTTTTAGGCATCAATTTACTTCTCACAAATCTTTTAAGGTCGGGAAAGTGTTCAATGGCCATTATCAAGGGAAGCTCAAAAATCAACTCTCTATCAAGTGCTTCCCTAAGTGCAGGATCCAATTTTTGTAGATCTTTTCCATTTTCAATTTTTATGGTATTTTCTGGTTTTTCCATTTTTTTGGTCTTTTTGATAGATGAAGGAGGAGTAGGAGAATGTACAGACTTTGGTTTGGAGGGAAAATGGTTAGTAGAAGAGGGAGGTAGAAGGGACTCCAGTTGTACATGACGTGTGGTCCATCCGGTATCTTCCAGGTTTTCGAAATTCAATCCACAAGATCCATGATCCACATTCCTACCTGGACTCTTGATTGGTCTACAAATGTCATCCTCCAATAGGTTCTCATGATACATCATGAGAGAAGTCTGCTCAGTTAGAGGATACCGCTGAGAACATGGGATCTTATACTCAACACACCTTGACTCAGGCGTGTAATACTGGGTTGAGTATGACCCATCTGTGTGGCAGATGTTGGTCGGAGCCTCATAAGGTGGAGTCAGTAGACAAGGGGTCTGTAGATCGGTTGCATGAATCCAATCCCCTATATATGTCGGCTCTCCGAATGGATGATGTGAAGGTTGGTCTATGTGGTCTCTATCACTCAGGTCAATCAAGTCAGGAAGATCATACGGTGCAGGCCTTTCCATTCAGTTTGTCTGATCGACCATGTTGTACCCTAAGGTTAAGTCGGGATGTGTATATGGAAATTGTTGTTTTGTCCCAACTCGAGGTGAAAGTGAGGTATGTGGGGTCAACTGATTATGCCAATCATTCATCTCAGCAGTCGCTTGCTCTTCGATTTGTTCCTTGATTAGAGCAAGCGGACGAGAATATAGTGAGTCAATCCAGGGTGGTTGTGGGTCAGGGGTGCCAGAATGTGGGGTTGGTGAGAAGGACGAAGAAGTGGAGAAGTCAGTCGGAGTTTTGACTTTGCGGTCGGTGTATGGGTATGAGGAGGAATAAGTGGGTGGAGATGATCGGAATATGGTCGAAGAAGGGTGACGTGGATATGATGACCAAAATTCTGACATCTTGGAAGGGAGATGAGAGAATGAAGCGGATCGAGGAAGAAAGAGTGCAAGTGCACCGAATATCACACAAACAAACAAACACAAGAGCAAACCCTGAGTTCACCTACTCAACACAGTGATGGTCGCAAAAGTCCGACCGTTTATCTTTTCAGTTTTAATTAGGTGATAAATCAAGATATAAATCCAATTACGCAAGGCTAAAAAGTAGGTTTTGGGCACTATCCTAGGGATGCGTCCTCACCTCTCAACAATCACAATTAGCCAAGCATACAATGAGGGTTTTGCTCTCCCAAAACAAGTGTTAGTTTTAATCAGTTTTTTTGGTCAACTCTGATTAGCAGTCCCGATTTTAAGTTTGGTTATCACTTAATTAGTCCACCAAACAAAGCACGCCTAACGATCAGTCCCGATTTCCTTTTAACCTAAGTTTCAAAAACCAAGGGGAGGGAGTCGAGAAAAGCCGATGCAAATAATGAAATTAATGATGCATACCCAGTTCAGAAGACTTACAGTGATCCTCGCGCTCTTCATGCGAGATGCAAGGCAGAATTGAAATTTTATACTATATGAATGCAAACGAGAAAATCGTTCCTAGACAGGCAGTTCTATTAGCGAGTGATGAACACGTTAAATTTGACTAATAGCCCAGCAGTCTAAGTGCATCTCGTTAAATGTGATGTGTGGTCCTAAAAATTACGAGCACAAGCAATACAGATATTCTAATAAAATATGCTCTAAGAGCCGTAAGTGCAAGTCCTATTCTACGTCAAGCAACGACACAACCACGAGCGGGTCAAATGTCCAGTCTGGATACAAGCACGAGCTCTCAAACAAGAGCCGCTATAAAGAGCAAAATTACCTAAATTATTACAACACAATAATTACAAAATTTTCTCTCAAAAATTAATTAATTCTCCTTGATCTTCAGCAGTCGGCACGCGTCGCGTTCGTCGACCTCCGATGCACTCCAAGTCCACCGGGCCCTCGTAAGGAAAATGAAATTTATATTAGAGAGATAAGAACAAATATATACAAAAATAAGAAAAAAAATGACAGAAAATGGATTGATTACAAAGTGGCTCGGGGGTCAGACTACCCGAGTAAATGAAAATCTAAATCCAAATTTTTAAATTAGTCCCTAAGCCGTTTGCCTCCCCGGCAACGATGCCATCTAACGAGTCGCTAAATACGATAAATAATACGGTCACGTTGTAGCACGTGTACTTAGCGATTCAGTCAGAACCGAGAGAAGATCTACGTGAAGAGTGTCTCGGCTTTAATTTATATCTCGGGCAAGTCCAGGGTCGAACTCAGGGAGGCAAAGGAACAACTTGGGTTTATTTTGAAATTTAAGATCTAGATTTCCACGCAGTTGTTTTTAGATTTTTTAATGCAAAAAAAGGTGAAAGGCAAATGCGGGTGAATTATGACACTAAGAAAGCGTACAACAAGGCCAAATTAATTTTATTATTAAAATAGTCCAATTTAGCCAAATTATAATTTTCATAGAGTCCTAATCCAGAGATGAATGCAAGGTACATTTTTATGGAATTTTATGGGTTAAAATGCAAAAATGAAAAATACACACTTTTTATGGGTTTTTTCGCAATTTCTCACACAAACAGAAAGCAAAAATTATGACAAATTTATTGAAATGAAAACATGATGCAAGAAAGCTACAGTAAGTTTTTTGGAATTTTTTGACAAGTTATGAATTTTTTATGGATTTTTTAGTGAAAACAAAGTGACAGTGAGTAATTAATTCCTAATAAATCCACATTATCAAATTAATCAGAGTGCGAATTATCTCAGCAAGGTATTTAGATAAGCAATCCAGAAGAGTTGAAATTTTGTGAAAAGGATGTATGTGGATTTAATTAAAAATCAAATACTAAAAACACTCTACAATTTATTTGAGGCACAAAATAACTCCATTTTGTTGAAATTTGGAAAGTAAATTAAACACTCTTCAATGCATCACATATAATTTTTGTGGAATTTTTAGAGCAACCGTGTGTGAGATATAAATTTAAGTGCTCAAAATTGGTAAAATATGCAGAATTTCAGTCTCACAATTTTAATTAATTACCCAAATACAACAAAAATATAAATATCCATGAGGTATAGAATTAGTTGCTCAACATAAAGGTATTTTTCATTGAATAAAAAGGTGCAATATTGATGTCCAAATTTAACGTCAAACACTGGGGTTTCTTTGCAAATAGAGAAACTAAAATTACAAGAAAACTAATCACAGAGACAGATTTGTAATTACAGAAACTTTGAGAGAAATGTATGCAATTTTTACAATAAAATAATAATAAAAAATGAATCTTTCTCCTTCTTCGTCAGACGTAGGAGGAGGAAACCAAAGGGGGAGGGCGTCGGCGGCGGTGGCATAGGGAGAGGCACAGGAGGAGGCGGCCCGCGACGGCGACGGCGCCGCGCATGGCCGCGGAGTTGCTGAAGAGGCGGTGGGAGTGGCCGGCGGTAGAGGGATGGGCAGCCACCGTTGGTCGGCGCGGCTTGCGGCCGTGAGGTGGAGGAGGCGGCGGTGCGACCGCCGCTAGTGAGAGGGGCGGTGGCGTGGCCTCTTGGTGGAGGTTGTGGCGTGCGGCTGCGGTGGGAACTCTCCCCCACCGCTGCTGCGTTATTTTTTTTCTTTTTTTTCTTTTTTTTGTTTTAATTTTTTTTACTGTTGTAAATTTTTTTTGTTTTAGATTTTTTTAATTTTTTATGTTTTCAAACAGGAAACAAAGATGTATACAAAAAAAGGGGAGAAAAGGAAAAAAATGGAAGAGGGAAATGATGAAAAAGATGGGGATGATTGTGATGATGATGGTATGTGTGAATATGGTATGTTGGAAATAACAAAGAAATAAAATGTGAGATAAACAAAATAACAAGGAAGTGAGAGGAAATTTACCTGATCTTCGCCGGATTGGCAGAGCAGCTACGCTGGACTCATGTCGTTGCCTCGATCCGATTGGCGAAATAAAATCGAAGAGGCTATGCGAGCTCGATGGACAACTCGTGACGCAACGATGGTGGTCGCCGCGGATCTCGCCTGAAGAAGGTCTTCGCTTGAGGAAGACGCTTCGCTGCTGTCACCAACAAAACATTCCAAGCTCTCTCCTTATTCTATTAGAGTGGCAGATAGGGAAAAATTGTGGATGTAAAGAGGAATATAAAGTGAAGAGAAAGGGAGGTTAGAATGAAGGTGGTGTTGAATGGGAGGTTAGATTAATGGTGGAGTTGAATGGAGGTTAGATGAAGAATGTGGGGTGGAATGGGAGTTGTTGGTAGAAAAGAAGAGGGAAGTTAGTGCAGAGGTAGATAAAAGAAAATAAAAGTAGGCTACTAAAAAGGGAAAATAAAATAAAGATAAGAAAAAGAGTGGAGAATTTACAAAAGAATATATGCAACATGTACATATTTTTTTGTTTGCTTTTCTTTTAATAATTTTTTGTCTTTTTAATAGTAGCTATGTACAACAGGAAAATACAATAAAATACTACAATCAAAATACAACACCACCATGATTTTTTTGTATTTTTAATAATTAAGAAAGATAAAATAAAAAATCAAAAAAATGAACATATACATAATATATAATGTACATCTAGGTTCCAAAACCCAACTTTTGCGAATGAGCTCCGATTTTAATGAAACCATTCCGTTGGATAGATAATTTTCTAACTTGAACTTTAAAAGTTAGTTTTGTGAATTTGGAGTTCATACGGAGCGAGAATTTGGCTTGGAAGTTGGACTTTACGGCCTTTTCTCTTTGGGATCTAGGAGCATTTATTTGAGGTGAAATTTGTTTTGTATTTTTATATTTTTATATACATTGTTATGAACAAGTTGGAGAAAGAATTAGCCAAAAAAGAGTTTAAATGAAATTATTAAAAAATAAATGAAGTTTTGGGCTAATTACAAGTGTAAACTCCTTTATTATTGCGGCTTTTTATTGTTAATTTATTTTATACAATATAATATACAATAATTAATGTATTTTATTTACAAGAGTCATTTTGTTAATTTATGAATTTTACACACATTTATTAGGGAATTTACTCATGGATTTTGCTAAGATCAAGATACTGATATGATGAATCGTGGATTCATCACATTACAGTTGAAGCACTCATTATTAGCGTTATATGTCCGACCTGGCTTGATTCATTTCAAGGATGGGTAGCATGAGAAGTCTCTGCGTACTTTAATTAACTAATTGGAATAATACAATTGTACAAATGTGAGGGTGCATACTATATAGTAATATCAAGCAAACCCTAATTATTTGATAGTTGGATTGGATTATTGATTAATTTAATTTTACAAAACTAATTAGATCCAATTAAAATAAACACTCCATTATGAATGTATATGTAATTCCCTTAGAATAATTAATCGTAAGGAATATGATTCATAATGATTAATTAAAATTTGAATGAGATATATGGGATCATATAAATGATATCCATGGTCTCCTGACATGGTGAAGGATTCGATCACCAGGGTTCGTATGCTGGATATGCATGTCTGAAATGACAACTCCTATATACAAGCGCACATGGATCGGGCTCTTTGTTTCTCTAAAGAGTAAGGTCTTATGCGTAGCGACCCCAATATTGGTTCCCCATGTTATTATGACGATATTGGATTGTGTATAGCGAGTTCTATTCATGTTGATGGTTTGCACAATTAACAACATGTCAACATCACCTTAGGGGTGGTGTGCCCGAGTGTAAAGATCAAATTGGGAAATGCAAGTTGGACTTGCAAGGCAGAATGAATTCCTCCTCCTTTTTTATCTGAGTTATAGTCTCTCATATTATTGGAATGTAACAAACGTAGAAAGGAGATCTCAGATCTTGCTAAAGATATAACTGTAAGTATATCTCTTGCTTTGAAAATTTAATAAGGGAAAGAACTTTTAGAGTTTCAAAGGCAAGAAAACTTTGATTTAAAACATTAATATCCTTAATCAAAGTAAAATATATTTATGCAAATTATCTTATTTCAGATAGCCTTCAATGAACCCACTCAAAACAGTACTCAATCATAAGATGTAGTACTTGCAGTTGGACACATAATGTATGTGATTGCATTGTAAAAGTTGTCGGACTTGTAAGCCCTCGACGACCCATTAATGCAATAAAAGTTATTGTATCAAATGAGTAATTGAATGAATGTACTTTATTGTTAAGGTCCCTTTGTACAATTGGGGTTATGTACCATGTCCATATTGAATACCATGCAGCTGGGAAGGACACAACTGACTTCAAATATGTGATATTTAATAAAGATCTCCAGTTTGAGAAAGAGATGGCAATCTTTCTCTAAAGACTAATATCCAATCGACTTCTTGATGCAAGTCACCTACATAAGAATGGAGATTCAGAACTGTTAGAATAGTCAAGTTAAAGAGTTGAATTCATGAGATTAAAATAAACTAAGAACTAAATAGTAATTGTCACGATCACACATACTTCATTTGACCAGAGACATATATGCATCTATATGCCTGAGTATGTACATTGGACAGACCAATAGGTTGGTGACCTAGACAAGGTCTATATACCGATACATTGGTGTGCATATGAAGTCGTATGAGATGTATGATCTCTTGAAGGAATCATACAGGTTCATAGTTGATGAACCGGGAGGTAGAGCTCACTCATATGATATTTTGGGGTCAAAATGAATTCCATGCATGGTCATCTTATTTATGAAATAAGATATGAATTCAAGATATTAATATATGCTTTTGGAAAGTATAAGATTATTATTATCGCCCAATTATTGAGAAATCTATTAATATATTCTGAAGAAGATAATAAACCAGGGTTTGAATTTCGATTTTATCAAAGTCTTCTAGTGTGAAGGATGGATGATTATTTGGAATACTCAGTGTTACTTTTATTGTTGTAATGGATCATCTACCATGACACTTCCATACCGAAGAAATGATGAAACATGATGGATTTTAGTGGCTCCATTTAATTAGATGATTTGTGATTTACTTGGATTAAATCACAATTCATTTGAATTCAATTTACAATTCCATTTCCAATGTCCAAATGTTTGAAATAGAATTAACAAGCTCCTTGAGCTCATTTCTTTGCTCCAAATGGTTTAGACTATGATTAGAAATGGTCAAGGAAGGTGGATTCAGCTCACCGACACTTTGTCCAGCTCATGGAGAGTGTGATGCATTTCGTTGAGCTCATTAAGAGTGTAAAGTGTTACAGCTCGAGCTCAACATTCGTAGGTGACATATTTTTGCAAAAAAATATTATAAACCTTAAAATTGGATAGTTATCCACATTTCAAGTCATTATATGTATATAGTATGATCTCCTCGATATTATCTCCAAGTATTTGCAATCTCATGAGTCCAAATTAGATTAGGACTCATACCTATTGATGTCAATATTGTAATAATAATTGTTATTATTGCATTATTTGATAAGAAATATTTTGTGAATAAGATTTACAAATATATCTCAATAATTAATGTGAATAGTTATTCACAATAATTAATATTTATATGGATATGATTAATATAAATATTTATAATATGATTTACATATTATTTCCAAGGAATGAAATTGTGTGAATTTGATTCCCTTTAATTTTCTAGATGTAATTATATTTATTTTTAATTTTAAGCTTACGAATATGATTCATAAGATTTGAGGATTAATTCTATAATTTCTCCTATTTTGATAATGGTATTATCAAGTAAATTAATTAATAGAAAAAGGCAACAACTTTAACTAATTTTAATTAAGCAAAGGTGTTGGTTATTCATTGTTAATTAGTTAATAATATTTGGTGATAATAAGAAGATAATCCATACTGAATTAGGACTTTCTCTAAGCTCTTGATTTAAAATCTAAGGGACTACAACACACATGTTGGCATGTTGTGTAAATATAAAAGGAGGACAAGGCCATCTCTTTTGCAAGACAATTTCAGAGAGCAATAGTCCTTGGAATTTCGTGCCCTTGAGATACATAAGAGTGTTGAGAGTCTCCAACTCTCATATGACTCTTCTTGTTGCCCTAGATGACATTCGGGTTTGTGGGAGCAACGTGATGCATCATCGTGCCCACGAGAGAGACAAGCGTAGATCAGACTTTACTCCGGATGTCTCTTACTTTAGAGACTCATGCTTCAAGAGGCAACCCCGATTTGTTCTTTATATTCATTTTGAATATCATTATTTTTGAAATTATTTTCTTATAATTTACAATTTCTGAATGCACAAATTGTTATGCTACATTTTCTAGTTTTTACGATGAACTAACATTATTTTGGATTTCTCTATTTGCAAAATAGTTTCACGTAATTCCAATTGTACGACCTCAAGAAATTGGATTTCTCTATATGCGGAGATGAAAGAGGAGTAGCCCGTCTTATTAACTTGTTTCTCATATTTTAGGACTCAAAATTGATTGAAATATATTTGATATATTTACATCAAGAGTTGGACCTATATTGTAGAAATATCAAGTATTGCTATGAATTTCAAGTCCAAATTATATAATGCTATCTAATTTGAAGTGCAATGGTCGCAGCTTACAAAATTAGAATTCGAAATAATTGTTTGTTTATTTTTGGAAATATGCAATAAAATACAATGTCTTTTTTATTTTATATTCCTGATTAATTATGCACTTGAATGTGTACAATGCAATTAGAAATTGTGGAATCAATACGATTAATTCCACGAATTGTCGAGGTTGCTGCACTAGACATCAATTGAAATTGTTTTGATTCAATGAATTGTGTAGATTGTTGCACTATGCCTTTTTTGAAATTAAAAAAAGGAGTTTTTTGAATTCAAGAAGTTATGTAGATTGTTGCACTAGAACTTTTGGGAAATTACAATTTTTTTAAATTCATAAAATATCTGAGAGTTACTATATAGTATCATATGCAGTTGAAAGATCGACAAAACCTCCTTAGTACAATATGTACCTATCGTGTTGTCTCAAGTTGATTCAGAGTGTCTAGGACATGGAAATGCCAATGGGTTACTTAATTGGTACCCTGCATCGCATTTGCAGGGGAAGTGCTCCTTGTTAATATTGTCTGTCCATCCTGGCTGGATCATTTTCGATGAAAGGTGGCTTGAGAAGTTGTAAACTATTTTAACAACTACAATTGGAACATTAAATTGTACGAAGTGAGGGTGCAATACTATATGGTAACATAAAGTGCATAAAAAGATCAAACCCTAGTTGGTATTGCTTAAATGTCATTATTTTAACTGTCTTAAAACTAAGACAATAAGCGTATGTCCTGACTCCATCAATTAGATTAATCACGAGAATATGATTTGAATTGATTAAAAAATAATTTAAACATGATAAGGACAAAGTCATATGATGACATCCACGGTTTATCGCCATTGAAAAGAACTCCGTTGTCGTGGGTTGTATTTTTGGAGATGCTCATGCACAGTCATGACTTCGGAATACAAATTCACATGAATCCGATTATTCGTTTCTCGAAAGCGATGAGCCATATGCGTAGTGACCCAAATGTTGTTGTCCATATTATTGAGGTGGCATTGGATTTTGCATAGCTGATGAATCTGCACTTCATCACCTTTATTCTTTAATTTTGGCCTTTAAACCCTAGCTAAGTTCTTGTAAATAACATTATTTTGCATGAAATACATATATCATTTATTGTGTAAATATAATATAAAATACCATGTTATTGCCAAAATAGAAGAATAAAGAAAAGAAAAGAAAAAGTAGTGAAATACCATGGGTATTGAATTACCCTAAACCGTGAGACCTAGGCATCACGATGACTAGGTCGACAAGGAATAAAGTAGGGGGAGATGAGGGCCAAAAATACAATAAAACCCTAATTTTTAATTCAGCAATAAGTTCATTTTAGGGCCTATTTTATTTTTTTATTATTTGTACATCAAATCAATAAACTTTATGCATGAAAGTTGTAGATAAAAATACATAGAAAATATAAAATTTCTCACATAAAAAATACTGCATATCATAACTTCTACAATCAAAATAAAAAACAGAAATCCAAACTTCACATATATGTAACTTCTCCATAATAACTCAAAATTTACCTATAATTGTATGTAATTTTTAGTTTGCTATTTAATGATGGTGGTTTGATTTATTTTGGAGTTAAGATGCACAAGTTAGGATTTGGGTCCTTATTGTACATTATACCTGAATAAAATAATCATTTTATTTCATTCTTTATATTTTTCTTACTTATATATTGTTATAATTTTGTAAATATTCTTTATAATATATGTACATAAATAAACTAAAATAAAACCAATAAAAATACCTTAGAATAATATGTATACCATAATACATGGATGAAATATACTTACTTATACCTACATAACTTAGACATATAATTAATTAAGTGTACACTTCAGCTCAAAAAATAAAATAAAAATATATTTATATGTAATTCAATAATAAAAAATTATTTAAGTTATGTACATAAAATAATAAAATTTAGAATAGAAAATAAAAATAAAATAAAATAAAAAATACATACTATATAGGTAAATATACCTATATTTATACTTGCTCGAAGTAACCTATAATAAATTAAGTTGTAAAAATAAATAAAAATCATATTACAATACCTCATAAATTAATGAATAATTTTCATGTTTTACCCAAAATTTAAATAAATCACATGCTTTTATATGTTTATTTATTTTTTATTTTTGTTCTAGTTTTTGTCCTTTTGAGGCTAACGTGGTCCAATGGGAGTGGGTCCTCAGTTGACCCACCGGTCAACTGAGTCCCCTACTCACTAGGGCCGTCAGCACCGCTGACTGATCTATTTCCTCAATTTCCCTTTCATCCTTTTGACTTGATTCCTTCTCAACGTTTGATCATCGATCTTTGGTCTTTCACGCCCCAATCGATTTCTCGATCGATGGATTACCACTGCGAATGGGATTCATGGCCAAAGGCATGCTTGTATATACAACCTCCGTCCTCTGCAATTTGGTTTTGATCCCACTTCATCTTCAAAATCCCTAATATCTCTGGTCCTTGAAGTCGTTGGTGACAACAACTACTTTGCCCAAGCATTTGGTGTGGAGGAAGAAGCTCGGAGGAAGAGATCAGAGCATTGCCGGAGTAGCTTGGCAGAGCTCCATCTCGACTCCCTCATTCATAGATCGAGCCCTAGTTTAGGATTTAATTTAGCTTGTTTTTGCATGTTAGTCCATAAATTCTCAAAATAAGTTCGCTGGAGCCTTTATTCCAGTCGCTGTCCCACCATTCTTTGACTGTATCTTGACCAACCTGACACCCTCATCTTGTTCCCCTCTGAGTTCTCTATGCCCTGCACCCTTCCATTCACCCTTATCCTCTCTGGATCAGGAGATATAGTCTTCCTCCATCACCATTCACCGGAAGGCTTCTTCCCGACTCCACTCTGCCCATTCCAGCATGAGAACGAGCCTGTAACATTCTATTTTCTTTATCACGTCTAACCTTATAGGTCCTGACACTTGGTTTTTGTCCAGTCAAGGTAGATCCAAGTCCGTCGTGCTTCTTTGAGCACCAAGACCGCCTCAATGGGTCTTGTACCTTTTTGAGCCCTCCAATCGGCGCATGGAGACTCCAACTTCATTTTGAGTCACCTGGGAGCAACTCGAGTGGCCAGAGTCACCTTGGAACGAGGATCAAACCTCTAGGTGCTCGTGTTCTTTGTCTATTCTTCCAGCTAGCGCATGCACTGTCCGATCATGAAACATCTTGCACAAACGCTATTGGATGCGAGCATCAGCCATCGTTAGTTCATCATGTGCAATATAATCCGCGTCGCTCATTGCCTCACCGTCATCCATCGTTGGGAGCATGGTGCATGTCAAGTGAAGGATGTGCAACCGTTTGATCGTGCGTATAGCGGTAATTTTTCCATATACCCCTTAGATCCTTGTATCATATCTTTAGTCCATAAACTTTCGTTTATAGTGTAAAAACTTTTGGTCATTTTGCAGGTACTCCCCTATGTTTATTTTATTTATAGTTTGGTCCCTTACCACATCACCTCACATGCACATACACGTGGGGTAGTGGGCTTTTACAGGGACCCCCTATGCTTGTGTGTTTTTGTTTGGTTCAGTAACTTTGTTATTTAGTTCAAAAAATTTTAGGAATTTTGCATGTATGCCATGCCGTGTTGTATAAACTGCATCTATACCCCTACCTACGTAGAACGAATTAAATATTTGTGGGGAAATTATTAGAGGCCATTAGACTTTATATTTGTGTTCCCAATAGCATTTTTATTTATTTTTATTTACATTTCAGTCCCTACTAGTATTGTATTTTTATTTTGTTTCTTTTACATCAAAGATAGCATCCCGCATTTAAAATTATAACACATTTAATATAAGTGCATTATATCATATTTCATCACATTTATTTTTTTGGGGTATTTAAAATTATTCTTCTATATTTAAAAATTATAAAACATTGCATTTATTCCCTATTTACATTTAAAATACATAAAAAAATCAGAAAAATGTTTTGAGAAATTCTAAAAAATAAGGGTTAGTTAATATTGTATTTTTCACCTATATATCAAAAAGCATTAAAAAATTCAAAAGAAAAACACTAAAAATAATAAGATCTCTCTAACCCTAGAAAATTATAAAAATAGTTATAAAAACCTAAAAAATGAGTTTTCAGTTTTGTACTTTACTTATTATATATTACCTAGTAAAATTAGTTTTAGAATTTTTTTAGCTATTTAGATTTTTTTGATATCCAAAACAATTTGACCTATTAATTGAAGTCATTGTTTTCTAATTTTAACTATATTAAAAATATAAAAAAATAGCAAAAATTCTGATAAAAATCAAAAAATATAGAAGAATATAAAAAAAGATAAACAATTTTCTCCTTATTTTTGAACTACTTATGGCTATTTTGTAAATACCAAAGACCACATCCATTTATATAGATATATTTACTTATACTATTATTTATATTATTATAATTATCAAATATATTAAAATTTTTTTTAATATCCTTAAAAAATATAAAAAAGACTGAACCTATGGTATTTTTTCTATTTTTCTTTATATATATGTGTATGTGTGTCTATTATCTAGTATCTTCGCTTTATAGTATATATATTTATTAAAATCATCTGATTAAAAAGAAAACTAAAAATATAAAAAATTTAAAACTAATAACAAACAAAAAATATAAAATTAAAAATTCATAAAAAGTAAACATTAAAAACCCATCAAAATAAAAAAACTTTATAAAAACACCAAAAACAAACTTTATCTTTTGCCAGTTTTTGTTGTCTATTCCACTTGCTCCCTGTGTTTGATACCCTATACGTACTTCCACTATACAACTATACATAGTGTTATAATAAATTTTAACTCCTCATTTTGATTGATTATTTGATTGTGTGGGTTGATTATTGATTTAACCAAGACTTGAGCGGTCATCTCAACGACAATGTGTCTGGTTTATCAGATACATTAATAGCTCTCGATTTCCATGCTAATCAAATGGCAACGTTGCCAGGGAGAAAAACATAGGATAGATTTTGGGGTGTTATTTTTCTTCATTGTTTTCTGATTTTATTATTCCTTTATTTCAAAATAATTGGTTTATTGTGCTAATGCATCAAATTCTATTTTTCTTGCGAGGGACCTCGAGGTGAAGGTGACCACTTAGGTGGTTGGAGCACCCAGGCTACGAGGAACTCGGTCATTCTTTTTGTTGACCAAGAGGAGGGAGCATGATAAAAAGAGAGAAGGATTTGTCCTAGCCATTTCTTCTTTCTATTTTTGTGAGAAAGTGACTTTTATCTTGCATTATTTATTTGTAATAATATAGGTGGACTGAACTTTGGATGCTCATGTCCAATTTCCAAGTGTTTTTTCACTTGGGGGCTCATCATGCTTTCCGTTGTTTTCATCACATTATTTTCTTTGTTTTCTGTATTTTGTGCTTTCATCCTTATTTTTCCTTTGTTTGCTAGAATGAGCCTTTCACAGTTTAGGATTGATTGATCGAGTAAATTACGGTCAAACACCTAAGTTATTACATATACATGTAGTCTTCATGTTAGGACTTAGCTCAAATTATTGTTGAATATTTAGACATGAAACCACGCGCTGCAAGTGGTCTTCATACAACGCTTGCAGGACCCATTGTGACAGGCACCAAGGAGCCTCCAAGACGGGACTCTTAGGTTTCTTATCTTGGTATTCATGATTTGGTTCTTCACGATAATAGAAATTCATGTTTAGGGCGATTTCTTCGTTTGCATACTGTGCATGAAGATTAGGATTATAAATTTTTACCTTGTATCCTGTATGGAGAGAGTTGGGAAACATTGTAAGTAATTCTATATCTGCATTCATCATCTAGAATCAAGGGTGAGGTTTCCATCCTTGATTCAACTTGCATCTCTTTATCGCTTTCTCCTTCTGATTTTGATACCTATGGAAAAACAAAAATAAAAAAATATTAGGCGATATTGCATTCAAGAATAGTAGAAAAGTGAATATCAAAGATTAAAACAAGGGGACTGCTAATTGAACATTAACCTAATTAAAAGTCATAACAAACATCATTGTTTGGGTTCATAAAGGCCTCATTGAAATAAGGTACATTTCAAACAAAGTGAGGCGCAACCCTTAAGGAATAGAGCAAAAAGCTCGATCTTTGGCTACCTCTGTTGGTGCTTCTATCGTACATAATCGCATGGGGCCCTGTCAATGATGGTGTTCCCACCTTGTGTGGAGCATCTGACTTGGTCTAAAGTAATAAGCCTAGGATACGCCCTCACGGTTGTGTCTATCACATCGGTTTGTGTCCGAGTAAACCACTAGTGGGGGAAGTAGTGGTTTCACCTATTGGCTTCCTCTCTCTTTTTATTTGGCTGACTATCCACCAAGACCTTTATTGAGGAACTTAAAAAGTGCATATCATAGGATACAAAGGAGGTGAAACAAGTACGAGGATACTTTCCTAGCAGCACACACTCTCCTCTAGCGCTAGCCAATAAGGACTCATGATAATTTTTGCTTGAATCATAACTCTAAAACTGAAAAGATAAAAATAGCCAAACTTTTATGGCTTCACATGAGTTGAGTTGGTGAACCCAAATTTATCTAGTGTTTGTTTGCTTAGAATTGGGTCCAAAGATTAAAGTCCCGCACACTTGCGTATTTTTGTCGCTTCTTCTCTTTTGCATACTTCTTCTTGACCCTTTCTCATCATAAGCCTTCTACAATTTTACACTCCTTTTATTTCTCATTCATCATTGTATCCTTAATCCTTCATCAATCTTCTTCTTCCCCTTTGAGACGTCGACTCCTGAAAGATTTCATCAGGACTCCGCTAACAACTACATCGATTCCTTGTGTCCGACATCTACCAGATAAGGGGTGATCTCCAAGAAGGCAGGTTGGACCCTGCAGACTTCTCCTTGGACTCCCCAATTTTCACTTACTTTGTAAAATGAGAAGACCCTTGTCTTGATCTCCTTCCTTCTACTACTTTCCTTTATCCAATAAAATCCTTATTCGAGACATACTCTCATCTCAAACTTGCTCCATCATTTCTCAAGATTGATGGGGTACTATTTCCCAATGCAGATTCACAATCCAATCAGGATCCCGAGCATGATTCCAATTCTAAAATGGCTCCCCAAGGTAGAGGAATCGGACCTCGGCCTCAAAGCAGCAAGAAGAATCAAGAGCAAGGCATGAGTCAAAACGAAGTTAACAATCAGTTACTGGACTCTGTTCAGGCAATCCAACAGTAGCTGATCGAGCAAGCACATTCCCAGGTCGCTTTCCAAGAGATGTTAAATGATCTGAGGAGGAGATCGGAAGAGAGAGGAGGAAACACATGAGGGGGGGTGATGATGATATTCCTGATGATAAAGATTACCACTCTATAAATGAACGCCACAGATGTGAGGGAGAAGGAAAGAGAGCCCAACCCAAGCCCACTCTGAAGCAAACATACAACCCTGGGTCGGTCGCATCATCGAGTGGATCCGGATTCTGTAGATCCATGGACATGTTGAGCTGAAAGTTCAGCTACTTTCTCTGCACCCTAGGAGCCCTATATCCATTCTACAGTAGTTTGGATGCATCTGCAGCACCATCATTATCCCAACATTCTGTTGGGTGTAATCAAGATGATAGCTTTCCCATTCAGCCTTCAAGGAAAAGCTCTTCACTGTATGAATCACTTGGGGAAAGTGGTGATGACTTGGGAGGATCTGAAATCATCATTTTTGCTGAAATACTATCCTCTTGGGTACCTTAGTCTGATGAACTCCAAGATAACAAGCATCTCCCACTGACCCCAAGATACCATTCACGGTACCTGGGAGAGATTCAGTGATCTGATAGAGAGATGCCCCCATCATGACATACTAAAGATCAATCTGGTTACTCACTTCTTTGGGGTCTCACTGAAAGTAGTCAACGTCTGGTTGACACCACCTACAGAGATTCTCACTTTAACAAGGATGAGGATGCAGACTGGAAAATATTCGAGGAAATGGCCGAAGGAGAGGTCACACTTTCCCTTTCTAGTTCCTTCTAATTTCTGCCACAACCACATATCCTCCACAAGAACGTTAATATGACATACACTTATGAAGTGGACAGGAGTGAGAACTCTGACCTAAGCATTTTCGGGAGTCACCTATCTAAAGTGGGCTTCATTAAGAAGAGGTCACATGGCATAGAGAAGCTTACTGGGATCGAGCTGAAGGTTATGGAGAAAACCTCAAGCACATCATAGAAGCGTGAAGATCACATCATATGAAAGCGGGAGTGACTAGTCGCACTATTTGCTCGAGGCAGCATAATTTAAAATTTTAAATAATGAAATCACATGATCCAAGAACACTTCTCTTATCATTTCATCTAAACCACAAAGTAGATATCGTAATACCTCTTGAAGCGTGGTTGTGATCGTGTCTCTAAAGTAAGAGACCTCTTGTCTCTCCTCACAATCCAAGTTGATGATCCAAGTGGTGGATCTCCTGATCTCATCTCAAGAGATTCGACGTCTTCTTCACGAGCGAGGTGCGCTGAAGGAGACAGAGATCCACGAGCGGTCGAAGCGGCGACACAATGGTGTGGCGACAATGGCGATCCTCTCTAGGGTTTAGAGCGGTCGACCGCACCAAGGATAGAGAGGAGATGTGTGTAGAGAATGAGAGATAGAGAGCTTGCTATTATTTTTTCTAAAATGAAGAGCTAGGGTTGCCTCTTCTTTTATAATATTTTGGGAGTCCATGGATCACAATCCATGGACAACACTAAATCAATGGAAAAGATCGATTTGTATTTCTTTCAATGACCATGATTTTGTTGTAAAAAATGTCACAACAATTAATTTAATTTTAAATATATATTGAATAATTGATTTCAATTCAATCAATCATCCTAAGAGAAATAGGAAGGAGGCAAGCCTCCTTCCATAAGGGGGAGGACGATCACTAATCCAATTACGACTTGGTGGCTGTCCACTCTCCTTTACATGGAAGGTGGCTCCTTCTCCAATTTCATTGGATCATGGATCCCGTGAATTTCTCCATAACATACAAAAACTTTTTTTGTAAATTTATTCAAAAAAATAATTCAAAATTATTTTTTGAATATTTCATTCATGCCATTGAAAAATGTGAACCATATTCAAACCAAAATAAACTGTAAATTACATTTTCAATTAATTGTCCAATGTAAATTAAATTCACATCAACATTTAAATTGTTAATGTTATTTACAAATAGCTCTTTATTATATAATATAAATCATAGTTATAATATATATGATTAGTATGGATAGTGCTATCCACATTATTCATATCCATGATAACTAAATCATAATTTATTATCTTGGATCTCTATTCTCTTTGCCCAAAAAATATTAATCGCATTCATATTATTCACATCTTTGATAATTAAATCGTATTTAATTATCTTAGATAACTCTCCTTATATGGCTAAATAATATGAATCAAATTCATATTATTCATGATAATTAAATCACAATTAATCATCCATTTCTCAATGCTTGGATATACATTTTATCTATGGAATTATTCTTGAACTCTTTCATGAATAATGTGCTTTCTCTGCGAATACTTGGAGATAAGGATAGGGTGATTGTATGTTCCACGTATAGTGACTTGGATATTGAGATCATATCTCAAATCCAGATCTTAGGGACCTCTCACAGATGCTTGATTAAATCAAGGCCATAAATCTAATCTTCTCATTGTATATGAATCACATTTAGATCAGTGTCCAACATTTGGACTAAGATCAGATCACTTCTCTACTGAGATGTCACTAAAATCTGGACATGTTTCATCACTCTCTTGGAATGGAAGTGTCATGGTTATACAATCATTTATGATCACATCACCTTCCGGTATTCCTAATACCTGTAAATCCTGTATACCGGAAGACCTAGAATAAATCCGAAGTTTTAGATCTTATTTAGATTGTCTCCTTTATGGTTTTATCATTAAGTTTATCATTTGATCTCTGGGAGTTGGTATCAATTATATACTTTTCAAAACCATATATCATACCTAGGTATTGATCATATACTGTCCAAAAGAATATATCAAACCTGCAAATTCAGTCAAGTTTCCAAAGAGAGACGATCGTGCAAAGAATTTAATTCCCAATATCTCCTGAGTGAGGTCATGTCTTCCGGTTCAGTAAATGAACCTGCATGATCCCTTTGAGAGATCGTATTACTCATATGCCCTTGTATGCATACCAGCTCGCCAATGTATAGATCTTTATTAGATCATCAACCCATAGGTCTACCAATGTATATACTTAAACAAATAGTAATGCATTTATCTCTGGTCAGAGGATGCGTGCCTATTTCATGACTTCATATGACAATTATTTGGTTATCTCGATCTCGTTAAGATAACTCTTTGACCTAACTTATCTAACATCTCCGAATCTCTATTCCTATGCAGAGGACCTGCATCAAGAGGTCGGTTAGATATCAACCTTTAGAGAAAAGATTGCCATATCCTTCTCATAATGGAGATCCTCTCTTAACAATCACTTGACGGTGCTTGATGAGTCCTAAATCTAACTATTTAGATATGATCCAAGCACCAACCTCTATGATTCACCACTTGAATTCAACAACTGTATGATCATTAAGATGGCTATGGTACATAACCCTAATTGTACTAAGGGACCTATTATACAAATTAATTATTCTACATTTCAGTTAAGGGAATGAATTGCAATAACATTTATTGCATAATGGCTTGCCATGGGCTTGCATGTCCAACAATCTCTCACTATCCCAAAGAGCCATTAACGTGCTAATCTTTAAGCCCGCTTGTGCTAATAATAATCTATTTAGAAAAATAGATAAGTAAGCTTACTAGTCACTCTGTTCCCGAGAGACTATGCCAAGTCCTTTTACGTTACTTGCTAATCTCCTAGTAAGAGTGCTCGCATCCAATGCGAATGTTACATTCGTATGCAACAATACTCAATTTTGCAAAAGCAATCAACGTCCTTGACACTACATCTCCATAATTATTATAACTGAGATGTAATTTATATTATTCTTATCAGAATGCCCTTATTCTTGGAGATCTCTATCTCCTAAGGTATCTGCAGTTAAGATCTTTTATATCACTATCTATAAAGTGTTAAGTTCTCGAAGATATGACCTTGAGATCACTATCTCAAAACAATATTGTCATCTTTGAAGGTGTTTTATTACTGCAAATAAGTGTTTTGTCTCCATATTAGGATTAGCAACAGTTTACTACTCCCACTATATAGTAGACATATGGTCATTGTACACATCTAGCATACACCATGCTTCTAATAGTCGATGCACAAGGGGGTGTGGCTTTAACGTTCAATTCCTCAATTCTTTGAGGTGATATCCTTTCAGATAGATTAGTACCATATCTTATGTAAAGGGAGCCTTTCTTGGGGTTTTCCAAAAATGGAAAATATCCAAGGTGTACCACTAGTGTGACGGTCCCAATACCCTCTTCGCTTAGCTTTTGAACATATTCAATACTATGATCTAAGAGGTATCTTTGAGATCTTTTATCTCAAGGTATGGAATAACCAGATTATAAAACAATTATTCTCATCCTTATATCATTCTAAATGAATATTATATACATTTTAGCACCATGAACACAATGGCGCTCCCACTAATCTTCACGTGGTTCATCAAGATTCTATCTGAAATCATAACATTTATAAATTCATCAAATCTAGTGTTCCAACTACAAGAAGCTTATTTGAGTCTACAGATGGAGTTCCTTTAGCTTGCACATCTTGCCTTCATCAACTATGAATCCCTAGAGCTACTTCATATGAATATCCTCAGATTGGTATTCATAAGGGAATGGAATCTTGACTTCCATCTTGTAGATGTCATAGACAAGTTGTGTAGCCATAGTTGGCAATATTCTAATGGGCTTAAGCACGGTTACTGAAGAAAAAGTCTCATTGCAAGTGATGTCTTCTCTTCGTGTGTATCTTGTGTATACGAGTCGTGCTCTGAAGGTCTACCTTCTCATCGGTTTCCTCTTTCTCTTGAAGATCCATTTACACCTAATAGATTTTACCCTTATAGGTGGATCCTTGAGGGTCCATACACAACACTTGTGTATGAAGTCTACTTTAGACTTTATTGTTAACATCCATCTTTCCATGTCATGATCCTCAGAAGCTTCATCATATGAAGTCAGATCATTGTCACACTTATCTGACACATGGAATCCATCCTCAAACAAATTTGAAGAGGGATGAGTGTTTCATCTTTAATTGTCCTTTTAGTTTCCGATTTCAGGAGCCTCATTATCTTCTCAAGATTCAATGAGTTACTTTACTTCATTTTCACTTGATTCTCAAGAAAGTCATCATCTAAGAGTCATATCCTTAGACATGAAATCTTTTAAGAATCTCAAGGTCACACAGTAGGTATCCAATACCATCCTTTATTTTCCTAATGAAGTAGCACTCTCTAGTGCTAGATTCCGACTTACTTCCATCCATGACAAGGTTATGGACCAAGCAACCCTAAATCCTCAAGTGTCCACTATTAGGCTAGGTTCCAAACAATAGCTCATGAGAATTTTCGGGTTAGATTTGCATGGAATCTTATTAAGGATATATTGTAGTCTCTACTACATATATACCTAGAAACTAAGAGGTAATTATGCTAAGAGTTATCATTGGTTCAATCATGTCATAAATGATGCAATTGTATCTCCCTACAACTTTATTAAGTTAAGGTGTATTAGGAGTGGGATAGGAATGATATTCCTATCTCCATAAGATATTCCTTGAATTCATCTAATAGGTACTAGCTACCTAGGTTAGACCAAATTCATTTCATCTTCCTTCAAACATTGGTTCTAAACCAAAAATGTGAAATATTTTAACATTTCAAAGGTTTCTAAGGTGAAAGTAAGAAATCTCATACACAAACAATCATCAACAGATATCACATATCATTAATGTTCATTATGATAATGATGATTCACATGCATCAATTTGTATGAGATCTTGAATACCTTGACATCTTACACCATTCCCAGAAAAGGGTGCATTGGACATTTTACTTCGAATACAATATTCACAAGTATGTAATATTTGAAATTTCAAACAGCCAAGCGTTTCATCTCTTACTAGTATATTGATCTCATCAACAGACATATGTCCAAGGCTTGATGCCATATCATTGTCAAATGATCTTCATCCTCCTATTGATCTTTTAAGGTTTAATTTTCCAGTATTCAGAAATGTCAATGAACTATTCATTAATTTTCTAATTTAGTAGAATCCTCTAGATGTTAGATACTATCTGAAATATATCCACCATAACTCTTATGATAGGTATATTCCATAAGGCATGTTTATTTCCAACATTTAGAAATAAACAATGAATGTATTCTAATATATAGGTCATAGAGACGCTCTCTAAGACTAAGGGCTTGCCTACTGAAAATATATAGTCTATCTATCCAATGGAGATTGTTGTAACAGTTGCATCAACATCCATGTGGGTGACTATTAAAAATTTAGATCAAATCTTCTTGTCTTCTAAAACATATGCAATCAATTTCAAGTACTATTAGAAGAGTGAGATACAATTATTAGACTTTGATCTTATCTAAAAAGCAAGTCAATTTCCATGATTATATGTAGATATATATTATTCCAATGCACTATCCGAGTCTTTATCTAAGGATGTTAGATAGTCATGCTATCAATACATCGTATTGTGGCAATATTGGCAGTCATCCAACTCTTTGGATGAAATATGTATGGAAGTCACTTAAGTACAATCAAGTCTTTGACTTTCCATCTGATGAGTCTCAGATTCATCGCTCTAAAAGACATTAATTAAGCTCATTTCCCAAAAATTCATCCATATTTTACCCATTATATTGCATAATTAGCATTCATGCATGTATTAATAATAATTGCATTTTATCACTCATAATTGCATAAAATAAGGAGCCAAAAATCCCAGCACAATTGACATGTAAAATAGCCTAACTTCTCTGATTTTTAACTAATTCATGCTAACTCCAAATAATTGGAATCACTCCATTGTGTACATATTACTAACAAGAATAAATGAAAAATATATAAAAAAATTCATTAACATAAAAAGTGGACTAGAAACTCAAAACCTAATTGTAGGATTTTCGGAATAAAAGCTGATATCTTCCTCATACAGTATCGGATTTCATACTACTCACTTTGAACTAATGTACATTCAAATACCTTCAAAACAAGACCAAGTTCAAGTGAATTGGAGCTCATATGTGAAAGTTGGGTTTTGGGCATCTTTTGTACATTTTCTATTTTAGCGGTTTTTGACCTATTATTCTATGTACATAATTACTCATTTTATTTTATTTATTTTTCATTTATTTTTTTGATTACTGTTCTATTAAAAATGCACAAAAATTCAAATCCAAAATGAGCTTAAAATCAAAGAAATTAACAGAGTTTGAAACTTCACTATCCATATGTATAAAAGTTCTCTTTTTCGGAATTTTATTTCATTTCTTCACTTACTTAGTTCATAAAAATCCAAAAAATTAAATTAATGCATAAATATTTATCTTTGATTTTATCATATTTTTTCATATTTTTATCTTATTTAAAAAATTAAAAAATTATAAAACCCAAAAATCAAGGTGTTCTATGTATATAGAGTACCCCAAAAATATCACTTTATGCAGTTGACTGATTTTGGTTTTAGTTGCTTCATGAAAGTGTTAGATCTTGTCAAGATGAGCAAATTTTGTGAAGAAACATTTTCAATTCGAGGTCATTTGCTATTTATTTTCAAATTATCTTTGTATTTTGTTTTTTTAATTTTCTGGGCTAGCACGTGGCAGCTTCTGAAGCCGCCACATGTCACCCACTTTGGAATTTATTTAATTTTATTTTTTTTAAAAAAATAATTATTTAGTATATATATATTTTTTAAAAAGAGAGCCACGTGGTCACATCAGGGGTGTCCGATCTCGGCCGATCGGAAGGCCCCTGTGCATCATCTTCCTCCTCACCGCGACACCCCCACTTTCCCCTTTTGGGGCGGCGCCACCATCCCCCAATTTTAGTCCGGTCGCCCTCAACCATCGGGCCACCTTCCTCATTTGCGACATCACCTCCGCCATTCTCGCGCATCTCCGATTGCCTCCTCTTCCGCCTTCACGACTCCAATCAAATCCCTTCTTCGCCCTCATCAGAATCTCCATCACCGACTTCCTCTCCCTTAATTTCGCTCTACGTCGTCGTGTATCTCTCGCCGATCAATCACACCTTCATCACCTTTGTTTTCTCCAATCATGTCGCCCTCTATTCCTCCTATTTAATGACCCGAGAGGCTCCCCTTCTGATCATCTGCCGATCGTATATGCAAGGAGGAGCTCACAGCGGTGAAAGCACCGCGTACCCCTCCAGCCGACGAGATCCAAGGCTCCCTACCCGCTCCGCCTTGTTGCAGCTTCCTTGAAGTCTGCTTTGCTCCGATCAACTGTCGTGCCTTCGACCCATCTCATCTACATCGGAGCTCGGCTCCTCCGCCAGTCGTGCTCCACTACAACTACCATCCGAACTCTTGAAGACATCCCCTCTACAACTTCAGGTCGCGCCTCCACCAGAGCCCCACCATCACGTTAGGACCCCTATCTTCATTGCAACCTCCTGGCAGGAGGCAGGAGCCAGGAGTCACCGACCACCACGGCCGTGATCACACCTCCGCGCACTTCTTCTCTAGCAACTTTAGAAGCCTCATATTTGTTAGTCACCCCGATTCTCCTTCACTGATCACAACTACGACACTGACCTCCCTCCAAATGCTCACTTCCCTGACTCCATCTACTACCGGACCTTCATCAACACATCGAAGCCAACCATCCTTCGTTCGATACCTCCACCGTGAGCCACTGGGCACAAGGCTCGAGGCCCCCACCACGTGCGTCGCACGTGTGTTGGAGTAACGTCTTCCCCTCCCCTTCCTGATCATCACGTACGTGAGGACTTTTGCGCCTGAGCCCCTGGATCTCCTCCAAATTCCAAAAGCATCCTCGTCATCCCCATTGGATTATTTTTAGAAACTCCCTAAGGAGTTTAGGTAGTTCAGCCATGTTCCACACTTCTATTTCATTATTTATTGTAATATTGCGAACAAACCCTTGACTATATTTATAATTTTAAGCCCCTTTTTAACATCATTTTATCATAAAAAATAGCCATTTTTTTCTTCAATTAATTCTATACATTGTGGCATGCTCATTATATTTTTATTGCTTGTGGTTAATTAATGATTAATTTTCTTGTAGAAAATTGCATATTTTACCCAATTTATGCTTAGAAATTCATAGATAAATAACCATTACTCAAAAAAATGTCAAAAAATCAAAGATAGTAGAATTACATATTAGTTACATTGTGCCCAAAAAGAATTGCATTTGCGTTCATGCTTTGCTATATAAAAATCATTTTGTAGATTTCAATCTTTAATTTTTAGTAGTTATTTAATCTCTTATTTTTGAAGTTTAGGATTTTCTAATATCAATCACCTAGTGATAGATTTGGATAATTTTATCCCTTCAAAATAAATAGGTTAAGTATTTATTATAATTAATTATTGAAAATCACTTTGTTTGTATTCATAAATTCATGAAATATTTGTCTTGCATCCAAAAAATCCAAAAAAAGTACACTGCATTTATTTCATCATAATTGATATCTCGACCAAGTTTCATAATTTTTGGACATCATTGGATGATATTTATTTTCTAGTCCTTAAAATCACCTGCTTTTGCATTTTGCATTTTCAAAATTGCATAAAAAACCAAAAACATCCTGCCTTGAAAACCGCGCATGAAATTTTGATAGACATAATCTAGGTTGTTCCTATGCCTCCTTGAGTTCGATCTTGGGACTTGTCCAAGTAAAATAAACATAAAACCACACCGATTAAAAATTGAATAAATTAATTGTGGTTATTTTTCTTGATCGATTCCGAATACCCGCCTACAACGACACTACATTTCAAACGCTTAATAATTCGCACAAATTAAAGAAGGGTATTATCAGACTCATTAGATGGCGCAATTTCCAGGGAGTTAAACGGCTTAGGTTTTGTTTAAAAAAGTTAATGCTCAGTTTTTCACATATTTTTAGGTAGTTTGACCCCTAGATCTTCACAGTATATTTTCCATTTATTCTTTTCCTGGATTTATTTTTTTTATTTCAACATTTATTTTCTTATTTTATTTGTAATTAATTTTTGTGGCACTCTCTTACACACTATCTCTCTTATTTTTTGTGTGAGGTACCCGATGCCCGGGAAGCGATTCTCTTGAAACCCACGCATCTTTATCGATTTACAATCCGGATTAAAATTAAGATCGAGTCGAGTCATGAGAGAGCGTGGAGTCTAGGATTTATTTTTCTAAAATTTTAATTATTGTAATTAATTGCTCATTTATAGCGGAATCCGTTTGGACTCTCGTGTGTGTGTAACACGACCTCAAACTTTTTCTGTGGTGTGTCGTGACATGTTTCACTCTCCGGTGAGGGTGGGGTCCGACTTGAGTGGCTCGTAGGTTAGACCTGCACATACGGCTATTAGAGCTTCTAGGATTTTATTGTTTTTGCTCGTAGAACCTATAAGCACACTTCACTTAATCGAGATACATGTATAGATTGCTCAACTTAGTCAAAATTTTTAACTCAATTCTTCGTGGCTAATAGAATTTTCTGATAGGTGTGTTTTTTTTATTTGCATTAATTTAGAATAAAATTTTAATTCTTGTATTGCATCACACATGGAGATTGCCAGGAATCACTGCAAGTCTTCTATCTGAGCATACATCATCGTTTTTTATGTGCACCGACTTTTCCTGAATTTCTCCCTCATGTTTTGTCACGTAAATTTTAAAAGAAATTGGGACTAGACGGAAGACGTGTATTTGTACTCACTTAATTTTTCAGTGATCACCAAATTAAAATTGGGACTGCTAAACAAGGTTGACTTTAATTAACTCTTAAAATGAAGAATTATTGAGCAACCCCGACCTTGGATTCATTCATCTGTCTGATTGAGCGAGATGACACTCAAGGCTAGAGCTCAGCTCTGAAATCTCCGTTCAGACTACTGATTCTATAAAAACAATTAGCTTCTTCTCAGTGAGGAAATACAGGTAGCTAGTAAATGGTCCAGATTTCCTTAGTAGAGTGAGTGGTTTAAAGGACACTACGTAAGGCTCCGTACTTAAGTAATGGGTATCTATTTTACGGTACGTACTTACACCTATACTGGCTGAAAGCAGGTGTAACTAGTCGGAAGATTCGAGCCAATCTTTAAGAAAATTTCAGACACCTAACAACTCGTTAATATTTTTCCAAGATTGATTTATCACCGACTAAAATTGAAAAGATATTTGTCGAACTCTTGCAGCTTCATTGTGTGAGTTGGTGAACTTGGGGTTTGAATTGTGTTTGCATTGGTGTGCGTGAAACGAGCTCGAATATAAAAAAAACTGCACACTTGTGTCGTCACTCTCCTTTCTTGATCTGAAAAAGTCAGGGTTTCTTTTGTTGAGTATTCTAGGCACTTAAACATCTTTAACCAAGATCCATTATGTCAAGTACCCACCTGATCTGTACTATGAAAATGAATTCATTATGTCTTTAACCAAAATTATGGGACTTTTCTCCAAGTACTCACCTGATCTGTACTATGAAAATGAATTCGTCTCGGCCAAACCCAAATCATCATCCATTATGTCTTCTCATTAAAAAATGATGGGACATTGGTCCGAGTACCCACCAGCTCTGTACTTTGAAAATGAATTCTTTTTTATCAAACCCAAATCATCTAAATCCTATTTTATCATGAATCCTACAACAATCGCGTGAGACTTTGACCCTCGGGTGAATCCGATCCAATATTTGAATTCAAAACCATGTTACCATGATTCCGACCGAGTTATCCACTACTTAATTGGCCACCTCCCCAGAATTGTTCTAAAAATGATCAGACTTCATACTGGGATAACCCTTCTTATTACCAAGTTCTTGCTAAACCATTTGATATGGAACCACTTTAAGACCAATGACTGGTCGAGACAACAATTCCAACTGACTACATTCTCTCCTCATCATAATGTTGGGATAGGTCAACACTTCATGGATATACATCTAGATTGAACCTTAGGGGATAACTCGACAGACCAACCAAACCATAGGGAGAGGCCTGCACCTAATGATCATCAATGTTGGATTAATCGTGACAATCAAATCCCTCGTGACCAACCCACATATCACTCCTTCGGATAGAATGCATATACAGAGGACTTGACTGATAGTATTAACACACATGTACCCTGTATGATTCCATGATATGAGGGACCAATCAACTATCATGGAAACAAGTTTTACCCAAATCATCTATATAGACCCGAGTCACAACATGCTGAGGATGAGACCTACAGATTCCCGCAAAATCCTCCCACTGAGAAGGCTCCTTCCATGTTTTTTCTGGAGAAAATTTTAGAAGACAACGACCATAGACTGGATATTCAGAGAGAATCTTCTCCCAGCTCATATATGAAAATGGAAGATGGAATGATTGGATCTCAAGTTGAAAAATGAGAGAACACTCAGGAACTAACACAGACTGCTCACATGATTGATCATGAAAAGTTTATGGAGGATGACATTTTGAGGATAAGTAAGAGATGTGAATTACTTGAGGATAAATTTAAAATTTTCACTGACCGACTAATTTCATTTTATGATAGCTCGAGTATGAAAGTGGAAGATAGAATGATTGGATCTCAAGTTGAAAACCCTGAGAATACTCAAAAACCTGTTCACCCTAGGGATGACTCTGACAACGATACTTCTGCATACTATTCCCCTAGGGATGACTCCGACCCTGCATATCTAAGCTCCTCATCTACTTGGGAAAATGACTCATCTACACACCACACCGAAAAGACCAAAAAATCGAAAACACCTAAAAAATGAAAAAAATAAAAAAATCCATAATGATTTAAATAGGAGGAGACTAGAAAATTTTGGATCCTACTCTGAAGGAAGCACTAGATAAAAAATCAAATTTTGAACTTCCCTTAAATCAGTCCATTGATCACTTCCCCGACATGGAAAGATTTATAAGGAGTAAATTAATGATGAAAAATTTGTGCATAACAAGAACAAAGATTGAAAGACATGTCTTTTCAATTGCCACCTCCTTGATAATAAGGAGAAAAACCAAGAGCCGTAGAGAGAAGCAGTTGACTTGATTTTCCTATGGAATCAAAGACACGACATTGACCCATGCCCGAATCGATGATGACTCACCACTCAATATCCTCTAGACCTATGTATTTGATAATCTCAAACTCGGTCCTATTAGGAAGATAAGAGAGATCATTTAACTGGCTGATCGATTGATAAAGCGATCGAGAGGAACCATTTCCGTCATCGTTACACTCCAAGGTGCTCTGCTCAAGGCAGACTTCACAATCATTGATATTGGCATCAAGGAGAATTCACCCAATCTCCAATAATTCTCAGAAAGCCATTCTTGACATTAGTTAAGGCAATTATTGAGTGCGAGACTTGGGAAACCATTATACGACATTGGGAGTACTTCGATATCACCCAGTCTTTGAGGAAACATGATATTATGTGGCAACCCACGAAGCTGTCAACAGCCGTAACCACCAAGTGGTAGAAAAGCCCTACCCCGCTGCTACAACTGAGATAGCGGTTGTTGAACTGGCTATTAGTTCAGAGACTCTCTCCACTATTTCATTTCTCGCTGCTCTTACCTTGGAACATCAAATGCATGACTTCTTTTATGATCATGAGACATATGCATGAGCTCATCCTGAGTAGGCTGAAATCTCCTCTGGCCACTTTGATCAAATTAACCTGATACAGGACTGCACCAACATCAAGTCAATTGAGAACAAATATGCAAGACGTGCACTGACCATTTGATCAGAGACTCTCCCCACAGTTCCATTTCCCGCTGCTCTCACCATGGAAGATAGAATATATGATTACTTATATGATCTTGAAACATTTGCATGGGCTCACCCTGAGTCAAACATGATCTGAACACCTTGACCAAATTAATCTGACTCAGGAGTGCATCAACATTAAGACAATTAAGAACAAATATGTGGGACGTGCACTGACCACGGAGGAATATTTCAACGGTTATTCATTTGAAGACTCGATTGTTAACCCCTCAATCCCAGAACCGGCTTATTCATAGAATACACAAACCAAAATGCCCAATCAAGCTGCTCCTTCATCTAGAAAGAAAGTTGTCTTCAACCGCCCAGAAATAGGAATTGTTTGATGATTCCTCATCAGGTCCGAACAAGGTGATCTTTATGAGTGAGGTCAATTTGGTAGTCCTAAAACCCTATCTACGCAAGGATCCAAATTTCGACCCCCATTGGATGACTCCCACCCCTCACTACTACTCAAGAGT
This sequence comes from Ottelia alismoides, assembly GCA_037367405.1. NCBI lineage: Eukaryota > Viridiplantae > Streptophyta > Magnoliopsida > Alismatales > Hydrocharitaceae > Ottelia > Ottelia alismoides. The sequence continues at coordinate 709,933 of JAZKJV010011719.1, read as the reverse complement.
CGATTCTCCTGGACTCATTAAATATATAATGGAATAATTTCTTATCAGCTGACTGAGACTGGTGCTTCAGAGTATTCATCAAACGAGGATGAATCGTTTGATCCCAAGAAGGAACAAATTCTGAGAAAACAACTGAAGCAACTGAAGAACAAGAATATTTGGAGTGCCTCCACTTTCCAATACTATTCTTCTGAGGATATCTACAATGATGGTTGGCTTTCATCTGATTTATACGCTTCATTAACTCTCCAGCATGATTATTCTGAGAATAACACTGATGATGGCTGGGACTCATATGCTCCATCTTCTTCTTACGATCTCCCACCTCAATCTCACAAAATGATCAGCCGAAAATCGCCTTAATAATAGGCTATCCTCCCTCACTCCCGACCCCATCAGTCTCCTTGTACTTCTTCTTCCTCTACTTAGGTCAAGACCTAAGTATGGGGGGAAGGGGGTGATGTCACATGTATATACCATTCTCCTCATCCACTCCTTCTCACAATCACCCCATTTTCACCCTTCTTCCTATACTTAGGCTGACCAGAGCCTAAGTATAGGGGGGCCCGATGCCCACTGTATATACTCTGCTCATTCACATCTGCTGACCACCTCAGTTTCGCTCTTCTTCTATACTTAGATTGTTCACAGTCTAAGTATAGGGTGCGGGCCGACTTCTATTGTTATAATTCTTTTTCACTCTCTAATGCTTAGCCTGAGCTATGTCTTTTCTATGCTTCTTGTGCTCCGAGGACATAACACTTGCTAAGTATAAGAGGGTGTGCATATATACTACGTATATATTTTACCCATAGCTCGTAATTTCGTGTAAGGTCTATATGTTTTTACGAGATCGGTAACTAACTTGTAAAAACCATAAAAAATGAAGAGGGAGTATTGTGCAAGTAACACTGACTGTGTCCTCCCAAAAATTTTGAAAAAAATGACTTCTTATTCATTTTTGAAAAAAAATCCTTGCATTAAAAATATATATCTCAAAAAAATAAAAAATCAAATAAAAAAATACAAAAGTAAAAAATGTGTCTGCATTTCACGCACCTGCACTTCATCCAGCATTACATGCATTTGCATTTGTGAAAAGCCCTTGGGTTCTGAATCGAGATGTGAACAGAAACCGAGAGTGGTCTGGACTTGACCTTAATCCACCTAAATTTCAGAGGAACTTCACCGAGAAAAAGGATTTTAAAAGCTTCAGGACTATGACTTAATTCTTCGAGTTCCACATGATATTGTGCAACATTTGACTCTTAGTGTCTAACCTAGTCTCTTCATTCTGGGTACGACTCTGGAATAGGGAATTAATTTGTACTCTCGCACTATGTACTTAGCTCAACTCAGACAGGGTGTTGGAAGACTGTGTGAGTTTCTTTTATGGTTGCATGGACATCTAAAGACCAGAGTACGGGTTGAAATAAATCTTCGGAAAAGGGATGGACGGTTGGGCACCATTTTTATAAGATCCCAAAACATGTACAAAAAATATTCCTTATCCGTAGGGGAACAATAAGATCCATGCAGAGCTACCAAATATCCAAACAAAAAGAAGCCACTACCAAATAAATATTTGACCAAGAAAAGGTCTAAGCTTCAAGAAAACATGCAGATCTTTGTGGAGACTTGGCTAAACTGACCAGCTTCACATGGAGAGGTGACTACACTGGTCACCCTCCAGTTCTTTTCTCCTTTTTCTAATTTCTCCCCCTCTTCGATTGTGAACACAACGCGGCAGACCTTAGGAGGAAATACCTGACTCCTCGAGGAAGAGTTACTGGAGATGAGGTTTGCATGGTAGTCTGGCATTTTGGATGGGAAGAGCTAAAACCTTTCATACACATGAGTTGATCTAAGATGATTTCTGAGCCGAAATTGTGACAATGATGTGTAGAACTTGAAGGCTATTGATTTTAAAACCCTAAATCTCATAGAAGTTATGCGAAACTAATAATCCAAAGGTCGAGTATAGTTCCATTTTCACCTTCTACTCATGGTCTTGGTATGGAACCCAATCTCATTTCACCTCATTGCATTTCTTTTGATGCTCAGGGACGAGCATGGTTTAAGTATAGGGGGATGGTGAATCTCAGATTCATCACTCTAAAAGATATTAGTTAAGCTCAATTCCCCAATATTCATCCATATTTTACCCATTATATTGCATAATTAGCATTCATGCATGTATTAATAATAATTGCATTTTATCACTAATAATTGAATAAAATAAGGAGCCAAAAATCCCAGCACATTTGACCTGTAAAATAGCCTAGTTTCCCTAATTTTTAACTAATTCATACTAACTCCAAATGACCTGAAATCATGTCCATTGGTAGATATTACTAACACGAATAAATGGAAAATATAAAAAAAATCACTGACATAAACAACTGGACCAGAAACTCAAAACCTAATTCTAGGATTTTCGAACTAAGATGATGATATCTTCCTCATACATTGTCTGATTTGATCCTACTCACTTTTGAAATAATGTACTTTCAAATACCTTCAAAACAAGTCCAAGTTCAAGTGAATCAAAGCTCATATGTGAAAGTTGGATTTTGAGCCTCTTTTGTAAATTTTCTATTTTAATGGTTTTTGACCTATTATTTTATGTACATAATTAACTCATTCTATTTTATTCCTTTTTTATTTATTTTATTTGATAAAGTTTTATTAAAATGCACAAAAATTCAAATCCAAAATCAACTTGAAATCAAAAAAATTAACAGAGTTCGAGTCTTCACTAACCATTTGTACAAAAGTTGTCTTTTCGGATTTTATTTTATTTAGTCACATTCTCAGTTAATAAAAATAAAAAAATTAGATTAATGTGTAAATATTTATCTTTGATTTTATCACATTTTCTACGGATTTTTATCTTATTTAGAATATGATAAAAAATTTATAAAATCCAAAAATCATGGTGTTCTATGTATTTAGAGTACCCCAAAAATATCACTTTGTGCAATTGACTGATTTTGGTTTTAGTCCCTTCATGAAAATTTTAGATCTCGTCAAGACAAGCAATTTTCGTCAAGAAACATTTTCAATCAGAGTCATTTGATATTTATTTCTTAATTATCTTTGTATGTTGTTTTTTTTAAATTTTCTGGGGCCGACATGCATGTCATCCATGTTTGGATTTATTTAATTTCATTTTAAATAAAAAATTAAATAACAAAAAATATGAATATTTTTTTTAAAAAAATAGAGCCACATGGCCGCATCTGGGGCGTCCGATCTTGGTCGAACGGATGGCCCCTGTGGAGCATCTTCCTCATTGCGGCTCCCCCATTTTCCCCTTTTTGGGCGGCACCACTGTCCCCCAATCTTAGTGTGGTCTCCCTCAACTGCTAGGCTGCCTTCCTCTTTTGCATTGTCACCTCTGCCATTCTCGCGCATCTCCGATTGCCTCCTCTTCCGCTCTCACGACCCCAATCAAATCCCATCTTCTCCCTCGTCATAATCTCCACCATCGATCGCATCTCCCTTAATTTCGTTCTACATCACCGTCGCGTATCTCTTGTCGATCAATCACACCCTTGTCACCTCTATTTTCTCCAATCACGCCGCCTTCTATTCCTCCTATTTAACGACCTGAGAGGCTCCCCTTCCGTTCATCCACCGATTGCACATACAAGGAGGAGCTCCTGGCGGTGACAACACCACGTACCCCTCCAGCTAGCGAGAACCAAGCCCCCTAGCTCTACCTAGGTCCAACATCCCCGAAGTCTGCTTTGATCCGATCTACCATCGACCCATCGACCCAACTAAACTCCATCGAAGCTCGGCTCCTCCGCCAGCCGTGCTCCACCATAACTACCATCCGGCCTCCCGACGACATCATCCCCACAACTTAACGTCGTGCCTCCACCGGAGCCCCGCCATCGCGTTAGGACCGCTATCTTCACTGCCGCCTCCTGGACAGAGCCAGGAGTCACGTTCAGCGACCACAACGCCCGTGATCACGCCTCCGCATACTTCTTCTCTAGTGACTTCAGAAGCCTCACCTTCATCAGCTGCCCCAGTGCTCCTTCGCTAGTCACAACTGCGACACCTCCCTCCCTTCAAGAGCTCACTTCCCTGACTCCATCTACCACCGGACCTTCATCAACACACCAGAGCCAACCATCCTCCGCCCAGCACCTCCACCGCAAGCCACCGGGCACAAGGCCCGAGGCCCCCACCACGTGCGTCACACGTGTGTTGAGGGAATGTCTGCCCCCCCCCCACACGTGATCATCACGTGCGCGGGGACTTTTGCACCTGAGCCCCTATATCTCCCCCAAATCCCAGAAGCATCCCCGTTATCCAAGAGAACGTGCTTTACATTGCCCCTTGAATTTTTTTGCAAAAATTCCCCTAACAGTTTAGGTAATTATTGTTTAGCCATGCTTTGCACTTCTATTTCATTACTTATTATAATATTGCGAACAAACCCTTGACTTCATTTATAATTTTAAGCTTCTTTGTAACATCATTTTATTATTTAAAAATAGCCATTTTGTTCTTCAATTAATTCTATACATCATGGCTTGCTCATCATATTTTTATTGCTTGTGGTTAATTAATGATTAATTTTCTTGCAGAAGATTGCATATTTTACCTAGTCCGTGCTTAGAAATTCATAGATAATTACCCATTGCTCGAAAAATGCTAAAAACTCACGGATAGTACAATTAATTGTTAATTACATTATGCTAAAAAAGAATTGCATTTGCATGCATGGTTTGCTCTATAAGACTTATTTTGTAGATTTTAATTTTTAATTTTTAATAGCTATTAAATCTCTTATCTTTGATGTTTAGGACTTTTCTGAGATCAATAATCTAATGATAGATCTTGTATAATTTTATCCATTGAAAATATATCGGATTAGTATTTATTATAATTATTTATTGAAATTCATTTTGTTTGTATTCATATCATGAAATATTTATCTTGCATCAAAAATTACAAAAATATTACAGTGCATTTATTTCATTATAATTGATATCTCAGCCAAGTTTCATAATTTTTGGACATTGTTTGATTGATATTTATGTTCTAGTCCTTAAAATTGGCTGCATTTGCATTTTGCATTTCAAAATTGCATAAAAATGCCAATAGACATTCTGCCTTGAAAATCGTGCATGAAATTTCGATAGACATAATTATAGGTTGTTCCTTTGCCTCCTTGAGTTCGACCTTGGGACTTGTCCAAGTAAAAAAAACATAAAACCACGATGACAAAATATTGAATACATTAATTGTGGTTATTTTTCCTAATTGATTCTCAATACCCGCCTACAACGAAATGAAATTTCGAGTGCTTAATAATTCGCACAAATTAAAGCATGGTATTATCAGACTCGTCACCATCTTACTTGGGTCTGACCCATGCTTCCACTACGCTTCCTTCATCTATAAACAACCATTACTTAAGAGAAATGATCTCTTATGTTGAACTCAAAAGATTTCAACCTAAGAGTATCTCAACATTTATGCATGCTTCATTCAATTCATACAGTATTGATATTATGGAGCTTCATGAAATACTAGAGAATATATAGTAGAATGATGATACTCATCGTATCTACATCCATCTTAAGTTTTAAAGACTTTGGTTTAGGTAGGCACTCAAACATTTTGAGTACATCATCTCTTATCGAGCCACCATTCTGCATAATGCAGTGAACCGTGTCATTCATGATTAAATGTTGAGAGCACATATGTCTGCCAAAACATCTTCGATTTTATAAGGATTTTTGATAATTACGATCATCATCGACATGATACTTCCAAAGCACATTTTATGGGAGATCAAGACTACAAAGACATACAAACCCAACATTGTTGTCCTATTATATATTTAATTATCTTTCCTCATTATTATGAGGAAACTTGCACATTGCAACCACATACACTATTGTCAAACTGCAAATACAATATCTTGATCATGGATCCAATCCATGATATTTTACTAGTTATTACTTAGTATAGTTTTCAGTGGGTTTAATGTAGGTTATATGAAATAAGATAATTTGCATAAATACATATTTTTTACTTTGATTAAGGATTTTATATCAAAGTTGTCTTGCCTTGTCAACTCTGAAGTTCATTCCCTTATTCACTTTCAAAGTAAGAGATATGCTTACCATTATATCTCAAGCAAAATCTGGGATCTCCTTCTTACCTTTATTACATCCCAATAATATGAGAACTTGTAACTCAGATAGAAAGAAGCGAGAACTCATTCTGCCTTGCAAGTCCAACTTGCATTTCCTAATTCGATCTTTAACATCCGGGCCCACCACCCCTAAGGCAATGTTGACCCATCGCTAATTGAACCAACTGTCACCAAGAATAGCACTCGCTACACGCAATCCAATATCGCCCCAATAATATGAGGACTCGATACTGGGGTCACTACGTATATGACCTTACTCTTTCGAGAAGCAAAAAACCCGATCCATGTGCGCTTGTATGCAGGATCTGTCACTTCGTACATGCATCTCGTACATATAATCCATGGCGATGAACCCTTTGCTTTGACGAGAGACCATGGATGTCACTTATGTGATCCTCCATATCATGATCAAATTTGAGTTAATTATTATGAGTATTCACATAATTAATTCTTCCAAGGGAAATACAACTCTATTCATAATAGAGTGTTTATTTTAGTTGGATTTAATTCATTTAATCACATTAAATAAATTATCAGCATAATCAATTAGCCAACAAACAATCTAGATTGTTACTTGAAGATTGTTATAATATCAAAGTACGTATTATTCAAATTTTAATAAATATATTATGATCTTTTCAAGAGGTATCCTTTCCTTACCCGTTGTCATGGCTACTACACACAAGATGTGGGATAGACCACTCACGGAGCAACCTGTGGCCTCAACGAGCCTCGACTAAACACCACATCTGCCTTAGGTCAGGATAATGTAATTTGATCATTTTGTATTTGAGATGATATCCAGCATTTCAACTGAAGTTATACCATATAATATTTATAAAAATCATTTTATTTAATATTATAAGGAGATTTTCTAAATAAATCCTCAATCTAATTCAAGTAACAATGTTTTGCATGTAGAGATTGCCCTACAACTATCGTAGCATAAAATAGGGTTTTCATGAAACATACATTTAATGGCCTATGATGATTAATCAATTATTTTCATAATTATTAGATATTATATTCAATCAAGGAAAATTCACAATTTCCGTGATTTCCATTGAATTATAAATACATTAAGTAAAGAGATTTGATGATCTAGTGATCTTCTGACCCATCTCGACTTAATATGGAATATCTAGGGCAAACAAAGTCGGAATCGTGTGAAATAAACTCGAGTGATTTACTGGTTTGATTCTATAATTAATCCAATATTTATTTCATATTTTATGATGGGAAAATAGTAAGAAAAATTAATTTTCTTACGGATCTGTTAAAACATGTAAAAACAATTTTTATAGTGGGAACTCTTCGAATCATTTTCATGCACTTTTGGTACCAATATTAGGTTACTATTTTTGGGATATATTTAGAAATTATAAATACATTTTAAGTAACCAAAAAATATGCTCAAATAGTTCACAAACAATAAGTTTTTAATTTAGCAAAAAAGCAATTCGAATCTTGAATCCAATGCAAAAACAATGATTCCCGCGCATCTGAAACATGAACCTTGATTGCCTCGGGTTTTAGATCCTATCCAAGACCTGACCAAGGCTCTGAACCACTTGAAGGTTATGGAAAAAATCTCAAAAGTATCACATAAGTGTAATGATCGCATCATATGTGATCGGAGGGGACTAGGCACACTAGTTGCTCAGGGCAATGAAATATAAAATTTTAAATGATGAAACCACATGATTCAAGAATACTTTTTGGATCATTTAATCTAAACCACAAAGTAGATATCGGAATGCTCTTGAATCATGGTTGTGATCGTGTCTTTAAAGTAAGAGACCTCCTGTCTCAAGTCTGATCCAACAGAGGAGACGCTTCCGAGTGCGTTGATGAAACACATGCTCCTCGCAATCCAAGTTGATGATCCAAGTGGTGAATCTCCTGATCTCGTCTCACGAGAACCGACATCTTCTTCACGAGCATGGTGCACCGAACGATACCGAGATCCACGAGCATTCGAAGCAACGACACAATGATGTCGCGACGTCCGCGATCCTCTCTAGGGTTTAGATTGGACGATCACTCTAAGGACAGAGAGGAGACATGTGTAGAGAATGAGAGAGTAAGAGAGAATGCTATTATATTGTCTACTTTTATAATATTTTGGGAGTCCATGTATCACAATCCATGTACAAAACAAAATCAATGGATGAGATTGATTTGTGTTTATTTCAATGGCCATGATTTTGTTGTAAAAAAATACAACAACAATTAATTTAATTTAATTTAATTAATAATGTATAGAATAATATATATAATATCTATTTCAATTAAATCAATCATCCTTTGGGAAATAGGAAGGAGGCAAGCCTCCTCCCATAAGGGGGGTGGACGGCGACTAATCCAAGTAGGACTTGGCGGTTGTCTACTCTCCTTCACATGGAAGGTGGTTCCTTCTTGTATTTCATGGAATCTTGGATCCCATGAATTTCTCCATAATTTACAACAACTTTTGTTGTAAATTTATTCACACAAATAATTCAAAATTATTTTGTGAATATTTCATTCATGCCATTGGAAAAATGTGAATCGTATTCACACCAAAATAAATTGTAAATTACTTTTTCAATTATATGTCCAATGTGAATACAATTCACACAAATAGGTCTCACTTATATATTATAAATCGTATTTATAATATTTTTGATTAATATGGATAGTGCTACCCGCATTATTCATATCCATGATAATTAAATCATATTTAATTATCTTGGATCTCTATTCTCATGTGCCCAAATAATATCAATCACATTCACACTATTCACATCTTTGATAATTAAACCATATTTAATTATCTAAGATAACTCTCCTTATATGACCAAAAAATATGAATCAAATTCAAAATATTCATGATAATTAGATCATATTTAATCATCCATTTCTAAATGCTTAGATATACAATTTATCTATGGAATTATTCTTGAACTCTTTCAATAATAATGTGCTTTCTTTGTAGATACTTGGAGATAAGGATATGGTGATTGTATGTTCCATATATAGTGACTTGGATATTGAGATCATATCTCAAATCTAGATCTCGAACACCTCTCACAGAAGCTTGATTAAATCAAGGTCTTAGATCTAATCTTCTCACTGTATCTGAATCACAATCAGATCAATGTCCAACATTTGGACTAAGATAGATCAATTCTTTACTGAGAGGAGCCACTAAAATCCAGACATGTTTCATCACTCTTCGGAATGGAAGCGTCATGTTATACAATCTTTTTTAATCATTCCACCTTAAGGTATTCCTAATACCTATACATCATGCATACTGGAAGATAGAATAAACCCAAAGCTTTAGATCTTATTTAGATTGTCCCTTCAAGGTTTTATCATTAAGTTTCTCATTTGATTATTGGGAGTTGGTATCGATCATATACTTTCCAAAAGCATATATCACACCTAGACATTGATCATATACTTTCCAAAAGCATATATCAAGCCTACAAATTTAGTCAAGCTTCCAAAGCGAGATGACCATGCCCGGAATTTGATTCTTAATATCACATGAATGAGCTCATGTCTTTCGATTCAGTAAGTGAACCTGTATGATCCCTATGAGAGATCGTATTACTCATATGCCCTTGTATGCACACAAACTCGCCAGTGTATAGACCTTGATTAGATCATCAACATATCGATCTACCAAATGTACATACTTAAACATATAGTAACACATCTGTCTCTGGTCAGAGGATGTGTTCCTATATCGTGACAGCATATGACATAGTTATTTGGTTACCTCGATCTCGTTAAGTCAACTCTTTGACCTAACTTACCTAACACCTTCGAATTTCTATTCCTATGTAGAGGACATTCATCAAGAGGTCAATTAGATATCAACCTTCAGAGAGAAGATACTTATCCCCTTCTCAGGTTGGAGTCATTTCTTAACAATCACTTGATGGTGCTTGATGAGTCCTCAATCTAACTCTTTAAATATCATCCAAACACCAGCCTCTATGATTCAAAATTCGAGTCAACAGTCGTATGATTATTAAGATGACCATGGTACATTACCCTAATGTACTAAGGTACTTATTATGCAATAATTATTCTTTATTTCATATTAGGGAATTAATTGCAATAACATTTATTGCATAATGGCTCGTCGTGGGCTCGTATGTCCAACATGAGCAATGCATGAAGCAATTAGAGCTGCTAGTGAACACTATCAGTGTTTGTAATGCAGTGACAAACCGCACCTAATCCTCCAGTTGAGAAGACAAACAGATACAACCACAATTGCTTTGGTCGAGTCCCAGTCAGCCTTCGATCTAGCATGTATAGTACATGCAGGCTCCTGAGTCGTAGCTGTTACAACTACAGACATAGATGGTCGTCTACCGGCCATCTATGTTTCAAGCCTTTTACATCGAGCTATGTTCCCCACCTCCACCACTCATCCAGGAGGTGAATGGTGTTTGGAGTAATGAACAACAAACTGACTCATCCTTAGGGTCAACCACATGGTGAGAACCATGCCAACCGACCATTTCACCATCAACAAGGAGGACAAACATATCAACCTAACCAAGTCCAGCACAGCAACCTCCACAACAAAGGATACACCTAGAGGCAAAATTACCAACAACAATCCAGATACTGTCACCAACACTATGAACAGCTGGTTGTTTCATATCACCATTAGTACTCCTCCCAAGCAATACCAACAACAGTATCCCTCTCTTCCTCCTCCTCAGTATTCTTAAGGTTACCAACAACAACCTCCCCCTCACTATCAACAGAGTCAAAAGTCTCATCAAAACCGAATCTTCTAAGGCTGCTTTGGTCAACCCTGCTCTAGACTGTTTGGCCCAGCTCATAAAGAACATGGCTGGGAGATGAGCCAAAAGATCAATGACCTGACGGCCACAAAGACTGCCATACCAGCTCATGTTGTAGCAAATCCAAATAATTTCTGTCACAAGGAGCATGTAGTTTGTAGTGTTAAACCCGAATTAGGTACAAATGATATTGTAATGTTGTAACTCTCAGCAGTAGGACATTCAAAGCCGTCTGCAACTGAGAAGGGAAAGAGCGAAGCATTCGATGGTTAATCAACATCCAGCCAATGGGGCTAGAGATTTTTGGGATGGAGCAGCACCACCCACACCAAAAAAGACAAAAAAATGAAGGCAATTAAAAAATACAAAAAAATAACAGCAACCAAAGTGAAGCGACATCCATGGGGAGAAGCCTGCCTTAGCAACTAAACCAGCACCAACCGAAGGAGCCAAGACCACACATTTTTTTGGTCCACAACATGTAGATGAATTTTCACATTTTTTCCATCCACCTGTAGACAAAGATATGGACACAAATTTACCAGATACAATTTCTTCTAACCTTTTTCGCATGCAATTAAAGCAAAAACCATACAAATTTGAAAAATACTTTGTCTGGTCCTGAAATTGTAAAATATTTTGCAAAATTTGTCTCTTGAAATGCCATTGTTGAAAGCTATGGAGTATATGCCTGCAGTAAAATGAGGACTCAAAGAGGCAATACAACAAATTGTGTGAGCCACGAGAAGAGAAAATAAGAGACGCACATTCTGACCATGGTTCCCGTGAATGCCATCAACAATCTCCTGCACAAATAGAAAGACAAGGGAGAACAACTCGTCAGGTGTCAAATTTTTAACTAAAAGTTCGAGCGAACATTGCTCGATAGTGGATCCTTGATCAATCTATTGCCTTACTCCCTCCTCAAGGAATTTGAAATAGGATCGCTCAAGCCTACAAAGATGATTATGCAGTTTGCAGACATGTCCATCAAGTGGCCAAGGGGAATGTTAGAGGACATAATCGTCATCGTCCAAGGGATGCAGTTCCCTTTGGATTTCATTGTCCTATATATGGACACCTTTACACCTCTGCTCCACACTCCAATCATCCTCGATTTGCCATTCCTTTGAATGGATGAGATAATGGCAGATTATGTCACTTGAAAGATTACATTCCGCTCCAGCAGCGACAAAGTGCTTGTTGAGATGGTCCCCGAAGAAAAACAAGCTGAAGTTGTATCTATTACGAGAGTGATTGATCTAAATGGAAAAGAAGACTACAATTTTCTGGCTGAAATTTGAGATATAGATTTTTCATGGATATCAATGATACAAAGGCATTCCTCTCTCTTGAGGAAGTCTGGAAATTGCAGTCGAAATTTCTGATGTATTTGATCATGAGATGTTCGCTAATGGTCATTCTGATATTTTTGAACAACCATCCTCATCTGAGCAGGATGAAATGGTTGCAGATATGTGTGATATTCTGAATTCCAATTTGAATGTATAGTGGTGGACAACGTACAGTTGAAAGAGCAACTACCTGCCTCAATTTTGAAAGTCACCACAAAGCCGACTCCTTCTCCCTCAGAGTTGAAACCTCTACCCTCCAACATGAAGTATTCCTTCCTTGCAAGTGAGCCAGATATGCATCCAGTTGTCATCAATTTACAATCGATCGAAGAACAAGATAATCGTATGCTAGAGGTTCTTGAGAAAAACCATAACGTATTGACTGAAATATTACGGATCTCCATGGGATAAATTCTTAATTGTGCTTGTATCACATCTATCTTGAAAAAGATAGCAAGCCTTCATGTGAATTCCATAGAAGATTGAATCCAAATCACGAGAGGTAGTCATGAAAGAAATTACAAAATGATATGATTCGGGATTTATCTATCCCATCTCCGATAGTATATGGGTGAGTCCCATACATGTAGTGCCCAAAAAAAAATATCACCATTGTCACCAATGACAAAGGAGAGGATATTCCTACCTGAGTGCTGACCTCATGGTGTGTCTGTGTGAAATATAGATGCTTAAATCAGGCAACCAAGAAGGATCACTTCTCGTTGACCTTCATTAACCAAATAGTTGAAAGACTGGTCGCGAAGGAATATTTCTGCTTCTTAGACGGATAATCCGGATATAATCAAGTCGACATTACACTAGAGGATCAAGAGAAGACTACATTCACCTACCCATTGATGAATCTCCATTTCATCACTTTTATTCTATCATTTTGGCCTTAAAAACCATATCTAATGCATGTAAATACCATTAATTTGTACAAATTAACATTCATTCTTGGTCGTATAAATATTATGTAAAATACTATTTTTAATGCTAAAATTATAGATTAAAGAAAATAAAAGAAAAAGAATAAAACACAAAATGTATTTTATGGCCTTAAACCCCGAGACCTAGGTATCTTGATGACTAGGTTGACAAGGAATAAAGTAGGGGGAAATAAGGGCCAAAAATCACTTGAAAACTGCATTCTTTTAATTCATTATTCATTTATTTTTGGGACCTATTTTATTTTCCACTTTTTATACCTCAAATAAGGAAACTTTATTCATAAATTGTAGATAATAATAAATAGAAAAATACAAAATTGAGTTTATACAAAAATAATATACAGTGTACCTTTTATACTCTAAATAAAAAGCCAAAATCCCAATTTTATAGACCCATATCTCTCAAACAAAAACTCAAAATGAATCAAAATCACTTTAACTGTATATAACATTTAATAAGCTATTTAATGAAGGCAGTTTCATATTTTTTTGATTTAAGGCGTGAAAGTTAGGTTTTGGACCCTTATTGTACAATATACCCCAATAAAATAATCATTTTATTTATAATTTATTATTTTTATAATGTTATAGTTTTATAATTTTGTAAATATTACATATAATATATGTACATACTAAACTAAAACAAAACCAAAAAGAAAATGTTAAAATAAAATATGTATATTAAACACACTGATAAATATACAATACATATACATATATATTATATATCTTTTTTTATTTAAGTATATATATTTTATCAGAAAAATATAATAAATAAATAAATAAATATAATTTGTAAATATATAAAATAATAAAATAAAATAATAAAATAAAATAATAAAATCAAAAATAAAAAATAAAATAAAATTATACAAAATATAGATATATACCTATAAAGGAAGGCTAAAAATGAATTTGTAATAAAACACCTTGAAAAAAGAAATAAAAATAATAATAAAAAACTAGAGAAAATAATAAATATTTTTATTTTATAAATTTAATTTTAATAAAATACTTAGCTATTTATTACATATTTTCTAAATAATTTCATGCGAGCTTTTTCTTGGTCGGTCCATGTAGACGACCGTGGGGGCGTTAGGAGTTTACCTTGTTCAACTCCTCAAATATCTAGCCTAACCTATGACAGAACATGTTTTCACTCGTCTTCACTCTTTTTTCCAAGTCGATGCGAGCATCGAATTGGTTAGATTTCTTCACGACTTTTCCACATCGATCATTGGTGATTCACGCCAACTCGACTCCTCGAACTTTGGATCACTGTGTCAAGTAGATGTCCCCGTTCTTTGTCCCTGTTCCACCACCTGTATATAATCTCTTATCCATCCAAACTTCGACTTTTGATCCCTCTTCCGCCTCCTAAACCTAGATCTGAGCCTTGAATCAAGTTCTTGGTGATAGCAGGAGTTGGTCCAGGCTCTTAGTGTTGAGATCAATGTTGAATCGAGGCCTGATCCCTTGCTCGCCTCCATGCTCCACTACAACTCTGCTTGGGGTGCTTCGCACCTATAAGCGCCTATTTCTTTCATTCTCTATAGTCCTTAGGTTGGCATTAGTACATGGTTGATGTAAGTTGTGTTTGAATCCTAATGCTTCATCGTATTTTCCACATTTCACCTTCATCGGAGATCTAGCTCCGCCACTGCATACCAACCACTCCATACCCGCTCCACCCTATCCTTCGCTGCCATCATCTTCCCTTCATCTGCTTATCACCTGACGCATCTCCATTCACCCTTAATCCAGTACAAGTTGAGGAACCCGTCCTTCCAACTCTGCCGCTCGACAGAGGGACGCCATCTCACGTACCGTTCGCTCCTCTGACCATCTGAAGCTCGCTGGAGCTTCACTCTTTTTGCCTCTAACACCTTCCTGCATAAACGAAGAGAATAGACCCCCTTTCTGGGGTCATTAAATCTTGAAGACCATCCCCAGGTCTGGGACCTCGCTGGGCTTGTTCGGGTGGGTCTCAAGCCATTTTGAGCCTCCCATCTGTTGCGGAAGCCCTCCAGGAGCATTTTGCATCTTCACAGAGATCTTGGGGATGAAAGACTACGGAGAATTGAAGGATTGAAGCTTGTAGAGTGTGTGTTCTTAAGATGTTCTTCTAGGATCCTCCAAGTTCGTCTGATCGAGCAATACTACCAGGTGGATCAACCACCATTGGATCGAGCAATGCCTCAACCGTTAGATTCGATATCTGATCTAATCTCAACCATACTACCTCGAACCGTCATCATCGTGCGCAGAGTCGACACATTGTTAATTGAAATCATCTCAGCCGTATGTCCCTACTAAGCATTAGGGAATTTGCATCTTAAACCCAACGCAATTTCTGAATTTAATATTTAGTCTATAAATATTTCTAGCCATTATATAATTTAAGTTTTCAAAAAGCCCCCTTAACTTTTGTTATTTGTGTTTCAGTCCATGCCGGCTCACCCCACATGTCGTCCCACGTGAGGTGGGCATTTTGCTGGGGGGGCATTGAACTATTAGTATTTCATTTTGGCAAGGATTTATTTTTCGTAGTTATATATTTTTGTAAAAAAAATGCATCTTGGCCCTGAACTTTTATCTTAATTACATATATGCCCCATCAGGCCATATAATTTTTTTATTTTTGTTGTATTTATTTAAAATAGTTATTTTCCTCCAAAAAATCACCAAAAATAGGATTAGATGACTGACATGTTGTTGATTCATGTCACATTTTAAGATTTTGATTTTAAGTATTTTTCCAATTTCATAAAATCGAAATTGCAAAAAAATCACTATTTACATTATAAAAGCCATAAAAAATTTAAAATCATTTTGAAAAATTCCCCAAAAATATATTTTGTTTATTTAAGAGTTTTCACCTTCAAATCAAAAATAAATAAAAATATAAAAAAACTCTTAAAATTGAAAAACCCCAAAATCCTTTGTAAAAATCTATAAAATTCCTAAAAATTCCAAAAACATTTTTTCTTTATTTTATAATTTTATTTATATTATTACCCATGTATTAAAATTAATTTGAGAAAATTTTTGACATCATTTGCTATTTTTTATCTTCATATCAATTTTGGTTATATATTAAATCCCTAATTTGGGATATTTTTTACTTTAAGATATATATATATATATATAAATTAACAAAATTAACTAAAAAATCACAAAAATAGTAAAAAAATATTTAAAATCCAAAATATTTAATTTTGTAATTTTCATATATTTTTAGTTATATTTATATCTGTATTATCTATTATTGTATATATAGTTCTATATATTCTATATTATACACTTAAAAGAAATATAAAATAAAAATAAAAAACATAAAAAGAAAATAAAAAATATATAATTAAAAGAAAAATATAAAAATACAAAACAAAAAACAAAAAATAAATAAATAGAATTAAAAACCCACAAAATCTTATATTGGCTAAGCATTTGAGAGATATATTGTGCTTTGATTTTCTATCTTGCCTTGGTCTACACCATTTCTTCCTGAGGTCGACCCCTACTTGCTTTTCATTATACATATTCAGTAAGGTATAATAAATTTTGATTCACACCATTTTGCTTGATTCATTTATTGTGTGGGTTGATTGTTGAAATAATAGAGAAATTTGAGTAGTCACCTCAACGAAAAGTGAAGCTGATTTGTGATCTCATTTTAGTGACTCAGATTTTCTGCTTTTCAAATGGCAGCGTTATTAGGAATCATCAGCTTCTAGAGTATTTTGTCTTTTTACTTGCCTAGTCATTTTTGAGATTATTTCATATTATCTGACTTTCTATTTTTGAATTGTCTAACGTCTCTTCTTTTGTGTTCTTGTGAGGGACCGCGGACCGAGGATGATTGCCTCGGTGATTCTACGCATCCTTGGGACGAGGAGCTGGCAATTCTGACCTAGCTGGCAGGAGAGCAGGAGGTGCTAGAGAGAGAGGAAAATATTTTAGGCATTTCATCTTTTTTGTGAGAGAGAAATTTATTTGAACTATTAATTTCTAATAATATAGGTACATTGGACTTGGATGCTCGAGTCTAATTTCCAAGTGTTTGTTCACATGGGGGCTAACTGTGTTTTCCATATTTTCCACTGCCTTATTTTATTTTATTTCTCACGATTTGTGTTTTCCACCTTATTTTTATTTGTTTTATGGAATGAGCCCTTAGTCTTTAGGCTTGCTTGATTGTGTAACCTAAGGCCAAACACTTAAAAATCTTGCATGCACCTATAGTCTTCGCGTTTGGACTTAGAATAATTAATTGTTGAATACTTAGTTTTGAAACCTACGTCAAGAGAGGTCATATACTGTTCTTGAAGGACCCATTATGGCAGGCATCGATCGACATTGAAGACTAGACTTAGGTTTCAATCTGAGTATTTAGCATTTGGTTCTTCACGTGTAGCAATTGCATGCTTAGGATGATTTTCATGTGCATATCGGCAGATAGTATAGGTTTAATAATTCTTGTTTTTCATCACGCATGGAGAGAACTGGGAAGCACTGTAAGTCTTCTAACTGAGCATTCATCATTTAGGCATTAAGGTGAGATTTCCATCTTAGTGTTTCCTTGCATTACTTTTCTGTTATCTCCCTCTGTTTTTGGATAACCGAAGAATTTAAAAGAAAATACAAAAACCTTAGGAGCTTGTATTGAATCTATCAAAGCAAGTGATTACACAAAAAATAAAAAGGGACTTCCAAAAACACTTGACCTAAATAAAGTTGATTAATTGGATTCATTACCTTGGGTGAGCAATGCCCTCATTTGATTTCAGGTTGCATTGGAAGGTCTCCTTCCCTGTGAGAGAGTGTTATCATAAGGAATAGAGCCCAAAATCCAATTTGTGGCTACCTTATGTATCACCTGGATTTCCGATGTATTAGCGCTTCTATCATATGTAGACGAGTAGGGCTTGGTCAACGATGATGCTCTCTATTTTGTAGAGCATTGGCCTTGTCCGAAGTATCAAGCTTAGTCCATGCCTTCACGGGGGTGTCTGTCTCATCGTCTTGCGTCCGAGTAGGTCCTTGCACGTTCACAGTAATTCCGTTGCGAGCGAGGTCCAAAGTAGTGGTTTCGCCTATCAGCTTCCTCCCTCTATTTCTTTAGTTGTGTAGGGATCTAGGAAGGGTACGAGGATATTAAAAAGTGCAGACTACTGGTTACAGAGGAGGAGGACAAGTACATGATATATTTCCGGCAGTACTCTCGCTCCTACTAGTGTAGCGCTCTAAGGACTTGTGTAAAGATAATTGCATGAAAATCAAATCTAAAACTTACTTAGATAATTGTCGAACCTTCAAGAGTCAAGTTGGTGAATCCATTGTTTTGAGGTTTGATTGATTAGTCTTATTAACGTCAAGATCAAAAACATCGTGCAATTTTGCTCTCATTCTTTTTGACCCTTGCTCATTGTGAGCCTTCTACTGTTTTACACTCTTTTATTTCTTGTTTGTCTACGTGCTCTTAATCCATCATCCTTATCTTTTGACCATATAAAGACGTCGTCACACGGATGGCTTAGTTAGGACTCCGACGATGCCCACATCAATCTTGTGTCGCTAACATCTCCAATAATAAGGGGTGATCTCCATGAAGTCAATTTGGATCTTGAGAACATCTCCTTGGACTCCCTGATTCTCTCTTCTTTTAATACTTGCCTGTCTCTAATAAATTCGTTGTTCAGGATGGACTCGCAGCTCGAGATAGCTCTTCCTCCCCAAATATACAAGGATTACTCTTGTCCCAGAACCAACCCCTTGTGGATGGAGATCGATTTTAGTCAATATCCTATGCTCCATACACAAAAACTGAGATTGACTTTAATTCCATATTCATCTCAATAGTTGGTTTTCAGATAGAGACTGATCAGGGTTTACTCTGTCATGCAGATTATCAACATGATCACAAGCCAGAAGTTCAAGTCGATTCAGACATGGCTCCTACATGAAGAGGGAAGAGACCACATCCCCAACCAGCCGAGCAGGCAGATCAGGGGGGAATGCAGTACACAACACAGAATAAAATCAACAATATGTTGCCTGCTTCGATACAGACCATTCAACAGCATCTGACCAATCAGGCTCTAGCCTAGACCGCCTTCCAAGATATGCCGAAAGACTTAAGGAGGAGGACCGATGAGAGAAAGGGCAGAAGAGAGGATAAGATGAACAGTGAGAATGAGTTTAACATAGGAGGTGCAGGAGATGACTTTTTAGTGGGTGGACCCCAATAAGAGAGAAGAGGAGCAGGACCACCACCATCTAAGCCAACCCTAAAGAAAACATACAATCCTGGAGTGTACCGCATCATAGAGTGGATCCAAATTAAGCAAATCATGCCCACTTCAAGATGAATCCACAGTTTCTATCCTTGCTCCCTACTTTCCAAGGGAATACTACAATGGAACCGTACATCCACCTGCAAAAATTTGGCTGCATATGTGCCACTACTCATTACCCAAACATTACTCTGGTGGTGATCAAGATGATTGCCTTTCCTTTCAGCCTCCAAGACAAGGCCATGTATTGGGTCAATCATCTAGGAAAGGTACCCTCTCAGTATCCTGAACCAAATGCATGCTCGCATCTCCATCTTTTGTCAGCAACCCCACGAGACGATACATGAAGCGTGGGAGAGAAGAGCTTAGCATCATAAAAAGATTCGTCGCGTGCCTATATGAAGCCTGTGAACATGGCTACTCAGGCTGAAGACAAGGATGAGAGCTCCAACCTTAGCATCATTGGGATCCACCTGTCCAAGGTGGATATCATTGAGAAGAGGTCACAGGACCTTGAGAAACTGTCAGTCATTGAGAAGAGGACCTAAGGCTTGGAAAAGCTCGTCTTGATTTCCCAGCAGCTAGAGTAGCTCATTCGAGCTTTGAATTCTAATGCTTGCAACTCTGTGTATGCCACTGCCGAGACTCCCACTGAACAAAAGGAGACAACATTGATACAACCTCTTCAGTCGAGTCTCTCGCAGCCCCAACTAGTCCATCATGTGTACTACGTATAGGTCCCGGAGCAGCCCTTGCAATCCTAGACCCAAATGGTTGTCTATCAACCCGAGATGTTGCCAGCCTACCCGAAGTAGTTTGCTCCACCTCTGCCGCAGATCCAAGAGATAAATGGTGTGTGGGAGCATGAACAACAACTAACCCATCCTCAGGGACACTCTCTGGGTCAGAACTCGGCCAACCTGCCACACCACCAACAACAATAGGGAGGGAGGAACTTCCAACCCTACCCACCCCAGACCAGCAACCTCCGTAATATGGGAACATATGGAGGCAAGGTTATCAACAACAGCAGCCCGACTACTGTCATCAGGCCTTTCCTCAGTAGCAGTCGGCTGCACCATATTAAAATTTTTACCCCTCTCAACAATACTCACAATACTCTTCTCGTCGTTCTCCTCACCATTTTTCCCAAGGTTACCAGTAGCAACCTCCCCTACACTATCAGAATCAAGGCCCCTATTGGGTGACTTTTCTGAGGTTGCGCTGATGAACCTGACCCTCACGTTCTTAGAACAGTTGTGAAGAACATGGATGAGATGATCCAGAAGATCGAAGACCTGAATGCTGCTAAAACCATTATACCAACAAAGGTCGAGGCTAATCCGAATAATTTTTGACACAAGGAGCATGTAGTGTGCAGTGATCTGCCCAATTCAGGTAGAAATGATTTATTTATATCTAATGCTATTACTCTAAGGTGTGGTAGAGCACTGCAACCATCGGCAACCACGAAGGGAAAGCATATTTCAATTGACGGGGAATCATCAGTCCAGCCACCACGAGGGCTAGGTTGTATTTTTGTAGAAACACTATCTGCAGAAAAATAACAAAAAATGAAGAAAATACAAAAATACAAAAAGACAATAGCAGACCCGACGGAGAACAACCAACATTGGAGATGACTGTACGTACCGCAGAATTCACACTAGTCTTGAAGAATCCTGCACCTGCAGCGGATCCAAATCTAGCACAAGAAGTCGAGCCTGCAATTTGTGGTCCATAGATTGTAGATGACTTTACACATTTTTGTCATCTACCTGTAAACATTGAGATGGACAAAACTTTGAATGATAAAGTTTCAGATTCTCTAACTATTCCTTTTACAGAAGTAATGATAAAACATAAAAAATGAAAATTTTGAAAAATTCTTTGTCTGATCCTGCCATTGTAGAAATTATTCAAAATTTGTTCTTGAATATGCATTTGATGAAAGCTCTTGAGTACATGCCTGCAGTAAATAAAGGATTAACAGATGCATGTACAACTAGGCATATGCCTCATCCTCACAATGTAAGAAGTAAATGTGGCAAGTTCGAAAAGCATATTCTTACAATGGCCACAGTCAATGCCATCATCAATCTCCCGGACAACAAGCTAGATAAGGGAGCAGCACTCATTCTTTGTTAGATGTTTAACCAAAAGTTTGAACACAATTTGCTCGAGAATGGGTCCTCTATCAATTTATTGTCAGCTTCACTGCTCACGAAATTCGGGTTAGGACCACTCAAAACTACAAAGATGATTATGCAATTTGCAGATAAATCCATTAAGAGTCCTAGGGGCATGCTGGAGGATGTGATCATCACTGTTGAGGGGATGCAGTTCCCTGTCGATTTTGTTGTGCTAGATATGGACGTCTCCACGCCTCTGCTCCTCACCCTAATCATCCTTGTACAACCGTTCCTGTGAACAACCAATGCAGTAGTGAATTACGACACTTGAGATATTAAGTTTGGTTCCAACGATAGCAAAGTCAATATAGAGCCTATGTTCACTGCAAAGCCTATAGAGTGAACATCTGTAGCGTGTGTGCGGGTGATCGACCATTCCGAAGACTACAACTTTCTAGCTAAAATTCAAGATACCAACTTATTTATGGATGATAACGAGATCCATGAATTCCTCTGCCCCGAGGAAGGAATGGAAGAATGTAGTTGAATTTCCCCTTATTGATCATAATGAGATTCTTACTGAATCGCTAGATGAGGTTTCAATGGAGATCATGTGCCCTCAAAACCAAGAGCAGATCTTTGAGGATTTCTACAATGAAGAGGATATTAATGAAAAGTTCTGTGAATTTTGAATGAAGAGGCTGAACAAAGCAGGGTGGACACCGAACAGATGAAAGGACCACCCCCTGTTATGATAGTCGAAGTCACCATCGAAGCAGCTCCCACACTGCCTGAGCTGAAACAACTTCCCTCCAATATTAAGTAACCCTTCCTTGCAGGTGAACCTAACATGTATCCGGTCATGATCAATTCCCATCTGACCTAAGAGCATGAATATTGTCTGATGGAAGTTCTTGAATGAAACCGCAAGGCTATTGGTTGAAAAACTTCGGATATCCTTGGGATCAACCCTTGCCTTTGCTCACATCACATTTTCCTTGAGGAAGACATCCAAAGCCTCACATGAATTGCAGAGAAGGCTGAATCCAAACCTTCGAAAGGTTGTCATGAAAGAAATTCAGAAATTATACGATGTAGGATTCATATATCCCATCTCCGACAGCAAATGGGTGAGCCCTCTGCATGTAGTGTCATAGAAATCATTGATTACCATCGTGAAGAATGACAAAGGAGAGGAGATCAAAACCAGAGTGCCCGCTTCTTGGCAAGTGTGCATAGATTACAGAAGACTCAATCTTGCTACCAAGAAGGACAACTTTCCATTGCCTTTCATTGACCAGATTCTCGAGATACTGACAATAAAAGAATACCTTTGCTTCTTGGACAGATACTCTGGATATAATCAAGTTGCTATAGCTACTGAAGACCAAGAGAAAATCACGTTTACCTATCCATTTGGTACATATGACTTCAAACTGATGCCGTTCGGGCTATGTAATGCCCCATCTACATTTCAGAGGTGTATGCTTGTAGTTTTTACCGACATGGTGGGTAATTTTTCTGAAGGTTTTCATGGATGATTTTTAGGTCTATGGGGATTTCCTTTGGTCAATGTCTTGACTATCTAGATCGAGTTCTTTAGAGGTGCTGCAATGTAAATTTAGTGCTCTCGTAGGAGAAGTGCAATTTCATGATGAATGAGGGAATTGTGTTGGGTCACGTTGTATATAGACGTGGCATGGAAGTTGACCTATACAAGGTGGAGGTGATTTTCAAACTGGAGCCACCTACCACTATTAAGCAAGTCAGGTCATTATTGGGCCATGTCGGTTTCTACCGACGGTTTATCAAAGATTTCACTAAGTTGGCCATACCATTGACAAAATTGCTAGGTAGAAAGAAGAATTTCATTGTTGATGATGGTGTACTCCTTGCCTTTAATCAATTGAAAGAACTTATCACTTAGGCCTCTATTCTGCAGTCGTCGATTTGGATGTAAACTTTCGAGATAATGAGAGATGTGTCAGATTATGCCATCGGTGTTGTACTCGGATATAGGAAAGATAACATCCCATTTGCGATTCACTACGCTAACCGAACGCTCGATAAAGCTAAAAGGAATTACATAGTAACTGAGAAGGAGATGCTAGCGGTAGTTTTTGACTTGGAAAAGTTAATATCCCATCTTCTCGGGTCTAAGGTCGTCATATATACAGATCACTCTGCCATCTGGTATTTCCAGCAGAAGAAGGACGCCAAACCACGTCTCATCCGGTGAATCCTTCTCCTCCAAGAATTTTACCTCGATGTTCGAGATAAACATGGATTTAAGAATGTGGTGGCCGACCACTTGTCTAGACTCCCAGAGAGAGAATCTCCTGAGCCGAACTTATGACCAATCATAGAGACCTTTCCATATGAGGTGATTTTGTCAGTCACCTCGCTCCCTTAGTATGCTGACGTTGTGAACTATCTTGTGTCTAAGAGAACTCCACAAGATTGGCAGAAGCTAAAAGTAGAAAAAATTTTGTCTAAAATGCATTTTTTCCAGTGGGAGGATCCATATTTATTTAGTGAGGGGGTAGATTGCATCTGGAGGAGGTGTATTCCTCATGAGGAAATTCCGAGTGTCCTTGTACTTTTTCATAATAAAGAATTGGGAGGACACCATTTAGACAGATGAACGGTAGCAAAAGTTCTTTAGAGTGGCAGGATGCAGAAGATTATATCAAGCATTGCATTGACTGCCATATGATGGGCGACACCATAGGAATAAGAGATACAATACCTCTGAAGTTCATTCAAAATATCAAATGTCTTCGATGCTTGGGGCATCGACTTTATGGGCACATTTCTGAATAGCCAGGGCTATGAATATATTCTGCTTGTTGTCGACTATGTGAGTCGCTGGGTGGAGGTTATTCTTGCCTGAACCACTGACAGTCGGAGTCTCTGTCGATTCTTAAGGGATCACATCATTGCATGGTTTGGGATTCCTAAGATTCTAATATATGACTGGGGTAGACATTTCATCAATAGAGAGGTGAAGAAGTTAACTCAAGAACTCTTCATAGAACATCTTATCGGTTCAACATACCACCCACAGTCCAATGTCAAACAGGGAGATAAAGACAATTCTGCAAAAGCTTGTGCATCTGGATCACAAGAACTGGTCTCAGCTAGTTGATTCATTTCTTTGGGCTTAAGGAACCATGTACAAGTCTCCATTAGGAATATCTGCCTACTGCCTTGTTTATGGTAAGCCCTGTCATCTGCCCGTTGAATTGATTCACAAATCTTTATGGGCCATTACCATATGTAACTTGGACTCTGAGAAAGCTGGAAAAACCAAAAAGTAGATCTAAATAGATTATTGGAATTCGAAGATTTTGCTTATGATAACAGCCTGATGTACAAGGAGAAGGTAAAAAGGTGGCACGATAAGAATGTTCGCCACAACTCCTTCGAGCCGGGTCAGAAGGTGTGGTTGTTCGATGCGAAATTAAAGATCTTTCTAGGAAAGCTGAAGAGTAAATGGATAGGGTCATTTATAGTAAGGCAGGTGTGTGACAACGGAAGCGTGATGATATCTGGTTTGTCAGTTTACGCACATCCATTTGTGATCAACGGACAACTTCTGAAATCGTATCTTGAGCATGACACATTTTTGTCTGTCACTGACTCAAACCAAGTGATTTATGATGATGAGCTGAATACTTCCATTGCTGCAGTCGAAGACAAAGAAAATCAAAACATTTTTGAATGACTTTTCTTCTTTTCTTCTTTTCATTCTTTAGTTTCTTTTTCTCCTGAAAAGGTGTCATCCCCTTCATTATGGCTATACTTAGGACGTACTTTGTCCTAAGTATGGGGGGGGGTTTGACGAGTCCGAAATTCGCTTTGTTAAAAGAGATGTTGTATTATTTGTGCGTAAAATTAATGTGTGATTTTGTTGTTCGTTGTAGACGGCGATCGGAATCGGTCAAGAAAATAATCACGAATATTTAATCAATTCTTAATCAAGTGGTTGAAAATGTTTATTTTACTTGGGCAAGTCCCAAGGTCGAACACACGGAGGCAAATGAACAACCTAGAATTATGTCTATCAAAATTCGTGCACGGTTTTCGAGGTGTTCTTTTCTTGGAATTTTTAATGCAATAAATGATGCAATATGCAAGTTTGGACTATTTTAGGGACTAAAATGTCAATTATGCTCAAACGATGTTCGAAAAATACGAAACTTGGCCACGATGAAAAATATGATGAAATGAATGCACTGTATTTTTTTGGAATTTTTGGATGCAATATGAACTTTTTATGAATTTTTAAATGCAAACAAAATGAATTTCAATATTTAATTATAATAAATACTATACCTACTTATTTTCAAGGGATAAAATTATCTATGATCTATCACTAGGTGAAGGATGTCAGAAAAATCCAAAACCTCAAAAATGTGAGATATAATATCTAATAAAAATCAAACATTGAAATATGTAAAATGATTTTTACAGGGAAATCTATGCATGCAAATTCAAATCATTTTTGGCACAATGTCAAGAACAATTAATTCTACAATATGTGATTTTTTGGGGAATTTTTAGAGCAACGGTTAATCAATGGCAAATTTCAGAGCGCAAGATGGGCAAAATATGCAATTTTCTACAAAAAAATAATTATTAATCAAACATCAATCACAAAAATATCCATGATATGTTAGAATGTAAAGAATTAATGGAAGAACATCACGCTATTTTTGGATAGATAAAATATGCAATGTAGCTATTTAAAATAAAAGGGGGATGCGGGGGTACAGATGCAATTTAAATAAAATAAACAAAAGAACAGTGGGGGACCTAGATGTAATTACCAGTTTTCCAAGGGTCTTCTTGCAAAATCACCACTAGGTCACGTATCACGCGCATGACATGGCCAGCGGGGGTTCATGCATAATTAAGAGAATCTCTAGGGGCCTTGCTGAAATTTGCCCGTGTGTCATGTGCACCCCACGTGCTTAGGCAGGCTCGATGGAATGGCTGGACTCAGACCGCCACGTATTGTTTCCTGCTTGCTTCGGGCTGCTCGAGGCTACTAGCTCGGATCTTGTTCGGACTTTAGGCTTGGAGCAAATCTGAGACATTGATGGCTGATTGTATCCGACAGCTGAGGGTTGCGAGGCATCAACGGTTCAGATGAGTGGATGCTTGATGATCGGACGGTCTCCGTTGGCCGATACACTACCAGGGGTCGGCGGGTGTAGAAGCGTAGGCAGAGGAGCCAAGGCAGTGTTGGAGGAGCGGAGCTTGGTCTGGAGTTGTTGATGACCAGTTGCAGCGTGCAGATGATGAAGGTCGATGGAATTGATGATGACGGCAGCGAATCAGTCGCAAATGTGTGGCGGAAGTCGGTGGAGAGGCATAGGTAGAGCGGGTTGACCGGCGGAAGTGTAGGTCGGAGCGGTTTGACCTGTGGCAATGGAGTCGATGAAGGAGATAATGATCAAGAGAGAGAGAGAGAAACTGGAGATGGGGGGCTTGATGTCGTGAAGAAGGGAGGTGAAGCGGAGGGTACCTAGGTGGAGGCTCAACGACGAGATGCCGGAGCTGGAGCAGCTGCCAGAGGCGGGGCTGCGACGTGGCTGAGAATGCCTCGGATCACGCCGGCTGGAGGAGTTTATCCGTTGTCACGCCCGATGAGGAGATCCTACTGATGGATCGCCGGGTGAGGGAGTCGGGTTGCGGAGGTGCTCTTAAATAGGGCTTTTGGAAAGACAACAGAGATTGCGGGGGATAGGTGACGTCCCGAGAAGTGCAGCGAAATCGCGGGGGTGGTTGGCCGTTGGCGGAGATTACGGGGGCGGCAGTTGGCGAGATCGACGGCAAGGATTGCGACAAAATCAACGGGGCGGCGACGATCGATTGGAAAGGGGCGGGGCAGAAAAGAAGGCCATGGGCAGTCTGATCGGCCGAGATCGGACGACCCTCCAGGTGCCACGTAGCGCTTAAGTGGGAGAGGGGCGCTGCACGTGCACGAGGCGTGCTTGGGAGGCACGTGCCTTGCACATACGACCCTTTTATTTTTTTATTTTTTTTATAAAATGAGTAAATAAAAAGATCAAAAATGGCTGACACGTGGCGGCCCTAGGGGTACCACATGTCAGCACCAGAAAAATCAAAAAATAAAGATTTTGCAAAATGCAAAATAAATAGCAAACGACCTCGGATCGAAAAAGTTTCTCCACAAAAATTGCTCGTCTCGATGAGATCTAAAACTTTTATGAAGACGTCAGAACCAAAATCGATCAAATGCACAAAGTGATATTTTTGGGGTATCCCATGTACATAGAATACCTTGATTTTTGGTTTTGTAATTTTTTTTTGTCATTTTTAAAGCAGATAAAAATCCAAAAAAATATGGTAAAATCAAAGATAAATAATTACATGCTAATCTAATTTTTTTGTATTTTTATTAATAGGTTAAATACGTATATAAAATATCAGATCAAAACCGCTACAATACACAATATACAAAATAGCCCCAAAACCCAACTTTCACATATGAGCTCCGATTCACTTGAACTTGGTCTTGTTTTGAAGTTAATTGAATGTACATTAGTTCAAAAGTGAGTAGGATAAAAACGGACACTGGATGAGGAAGATATGGGGCTTTTAGTCCGGAAATCCTAAAACTAGGGTTTGGGTTTTTTGGTCCAATTATTTGGGTTAGTGATTTTTTTGTATTTTTCATTATTCTGGTTAGTGATATGTACACAGTGGAGGGGGTTTTGATTTATTCGGAGTTAGCATGAATGAGTTAAAAAACAGGGAAGTTAGGCTATTTACAGGTCATTTTGGCTGAGATTTTTGGCTTCTTATTTTGTGCAGAAATTAGTGCTAAAATGCAATTCTTATTAAAACATGGCATGAATGCTAATTATGCAGAATAGATGCAGAAATACTGTTTATTTGAGGGATTTGAGCTTAATAAATGAGATTTAGAGAGATGAATCCGAGATTCATCAGTGTTCATCCCGAGTTGTTCAAATCTCCTATCCTATCTTCAATTATCTTTTCTTCTTTTCTTCTTTTCATTTTCATTTTTCTTCTTCTACCAGAAAAGGTGTCACCAGTTTGAGGATTTCTATACTTAGGATGTACTCTGTCCTAAGTATCGGGGGGTGTGCACCCCAAGTTCTTTCATTTTTTGATCCTCTCCATTGTCTCCTCTTCTTGTCTATACTTAGGGATATCTTACTCTAAGTATAGGGGGAGACAATATGAGTATGATCTTCTCATTCCCACCTTGACCATCCCTACCTTGTGTGCAGTCTATTATACTTAGGATTATTTGATCCAAAGTATGGGGGGACGGTCAACTTCTCATTCCTTCATTCGTTCATTTATTATTTAGGCTTCTCTATACTCGGTACGAATTATGACTTATCTTTTCCTCTCTGATCGGTGAGGACATAACTCAAGCTAAGTATAGGGGGGGTCGTATATATTGCATATATACTTTATCCTTAACTCGTACTTTTGTATTTTCAATAACTATGGCTAAAAATAATATCTAAAATACTATAAAATTCATTAAAATAACTTAATAAAAAGATGTCAATTATTCCTTAAATTCTTTATGTATATACTGATTAATAAATGAGGTAAAATGTTTTGCAAAATGTTTGAAAATAAGTTTGAAAATCTATTTGAAAAATCTTTCGAAAGTGTTTGAAAAATATTTTGTAAAATGTTTTCAACCTGTGAAAAATATTTGTTTGCAAAAAGTTCTTCTTTTGTGTGAAATAAAAATGGTTGAAAAACTATGTGCAAATGGTTTGGAAAATGGTTACAAAAATGTTTTGAAAATCTATAAAACCTGTTTGAAAACCTTTGCAAAATGATTTTCAATTGTTTGGAATAATTTGTAAAAATTATTCACAAAATTATTTTGGACTATAGTTTTCAAAATTGTTTGTAAAATATTTTTCAATCAAGTCTGAGGAATAGACACATCACACTCAAATTCTTTATTAACTCTATACACATATCTATAAAAAGTGTCATATATCCCTTGTAAATTCTTAAAAAACTCAACTCTTGTAAATATAAGATGCATACCCATGTAAATATTTGTACTTATTTCTTAGCCAAAATCTTTTGCTTTTTAAAAATCACAAAAACATTTGCAAAACCAAAAATACCAAAAACATTTGCAAAATCTTTTTGAAAGATTCCATAAAAAATTGCAAAACCTTTTCAAAAATCCACTAAAAGTCCAAAAGTATGAAAATCACATCACAAAAATATTTTCTGCATTGTATATAGCATTTACATAGCATTCACATTTTTCGGATTGAGTTTGATAATTGAACAATTCTAAGTAAAATCTGAAGATTGGAACTTGGTTGGACCTTAAATCTACCTAATCACAGGAACCTTATAGGAACTGGAATTGAGGTACTTTAGGTCTAGTTGAGTTCATTCTTTGAGAATCGTGAGACTTGGTTCCATGTATTCTTGACTGCCTAAGTAGAGTATTTCGGAGCACACACACGACTCATGTTGATAATGACATAACTTGGACACATGCACCTTCCACTTGGCCCAACTCAGTTGGAGTGGTGAGGGGATTGGATTTGTCGCTATGAGACACACACAAGTGGAAATATTTGTCCTCATCTATGGAGGGATGTGCTCCCCAACCCATCCAATAGAGATACGTCTAAAGGCATGGGAGTGTGGGCTGTAATAATGCTTCAAAAGAGGGATAGTCTACTGGCTCAAGAGGAAAAACTCCTTATGTAACTGTTGTTGTATATTGTATTTCAAAAAAAAGCAAAAAGCAAAAACTCCAAAAAATCGGACATGCCTGATTGAAAATAAATGCTTGACGGAGTGTATATATTTGTATAGTCAATAAGCAAGCTTGAGTTTCAAAGTCATACCTTGTGAGCCTGCAGCTGGATGACTTGACTACATTGGTCATGCATCCTAGGATAGGTTGCTACACTGGCTACCATCCATTCTCTTCTCTACCCCCTCTTCTTGAGTTGATTGCCACTAGATCTTAGAAGGGAATATCCCGCTCCATGAGGAAAGAGTTGCTGGATTGGGGAATCATTAGGTTGTCATGCTGGAGAAGTCAGTCTTTTTGTCATTTCAGTTTGGAAGAGCCTCTACCAAATACATTGTACTAGTGAGATTCATAGTCATAAGGGTTTGCGTATGAGTTGAAGTATTCTTGACCTGGCTATAGAGGAGGCTTGAGCAGAGTTTTGGTATTCTCGAAAGCTATTGTGTTTCAAATCTGATTCCCGATAATGTTCCGACCGCACTAAAATTCCAAAGGTTCGTCTTGAGCTCCAAACTTTGATTTTGTAAAGACAAGTTTGAGAAGTAAACTTAGTCCAGTTTCTTTCTTTTTTTTATTTTCTTTTTTTCATTGTATAAACTTATTGAAATAAGTGTTCGCTAGGGACTAGCAAAGTCAACTATAGGGGGCGATGAATCTCCATTTCATCACCTTTATTATATCATTTTGGCCTTAAAAACCCTAGCTAATGCATCTAAATACCATTAATTTGTACAAATTAACCTTCATTCTTGGTGGAATAGATACTGTGTAAAATATTATTTTTAATGCCAAAATTATAGAATAAAGAAAAAAATAAAAAATAAATTACCAAAGGTATTTTATGACCCTAAACCCCAAGACCTAGGCATCTTGATGACTAGGTCGATAAGGAATAAAGTAGGGGGAGATAAGGGCCAAAAATCACATGAAAACTGCATTTTTTTAATTCATTATTCATTCATTTTTGGGACCTATATTATTTTACACTTTTTATACCTCAAATAAAGAAACATGAAAGTTGTATATAATAATATATAGAAAAATACAAAATTGAGTTTATACAAAAATACTATACAGCGTACTTTTTATACTCTAAATAAAAATCCAAAATCCCAACTTCCCAGACCCATATCTCTCAAACAAGAACTCAAAATGTATCAAAATCACTTTAATTATATATAACTTTTAAAAAGCTATTTAATGAAGGTAGTTTCATATCTTTTGGAGTTTAGGTGTAAAAGTTAGGTTTTGGACCCTTATTGTACAATATACCTAAATAAAATAGTCATTTTATTTATTCCTTATATTTTTATATTTTTATATTTGTATAATTTCTAAATATTACTTATAATATATGTGCATACTAAAAATAAAATAAAACCACAAAGAAAATATTAAAATAAAATGTGTACATTAAACACATAGATGAACATACAATACATATAACTATATATTACATATCTTTATTTATTTAAGTGTATATATTATATCATAAAATTATAATAAATATATATTAGTTGTAATATATAAAAAATAAAATAAAATAATAAATCAAAAATACAATATATATATTATACAGAATATAGATAAATATACCTATAAAAGAAACCTTAAAAATGAACTTGTAATAAAACACCTCGAAAAAATAAAAATGATAAAATACTACAGAAAATAAGAAACATTTTTTTATAAATTTAATTTAATAAAATCAATTTGTATTTATTATGTATTTTCTAAATAATTCCGGGCATGTTTTTTCCTATTTCGTCGATGTGGACCAACTAGAGGGCGTCAGTAGTTGACCTCGGTCAAGTCCTCTGACATCCAACCTAGCCTCTGACTGACTGTGTTTTGACCCATCTTCGCTCTCTTTTTTCCAAGACGATACGGGCATCAAATTGGTTAGATTTCTTCACGACTTTTTCACTTCGATCATTGGAGATTCACGCCGGCTTGACTCCTCAAGCTTTGGATCACTGTGTTGAGCGGATGTCCTCATTCTTTGACCCTGCTCCACCACCTCTATATAATTTCTTATCCGTCCCAACTTCGACTTTTGATCCCTTTTCCGCATCCTAACCCTAGATCCGAGCCATAAATCAAGTTCCTGGTGACAACAGGAGTTGGTCCAAGCTCTTTGTATGGAGACCAGCATTGAATCGAGGCATGACCCGTTGCTCACTGCCACTTGGGGCTCTTCGCACTGGTAAGCTCCTATTTCTTTCGTTCTCTGTAATCCTCCATCAGTCCAGGGTTGACGCATGTTGTGTTTCAATCTGGATGCTTAATCGTATTGTCCACATTTTTCCCTCACCGGAGCTCTAGCTCCGCCACCGCATACCGACCACTCGAAACCCGCTCCGCCCTATCCTTCGCTGCCATCATCTCCTCCTTCGTCTGCTTATCGCCTGTTGCATCTCCATTCACATTTAATCTTGAACGAATTGAGGAACCCATCCTTCCAAGTCTGTTGCTCATCCGAGGGATGCCATCCCGCGCACCCTTCGCTCCTCCGACCATCTGAAGCTTGCTGGAACATCGCCCTTTTGCCTCTAACACCTTTCTGCAGAAATGAAGAGAATAGACCCCCTTTCCGGGGTCATTGAAGCAGGATGACCAGCCCCAGTTCTCGAACCTCACCAGACTTGTTCCGGTCGGTATCAAGTTATTTTGAGCCTCCCATATGTTTCAGAAGCCCTCCAGGAGCGGTTTGCTTATTGGGGACGAAAGACTACGGAGAATCAAAGGATTGAAGCTCGTTGGCGGTGTCTTCTTCAGATGTTATTCCAGGACCCTCTAGGTCCGTCCGATCGAGCCATACTGCTAGGTGGAGCAGCCATCGTTAGATCGAGCAATGCCTCAACCATTAGATTCGATCTCTGATCTAATCTCAGCCGCACTACCTCGAACCGTCATCGTCGTGCGCAGAGCTGACACATGGTTAAGTGAAATCATCTCACTCGTCCGTCTCCTCTAAGCATTTGGTAATTTGCATCTTAAACCCAACGAAATTTCTATATTTAATATTTAGTATATAAGCATTCCTCGGTCTTTATATAATTTCTGTAATTTTTTGCAAAAAATTCCCCTGAACTTTTGTTATTTCTGTTTCAGTCCACACCAGCTCACCTCACGTGTCGTCCCACGTGAGGTGGGCATTTTGCAGGCGGGCCCCTAGAGCTATTAGTATTCCGTTTGGCCTAAGATTTATTTTTCATAGTTATATAATTAAAAAAAATTGAATATGGGCCCAGAACTTTTATCTTAATTACAAACATGCCCCTACCAGGCCACTGAATTTTTATGTGTTTGTTGCATTTATTTAAAATAGCTATTTTGTTCAAAAAATCACCAAAAATAGGATTAGATGCATGACATGTCAAAGATTCACGCCACATTTTTGGATTTTGATTTTAGATATTTTCATATTTTATAAATATAGAAAATAGCATAAAATTCCATGTTTGCATTATAAAATGCATACAAAAATATAAAATCATTTTGAAAAATTCTTAGAAAAATATATTTTGTTTATTTAAGTGCTTTTCACTTTCAGAACAAAAATCCATAATAATAGAAAAAGAAAACTCTTAAAAATTGAAAAACCACAAAATCCTTTATAAAAT
The DNA here is from genome assembly GCA_037367405.1 of Ottelia alismoides. Taxonomy (NCBI): domain Eukaryota; kingdom Viridiplantae; phylum Streptophyta; class Magnoliopsida; order Alismatales; family Hydrocharitaceae; genus Ottelia; species Ottelia alismoides. Next base: position 675,761 of record JAZKJV010011719.1, on the reverse strand, counting down.
CTATAAAATTCCTAAAAATTTCAAAAATTATTTATCTATTTTTTAAATTTATTTATATTATTATATGTATATTAAAAATAGATTTGAGGGTATTTTGTTATGATTTTCTATTTTTACTCTTCACTTCAATTTCAGCTATATATTTCATCCATGATTTGGGATGTTTTATACTTTTAAAATATATAAAAATTAGCAAAATTCATTAAAAATCACAAAATTAGAAAAAAAAATTATTTAAAATCCAATAAAATTTAATTACGTAATTTTTAGTTATTTATATTTATATTTATATTGTATATATAGTCTTATGTATACTATATTATATAATTTAAAAGATAAGGAAATTTAAAAATAAAAAACATAAAATGAAAATACCAAAATATAAAATTGAAAATAAAATTTAAAAACATAAAATAATAAATAAATAAAATTAAAAATCCACAAAATATTATTTTGGCTAAGCATTTGAGAGAAATATTGTGTTTTGATTTTCTATCTGTCCTTGCTCTACACCATTACTACCTGAGTCCGACCCCTACTTGCTTGTCACTATACATTTTCAGTGGGGTATAATAAATTTTGATTCAAACCATTTTGATTGATTCATTTATTGTGTGGATTGATTATTGAAATAACCGAGAAATTTGAGTAGTCACCACAACGACAAGTGAAGCTGATTTGTCAGCTCATTTTAGCGACTCTGATTTTTCGATTTTCACCCATTGACAACGTATGCTTTTGGTTGTATGTTCTTTAGTTTGTGTAACACACCAGCTACTTTTCAGAGATGCATGTTGGTGGTTTTTGTTGATATGGTAGGTAGTTTTCTCAAAATATCCGTGGACAACTTCTCGATTTATGGGGAATGTTTTGATCAATGCCTTGGATATTTTGACCGAGTACTGAAAAGATGTTGTGAGGCAAACCTTGTAATATCGTGGGAGAAGAGTCACTTCATGTTGACCGAAGGAATTATGTTGTATCACGTCATCTCCAAGCGTGGCATGGAGTTGACCCAAGCATGATGGATGTTATCTCCTAACTTAAGCCACCCACAAGTCTCAAGCAGTTCCGATCGTTTTTGGGGCACGCTGTAATCTATCAAAGATTCATTAAATATTTTAGCAAGACTGCCCGACCGTTGATTGAGTTGCTTGGTAAGGAGGTCAATTTTGTAGTCGATGATCAGGTCCTTCAATCCTTCAATCTCTTGAAGGATCTGATCACACATGTCCTATCCTACAACCGTTGGATTGGTCTCTACCATTTGAGATCATGATGGATGCATCGGACTTCGCAATTGGTGTTGTTTTAGGATAAAGATGAGATGGACGGCCATTTACGATTCATTACGCTTGTAGAACACTTGATGAAGCCTGGAAAAACTACACGGTGATAGAGAAAGAGATGCTAGTCCTTGCGTTTGCACTAGAAAAGTTCAGATCGCATCTCCTCGAATCAAGGGTAATAATTTACTTTGACCATTCTACCATCAAATTACTATAAAGAAAGAAAGACGCCAAGCCTCATCTAATTCATTGGATTATTCTACTCCAAGAGTTTGACCTAAAATTTCTTGACAAACCAACCTTCAAGAATGGGGTGGCAGATCATCTTTCCAGAGGTAGTGAAATAGATGCTCTTAAGCAAAACTCCATTCCTATAATAAAGACCTTTCCAGATGAGGCAATCTTGTCAATATCCTCTCTCCCTTGGTACGTAGATATCGTGAATTATCTTGTCTCCAAGAAGACTCTGTCAAACTGTCCGAAGATCAAATGTGATAAATTCTTAACAGATATTCACTTTTACCAGTGGGAGGATCAACATCTATTCAGAGATGGCGCAGATTGCATCTGGAGGAGGTGCATACCTCGAGAGGAAATAATGGGTGTCCTAGATCACTATCACAAGCTTGAAGCTAGTGGACACTATTCTAAAAAGAGGGCGGCAACAAAAGTGCTTCAGTGTGGCCTTTGGTGGACTACTTTGTTTAAGGATACATCAGATTAAGTGAATAAATGTACTTTTTTTAGCAAATGGTCGGAAACATAAGTATGAGAGACACAATGCCTCTGAAATACATCCATATATCCGAAGTCTTTAACGCCTATGTCATTGACTTCAGGGGTCCATTCCTAACAGCTAGGACTTTGAATACATCCTTCTTGCCATCGATTATGTCAGCAAATGGGTGGAGGCAATCCCCACCCAAATCGCAGACAACTGCACAGTCGACCGCTTTCTCAAGGACAACATCATATCACGGTCCGGGATGCTAAAGATTCTCATTTCTGATGGGGGGAGCCACTTTATAAACAAAGAGGTCAAGAGGTTGACCAAAGAATATGGCATCAAACATCTTGTTGCAGCGTTGTACCACCCTCAATCAAATGGCTTAGCTGAATGCTCCATCAGGGAGATCAAAACCATATTGCATAATCTTGTACGTTTGGATCGTAAGAATTGGTCACAACTTATTAACTCAGTTCTTTAAGCATAGCGAATGGTGTACAAGTCTCATATTGGCATGACTCCCTACCACTTCATCTATGGCAAGACTTGTCACCTGCCCATGGAACTAATTCACAAATTCTTATTGGCCATTGAACACGGTGAACCTTGATTCCAAGAAAGCAGGAAAGAACAAAAAAGTTGATCTGAACCATTACTAAAGTTTGGAGACTATTGAAATAGCGGAAGATCAAGAGGAGAGAGTCTTGTGGCCTTCTAGTCACACAAGGCGGACCGCAGTCGATGTGTCGACTTCTCCGCAGGACCTTCGCTAATTTCAACAATCAACCCACAATACAAATATCAAGCAATAAAAGCGAATGATGTGGATCAAAATTTATTATAACCCTACAATTAACACGGGGTAGATAACAAAAATTGACCAAAAAAGACAACAAGTGTTTTGGGCTTTTGAGAATTTTGAATTTTTTATGGGTTTTTAAATATATATATTTTTTGGATTTTTGCTTTTATATTTCTTATTTGTTAGCTTTTTAATTTATATTTTTCTCTTTGAATTTTCTGATTTTATTTTTTTATTATAATTATGGATAATAATATAAGTAAATATAGTTATATAGAGAGCATTTATATTTATATATAGCTATAAATATTACAAAAATCACTAAATAAAATAATTTTTGTCTTTTTATATTTTCTCTATTTTTAGTATTTTGTTATAATTATTACTAAATTTTTGTATTTTTAGTGGAATAAATAGGACAAAACAATGAGAAATAAATAAGGCCAAATTGCTTTGGATTTCAAAAACACCTAAAAGCACAAAATTTTCCAAAACTTATTTTATTATATAGTTAATATAATAAAATAATTTGGAAATAGAAACTAATACTTTTGGATTTCTATAGAATTTTTTATAATTTTTATAAGGCTTTTGGAGCTTTTAAATTTTTAGTGATTTTTTCCTTTTTTTGGGACATTTGGCATGTCGGTGTAAAATAAGGTAATAAACAAAAAATTTTTTTGGAATTTTTAAAATCAATTTTATATTTTGTTTATATTCTTTTAAGCTAGATATGGGAAACATCTTTTTTTTTTAATAAATAGAAATATAGGTAAAATACCTTAATAAAATTATATATTGTAGAATATTTTTTAAGGTATTTATCCTAATTTGCTAAGAATTTTTTGGTACATGAGTTATTTTTAACAAAAATAAAATACACAAAAAGAAAATACAGCCTAACAAGAGTATTACGTAAATATTTAATGTCCTAGAACTATCTACAAACGCCATAGAGAAGTTTAGGGCTAAAACTGCTATTTCCCCAAATATATCCAATAATCTATACCCGGAGGGTTATTTTTGTAATTAGTACAAAGGATGGGGGATCATAAGCAAAATATATAGAACATATTACATTGATATTCCAGAAATGGGGAATATACTGAAATAAATAAAATCTGAGGAACTAGGTGCAAAATACCCAACCCCCTCACCCGCATGGGCATGTGAGGTGATGTGGACTGGACCAAGTACAAGTATGGAAAGTACATTAGGCAGGATGTAAAATATCCAAAATAGTGTATGCTACAAACAAAAGTTTAAATACTATAAGAAATTACAAAAACTACATGGGTAGTAAGCAAAATTAGACCCACTGAGCGCTATCCAATGGTTGGAGCTTCCACTTGACACACATCAGCTCCTCCATACACAATGATGGTTTGCAGCATATGTTGGAGACTAGAGAACGACGAACGATCATACAATTGGTGTCACAAGCATCCAACGGCTGTTATTGGATCTAATAAGCGGGCATAATTGGACAACAAGGAAGCAGCTTGGATGAACAGGGAAGGAAACATATTTTTCCGAGCTTCGATCGATGTAGCTATATCCTCCGATGGTCTTCGGTGCTGCAAAATGGCCACGAAAGTGCCTGGAAGCACCCTAGACCTACTGGATGGCTGATGAGACGCAAAATCGGCCCTTTAATAGTGCAGAATTAGCACTTCAACATGTCGTAGCAGTCGGGCCATTTTTGGTCATCAAAGAGACCATCTCATTGATACATGTCAAATAAGAATGCGATGGTCATCAAATTATTTTTTACTTGGTAAGAAACCAAGGTCGAACTCAGGGACACGAGCCTCTCTCGTATTAATCGGATTTGAGTCTATTTAATTAAGTGTTGAGTTAAAGGCATATAGGTCAAATTATGCAGATACACAACGATGCAATAACAATAAAGTAAACATGCATTTTTTTATCCATTTTTATCATGCGAAAAAATGCAGAGAAATGCAATGCAAATATGCCCAAAATCAGAATAAATATAATGAGCTAGTTAATAAGAGTCAAAGTCTGAATTATTTGAAGTGTCAGAGCTGATCGACAAAGTGAGCAAGGCATGAGTACATAATAAGAGCCACTTAGCTAACATAATATTTCATTAAAAATCAAGTCTCTAAGATGAAAGATTAACCATGCCATAAGAAAGTACATCGAACAAGCTCTCAAACGAAACTGAAATCAACTAAAACAGAGGTTCGGTGCTCAAGATATGCAATATGGAAGACAAGGGCATAAATGAAAGAAAACATGAAATAAACTAGTAGACAGGCCCCTAGGAGGGACGAAAATGTAATAAAAATAAAGTTCGGGGCCTTCCCTGTAAATGACCCACACGCATAGGGGCATTTTTGCAATTTTGAAAACCCGCGAGGGTTTCAGTGCAAATTACCCATAGTGCACATGATCTGCACGTGACGCAGGACCTGAATGCAATATGGAGAAGTCGGCTGGGCTTCCTTGCAAATTACCCAGGAAGCACGTGCCTTGCACGCGCTCCCCTAGGCTCGGGACGGCTCGGAGGTTCGGAGGAGGCCCGGGTTGCTTCGGCTTGGCGTGGCTGAGGCTCGGGCTGGATCGGAGCTGCTGATGGCTCGGCACAGACTCGGAGGAGGTCCGGAGCGTCCGAGCCTGGAGGCTAGGGCGTGAGGTTCGGAGGAGCCGTGGTAAAGACACATGGCCGAAGATGGGCCATTGGATCATGCACATCCAACGGCATCTGGAGAAGGCTCTGGCTGGTGGCGTGTCGGCATCGGGACCGTTAGATGGTCGCTGGGCGAGGACCATCTAATGGTTATTGTATCTCCTCCTCCGGCCGAAGGCGGGCGACGAGTTTGGAGCTCCGGCGAAGGAGCTCCTCCTCCGCCGCTCCATATCTGGCACAGCGGACCTCCCCAGAGCTCCTTGGATGGATGTCGAGGAAGATGGGAGCTCGGGGAAGGTCCGGAGGCTTCTGGCGTCGATCATCGGAGCTTTGAAGCTGAGAATGGCTGTGACGAAATAGGCTCCGGCGAGGCTCCGACCGTTGCACGAATTAGCGACCTGCAATGTTAAGCACATAGCCGAAGCGAGCTACTTGTGGGGCGTGCGTAGTGGAGGTGAAATGGAAGCTCTGCGAACGGAGCAGGTGGGAGCCCATAGCTCCTCCGCCGTGGGTGGCGGAGGAGATGGGTCGGAGGCGATATAGGGTTTGGAGGAGGGAGAAGGTGAGCGGAAGGTGTCGCGTCGAAGGGGGGTTGAAGGCGAAACTAATGGGTTGGTCAATGGCGATCGAGGGTGGATGAAGAAGCCTAGAAAATTAATGGAAATTAACCAAAATTACAGAGGAAGAAGAAGAGGACTTACCGGCGATGGGGCGGAGCGGAGCTTGGGGGAGAGCTCCTATGAGGAACTCTGGTCATCACTGGACGTCGTCAGCCACTCGACGCAGCTCTGGCGGGCCTGGAGGCGCCACAACTCCGCCGTTCAAGGCGGAGGGTCTCACCGGGGGAGCGGGTCGTCATCGCTCTATCCTCTCGCCTCCCCCTGTCACAGGGAGGCGGAGGAGGGCTGGGCCCCTCCCCGCGTAAAGATGGACGACGGTGAATGGTGGGGGAGGCGGTGTATTTGAAGGGGAAGGTGGCCGGTCATGGAGGTGGTCAACGTGGTTTTAGAGAGCGATAGGGGGTGACTGGGAGGACGACGTGGATCGTGGAGGTATGCACAGGGAAGACGGAAGAGTGTGGAAGATCGGAGGGTGGTTGGCACGGTGTGAGGTTGACTGGCGTGGCGGAGAAAAAGGGAAGGGTGGACGGGTTGCGCGAGGTGTATCGAGGGAGAGAGAAGAAGGATGGAGGTTGACGACGAAGTCTGAACCGTCGGATCGTGAGATCCAACGGTTATAAATCAGGCGCGAGAGGATGGCCGAGATTAGATCGATGGCGGCACGATCAGAGGGCCCACGTGATCGCCACGTATCGAGCGGAGGATTGCGCGCTAACGTGCGGTGAAGATTTAGAGAGGACGTGATCGAAGGGCTGAGGCGCGCGCATAGAAGAGGCGGCTGAGATGGAAGATCTGAAGCGCCATCAAGCGTCCTATGATGCGCCACGGGGCGTGCTCTACTTAAGGCGCAAACGAGCGGATGGATTGAAGGCGGAGGAAGATCAAACGGCTGAGGGTTGAAGCAGTGCGTGGAGAGGATTGGACCGTTGGATCAGGAGCAGATCCAACGGCTCGGAGCGAGGGCGGATAAAGAGAAGGGAAGCGGGCCACGTGGCGCCCCCAGAATGGGCCACGTGGCCCAATCAGATTATTCAGTCCTTTTAGTTGATTTTTGAAGGGCTAAATGATCGCTTTTGAGAAAACTCAAAACATGAAAGTAGTAGATCTTGATGAGATCTACAAGTTTCATTTGACAAAACTTGAGATGAGATCAAACAAAGGCCCGAAATATTTTTGAGGGTATTTTTAAGTCTAAAAATACCATGAATTTTTGTTTTGTCATTTTTTTGTGATTTTTAATTTATTTAGGACTTTGTTAATTACAGGACATTAACTGGGTTTTATTGACAAAACTTTAAGCAAGGGGGTTAATTATAGAAAATAAAGATGATGAAACTGAGGTTCATCAATGGCTAAGACGGCTCCGAGGACCATTGGAGAGGTCCTCATAGGTCGTTGAAGATCGGGAGCTCAAGGTACCTATTCTTCGACAAAATCATCCCCCCAGGGGTCCTTGGCCTCTAATACCTACAGTGTTAGTCCCAACAAAGCAAGAGGAAGGCACTGTAGAATGGAGTGGAAATGGACTGAGGCAGCATTCTTCGACGATGCGGTAGAGGAGGAGAATAAATATCCTGATCTAAGAAAGATCAGGGTGGTGGTGTTGTCTAGGGTGAAGAGAAATGATGGGCGAGTAAGATGGGGGTGAGAAATGCGACAAAAGATGGTCGAAGCATGGTGAGGAGGTTTTCCAGCTCCAATGAACTATGATTTTTATTCTTAATGAAATAAAAGCAATTCTGACTAAAAATTAATCCTAATCTATGCTCCTACTATGCTTAGGAATAGAAAAAATGCAAGAAATAAAAGCTCACCTGCCCGTTAGAACTAGGAGCGGAGCTAACAACGGAGGTGGCCGACGGAGCTTGGATCTCGACCAAGGGTCCTCTTTCTCCACGCTCAAGAGGTCCTCAGTGCTCCTACTGTCATCAGGAAGTTTCACAACACAAGCTGTGGAGATTTCGTGGGGTTAAGATAGATCAAAATCCAAATGGGGTCCGACGATGGATATATGTACATGTCAAGGTTGGACTGGGAAGAGTGATTGATGAATCCATGATTCATTAACATTCTGTCTACAATTTGTCTTAAAACCCTTAACAAATACATGTAAATATTTATTAATTTTCATCTATTACCAAATCTATATTCACGAATAAAAATGCATTTTTATGTATCAAAATCATGAAATAAATAAAAGAATAAAAATACAGAAAATAAAAAGAAGACAGATTGTAAATATGTATATATATAAAATGTGACTTATAAAATATAGATATAGTTGAAAGATATATTTATAACCTAACCCTCGAGATCAAGTCAGCATTGATTGGTTGACAAACAAATAAGTAGGCAGAGATAAGGAAGAAAACAATAAAAAATAATTAATTATGCACTTTATACACTCTTCATTATTTGTCAAATAATTATCAAATCTTCATTGATTTTTAATTAATTCACATGCACAATACACCAAACTCTTTTCCTAATTATTTTTAAAAATGTACAGAAAATGTAAAAATAAGTTAAAAATAGTATCTTGTATATATACCGAGAAATCCAACTTATAAATTGTCAATTTGTCAAATTCCTAATATCATAACATTCTCATACGAACTCCAATTTCACTCTACTTACCTTTAAAGTTCATAAAATAATATTCTCTAATTAATTGAGCGATTTCACTAAAATCGGAGTCCGTTTGCAAAAAGTCAGTTTTGGGACCAAATGACAACTGGGTTTATGGGCTATTTATTTTATCTATAACATATTATTTATAGTTTAATTTATTTTATAACTTTTAATTATTTTCTTGATCCTGTATTTTAACCATGATTTATTTCAGAATTTTTTGCCATTATATATTGTTTTAAATAAATCAAAACACTATTTTGTACATGCAATTGAATTGTGTAACTTGTACCCATATTTATTTACATACTTGAATTAATTCATTAAAATCCAAAAAAATTACATATATTCTAGTTATTATACTAATATTTAGGAAAATATAAAAATAAGGTATTATTTATTAATATTTTAAATTAAAAATAAAATATATATTTATCAAGTATTATTTTTTAATATTATATCTATATTTTATAAATTATTTATTATTTATAAAAACTGTTATTTCATAATTTAGATAAATTAATTATTTATACTTTTCATTTATATAACTATTTGAAATAAAGTTATTTATTATTTATTATCTATTTTATATCATAATCAACACATCTAGCCAACCAGGTGCTGACACATGTCAGCACTTTATTCTTTTTCTTCAAGAACCAAGTTTGTTTTAGACTATTTCACCGGTCCATATTCACCTACTTTCCCTACGTTCATCCTAATCTCTTCACCCAATCCTAACCCTCAGATCCTTAGACCTAAGCTCCAAGATCCACGTGTACCCTAGATCATCACCTAAAACACCACTGATCTATCTATAAATCTCTTCAAAGTTGCCTCGTTGCAACTAACTTCTCCATACCCAGAACCAACGGGCCGATCAACCATCTTCTCCGCCTTGCTCTACCCTATTCCAGTGGTGACAACATCTGAGGGTGGCCTAACATGAAGGAGGGACCATCGGGGGAGAGTTACAAGGCATCCATTCGCCTTGCATCGCTGCTTCACGCGCGTCAAACTCCAACAAAAACTGGTCGTCGGGCGACAACCTGAGGTAATATACCTCATCTTTCCATATCTCTATCCATTTTAGTTCATTTTCCCTCGATTTCATCGCCCAATTGGCTTAGATAATCACGCCATTAGAGTCCTCTAATCTTAGACTTTCATATGCAAACAAATCTATTTTCAAATCACGACGAAATTATCTTCCGATTTCCTTCCATTTTCACTTGATATAGCGTTGCCTGGAAGCTTATTTTGAACTGCAGTAACCGTACTTTCTTGGTCGATTCTATTACGAATCGAGCATCGGTCTTATTCTTGCAGGTGTCTAACAATTACTGGAGTCACAATCGATACCAATTTCACGATATGGAGCTCTTAATCTTCGCCAGATCGAAGGAGCATGAGGAGGAGGACTAGGGTTTGAACCCTAGTTTCTTCAATCATCACAATCGCCTTCTCCAACCTCATCTCGTAGCAGGGGAGCTCGAAGGAGGAGGCGCCTCCTTCTGGCCTTGCCAGCTAGCTCTAGTTATCTCCGAGTAGCCGTGCCACCGCCAAACCTTGCCGGAGGACCATTGCGACCGCCACTAGCTCCAAGATTAGGGAAGAAACAACCAAGAACATGAGGCATAGGCTCGTGACACGTGTAGTAAGTGGAAGACCCAGATGCATGCATCACAATCTAATCCAGACCGTAAGATTGCGAACCGATAGAAGAACTGCAACATAAACCCGACAGATTTTCAGAATTCCAAGCCACCTCTAGAACTTCATGATATTACATTGTGGTCCCTATGCAGGGACCTAAATGTAATAAAACTTATTTTCTTTTCATTTCGTCCATGCCAAGGACCAAACTGTGAACTTTTTCTTTTATTTTTTTACATTTGTGCCCATGAACTGTGAAGACAATTTGGACCCCTGTTTGATATAAATTTTCATCGATTATCATAGGGTAGTTAGCCAACTACCTTAGCGAGGTTTTGTTATTTTCATTGTGATTTTTCATCACATATTTTTCTTGTTTTGATTTTTTAAAGTTGAATTCATTTTGAGTATTTTTCTAGACTTTTTCAAGAAGAGATAAAAATAAAAAAAACTCTTTCTCCTAAAAATCGAAGCATTGATATTCTTCCTCCTGGTGTTCAACCTAGGGAAACTTACTTAGATAAATAAATAGTTTAAGATAAAATAGGAGAGAGAAATCGCTTATTCACTTCATTCTCTCTCTCTCTCCTATTTTATTGAAATTTGGTTGATTAATCAGGGTTTCGATTTAGAGCAATTCTTCTACACCGACTCTGACACTTTTTGTCGCTCTCAAAACCCTGATTAGGGAGGCGTTAGGCATACTTCGATTTTTTACCTTTATTTTTGATTTTTCATTCTTCTTGTTTATCGATTCTTTTTTCGATTTTTTCAGTTTTTCTCGGGTTTTTTTAGTTTTATCGATTTTCTTTCGAGTTCTTTTACGATTTTTTATGGATTTTTATGGTTCTTCAACTTTCTTGATTTTTCGTAGATTTTCTAGATATTTTCTTCGATTGACTCAATTTTTACGACTTTCGAGTTTCATCGATTTTCTTGATTTCTTTGATTTTACAGTTTTTGTGTGTGTTTGCTAACAAGTTTTGCAGGGCATGTAGGATCAGTTGACTTCTTCGAAAGCTGAAGTAGTTGAGAGTGCAGAGATCGGCTCTATCTCTAGGAGTCGGTTGTAGAGAAGCAGAGCAAGTTGGCCGATTTTTTTTACATTTTTTTGTATTTTTTGCGAGAGGAAGGGATATTTGCCCATTTTGACTTTTGAAGAAAGGGGTCCACTAAGGACATCCCGACTGTAGACCAGACTTTAGACCTTTTCGGGGCCTGTTTCGCTACGTGCCCGTGCACTCTGGGGACCTCACTGCGGGTTTTGGTTTTCTGCCGATTTTTCTTCGTTTCACGTGATTTCGTGGAGCCTAGTGGTGTATGCTTGATTGACTAGATGACTAAAGTAAAACCCATATCCCTAATCCACACTCAGGCGTAACTCACAGTTTTGAAAAAAATAATTTATTCTTACACTAGAGTTGTTGATTTAGTATATGATTTTTACCTCTTTTTGCTTGCATTAGCTTAGGTTTTAATTTATGCACGAATCACTTGCATGTAGACTATTGATGTCAGGTATGATCTCTATCTCTACATGCATCATGGTTTTCCGTCGCATTCCATGATTCTCCCTCCGTGAGACACATTTTTTAAAATTTAAAAAGAACCGACTTCTCGCTAGATATTGTTGAAAATATCCAAAAAAGTGAAAATTTTAAAAATAAAAAAATTAAGAAAAAATTGACAAAAAATAAAAAAATCTGGACTCAAAATTTGTATTGGGAGAGAAATTCCCTCATTGTATGTAGGTAATGTCTAGACAGAGCGAGGCACACACACTTAAGGAATAGAGCCCAAATTCATGGATTTGTGCACTAAGCACTTGGACTCACTCTCGAGTCCTGTTACTTGCTGCAAATCACTTGCCTCAAACGTTAGAAGAAGTAGTCTTGTTTAGGTCGGTGTGCACCGACGGCTTAAACACGAACTATCCGAGTAGACTACACTTGTGAGCTTTGATAAATAATTTCTTTGTCACGTAACTTTAAAATTGAAAAGATAAAAGACCGAACTTTTACTATCATCATTGTGTGAAGTTGGTGAACTTGGGGTTGCATTGTGTTTGTATGCGAGGTGTGCATTGTACCACATCTCATACACCTTCACACTCATGTTTTTGACTTGACTTTGTGCTCTCTCTCGAATATTCTTTTCACATCGAAGATGACGACCAGATGGATTTTGCGCTCAGACACCATGAGCTTTTGACGATCCGCCATCCGCCATATGTCTTCACAGACTCGGGAAGACCCTCTTCCTGAGTTGATCCCATCTAGTCATGAGTAGAGTGAGACAAAGACTCCCTTGCCTCCTAGCCATTTTGTTGAGGTAGACCCACACCTTAAATTTTCGTCTATTTCTCCTACACACTTTTCTCTGAGTTCTTATGAGACTTTTTCCTTCCCAGAGGATTCGAAGACTATGTCTAGAGGGAAGGGACCAACTAACGAAAAAGCTCCTGAGGACAAACCAACCGAGGAGGGACACATAGATGAGAGACCCGATCCATCATCAGATATTATTACGGGGATTCTAGACACATTCTAGCAGATGAGCCTACAGATCAGAGATCAGTGTAGAGTCCAGGATGAGCTGAGAGCTTAGATCGCTGCATAGAGAGCAGGAGCTGGGAACCCACCACTACTTGTCATGGTTCCCGCTACGTTGAGAGATGAGTATGACCTAGGAGCCAGGACATTACACCATTGGATTCGGTTACCACTTAATCAAGGGTCATATGAGCTGAGACCGTCATTCTTTTCTTTGCTTCCCAAGTACTATGGGAATGCTACAGTGGAGTCGTTTACCTTTTTGCAGCAGTTCGAGATAATTTGTGGTACGACTAGTTATCCAGGAATTATGCAGGAGGCTATTCGCCTCAAGGCCTTCCATTTCGTCTTAGCAGATGAGGTGCTTTACTATTTGAGTCACTTAGGGAGGAAGATCTCTACATGGGACAATCTGAAGTCCACATTCCTGCGTAAGTATTCTCATTTAGGACGGATGAACATGATGTGGAGCCAGATCTCCAACTTTGCATAGTTACCATAATGAATCATTCCATGAGGCTTGAGATCGATTCAAGAATTTGACGGAGAGATGTCCACATCATGAGATACCTTTAAAGGTGCTTGAGAAGAATTACTTTGGAGGACTACATCCAGATGTAAAGAGCCTAGTGAGCAGCACATGTGGCAGTAGCTATCTGAATAGGGTTGCCGAGTCAGTTTGATCCATCTTTGGGAGGATGGCGGAGAATTCATGCGTCATTGATTCTACTCGGGCATTCTAGAAGGGCCCACAACCACCACACCACAGAGAGCATCAAAAGGTAGCACATGTTTCAATGTCCGATTCACAGTCTGACATGGGATTTATTAGTGAGAAGCTGACATTAGTCGATGTGATTCAGAACCAATTTCAGGATTTGCAGCCGCTGCGAGAGTTGGAGAAACTCTCATCACTTCCCCATTAGTTGAGCGATCTGATGAAGAAGGTGATCGACTTGCAGCTTCAATACCAGCAATCGCACACTCCTTCTACTACTTCTCAGCCTGTTCAGTTTTTTCCCCTCCTCCCACCCATGAGATATAGTTTGTTCAGAGTGAGCCAGTCCAGTCTACTGAGAGTCCACAGATTGATTGGCATGAGGATCTGTCCAATGCTGATTCGAGCTAGATCACCAGCCTCGGAGATGTTGATGTTGATTCTCATGCCACTCTTGAGATAAACAGGATATGGTATGCTCCTATTCATCCTTCACCACACTTTACTCCTCAGAGCGTACACCAGCAGCAGCAACAGTATAGTCATCTGCAGCATGGGCGTCCACATTTCTAGCACCGCCAGCACTACACATAGCAGCAGTCTCACCGGCATGCATATCAGAGACCACATTCTTTTTAATACCCTGCTACACAATCACAACCACATCGTTACCAGCAACAACAGTCTTTTACACCACAAAGATCTTCTCAATCGTATGCACCACAACAGCACACATTGAGGGAGGAGAGAGTAGACAACCAGGGACACTATACTGAGTTTGAGATGTCTTCATAGGAGCTGACACTGAACCAGATCACGGACATGTTGAGCACGCTTCAGACAACACATAGGACATATATAGAGCAGGTTATCCATCGTTTGGATGAGTTAACCGCGCCCAAGACCACTCTCCAAGCCCAGCCTCAGTTGAACATGAACAACAAGAGGAGGCACTCAGATCAGGAAGACACCACTATAAGTACAATCTCTTATCCTGATTTTTTATCCAAATTCCATCGTCTAAGGAGCGGTAGATCACCACGAGCACTTGATCGAGAGGAGGAAAGGGTACATGATGAGGAGCGAGAGCCGATCCATGATACATGTTTTGATGCTTTGGAGGAGGACAACCATGATGATGAGGAACAACATGATGTCCAGCTTGGTATTCAGAGAGAGGGGAACGACACCGAAACAGTTGACATGGTCATAGGCGAATCAAACAATGATATCATGCCAGACCATGTAGACACTCCCAATGCATATTTTTCTTCTCCTGCTTTAGATAGTTTTATACATACTTCTCAGACTCTTGATGTACGTGTTGATTCTGATTTGAATAAAGATGTTGATTTTGTTGTTCCTAAGTTTGTTCCTTTTCCCGATGCTTTGTATGAAAAAGGAAAGAAAAATACCAAAAAGAATGTTGTCATTTTAGAGACTGAGCGATTATTTAAGGATCATATTTGTCTGAAGACTCCACTCCATGATGCCTTGGATAATTTTTCTACGCTAAAGAATCAGTTGAAGGATAGATATACCGTGCATATTAAGATGAGATCACGTACAAATAAACATATTTTGACCAAGGCCACATCATGTGCTATTCAGAATAGATTACCTAAGTAGAAGAAGGATTCAAGAGCACATTATGTCAGATGCAAGATTTCTCATGCATCATTCAATCACACTTTATTAGATAACGGTTCCTCGATCAATTTGTTACCATCTTGTTTATCGTTAAGATCGAGTTAGGTCCTTTTTACAAATCTCACGCGATCCTTCAGTTTACTGATAGATCTGTAAAGAGACCTAGAAGCATTTTAAGGAAAGTTATCGTGACCATGCAGGGCCTGCAGTTCCCTAGTGGTCTTTGTTGTCCTGGACATGGATTGTCCTACACAGTTGCACCTTACCCCAATCATTCTTGGGAGGCCTTTCTTGGAGACCACGAAGGCTCTCTTTGATTATGATATAGGGAAGGTATCTTTTCACGTCGAGGGCGAGAAGGCATATATAGAGATGGCAAGAGAATCACATACTTCTAGTATCGTGTCTACAACCAATTTAGATGCCTTGAATTCCTTAGCCACCTGTGATTACATGGATGAGGTTCGCATTGATGACCTTGAGAGGTATCAAGTAGAGACCCAGGATATCCTAGCATAGTATGGGTCCAAGAATATAGTTAGCAGTTCTTCTAATGGTACACTATATTTCAGCATGAATGATGATGAGCACATGGAGCAATTACCTGATGATTTTATTGCAGACATTTAAAATTCTGAGAGTTCACACGATTCCTCTGCTTTAGATGATTTAAAGACTAAGTTTCATTTAGTTGAGTTATTTTCCTCTAGTCATTCTGAGGATAAGCACAGCAGCGAGTCGGATGATGTTTTAGACATCTTCTTTAGTCTGACTATGGAGCATATTGAGATGGTGGATAACCATATTGCAGACACATCTACCACCAGCACATATCTCATTACACATACAGATGAGGTTACAACAGAGCCAGATCCTACCTTACCAGAACTGAAGACTTTTCTACCGAATATGAAGTATGCTTTCCTTGCGGGTCCACATCGACGGCTTCTGATCATTATCATCTCAACTTTGACTGAAGAGAAAGAATCTCGTCTGATGGAGATTCTTGAAAGAAACCACAAGGCTATTGGGTGGACTATATCCATTCTCCGCGACATAAATCCTATTTTGTGTTCTCACCATATCTATCTTGATCATGACAACAGACCTTCAAGAAAGTTTCAGCGTAGGTTGAATCCTGTTCTACGAGATGTTGTCAAGAAAGCGATTACGAAATGGTGCGATGCATGGTTTATTTATCCCATCTTTAACTCTGAATGGGTTAGCCCATTACATATTGTCCCTAAGAAGTCAAGAATTCAAATGTTTAAAATAAGAGCGGAGAGGAAATTCCAAAGAGAGTAACCACATCGTGGCGGGTGTGCGTTGATTACAGGAAATTGAATGCCGCGATGAAGAAGGGCCACTTACCTTTGCCTTTTATAGACCATGCCATAGAGAGGTTGGTAGAGAAGGAGTACTTCTATTTCCTTGATGTTTACTCCGGGTACAACCATGTTACTATTTCTCCTGAAGATCAGGAGAAGACCACTTTCAAGCCTCTTCAGCACGTATGCTTTTAGACAGATGCCCTTTGGATTGTGCAATGTCCTTTCTACATTCCAAAGGTGCGTGCTTGCTATTTTTATAGACATGGTTGGTGAATTTCTCGAGGACTTTATGGATGATTTTTTGCTCTGTGGTGAGTCCTTTGAAGATTATTTAGCGTACTTGACCAGGTTCTTTAGAAATGATGTGTGGTAGATCTAATTTTGTCTTGGGAAAAGAGCTATTTTATGGTGATAAATGGGATCATGTTGGGGCATGTCATCTCCAAGCGAGGCATGGAGGTTGACCCTGCCAAGGTGGATATCATCAAGCATCTCGAGCCACCATCCAACATCAAGCAGATACTGCCTTTTCTTTAGCATGTTGGCTTCTACAAATTGTTTATCCATGATTTTTCTAAGATTTTCGACCGTTAACTAAATTATTAGGCAAAGACATCGAGTTCTTGTTAGATAACAAATGTCTTAGTGCCTTCCTCACGTTGAAAGAGATAATTATCAGTGCACCTATCCTACAGCCACCTGGTTGGTCTCTTCCCTTTGAGATCATGATGAATGCTTCAGATTTTACGGTCGGGGATGTACTAGGACATAGGAGGAATGGACTTTTTGTTGCTATCCACTATGCCAGTCGGACTTTAGATGATGCTCAGCACAATTATACAGTGATAGAGAAAGAGATGTTGGCAGTGGTGTTCTCATTGGATAAATTCAGATCATATCTTCTTGGCTCAAAGATTACAGTTTACACATATCATTTAGCAATCAGATTTTTGATGGAGAAGAAGGATGTCGAGGCACACCTTCTTAGATGAATTGTATTACTTCAAGAGTTTGATTTGGACATTAGGGATAAACCTGGGATAAATAACGTGGTAGCTAATCACCTCTCCCGATTACAAATAGAGCAACCTTTAGATGAGTACATGCGAGAGATTGGAGAGAGATTTCCCGACAAGAGTATCTTTGCAGTTACAGAGCTTCCATGGTATGCAAATATAGTGAACTTTCTGATTACACAGAAGAGTCCACATGGTTTGCCGAAGGATTAGGTCGATAGGCTAGTTTCTGAGGAATGATACTACCATTGGGAGGATCCGATTCTTTTTCATGAGGGACTGGACTGTGTTTATAGGCGATGTATTCATCAGTAGAAACATTCAGGGAAGAGGACAACATAGAAGGTACTTCAGTGCATATTATGGTGGCTGACTCTTACTAGAGATGCTTGCACATTCATGAAGAGTTGCTCGAATTGTCAAAGAGCAGTAGGGACTGTCTATGCTAGAGATGTGATGCATATGCGGCCTGTTATCATTTATGAAATCTTTGACACACGGGGCATTGATTTTATGGGATTGTTACCTTCCAATAGTGGTTGTGAATACATTCTTCTTTACTGTGGATTATGTTAGTAGATGGGTGGAGGCTATTCCCGCACGAACCGTTGATAGCAGGATAGTGTGCAGGTTCATGAGGGAACATATTATTTCACAGGTTGAAATTTCGCGTATACTCATTTCAGATGGGGGTAGACATTTTATCAATAAGGAGGTGAAAAAGATAGTGAAGAACTATGGCATTGATCACATAGTAACTTCTCCTTACAACCCACAGACGAAAGGCATGACCGAAGTTTCAAATAGGGAGATGAGATCCATTCTTCAGAAATTACTATGACTAGATAGGAAAAATTGGTCACAACTTCTAGACCAGGTTCTTTGGGCATACCATACTATATATAAGATTCCCTTAGGTACTTCACCCTTCAAACTAGTTTATGGGAAACCATGCCATTTGCCCGTAGAGATCATGCACAAATCTGAGTGCGCTATTAGAGAGATTTCACTTGATATGCAGAAAGCATGAGCCAAGAGGAAGATGGATCTGAATGAGCTAGTAGAGATTCGAAATAAGGCATACAATAACACCCTAATTTATAAGGACAAAGTGAGAGATGGCATGATAGACATATTCGACACAAGATCTTTGTTCATGGTCAGAAAGTATGGTTGTTCAATGCACAATTGAGAATTTTTCCTAGCAAATTGAAGAGCAAGTGGGAAGGACCGTACATAGTCAGAATGGTGCACGACAATGGAAGCATTGCTATATCAGATGTGTCACCTCGTGCAGA
Source organism: Ottelia alismoides (assembly GCA_037367405.1). Taxonomy (NCBI): domain Eukaryota; kingdom Viridiplantae; phylum Streptophyta; class Magnoliopsida; order Alismatales; family Hydrocharitaceae; genus Ottelia; species Ottelia alismoides. Next base: position 656,815 of record JAZKJV010011719.1, on the reverse strand, counting down.
GCTATTCGTGGTGAATGGGCAGATGCTGAAGCACTTCGTGGAGTCTACTTATCATCTGGCCTGTGTTGAAGTGATCTACTTTGTACATGACGTATGACTACTCTTCCACTTCATTTCATCATGTACAGAGACCTGTGAGCCTTTCGGTTTTTTTGGAGTACACCACCTGTATATTCTTTGTAGTCCATAATCATCCCCAATTTTTGCTCGTCTTACATGCTTAGGATACCAGATCCTATGTATAGAGGGGATCGATTGCCCGTTGATTTAAACATTTCGTTTTTGTTCTTTTTACTTTTTTTTTTGTTTTCCTTCCTTTTACACTAATCACCGGTCCCTAACTTTTGGCCACATTCTTTTCTATACTTATTATGCCTTATCCTAAGTATAGGGGGGACCGAGTGAGTTCGTTGATTTAATTTTTATTTCTTTCTTTTGTTCCTTCGTTTGTATATTCCTTTTCCTCAGTCACCTCATTTTGTCTTCCACAATACTTACGATGACTTGATCGTAAGTATAGGGCGGTCGACTGACTTCTATTCTTTTATTCCTTTTAACCCACTTTTACTTAGCACGAGTTATGTCCTCCTTTTTATCTTTTGACGCTATGAGGACATAACACGAGCTAAGTATATGGGGTTGCATATATATTGTATATATACTTGCATCCATAACTCATGCTTTAGTATTTTATATATCTATAAAATCCATAAAAATTGGGTATGGGTTAATTTAAAATACATCTATTTATTTATTTATTATTTATAAAATCCATGTAAATAAGTAAAATATGTTTAAAATCCTAATTTAAAATATGTATTAAAAATATGTAAAATACCAATTTATAATCCTATATATTAAACCATGTGTAAAATTCATTTAATCGTTGCAAAATTCTTTTTATATAAAATTTATAAAAGACATTATTTATTTAATCCGAATAAAATATGGGTAATTTATCTTGTAAAGTTCTTGTATATAGAATTGCTTATAAAATCGAATATCTATAAAAAATGTAAAGTCCAAAATATCATAAAAACAACAAAATCCTTAAAATCCAAAAAATAGTAAAATTCAGAAATATACTTCACAAAAATATGATTGCATTTGCATTAGCATTTTTCAGAATAAGTTTGATCCATAGAACTAAAGTGTGGGAACAGTGTAAAGGATGGAGCTTGATTATGGCCTTTAACTTTCATTGTAAGGAGCCTAGTTAGGAGCAAGAATTTAGACTCTTCGGATCTTTGACCTAAATCTTTGGGTTCCATGAGACCATGTTTGGGAAGTCAACTTAAACATGCCTACGTAGAGCACTTGGTGCCATCTTTTCAACTCGTCATCAGTGAACCAATTTTGGACACATGCACTTTGCACATAGCTCGACTTGCATGAGGTTGCGAAGGGCATTCCATTTTAGTGGTGCTTTTTCATCCTTGTCTAGCGGTGCGAACGTCTAAAGTGGGAGACATTGGAGTTGAAATAATGCTTCGGATGATGGAAGGATCTGCTGGCACAATTTTTCCAAGACCTCAAAAAATGGATGGAATGAAAAGATGCTATATCCGTCGAGGCAAAAGAAGATTGATGTAGTGCTAGCAACATTACAAAGCCAATTCAAATAATAAGCCACCAAATACAAATATGACCACAAAGGTCCAAGCTTCCACCAAAAAGCTTGCACATCTTAGTGGAGACTTAGCTACACTAGCTGGGCTTCACAAGGAGATGCGTCTGCACTAGTCGCACTCCAGTTCTCTTCTCATTCTTCTACTTTCTCTCTCCATTCGATTGTGGACACAACATGACCTAACCTTAGAAGGGATACCCCCCTCCTCGAGGAAAGAGTATCTAGATGAGGGCCCAATGGTAGTGTATTATTGGGATGGGTGGTTTCTTCGCTTCTTTAAGCAAGAAGAGCTAAAACCTTTCACACACAGTACAAATTTAATTCAAGGATTGATAGAGTTAGCGATATTGATAATTGGATCTGAGCTGGTTGTTGAGGTGGACCTAAATAAGGATTTGTGGAATTGGAGGACTATTGAGATTAAATTTCAATCCTAGTTAAGGCTCTGACAAAATGCTTGTCTATTCTCATGAATTGGTTTGGGAAAACAAATTCATTCTAACTTTCTTTATTTTCCCTAACTTTTCAAATAAGTGTTTGCTAAGGGACTAGCAAAGTTTAAGTATAGGGGGGTGATGAGTCCATGATTCATTAACATTCTATCTACATTTTGTCTTAAAACTCATAATAAATACATATAAATATTCATTAATTTTCATCTTTTACCAAATCCATATTCATGAATAAAAAGGTACTTTTATGTATCAAATCATGTAAATAAATAAAAGAATAAAAATAAAGAAAACAAAAAGAAGGCAGATTGTAAATATGTATATATGTACAATGTGACTTATAAAATATAAATATAGATGAAAGATATATTTATAACCTAACCCTCAAGACCAAGCCAGCATGGATTTGTCGACAAACAAATAAGTAGGGGAGATAAGGAAGAAAACAATAAAAAATAATTAATTATTCACTTTATACAGTCTTCATTATTTATCAAATAATTATCAAATCTTCATTGATTTTTAATTAATTCATATATACATATTTTTCACTAAACTCTTTTCTTAATTATTTCAAAAAATGTAAAGAAAAATATAAAAATAAGTTGAAAATATTATCATGTATATATATAAGAAATCCAACTTGTAAATTGTCAAATTCTCAACTTCCGAACATCATAACTTTCTCATGCAAACTCCAATTTCACTCTACTCACCTTTAAAATTCATAAAATAATATTCTCTAATTAATGGAGGTGATTTCACTAAAATCAGAGTCTGTTTGCAAAATGTCGGTTTTGGGAGCTAATGACAACTGGGTTTCTGAGCTATTTATTTTATATAGAACATATTATATATAGTTTTAATGATTTTATATTTTTTAAATTATTTTCATGATGTTGTATTTTAACCATGATTTATTTCAGAATTTTCTGACATTATTTATTATTTTAAATAAATCAAAAACCCTATTTTATAGATGAAATTGAACTGTATAACTTATACCCGTATTTATGTATATACTTAAATCAATTCATTAAAATCCACAAAAAATTACATATATTCTATTTATTATTCTAATAATTAAGAAAATATGAAAATAAGGTATTATTTATTAACTTATTAAATTAAAAATCAAATACATATTTATCAAGTATTATTTTTTATCATTATATTTATATTTCATAAATTATTTATTATTTATAAAAACTAATTATTTTATAATTTAGATAAATTCATTATTTATATTTTTTATTTTTATACCTATTGGAAATAATGTTATTTATTATTTATTATCTACTTTATATCATAATTAACACATCTGGCCAACCTGGTGCTGACATGTATCATCACCTGGTTCTTCTTCTTCTTCAGGAACTAAGTCTGTTGCAGACTTTTTCACCGACCCATCTTCACCTAATTTCCCCACATTCATCCTAACCTCTTCACCCAATCCTAACCCTCGGATCCTTAGACCTAACCTCCAAGATCCACACATACCCTTGATCATCACCTAAATCCCTGCCGATCTATCTATAATTATCTTCAAAGTTGCCTCGTTGCAACTAACTTCTCCATTTCTCGAACCAACTGGACGATCAGCCATCTTCTCCACCTTGCTTAGCCCTGTTTCGGTGGTGACAGCATCCGAGGGTGGCCTAACGTAAAGGAGGGTCCATCAGGGGAGAGTTCCAATGTGTCCATTCTGCTTGCATCACCGCTTTGCGCACGTGGAGATCCACAAAGATCGGTCGTCGAGTGACAACATGAGGTAATATACCTCAACTTCCAAGATCTCTGTCCATTTTGTTCCTTTTCCCTGAATTTCATCGCCTAATTAGCTTAGATAATCACGTCATTAGAGTCCTCTAATCACAGACTTTCATTTGCAAACAAATCTATTTTCAAATCACGACGAAATCATTGTCCAATTTTCTTCCATTTTCACCTGATATAGTGTTTCCTGGAAGCTTATTATGAATTGCAATAACCCTACTTTCTTGGCCGATTCTATTACGAATCGAGCACCAATCTTATTCTTGCAGTTGTCTAACAATTACTGGAGTCGCAATCGGTGCCAATTTCACTATCTAGAGCTCATAATCTTCGCCAGATCGAAGGCACATCAGTAGGAGCACTAGTGTTTGAACTCTAGTTTCTTTAATCATCGCAATTGCCTTCTTCGACCTCATCTCGCAGTAGGGGAGCTTGAAGGAGGAGGTGCCTCCTTCTGGCCCTGCTAGCTAGCTCCAGTTATCTCTGAGTAGTCGTGCCACCGCCAAACTTCACCAGATGCCCATTGCGACCGCCACTAGCTTCAGGATTAGGGAAGAACCAACCAAGAACACGAGGCATAGGCTCGTGACACGTGTAGCAAGTAGACGACCTAGATGCACGCATCACATTCTAATCCAGACTGTGAGATTGCGAACTGGTAGAAGAAGTGCAACATAAACCCAGCAGATTTCCAAAATTCCAGGCCGCCTCCAGAACTTCATGATATTACATTTAGGTCCCTGTTCAGGGACCTAAATGTAATAAAACTTATTTTCTTCGCATTTACATCGCTACCAGGGACCAAACTACGAACTTTTTCTTTTATTTTTTCACATTTGAGCCCCTGAACTGTAAAGACAATTTGGACCCTTGTTTTGTATCATTTTTCATCGATTTTTCTAGTGTAGTTAGCCAACTACCCTTGCGAGGTTTCATTGTGATTTTTCATCGCATATTTTTCTTGTTTTGATTTTTTTAAAATCGCATTCATTTTGAGTATTTTTCTTGCCTTTTTCAAGAAGAAATAAAAATCATAAAAATAACTCTTTCTCTCAAAAATCGAATTATAGATATTCTGCCTCCTTGAGTTCGACCCAGCGAAACTTGCTTGGATAAATAAATAGTTTGAAGCCACTTATTCAATTCATTCTCTCTCTTTCCTATTTTATTGAAATTTATTTGATTAATCAGGTTTTGATCCGGAGCGATTCTTCTACACCAACTCTGACACTTTTTATCGCTCTCAAAACCCTAACTATTAGTGATCGATACAACGACCCGTCGACCAAGGGATTAATGTGATGTGAAAGTTCATTGATCGAGGTATAAAAGTCAAGAAGACTTCAATCAGAAAAATTGAAAGAATCACTAGGGGAAAACTGAGAAATAGGGAGGTGTAGGTTTTTCATATGCAGACCTAGGGAGGGGTGACCAGTTGACCGAGGTCAACGTGGACATACTACTCATTGGACCATGTCAGCCATGAAAACATCCAATAGAAAAAAATAAAAGTTTTATTAATTCAAAATAACATAATAAACGATTTTATTAATTTAAGGTAAAACCATAAAAACTATTAATTTTTAATGTAGTATTTTATTATGTTTTTTATTTATTTTTATAGCTTAATTTGTTATAGGCTACTTTTTACATGTAGATTTATATGTATATTTACCTATGTAATGTGTATATTAATTTTATTTTTATTTTGTATTTTATTATTTCATATACATAATTTATATATTTATAACTTATTTAAATACAGTTAAATATATTTTTATTTTACTTTTCTGAAGTTTTTCATACACTTATATAAATAGATGTATTTATTATATAGGTATATGTTTAAGTAATTCATTTTTGTATTTTGTATACTATTTTATTTTAATTTTTTGGTTATTTTATTTACTTTATTATGTATATATTATTAATAATATTTATAAAATAATAAATATATAAAATCATGAAAATTATAAAAAATAAAGAAAATGAATATTTTATTCAGATATATTGTACAATAGGGGTCCAAAACCTAACTTTTGCATCTTAACTCAAAACTAAATGAAACCATCTTCACTAAATTGCTAAAAAAAAGTTATATACAATTAAAGGTGATTTTAGTGAATTCCGTTTCATATGGAGGAGATACATGCCTGAGAAGTTGGATTTTGGATTTTTATTTAGAGTGTAGAAAGCACAATTTGCATTATTTTTGTGTGAAATAAATTTGGTATTACTCGATGTATTTTATCTGCAACTTTCATGTACAAAGTTTATTAATTTGAGGAATAAATAATAAAGAATAAAATAAGTCCCAAAACTCAAATGTTGGGCAAAATAATTTAGGGTTTTTCTTGTATCTTTGGCCCTTATCTCCCCCTCCTTTATTCCTTCTCGACCTAGTCTTCATGATGCTTAGTTCTCAGGGATTAGGGTCATTGAATACCCTTGGAATTTCATTTATTTTTCATTTATCTTCTTTGTTCTTTTATTTTGTCTTTAAATACAATATTTTATACATTATTTACACAATAAATACAATGTGTTATTTCATGCAAGATAATGCTATTTACATGCATTTAGCTAGGTTTCAAATGTCAAAAATGAAGGAATAAAGGTGATGAAATGGAGATTCATCACCCACTTATACTTGAATTTGTTAATCCCAAGCAAACACTTATGCCTATAAGTGCAGAAAAAGAAAAAAAAAGAAAAGAAGTAAAATGGATTGATTTTAACTATTAAACTTGTCTTCATAAAATCAAAGTTTGGAGCTCAGTCAGACATGTAGAAGTTAAGTTTGGTTGGAACCTTATTGGGAAGCAGATGTAAAACACAACAACCTCTAAGACCGACAAGACTCTACTCCAGTCTCCTCAAAAGCTAGGTCAGAACATTTCTATGCCATACGTAGTCCCTTATGACTATGAGTCTATCTTGTATGCTATCAATGATATGTAGCTCCTTTCGTTTGAAGCTGTAAAAGTCAGTCTTCTCCAACATGGTGATCTTAGTTTCCCAATCTAACAACTATTTCTTCGAGAAGCGAGATATTCCCTTCTAAGTTCAAGTATAAACGACTCAAGAAGAGGAGGTGGAGAAGAGAATGGATAGTAACAAGTGTATCTACCTATCTCGGGATGCTTGACTAGTGTAGTCAAGTCATCCGACTGCAGGCTCAAATATATATTGACTTTGAAGCTCAAGCTTACTTATTGAATACATGCTCTAACAAGAATTGATCTTTCTTTGACTTTTCCCATCTTTTCTTTTTGGTGTTTTTGATTATGCATTTTTGAATACTATATACATCATCATTTACATAAGAACTTTTTCCACTCGAGCCAATAGACTATCCCTCTTTTGAAGAATTATTGCAACCCGCAACTTTTGTCATTAGACCTCATGGCTACTGGACAGGGTTGGGGTACAATGGCCACAAAAGTGTGACTTCTGATATTCCCATTGGCTTCTGTCTCATACCGGCAAATCTAGCCCTCTACCACTTCAATTGAGGTGAGAAAGGTGTAAGGTGCAGGTGTGCAAGCTAGGTCACTATCGACAAGTGTCGTGCGTGTGTTCCGAAGTATTCTACCTAGACAGTCAAGACAACACCGAACCGAGTCTAATGGTCTCAAATAATTAAGTCTAGAAAACTTGAAGCGTCTTAATTCCAGTTCCTTAAAGGTTCATGTGATTAAGTGGATTAAGGTCCAACCAAATTCCAATCTTCGGATTTTACTTAGACTAGTTCAATCATCAACATCAATCTGAAAAATGCAAATGTTATGGACAATGCAAGGAAAATATTTTTTTAAATGCAATTTTTCTGATTTTGATCTTTTTATGGTTTTTGAAAAAGATTTTGCAACTTTTATGCAATTTTTGAAACATTTTGTAATTTTCTGGGGATTTTTCAATAAGAAAAGTGTTTTGGCAATATTTGTGTGCAAATATTGACATGAGAGTGCAATGGTTATTTATAAGAATCCTCGTGAAAGGATACACACAAGGTATTTACAAGTTTTATTTACAGGGTTTGTAAAGAATTCTATAGCCCTCAAAATAAATTACAAAGGTTTTGACAAATATTTTGAAAACTTTATTTTTAAAGAATAGACAAATATTTTTTGCAAACATTTACATAATTTAAAAATCATTTTTCAAAGATTTTTCTTGCATGATTTTTCAAACAATGTGTATAGATTTTTAAACTTTTTCTACAACCATTTTTCAGACCATTTGCGAACAGATTTTGAAAAAAAATCAAACAAATAGAAGATTTTTTTAGAAATAAAACATTTTTACAATGGTTGAAAACAATTTACAAAACCTTTTCCAAACAGTTTTCCAAAAGATTTTTCAAAATGATTTTCCATGCATTTTTCAAACATTTTGGAAAACATTTTTAATCTGATTTATTATACAAAGAATTGGATGTGTGTTTTAATTTTTTTATTAATTAGCGATATTATTAAAATATAAAAGTACGAGTTACGACTAAAGTATATACATAGTATATATGACCTCCCTTTACTTAGCTTGAGCTATGTCCTCGTAGATCAGAGAGAAAAAGAGAAGACATAACTCGTACTGAGTATAGAAAAACATATACTAATAATCAAATAATAAAGAAACAATGAAGAATGAGAAGTCAGTTGTTTGATCCTAAGAATAGAAGATTGTATTCTACATGCACGGAGGGTCGAGGGTGGGAATCAACAAATCCATCAGCTCAATCTATTCCCCCTATACTTAGGGTAAAAGTTGAGGGGACAGATGAGGGATCAAAGAAATGAACAACTCGGGGTGATCACCCCCTGCCCCCTATACTTAGGACATTGTATGTCCTAACTATAACAGTGATGAAAGGGGTGAACACCTTTTTCGGATGAAATAGAAAAAATTAAAAATGAAAAGAAGAAAAGAAGAACACAATGTCTTTTTGTGATTTTTTAGCTTTTGGTGTTTGATCCTTGTGACTCTAAGAAATCATCTTGAAATGCAATTTCAATCGAATCAACAATGGAAAAGAATGGGTCGTGCTCGAGATATGGCTGTAGCAACTGTCCGTTGACTACAAAGGGTTGTGTGTCAAGTGGCAATTCTGATATGAGTAGACTCAAGTTGTCGCGCACAGGCTTAACGATGAATGATCCTATCCACTTTCTTTTCAGCTTACCCGGAAAAATTTTCAACTTCGCATCAAATAACCATACCTTCTATCCATATTCAAAAGTCTTCCTTAGGACGTGTTTGTCGAGCCATCTCTTGACTTTCTCTTTGTACATCAGACTGTTATTGTATGTGTAGTCTCTATATTCAGAAAGTCGGTTCAGATCAAAGTTTTTATTCTTTCCTCCTCGCTCGGAATCAAAGTTGCACATGTTCAATGCCCACAAGGATTTGTGAATTAATTCCATAGGTAGGTGGAAAGTTTTGCCATAGACAAGGTGGTAGGGAGACATGCCCAGTGGAGACTTGGATGTAGTGAGATAATCCCAAAGAACTAAGTCTAGTAATCGAGACCAATTCTTGCGATTCAGATGTACAAATTTCGGTAGTATTGTTTAAATCTCCCTACTTGAGCATTCTACCAAGCCACTGGACTGTGGGTAGTACGACGCAGAAACACAATGTTCAATTCCATATTCTTTGGTCAACTTCTTGATCTCCTTATTGATAAAATGGCTCCTCCTGTTAGAAATGAGAATCCTGGGGATTCCAAATCGAGAGATGATGTTATCCTTCAAGAAGCGACGATTGTGTGGCTGTCTACGGTTCAGGTGGGGATTGCCTCCACTCATATACTGACATAGTCGACGACACATAGGATTTACTCAGAACCATGGATGTTAGGGAATGGCCCCATGAAGTCAGTTCCCTAAGTGTCAAAGACGTCAGATATCTGAATGTACTTCATAGGTATTGTATCGTGCATGTTGATGTTCTTGGTCATTCTCTGACAGTCAGTGCACTTCTTGTCATAATCATCTACATACTTGAATAAGGTTGGCCACCACAGGCACATTGAAGTACTTTTGTTGTTGTTCTCTTTCCAGAATGGTGTCCACAACTTCGAGCTTGTGATTGTGGTCTAGGACGCATACACCTCCTCTAGAATTGTTTGTGCCCTCTCATAATAAGTGTGGTTCTTCCAACTAGTAGAAGTGAATGTCAGCAAAGAATTTATCACGTTTGATCTTCGACCAGTATGGTGGTGTCTTCTTGGAGATGAGATAATTAACAATATCTGCATACTAGGGGAGAGAGGATATAAACAAGATTGCCTCATCCGGGAAGATTTCTATCATAGGAATTGAAATTTTCTCAGGAGGATATGCATTAACGATTCTCGAAAGATGGTCTACTACCACATTTGTTGATGCTTGCTTTGTCACGAATTTACAGGTCGAATTCTTGGAGTAGAAGGATCCAATGAATCATATGAGGCTTGTCATATTTCTTGCTTTGAAGGTACTTGATGGAATAATGGTAGTATAAATAATCACCCTTGATCCGAGGAGATGTGATCTGAACTTTTTTATGGCAAACACTATGGCTAGAAACTCTTTCTCTATTACTATATAGTTTTTTTTAGCTTCATATAATGTTCGTCTAGAATAATGAATAACAAATGGAATCCCATCTCATCTTTGTCCTAGGAAGCACCACTGTGAAATCAGAAGCATCCGTCATGATCTCAAAAGGTAGAGACCAATCAGGTGGCTGCTGGATAAGAGCATGTGTGATCAGGGCTTTTAACTAGTTAAAGGCTTGGAGAACACAATCATCTACAACAAAATCATTCTCCTTTCCTAGCAATTCTGTCAACAGTCGAGCAAGCTTGTTGAAGTCCTTGATGAATCATCGGTAGAAACCGACGTGATCCAAATTCAATCAGACTTGTTTCAGATTGGTAGGTGGCTCAAGTTTTGAAATTACTTTTAATGGTTGGGTCCACTTCCATGTCACACTTAGATACAACATGAGCCAATACGATCCCTTCAGTCACCGTAAATTTGCTCTTCTCCCATGAGAGCACGAGGTTCACTTCACAACACCTCCGAAGAACTCGGTCTAAGTAATCAAGACATTGACCGAATGAATCTCAGTAGACCGAAAATCATGCACGAAAACCTCAAGAAAACTGCTCACCATGTCCACAAATATAGCCAGCAAACGTCACTGAAATGTAACAGAAGTGTTACACAACGCAAACGACATCCGTCCAAAGGCATACATCTCAAAGGGACAGGTGAATGTGTCTTCTCTTGGTTTTCAGGCATGATTGTCACTTTGTTATTTCCGAAGTACCCTTCCAAGATGTAGAAGTATTTCTTCACAGCTAGTCTTTTGAGAATATGGTCAATGAAGGGAAGTAGGAAATAGTCCTTCTTAGTGGAGAGGTTGAGATGTTTGTAATTGATGAGTCTGTGAAAACCCTATGTTAATTTGCATGAATTATCATTTAAATTTGTAATTTCGTTGTAGGCGGGAGTTCAAAATCGATCAAGAAATAACCACAATATTTTATTCAATTTTTGGCATGGTTTTATGTTTATTTTACTTGGAAAAAGCCCCAAGGTCGAACTCAAGGAGGCAAAGGAAAAACCTAGAATTATGTCTATCAAAATTCGTGCGTGGTTTTCAAGGTAGAATATTTTTGGTCTTTTTATGCAATTTTGGAATGCAAAATGCAAATGTGGCCAATTTTAGGGACTAAAATGTAGTTTCAATCAAACGACGTCAAAAAATTATGAACCTTAGACAAGATGTAAAATATCATGAAATAAATGCTCTATAATTTTTTTTTGAATTTTCGGATGTAAGGTGAATAGTTAATGAATTTATGCATGAAAATGATGTAAATTTCAATATTTAATTATAATAAACTATTTATTTTCAAAGGACAAATTTATCCAAGTTCTATAACTAGGTGATTTATCTTAAAAAAATCCCAAATTTAAAAAATACGAGACTTAATACCTATTAAAAATTAAAGATTGAAATCTATAAAATGATTCGTTAGAGCAATAAATGCATGTAATGTGATTTGTTTTTGGCACATTGTCAAATTCAAAAAATTATATAACGCTTGAATTTTTGGCCATTTTTCGAACAAAGGTTAATTATTTATGAATTTCTAATCGTAGATTTGGAAAAATATGTTATTTTTCACAAGAATATTAATTATTAATTAGCCAAAGAGAATAAAAATATCAATCACATATGTAGAGAATTAGTTGAAAAACATCATGCAATTTTGTAACTAATAAAATGATGCAATAGAGTTGTCGAAATAATGAGTGAAACATAAGTGTCTATTCGCAACATTACAATAAATGAATAAAATGTAGTGCATGGATTAAATTGAGATTACTTAAACCCCAGAGGGGTGATTGCAAAATTTCCAAGTGGGTGATGAATCCACGATTCATCATCTCAATATCTTGATCTTAGCAAAATCCCAGAGTAAAATCCCAGAAAAATGTTCATAAAATCCATAAATTAACAAAATGACTCTTGTAAATAAAACACACTAATTATTGTATATTAGATTGTACAAAATAAATTACACATAAAAAGCCGCAAAAATAAAGGAGTTTTATACCTGTAAATAGCTCAAAACTTCATGTATTTTTAATAATTTCATTTCAACTCCTTTTAGGCTAATTCTTTCTCTAACCTGTCCATAAAAATGTATATAAAAATACAAAAATACAAAACCAATTATATCTCAAATAAATGCTCCTAGATCCCAATGGGAAAAAGCCGTAAAGACCAACTTCCAAGCTAAATTCCCGCTCCGTATGAACTCCAAATTCACCAAACTCACTTTTAAAGTTCAAGTTAGAAAATTATCTATCCAACGGAAGTCGTTTCATTAAAATCGGAGCTCATTTGCAAAAGTTGGGTTTTGGGACCTAGATGTACATTGTACATTATGTATATATTCATTCTTTGTTCATTTTTTATTTTATCTTTCTTAATTACTAAAAATACAAAAAAATCATACTTGTGTTGTAATTTTAATTATAGTATTTTATTGTATTTTTCCGTTGTAAATATCTCTTATTAAAAAGACAAAAAAATTACATATTAGAAAAGTAAAAAAATGTGTACATGGTGTTTTGTATTCACTTGTAAATTCACCATTATTTTTGCTTCTTTATTTTGTTGTAATTAAAGTAGCCTACTTTATTTCATTTTATTTATTTAATTATTTTACATTCTCTACAATAACCACCATTCAACTCTCTTCCACCACCAACTTCCCATTCAACTCCACCATTTCTTAAACCTCCCATTCAACTCCATTAATAATCCAACTTCCCATTCAACTCCACCCACATAATAACTTCTCATTTCATCATCTATATATACATTCCATCCTCCTCAATTTGCCCTTTATCCATCTTTATGTGAGGAGAGCTTAGTTCCCTGAGTTGAATCGGTGACAGCGACGCAACCGCGGTCGAGCGACGACGGCCCTCTCTCCGGTGTGATCCGTTGGCTTTTTGGCCAACATCACAGCCGCAACCGCGCGCTGCTCGAGCTCATCGCACGCCGGCGATTCGAGCGAAGACCGTGCTCACGAGAGCACTCCATAGGCGACCATCTCCATCGTAGGTAAATTTTCCCTTTATTTTAGTTCATTTGGTATCTTTGCAATTTTTTTTAGTCCATCAGATCACCACCCATAATCTTTCATTTGTTCTACTTCATTACATTACCATTACGTTTTTTTTTCTCCACATTTGATTCACTCCCTGTTTATTGAAAAAAGTAAAAAAATTTAAACAAAAAAAAACAAAATCCTTTCTTTTACAACAGTAGAAAATCAAAAAAAATAATAAAAAAAAAACAAAAAAAAGAAGCAGCCGCGGCTGGCGCCGCCGCCGCCCCATCTCCTTCACGGGAGCAGCTCCGCACCCACCGTGCCGCCCCCCTCTCCAGGCCACAGCCGCTCCTCCGCCAGCGCCGCCGTCTCCGCCGCGCGCCGGCCTCCAGCAGTGGCGGCCTCGACCTCCGTGCGCCGCCCACCGCCGCTCCCCCCTCCTCCACAACCGCCAGCCGCCACCGCCTCTCTCCTCAGGCTGCGCCGCCCCGCATCCAACCGGCGGCGCGCACCACCTCGCCGCGACCTCCTCGTCGTCGCCGCGCGCGGTCGGCGACCCCCCCAGAGGCCCAGCCGCCGCCGCCGACCTCCCTTGGCCTTTGGGTTCTCCTCCTCACGCCCAAGCAGGAAGAAGAAGGTTTTTTCTTTCCTTTGTTTATTGTAAATATTGCATAGTTGTTTTTACATGTTTTTATAAACAAAAAGGCCCCTGTATATAGTTTGCTTGTGAATGTTGTTTTCTAATTTTGCACAAAGACTCCTGTGTTCATGCATTAATTTGGACCTCTTTTTGGCATCTTTTTATTCAATGAAAAATACCATTGTGTTGAGCAACTTCTTGTCAACATTTTGAATATTTACTTGTATTTTTGTGAGATATGGGTAATTAACTAAAATTGTTCAACTGAAATTTTACATAGTTTACCCATTCCATGCTATTAAATTAATATCTCACAAACGGTTGCTCTAAAAATTCCACAAAAATTATATGGGATGCCTTGATATGTGATGTATTTACTGTCCAAATTTCATCCAAAATGGAGTTGTCTTGTGCCTTAAATAAATTGTAGAGTGAATTTAGTAATCGATTTTTATTTAAATCCACAAATATTTTTTTTGAGAAATTTCACCTCTACTGGATTGCTCATGAAAATATCTTTTTGGGATAATTCGCACTCGGATTAATTTTATAATGTGGATTTATTAGAAATTATTTACTCGCTGTCACTCTGATTTCACTAAAAAATTCACAAAAAAATTCATTTTTTGTCATAAAATTCCAAAAAAATTACTGTAGCTTTCTTGCATCATGTTTTACTTCCAGTAATTTTTTCATAATTTTTGCTTTCTGTTTGTGTGATTAATTGCGAAAAAACCCATAAAAAGTGTGCATTTTTAGTTATTGCATTTTAACCCCTAAAATTCCAAAAAAATGTGTTTTGTGTTCCCTACTGGATTAAGACTTTAGGAAAAATATAATTTGGCTAATTTGGACTAATTTAACATTAAAATTAATTTGGCTAAGTTGTGTGATTTCTTAGTGTTCTTATTCAGTCGCATATGCATTTGCTTTGATTTTTGCATTAAAAAAATCTAAAAAAATACCACTTGGAAATCTAAAATCTTCATTTTCGAATTAATACCTAGGTTGTTCCTTTGCCTCCCTGTGTTCGACCCCGGACTTGCCCGGGATATAAATTAAAGCCGAGACACTCTTCACGGAGATCTTCTCTCGGTTCTGACCGAATCGCTAAGTACACATACTACAACGAAGCCGAATTATTTATCGTATCTAGCGGCTCGTCAGATGGCGCCGTTGCCGGGGAGGCAAACGGCTTAGGGACTAATTTAAAAATTTGGATTTAGTTTTCCATTTACTCGGGTAGTCTGACCCCCGAGCCACTTGTATTTATTCCATTTTTTTTTGCAATTATTTCTCTTCATATTTTTGTATATATCTTGTTGTTCATCTCTCTAATATAAATCTTTGTTTCCTTGCGAGGGCCCGGTGGACTTGGAGTGCATCGGAGGTCGACGGACGCGAGGAACGCCGACTGCTGAAGTGCGAGGATAAAGCAATTTATTTTTGAGAGAATTTTGTAAATTATTGTAATTATTTAGGTAGTTGCTCATTTCTAGCGGCTCTTGTTTGAGAGCTCGCATGTGTATAAAGACTTGGACATTATTTGTGGTGTGTCGAGCCTGTTTCACTCTCCGGCGAGGGTGGGGCTTGACTTGAGTGGCGAAAATTAAGGATTAGGCACACGGTAGTTTAGAATCAAATTTGCTTGTGCCCATCGTAAATTAGGCCACACTTATCTTAGAAGATTCACATATCTTATAAGATTCATAATAAGACGCACATAGACACGTACTACTTAGCTCAAATTCAATCAATTCTTCCCCGCTAATAGTATATTGTTTAGGTGCGGTTTCCTCGATCTGCATGCATTTAGTGTAATATTTATAAATTCTGTTCTGCATAAACGCATGAAGAGTGCTGGGATTCACTGTAAGTATACCTTCTTCTGAGCATGCATCATAGTTTCTCGTTTGCATTCTGATTTCCGATTCCCATCTTGTTTTACAACTTAAGGTCAAAAGGAAATTGGGACTGAACGGTAGACGTGCTTGTGTGTTCACTTAAATTTCAAGTGATAACCTAACTCTAAAATTGGGACTGAATTGAGCAGGTCGATCTAATTAATTGGAATAAAAAGAACCCTTGTTCTCGGGTGCAGAAAGCCCTCATTGTTTGTTTAAATTGCAAGTGAGAGAGAGACGGCCCTAGGATAGAGCCAAGTCTGGATTTCTTACTTACTACTGGTTCTTTCTTTTTAGGCGATTAGCTACTTTTCAGTGAGGATTTACGGGTAGCCGGTAAACAGTCCGGACTTCCTTAGCAGAGTGGGAGGTTTAGAGGACGCCTTAGTCCTCAAGGAACGGGTAGCCGTATTTATACGGTCCGTACTTACTCCTATACTGGCTGAAAGTAGGTCAAACTAGTCGTAAGAACCGGGTCAGTCTGTAGGAAAATACGGGCACCTAACAGCTCGTTAATCTTTCCAAGATTGTATTATCACCAACTAAAATTGACCAGATAAATCGGCCGAACTCTTACGGCCATCATGTGTTGAGTTGGTGAAATTGGGGGTTTGAATTGCGTTTGTATTGTGTGAGTTCACTCCGCACATTAACGTGCACCGTAGAACTAGTGCCTCATTGATTATCGTGATCTAATCGGTTCTTTTGACATCGAAGATGACTGATTGGGGGGATATTTATTCGGACTTTGCGAATCTCTCGTTGAACCCTTCAAAAAGTACGTCTTCAAAGGTCCAAGCGCAACTTGGACCAACCTGGACTCATGACCCTCTTGAGCCCAGGATCACTCACTCTCGGGATGGTTACTCTCAAACCATTCCCTTTCTCTCTTCCCACCTCACCGAGGAAGACCATCGCCTTGGTGAGAATATCATGATTCATAAATCCTCTTCTAATCAAGAAAGCCTTGCTGATTCAGGCCATATAGAAGACACGAGTAAAATGCCTCCAAAGAAGAAAGAAGAGGAAGAAGAGAACCATGAAGACCGGATGAGAAGTATACTAGCCCGATTGGCTGCATCTGAGCAGCAACAAGCATTACTAAGAGCTCAGTTGGGACAGTTAAATGTTGGGGTCCAACTACCAATGGATGCGGCATACAACCCCGGACAATATCAAATTCATAACTATTTGAGTCCGGCCGAACCCGAGGTTGATTTTGAATTGAAGCCGCATTTTCTGAACCTGTTGCCACACTTCGATGGGAATGCTTCTGAGGAGCCATATGCATTCCTAAGGGACTTTGAGCTCATCTGTGCTAACCTCAAAAATAACAATGTTAGCCAGGATTATATTAGGCTCAAAGCCCTTCCATTTACCTTGGGTGGAAAAGCTGATTACTGGGTAAAGAATCTTGGAATCATCGTCACCACATATGCCCAGTTCAAGGACCTGTTTTTGAAGAAGTTCTACCCTTTGAGTAGAACTAACATGATGAGGACGTGCATTATGAGTTTTTCCCAATTACCCCATGAAGCTTTTTGTGATGCTTGGGAAAGATTCAAGGACATCCTGCAGAAGTGTCCCTGTCATGGACTAAATGACAATATCTTGGTCCAATCCTTCTTCACTGGTCTCAACCCTGAGATGCAGGGTTTAGTGAGCGCTGTCTGTGGAGGCAGCTATACATCACGAGGAGTGGATACCGTCTGGAGGGTATTCGAGCAGATGGCTGAAACTAGCCGCTCACAGATGGCCAGCAGGGCCTATACACCATCCCCCAATTCACTCTCATTTGGAGGGGGAAAATCAGCTGTAGTCGATCTTTCTCAGGACGTGATCCCTAGCATGGGACTTCTTGCTGACAAGCTTACTGTAGTCGAGAAGATCGACAGGAGGATTGATGAGTTAGACCGGAGCGTCTCCAAACTTCCAAAACAGATGGAGGTGTTGACTGAGAAGGTATCTAAGATAAGGATACCTGCCGTGACTGCACCTGCTGCTCCCATATACCGAGTTCACCATGTTCAGGAGCAGTTGGTGTCAGGGCAACCCCAGCCGTGGACGCAGGACCAATCCTACACCCACTCTTTCCAGCAGCCACCTCCAGTAGCAGAGACAGTCCAGGAGGAGCCTCCACCAGTTTGGGAGGTGAATGGGATATGGTATACTCAGGACCCTGCCGGGAAGGGAAGTACGGGAGACCGACAGACCTATCATCGTCCCCCAACCTTTCACAATACCGCATTCACCTCTGCACCACCTCCGTCACAGCAGAGCCCTGGATTCCATCCACCCCAGCAGCAGAGGCAGCAGTACCAGCAGTATGGCCGACAGGGCCATTACCAAACGGGCCAGCATGGCCCGCAACCCCAGCAGCAGCAGCAGAGGCAGTACACTGGCCAGCAGGGTCAGTCTTCCCGTTCTTCTTCCCAGTCTTATCCACTTCCTTCATCGTCTAGTCCCATGGATATTCAGCAGCAGATACTCGACGAGCTACGTTCCTACAGGAACGAGGTTCAGGACTTACGGGTGGATGTCAACCGCCTATCCAGATGGCGAGACGAGCAGACTGCACCCTCTACCTCGATCCCAGCCCAAGTTCAGGCTAACCCCAATAGCCTGAACCGTTCTAGTTCTCAGCAGCACTTTGGTCAGGTATACTATTCAGCATCTCCTAAATCTGAACATGAGATTCTTTCGTGTGACGAGGCTAACCACATGTCACTCAGGAGCGGAAGGACCGTGGTCGTACCTGACCGGGCGAGGGACACGAGGAGGGGCATCTCTGGAGCTCTACCTGAGGAGTCTTCAGAGGACGAGGAGGAGAGGCATCATATTTAAGAGCCCCATCAGCACCACTCGAGGATTTCTACTCAGGGAGTCGAGAGGAGGAGGAGAGCACGTATGCAGCATCGTCAGCATGGATATTCTTCTGAGTCTACGGAGGACCTTGCATCTCCGGTTGTGGCGGATACCACTCCAGCTTCTATTCCACAACCTGTAGTAGATAGTTTTGATTTCGAGTCCATGTTGCATCAAAAAGATTCTTTTATGAATAACTCTGTTTCCGTTAATGCAAAGAATGATCTTTCAGTTCATGATTCAGATTCTTCATCCTCTGTTTCCTTAGCTTCAATCCCTTTCCCCCGTGCTCTTACGGCAGGAAAGCGCATCAAAAAGATTCAGAAAGATGACCCCGACATGGCACGGTTTTGTAAAGAAAACATCACAGTTAAGGTGCCATTTGATGAATATGTGGCTAACCATCCTGCCTTCCAAAAATACCTTAAGGTGAGATGCACACCTACAAGGGTTAGCAGGAAGAAAGATAACCAAAATATAAAGACACATGTCTTATCGGTAGCCACAACCTATTGTCTCAAGAATCAGACTTTGCCAAAGAAAAAGAGAGACATGGGTGCTCACTATGTGGAGAGTCGTATTGACGACATTGCGTTTGCACGCACACTCTTAAATAATGGTTCTTCGATCAACTTACTCCCCTTAGCATTATATCAGAAATTGGAGTTGGGACCACTTCGCAAATCTAGAGCTTTACTCCAATTCGCAGATCGTTCAGTGAAGAGACCTAAGGGAGAAGTGAAGAACGTTGTTATCTCGATTGAGGGGCAGAACTATCAGGTGGACTTCACAGTCTTGGACATGGAGACCCCCAATCATTGGAGAGAATCTCAGATCATTCTTGGGCGACCCTTCCTTAGGACCGCAGGCGCAGCTTTCGATTATGGTACGGGAATGATGAAGTTCCGTTCTCCAGGCGGAGAGGTGAACCTAGAGATGAAGCAAACCAAGTGTCAGCGACCTGATTCAGAGAGTAGCACAGAGTACTCATCTTTAGAGGCAGACTGCAGTTTGATTAGCACAGTTGGGATTTGGGGACAGATTCCTTCAGGACAGAGCAAGACCCTTTCATCTGGAGAGGATATAGTGCATGATGCAGTTTGCCAGGTGTTGTCTGATCTTGCTAGAGATGCATCAACCTATTCTCATGATGACTTAGAGATCCATCCGGATCTGTCAGTTCCATCCTCTTCGGAACAATCATGGGACATAGATGACGAGTCGGACGTGGCTTTTGCCGATTGTTTGGATACTTTTGACGATCCGACTCCCGATACTTCTGATTTGGTGGCGAGTACTACTCAGCTTAGCCCACCTTCATGCAGCACGGAACCAGATTCAGATTCAGTTCAGCCAGATCTGCTTGATGATACCACATTGCCAGAACTGAAATCACTACCTCCTACACTCAAGTACGCCTTTCTTGCGGGACCCAAAGAGAGATATCCTGTCATCATTAGCTCAGACTTGACTTTAGAGCAGGAGTCTAGGTTGTTAGAAGTCTTAGAGAGGAACCGCAAAGCAATAGGCTGGACAGTGTCGGATCTCGTGGGCATCAACCCCGCTCTCTGCTCGCACCACATTTTTACTGAGGATAATGTGAGACCTTCCCGTGAGTTTCAGAGGAGACTTAACCCCAATCTACGGGAAGTGGTGAAGAATGAAATTGAGAAATGGTGCAAGGCAGGGTTCATATACCCTATTTCTGACTCCAAGTGGGTGGCCCCACTTCATGTTGTCCCGAAGAAGTCGGGAATTCAGATGGTCACCAACGAGGAGGGGGTAGAGATCGCGACACGTGTACCCACGTCGTGGCGCGTCTGTGTCGACTACAGACGCCTGAATGCTGTGACCAAGAAAGATCACTTTCCCTTGCCTTTTATTGATCAGATCTTAGAGAGACTTGCAGGGAAAGAGTTCTTCTGTTTTCTTGACGGGTACTCAGGCTATAACCAGGTGGCCATAGACCCTGAGGACCAGGAAAAGACCACATTCACATGTCCATTCGGCACTTATGCTTTCAGGTGCATGCCATTCGGGCTCTGCAATGCCCCGGGCACATTTCAACGGTGCATGATAGCCATATTTGCCGAGATGGTGGGAGATTTCCTGGAAGTGTTCATGGATGACTTCTCGGTCCATGGTGATTCTTTTGATACATGTTTAGCGCACTTGGACCGAGTCCTTACGAGGTGTAGAGAGGTGAATCTGGTACTCTCCTGGGAGAAGAGTCACTTTATGGTGACGGAGGGTATCGTGTTGGGGCATGTCATCTCCAAAAGGGGAATGGAGGTTGACCCTGCCAAGGTGGAGGTGATCAAGAAACTCGATCCACCTACCAACGTGAAGTCAGTGCGGTCATTTTTAGGGCATGTTGGATTCTATAGGAGATTCATTCAGGATTTTTCAAAGATAGCCCGCCCACTGACTGAGCTCTTAGGGAAAGACATAGAGTTCGTTGTAGATCACAGGTGTCTGGAGGCCTTTGAGCTCTTGAAGAGGAAGATTTGTACCTCGCCTATCCTACAATCTCCTGACTGGTCTCTCCCCTTTGAGATCATGACTGACGCTTCAGATTTCGCTATAGGAGCTGTGTTAGGACAACGGCGAGAGGGGATTCCGTTTGCGATTCACTATGCGAGCAGAGTTTTAGATCCTACACAGAAAAATTATACAGTGACTGAAAAGGAAATGCTCGCGGTAGTATGGGCCCTCGAGAAGTTCAGATCATATATTTTGGGCTCTAAGGTGACAATTTATACTGATCACACAGCCATTCGATACTTAATGGAAAAGAAGGACGCGAAGGCGCGTCTTCTTAGGTGGATTTTACTCCTCCAGGAATTTGATTTGGAGATTAAAGATAAACCTGGAGTGAAGAATGTCGTGGCTGATCACCTTTCTCGGATTGAACTTAAGGATTCTCCTGATCATGAGCGGATTAGAGAAACCTTCCCAGATGAGTCAATTTGTGTTATTGACTCCCTCCCGTGGTATGCCAACATGGTGAACTATCTTGTCTCCAAGCAGGTTCCCCATGGTTGGACTAGGAGCAGCATTGATCGACTGAAGTCGGATTCGAGGAGATACCACTGGGACGATCCTTTCCTTTTCTTCGAAGGATCGGATTGTATTTGGAGAAGGTGTATTCCTCAGGAGGAATACCATAGTGTCCTCACATATTGTCATTCACTTGAGGCTGGAGGACACCATTCGGGAAAGAGAACCGCTCACAAAGTACTTCAATGTGGATTGTATTGGCCGACCTTGTTTAGAGATGCCATTGATTTTGTGCGGTCGTGCCCGATTTGTCAAAGGATGGGAGGGACAGATGGACAGAGAGATGAGATGCCCATGCAACCGATGATTATTTGTGATGTTTTTGATGCATGGGGCATAGATTTTATGGGTCCCTTCCCCAACAGCCAAGGACATGAGTACATATTGTTGGCGGTTGATTATTTATCTAGGTGGGTGGAGGCTATCCCAACCCGAACCGCAGACAGCAAGACTGTCTGTATGTTTGTGAGAGACCATATTATTGCTAGGTTCGGGGTGCCAAAAGTTTTGATATCTGATGGGGGTAGCCATTTTGTGAACCGAGATATGAGATCTTTAGCTAAGGACTATGGATTTGAGCATAGAGTTACTAGTCCTTACCACCCACAGTCCAACGACATGGCAGAGGTTTCGAACAGAGAGGTGAAGAGCATTTTGCAGAAATTGGTTCGTCCCGATAGGAAGAATTGGTCTCAACTTTCGGACCAAGTTCTGTGGGCCTATAGGACAGCCTACAAGACACCACTGGGTACTTCACCGTTTAGAATGATCTATGGAAAGCCATGTCATTTGCCCGCAGAATTGATTCATAAATCCGAATGGGCAATTAAAAAGATTAATTGGAGTTGTCACCTAGGGAAGCTTTGCCGAGACTTGAACTTGAACGAGCTCGTGGAAATCCGAAACAGGGCATATGACAACAGTTTGATTTATAAGGACAAAGTAAAGAGATGGCATGATCAGCACATTAGGTGCAAAGACTTTGTCCCTGGACAAAAGGTATGGTTGTTCAATGCCAGGTTGAAGATGTTCCATGGGAAGCTCAAATCTAAATGGACGGGTCCCTTTGTGGTTAAGAAAGTGCACGAGAATGGAAGTGTAGAGATAGCTGATCTCACAGATGGTGCACAATCTCATGTGGTGAATGGACAACTGTTGAAGCATTTTGTTGATTCCAAAGAGCAGTTAGTCCAAGTCGAGGTCATCAACTTCATACAGAGTGAGCACAGAGCAGATACATCTTATTACTCTTCATGAAGATGCAGCATCAAGATTCAACATCTTAGAAGATTCCATCACTCTTGTACATATTCTCCCTTCTTTGTATATTCTCGAGATCACGTCGGTTCTCACACTTACTCTTGTCCTATACTTAGGCTGACCAAAGCCTAAGTATAGGGGGGACCGATGCCCGCCATATGTATTTACTCATCATTTCTCCTCTTGACCTCGTCCGCCCCATTTTTGCTCTTCTTCTACACTTAGGCTGTCTAGAGCCTAAGTATAGGGGGGCGGATCGACTTCTATACTTTTAATTATTTTAGCTTTCCTACGCTTAGTACGAGCTATGTCTTTTTGTCACCTAGTGCCATGAGGACATAGCACAAGCTAAGTATAGGGGGGCATGTATATATTACATATATACTTTACCCATACCTCGTACTTTCACGTATTTTTGTATATATTATACACTAATTATGGGGTGGGTAAAAAAAAACTATTTTTCAAAAAAAAAATCTTTTCTTATTCACCTATCTTTTTCAAAAAAAAAACTTCTTTGCCTTTGTTTGTCAAAAAAAACAAAAACTAAAAAAAAAACTAAAAAAAACTAACTAATAAGTTGGTTTAATCCCTGACACAATTCACTTTCACACAAGACTAGTGATGTTCAAGAACACTTGGTTTATGAGGTCTTGAGATTTTGAGTTAACCAGCCTTAGTCATTAGGGTCCTTGACTTAATTATTCACATTTCCCTAGTTTGAAAGATGTGTGTGCTATATTGCATGCTTAGTCTCTACCTTAAGAATATGATCAACACCTCACATACACGACTGCAGTTATGATGAGATGAGTTGAAATTTCACTTGAGGAACTGGGATGAGGGATTTGAGTTTGGACTTGATTTAATGATGCTCGAGGATGGGATAAAATCAATGAAGGCTTCATGAAACCTGAGTGTCAGCATCTTTAGCCAGTATGAGAACATGGTTCTTGTACTATCTCTTGATATTTACCTATGTGCCAGGGTGTGATAAAATAAAAAATGTTGATCGGTGTGCGCCAACTCTTGGTAAAAGCAGTGGAGCTAGCCACAAATACTACAAAGCAATGAAATGTCAAAGAAAAAGCTCTCATTCTACAAAGTCAATTATCAAAAGAGCTTCCACCAAAGGCGAGCGCTCCCAACCATTTCAAAGTGTCCACTTGGACCACCGCTATTAGGACCAGGAGTCGGGCTTGCACCAAAAAAGGGCTCTGCATCGTAAATGCTACAAGTCTGGGTGTAGAAGGTACGATAGGTACTCAAAAAAGGCACACCCCGGTGTACTCCCAGGAAAACAAGTGCAGACGGCTCCAACTTCTCTTGACGGACGCACTGATCAACACCAAAAAAATGTGTTGCGTAATAAGGCACTTGAGAGGATCCTTGTTCCAATGAGAGGGAGAGAAGAAATGACACAATCCTATGCCCTCCATCAACTGGCCTTCCATCTACACTTTTAAGTCTGACAACTAAAGAGACGGTGGATTGGATGCAAGAAATGATTTATTCCCTAGTGTTGAGGATCGGGTCCATAGGAGAGTCTCTTGGACTGGAACCTTGGGTGACGTTGTGACTCTACTCTTGTAACTGCAGTCAACACTTAAAGTCATATCCCTTATATATACGTATACAAAGAGAGTCTGATGATTAGGGAAATTGGGTACCTTTTGACTAGAGCTTGGTTCAGCTTAGAATTTTAGGATCTCTAAAACCAAGAGTTCTTGAACGGATCAAGTCTTGTATTCACATGCACAGTCAGGGTTAATCCAACTTATTCATTCTTTATTTGCTCGAGGACTAGCAAAGTTTAAGTATAGGGGGGTGATGAATCCACGATTCATCATCTCAATATCTTGATCTTAGCAAAATCCCAGAGTAAAATCCCAGAAAAATGTTCATAAAATCCATAAATTAACAAAATGACTCTTGTAAATAAAACACACTAATTATTGTATATTAGATTGTACAAAATAAATTACACATAAAAAGCCGCAAAAATAAAGGAGTTTTATACCTATAAATAGCTCAAAACGTCATGTATTTTTAATAATTTCATTTCAACTCCTTTTAGGCTAATTCTTTCTCTAACCTGTCCATAAAAATGTATATAAAAATACAAAAATACAAAACCAATTATATCTCAAATAAATGCTCCTAGATCCCAATGGGAAAAAGCCGTAAAGACCAACTTCCAAGCTAAATTCCCGCTCCGTATGAACTCCAAATTAACCAAACTTACTTTTAAAGTTCAAGTTAGAAAATTATCTATCCAACGGAAGTGGTTTCATTAAAATCGGAGCTCATTTGCAAAAGTTGGGTTTTGGGACCTAGATGTACATTGTACATTATGTATATATTCATTCTTTGTTCATTTTTTATTTTATCTTTCTTAATTACTAAAAATACAAAAAAATCATACTTGTGTTGTAATTTTAATTATAGTTTTTATTGTATTTTTCCGTTGTAAATATCTCTTATTAAAAAGACAAAAAAAAATTACATATTAGAAAAGTAAAAAAATGTGTACATGGTGTTTTGTATTCACTTGTAAATTCACCATTATTTTTCCTTCTTTATTTTGTTGTAATTAAAGTAGCCTACTTTATTTCATTTTATTTATTTAATTATTTTACATTCTCTACAATAACCACCATTCAACTCTCTTCCACCACCAACTTCCCATTCAACTCCACCATTTCTTAAACCTCCCATTCAACTCCATTAATAATCCAACTTCCCATTCAACTCCACCCACATAATAACTTCTCGTTTCATCATCTATATATACATTCCATCCTCCTCAATTTGCCCTTGATCCATCTTTATGTGAGGAGAGCTTAGTTCCCTGAGTTGAATCGGTGACAGCGACGCAACCGCGGTCGAGCGACGACGGCCCTCTCTCCGGTGTGATCCGTTGGCTTTTTGGCCAACATCGCAGCCGCAACCGCGCGCTGCTCGAGCTCATCGCACGCCGGCGATTCGAGCGAAGACCGTGCTCACGAGAGCACTCCATAGGCGACCATCTCCATCGTAGGTAAATTTTCCCTTTATTTTAGTTCATTTGGTATCTTTGCAATTTTTTTTAGTCCATCAGATCACCACCCATAATCTTTCATTTGTTCTACTTCATTACATTACCATTACGTTTTTTTTTCTCCACGTTTGATTCACTCCCTGTTTATTAAAAAAAGTAAAAAAATTTAAACAAAAAAAAAACAAAATCCTTTCTTTTACAACAGTAGAAAATCAAAAAAAAATAATAAAAAAAAAACAAAAAAAAGAAGCAGCAGCGGCTGGCGCCGCCGCCACCCCATCTCCTTCACGGGAGCAGCTCCGCACCCACCGTGCCGCCCCCCTCTCCAGGCCACAGCCGCTCCTCCGCCAGCGCCGCCGTCTCCGCCGCGCGCCGGCCTCCAGCAGTGGCGGACTCGACCTCTGTGTGCCGCCCACCGCCGCTCCCCCCTCCTCCACAACCGCCAGCCGCCACCGCCTCTCTCCTCAGGCTGCACCGCCCCGCATCCAACCGGCGGCGCGCACCACCTCGCCGCGACCTCCTCGCCGTCGTCGCGCGCGGTCGGCGACCCCCCCAAAGGCCCAGCCGCCGCCGACCTCCCTTGGCCTTTGGGTTCTCCTCCTCACGCCCAAGCAGGAAGAAGAAGGTTTTTTCTTTCCTTTGTTTATTGTAAATATTGCATAGTTGTTTTTACATGTTTTTATAAACAAAAAGGCCCCTGTATATAGTTTGCTTGTGAATGTTGTTTTCTAATTTTGCACAAAGACTCCTGTGTTCATGCATTAATTTGGACCTCTTTTTGGCATCTTTTTATTCAATGAAAAATACCATTGTGTTGAGCAACTTCTTGTCTACATTTTGAATATTTACTTGTATTTTTGTGAGATATGGGTAATTAACTAAAATTGTTCAACTGAAATTTTACATAGTTTACCCATTCCATGCTATTAAATTAATATCTCACAAATGATTGCTCTAAAAATTCCACAAAAATTATATGGGATGCCTTGATATGTGATGTATTTATTGTCCAAATTTCATCCAAAATGGAGTTGTCTTGTGCCTTAAATAAATTGTAGAGTGAATTTAGTAATCGATTTTTATTTAAATCCACAAATATTTTTTTTGAGAAATTTCACCTCTACTGGATTGCTCATGAAAATATCTTTTTGGGATAATTCGCACTCGGATTAATTTTATAATGTGGATTTATTAGAAATTATTTACTTGCTGTCACTCTGATTTCACTAAAAAATTCACAAAAAAATTCATTTTTTGTCAGAAAATTCCAAAAAAATTACTGTAGCTTTCTTGCATCATGTTTTACTTCCAGTAATTTTTTCATAATTTTTGCTTTCTATTTGTGTGATTAATTGCGAAAAAAACCCATAAAAAGTGTGCATTTTTAGTTATTGCATTTTAACCCCTAAAATTCCAAAAAAATGTGTTTTGTGTTCCCTACTGGATTAAGACTTTAGGAAAAATATAATTTGGCTAATTTGGACTAATTTAACATTAAAATTAATTTGGCTAAGTTGTGTGATTTCTTAGTGTTCTTATTCAGTCGCATTTGCATTTGCTTTGATTTTTGCATTAAAAAAATCTAAAAAAATACCACTTGGAAATCTAAAATCTTCATTTTCGAATTAATACCTAGGTTGTTCCTTTGCCTCCCTGTGTTCGACCCCGGACTTGCCCGGGATATAAATTAAAGCCGAGACACTCTTCACGGAGATCTTTTCTCGGTTCTGACCGAATCGCTAAGTACACGTACTACAACGAAGCCGAATTATTTATCGTATCTAGCGGCTCGTCAGTGGGCAGGCGTGCAGCACTTTCCCTTTGGGGTGACTGGATCTGGGAACGAATAGGGCAGGCTCTAGGGGGTTGAATGCAAGTTCCCCCCCAGGCTTGTGCAATGCACGCAGGAGGGGTTCTCGGGCCTCGTGCGCCCGGTGGCTGGTGGGACGAAGCAGCGATGGAACTCTGTAGCAGGAGGAGGTATGGATGACATTCCTAGGTATGATGGGGGTCTCGAGCCTTGTGCTCGGTGATTCACGGGCGACGACTTCGAGGTGTAAGTGGGGAACTCGTGGAGTGGAGGCGGAGTTGTAGCGGGCGCTGCTATTGGCAGTTGGTGGTGGTGCGATAGTGTCAGAGCGAGGCTGCTTTAGAGACGCAGCTGAAGGGGCAAAGGCGGAGAAGCATCAAGGATCTAGCGGTGCGAGGCTGGTGATGCAGAGGCTCTTTAGATGAAGGGGTCAAGCCTGAGCTCGTAGTCGTAGCTCCTGGGAGATCAATATGCTTGTATGAGGGGTCAAAGGCGAAGGCGGAGCAGAGAGGTCTCCTGGAGCGGGTGACAAGGTTTAAGATGGCTCCGATGATTGCTTGGAGTTGTCGAAGGCGTAGCGGTAGTCGAGGAGCGATTGATGAAGAATGCAATTGTTGGCGGCGCTTGGCTCAATGATGGTCGACACCAGAGCAGAGCTCGAACGCCGAGGACGTGAGCGACGAGCCCTAGTGGCTCGGGTCTCGTAGGGAAGGAAGAGGGGGTCAGGCTGTCACCACCGAGCTCCTCTTATATTGAAACAGCCGATGGATGATCGTTGATGGAGGGGAGACACACCTTTGATAGCAGAGGCGATGGGGGTTGATTTGGCGATGGTGAGGGTTGACTGATCTGATTGGTGGTGGTAGATGGAATGAAGATCAGAGATGGGCAAAAGAGGGCGATGGCGGCGAGATTGTGGGTGGAGCAGTGGAGGTGCCAAATAAGGAAACTGGGAGGCGGCAGGGCCTAAATAGGCAGGCGGGCGATGAGAATCACGGAGCGCGGCGACGGCGCGGGATTGATTAGGAAAGATCGGTCGGCCGAGGAGCTGCCACATGGTTTTTTTTATTTTTTTTAATTAATTATTTTTTTACTTAAATCCATGTTAAAAAGATCCGACCGTCATGAGGCAACTTCTTAAATAGTATTTTTTTAGAAAAAAAGAGTACTATTTAGGAAGTTGTCTCTGATTGATTTACGATGGCTGTCGGCTACTAAACGCAACCCTCCTCATTTACCCGAGCTTGGGACCGGCCATGGCTGAGTTAAATAGTACTATTTCGGAAGTACTATTTAGAAGCTTTTCATTTGTTAGTCTTTGATGTACAAATGAAAGGGCTGGTAAAGAAAAGGAGGGTTTCTAAGATAACTAGAACTCAGTGGTGGAATCTTCGACTGAAAGCAAGCGAGCTTCAGGGAGAAGGTTTTAGAAGACTTATCTTGGGATTGTAGCGGTAGTGCAAACGAGATGTGGGAGGCAGTAGCATCTTGTATCCGAAAGGTAGCCAAAGAGATGCTAGGCGAGTCAAAGGGAGGAGCTCCAGGTCAAAAGGAGGCTTGGTGGTGGAGTGAAGGGGTGCAAGAGAAGCTAAAAATAAAAAGAGCTTGCTTTAAAGCTATGTATAAGGATAAAACAGAGGAAACTGTCACAAACTAAAAAATAACGAAGAAGGAAGCAAAGAAGGAAGTAAGCGAAGCTAAATCAAAAGCTTATGAAGTTTTGTATATATTCAGGTTGGCCAAAGCAAGAGAAAGAAAGACCAAAGACCTTTCTCAAGAACAATGCATTAAGGATGAGGACGGTGATGTGCTTGTTACTCAGAAGGATATAAAGACTAGGTGGGAGCAACACTTCCATAAACTTTTCATTGGGGTAGGAAATAGAGAGATCACTTTGGGTGATCTAGCTTGTAGTGAAAGTTACTTGAATCGTGCAAGCTATAGACGGATTCAAAGAAAGGAAGTAGAAGAGGATTTGAAGGTTATGAGACACGGGAAAGGTGTAGGACCGGATGACATCCCTGTAGAAGTATGGAGAGTTTTATGTGAGCGTGGTTTGACTTGGCTTACGAATCTATTCAATGTTATTTGGCGAAGCAAGAAAATGCCTGAAGATTGGAGGAGGAGTATCGTGGTGCCTCTTTGTAAGAATAAAGGAGACATTCAAAATTGTTCAAATTATAGAGGTATCAAGATGATGAGTCACACTATGAAAATTTGGGAACATGTGATCGAAAGAAGGTTGAGGCAAGTTTCCAACGTAAAAGAAAACCAATTCGGATTCATGCCAGGTCGCTCAATGATTGAAGCCTTCCATTTGCTGAGGAGAACAATGGAGATTTATAGAGCTAAAAGGAAGAACCTCCACATGATCTTTATTGATTTGGAGAAGGCTTATGATTCTGTCCCACGAGAGATATTGTGGAGAGTGTTGGAGAAGAGACAAGTACATGTCCTATACATTAACCTCATAAAGGACATGTATGATGGGGCTTTATCTTGTGTAAGGACCCCGTCTGGGAAGACTGGATATTTTGACATCAACATTGGTTTACATCAAGGTTCTGCTTTGAGTCCATTTCTTTTTACTTTGATTATGGACGAGTTGACAAGTCACATTCAGGATGAGTTACCTTGGTGTATGTTATTTGCGGATGATATTGTGTTAATTGACGAGACTAGAGATGGAGTAAATGAGAAGCTTGAGGTCTGGAGACATGAGTTGGAGACTAAAGGCTTTCATATAAGTAGGGCCAAGACGGAATATATGGAGTGCACCTTTGATGATGCAATGGTGAAGGAATCGAGGTGAAGATTGGTGACGATAACATTCAGAAGAGAGATTCCTTTAAATATATGGGATCTATTCTGCAACATGATGGGGAAAGTCATGGAGATGTTACTAATAGAATAAATGTCGGCTGGCTAAAGTGGAGAGGAGCATCTGCTGTTCTCTGTGATAAGAAAATTCCTTTAAAAATTAAAGGAAAGTTATACAAAGAAGCCGTGAGACCTGTTATGCTTTATGGATCCGAATGTTGGCCTGTGAACCATAAACATGTGCAAAGAATGAATGTAGCAGAAATGAAAATGTTAAGGTGGATGTGTGGACACACACGTAACGATCGGATTCGAAATGGTGTAATCAGAAAGAAAGTTGGTGTAGCTCCGATCGAGGATAAGTTGCGAGAAAATCGCTTAAGATGGTTTGGACATTTGCAAAGAAGATCAACTGATGCACCAGTTAGGAGATGTGAGGGTTGGGATGTTGAGCCGGCTAAGAGAGGGCGAGGACGACCCAAGAAGTGTTGGAAAGAGACCATACGAAGGGATCATAGTTTTGTGGATATAAGCCCGGGATTGACTCAAGATAGATCTGAATGGAGGCGAAGAATCCATGTAGCCGACCCTACTTAATTGTGGGAAAAGGCTTTGTTGTTGTTGTAATTAATTTTTTAATTTGTTATTAAAGATAAGCGAATATAAAGGCTAAAAATGGGTGACACATGGCGGCTCCGGGAGCTGCCACATATGAGCCCTAGAAAATCTGGAAAATTAAATACAAAGAAAAATCTAGAATAAATAGCAAACAATCTCAGATTGTAAAATTTTCTTCACGAAAGTTGCTCGTCTCAATGAGATCTACAACTTTAATGAAACAAAATCGATAATTTGCACAAAGTGATATTTTTGGGGTACCTCATGTACATAGAATATGTTGATTTTTGGGTTTTATAATTTTTTCTGTCATTTTTAAATAAGATAAAAATTATAAAAAATACGATAGACTCAAAGATAA
Organism: Ottelia alismoides; assembly: GCA_037367405.1. Classification (NCBI taxonomy): domain Eukaryota; kingdom Viridiplantae; phylum Streptophyta; class Magnoliopsida; order Alismatales; family Hydrocharitaceae; genus Ottelia; species Ottelia alismoides. Next base: position 624,957 of record JAZKJV010011719.1, on the reverse strand, counting down.
ATATTTACACATTAATCTAATTTTTTGATTTTTTTATTAATGAATAAAAAAAGAAATAAAATAAAATACAAAAACGATAACTTTTGTATAAACTGTTGGTGAAGACTCGAACTTAGTTAGTTTCTTTGATTTCAAGCTCATTTTGGATTTGGATTTTTGCACATTTTAATAAAAATTTATCAAATAAAACAAATGAAAAATAAATAAAATAAAATGAGTTCATTATGTACATAAAATAATAGGTTAAAAGTAGGTAAAATAAAAAAATGTACAAAAGAGACCCAAAACCTAACTTTTACATATGAGCTTCGATTCACTTGAACTTGATCTTGTTTTGAAGGCAATTGAATGTACATTAGTTCAAAAGTGAGTAGGATTAAATCATGCACTGGATGAGGAAAATATCAGCATTTTAGTCCAGAAATCCTGGAAGTAGGTTTTGGGTTTCTGGTCCACTTATTTATGGTAATGATTTTTTTTTATATTTTTCATTTATTCTTATTAGTAATATGTAGAAAATGGAGGTGGTTTCAGGTGATTTGGAGTTAGCATGAATTAGTTAAAATTAGAGAAGTTAGGCTATTTTACAGGTCAATTGAGCTGTGATTTTTTGCTTCTTATTATATGCAATTATTATTAATACATGCACGAATGCTAATTATGCAATATAATGGGTAAAATATGGATGAATTTTGGGGAACTGAGCTTAATTAATATCTTTTAGAGTGATGAATCTGAGATTCATTATCCCCCAATACTTAAATCATGCTTGTCCCTGAGCATCTAAAGAAATGTAATGAGTTGAAATGAGATTGGGTTCCATACCAAGACCATGAGCTGAAGGTGAAAATGGAACTAGACCCGACCTTTGGATTATTAGTTTGACGGAACTTCTGTGAGACTTAGAATATTAAAATCAACAGCCTTCAAGTTCTACACATCATTGCCAAAGATTCAGCTCAGAAGTCACCTTAGATCAATCCCCTTCCTAAAGCATCCTCTATGAACATCGAACAATTGACTCTGTGTGTGAAAGGTTTTAGCTCTTCCCATCCAGAATGCCAAACTACCATGCAAACCTCCTCTCCAGTAACTCTTCCTAGGGGAGTCAGGTATTTCCTTCTAAGGTCGATCGCGTTGTGTTCACAATCGAATAGGGGGAGAAATTAGAAGAAGGAGAAAAGAACTGGAGGGTGACTAGTGTAGTCACCTCACCTTGTGAAGCCGGCCAGTGTAGTCAAGTCTCCACAAAGATCTGTGGGTTTTCTTGAAGCTTGGACATTTTTTGGTCAAATATTTATTTGATAGTAGGCTTCTTTGTGTTTGGATTTTTGGTAGCTCTGCATGGATCTTGTTGTGCCCCTACGGATGTGGAATCTTTTTTTCGTACATGTTTTGGGGTCTTAGAAAAAATTGTGCCCAGCCATCCATCCCATTTTCAAAGCTTTATTTCAACACGTACTCCAGTCTATAGATGCCCACGCTACCACAAAAGAAACTCGCATAGTCTTCCAACACCCCGTCTAAGTTTATCTAAGTGCATAGTGCGAGAGTACAAATTAATTTCTTATTCCTGAGTTGTACCTAGAATTAAGAGACCAGGTTAGACACTAAGAGTCAAACTATGCACATTGTCATGTGGAACTTGAAGAATTAAGTCATAGACATGAACTTTCTAAAATCCTTTTCTTTGTAAAGTTCTTTTGAAAATTGGGTGGATTAAGGTCAAGTCCAAAACCACTCTTTGTTTCTGCTCATAACTTGGTTCAGAACCTAAGGGATTTTCACATATGCAAGTGCATGTAATGCTGGATGAAGTGTAGGTGCCTGAAATGCAGACACATTTTTTTATTTGATTTTTTAGATATATTCTTTTATGCAGGGAACTTTTTCTACAAGAATGAATGAGAAGACGTTTTTTTGATTTTTTTCAATTTTTTGGTTGGACACAGTCATTGTTAGTTGCAAAAATCTTTTTTTATGAATTTTATAAGTTAGTTACCAATCCCGTAAGTACATATAGACTTATGTGAATGTACGAGCTATGGGGAAAATATATACATAGTATATATACAGACACCCCTATACTTAGTGAGTGATATGTCCTCATAGCACAAGAAGCATAGAGAAGACATAGGTCGGGCCAAGCGTAAGAGAATGAAAAAGAAAATCAATAGATATCAGCCTGCCCCCCTATACTTAGACTATGAACAATCTAAGTATAGAAGAAGAGCGAAACTAACGCGTTCAGGAGATGTGAATGAGAAGAGTATATACAGATGAGCATCAGTTCCCCCTATACTTAGGCTCTGGTCAGCCTAAGTACAAAAGAAGGGTGGAAATGGGGCAATAAGGAGAATGGTACAACAGATGGCACCGGTCTCCCTCCCCCCATACTTAGTCCTTGGCCTAAGTAGAGGAAGAAGATTTACACGGAGACCGATGGGGTCGGGAGGGAGGGAGGGTAGCCGATGATTAAGGCGGTTGTTAGATGATCTTTTATGAGCCTAAGGTGGGAGATCGTAATAATAAGAAGAAGATGAAGCATATGAGTTCCAATTATTGTCAGTGTTGTCATCAGAAGAATAATACCTGAAAGTATAAGTACTCCAAATATTCTTGTTCTTTAGTTGCTTCAGTTATTTCGTCAGAATTTGTTCCTTCTTGGGATCAAGTGATTCATCCTCAGATGAATATTCAGAAGTGCCAGTCTTAGTATGGGCATAAGAGATTATTCTGGTATATTTGATGGGACCAGGAGAATCAGCTTCGGACGAATAATAGTAAGGAACAAGAGTCATCCAATGGGAATCAATGTTTGGATCCTTGCGTAGATAGGGTTTTAGAACTGCAGAACAGACCTCACTCATGTAGATTACCTTGTTCGAACCAGATGAGGAATCATCAGATGATTCTTTTTTTGGCATGTCAAAGGTGACTTTCTTTTTAGATGAAGAGACATCCATTTTATTTCGTGCTGTCTGTGAAGGTGCTGGTCATGGGAGTGAGGTGTTGAAAATTGAGTCTTCAGATGAATAACCATTGAAATATTCCTGCCTGGTCAGTGCACGTCCCGTATATTTGTTCTTAGTTGTCTTAATGTTGGTGCACTCCTGAGTTGGATTGAATTGGTCAAGGTGGTCAAAGAAGATTTCATCGACTCAGGATGAGCCCATGCATATATTTCAGGATCATATAAGAAGTCATAAATTCTATGTTCCATGGTGAGAGCAGTGGGAAATGGAACATTGGGGAGAGTCTCTGAACTAATGCTTAGTGCTTATTGTCAGTTGACTTGATGTTGGTACATTCCTGTGTTAGGTTGATTTGATAAAAGTAATCATAGGAGATTTTGGTCGACTCAGGATGAGCCCATGCATGTCTCAGGATCATATAAGAAGTCATGTATTTGATATTCCATGGTGAGAGCAGCAGGAAATGGAACAATGGGGAGAGTCTCTGAACCAATAGTCTCCTCAACAGTCGTTATCTCAGGTGTAGCAGCAGGGTAGGGCCCATCTATCGCTCAATGGTTACGGTTGTTGATGGCTTCGTGGGCTACCTCTGGATATCATGTTTCCTCAAAGATAGATTGAGATCGAAGTGCCAAAATGCTGCAAAATTGATTTCTTGAGTCTCGCACTCAATAATTACCTTAGCCAATGCCAAGAATGGATTTCCGAAAATGATCGGAGACTGTGTTAATTCTCCTTGACGCTTAATATCAATGATCGTGAAGTCTACTTTAAGCGGAGCACCTTGTAATGTAACGATAACTGGAATAGTTCCTCTCGTCCGCTTTATCGATCGATCAGTCAGTTGAACGATCTCTCTTATCTTCTTGATAGGTTCGAGTTTGAGCTTTTTAAATAAAGAGGTCGGTGGGGGGTATTAATTAGTGAGTCGTCATCGATTCAAGCATGGATAAATGTTGTGTCTTTGATTTCACAGTCAAATCTGGGCAACTGCTTCACTCTGGGGATCATGGTGTTTCTACTTTTTATCAAAGAGGTGGACATTGAAAAGATATGTCTTCAGTCTTTGTTCTTGTCCTGCCCGGCTTTTTCATCACTAATTTTCTCATTACAAATCCTTTAAGGTCGGGGAAGTGTTCAATGCCATGTATCAAGGAAAGTTCAAAAATTAATCTTTTCTCCAATCTTCCCTTAGGGTGTGTTTGTTTCGTGGGTTATCCGGGAAAGGATAACTTGTTTTTTGTTTGTGTGTTTGGTTGGTGGGTTAAGTGTTGGGGAGGGTTTGTGTGATGTGATTGTATTGAAATTTGAAAAAGTTGACAGTTATTATGATATGATTGTATTGAAATTTGAAAAACTGGGTAGTTGTTGTGATGTGATTGTATTGAAGTTTGGAATAGTGAGTAGAAGTTGAGTATTTTATGATTTTTAGATGATATGGTAGTATAATATAGAATTTTTTTGATGGGAAGGGAGTGGGTCCTACTAGTGGGTTAGGAATGTGGGATTTGTGGGGTAACCCGCCGAAATTGGGGGGTAACACCCAACCGAACGGGCCCTTAGAGCAGCATCCAAATTCTTCAAATCCTCATCGCTTTCAATTTTGATGATTTTTTTCTGGTTTTTTATTTCTTGAGTGTTTTTTATTTTTTTAGTTTTTTTTCGTATTTTCTGTGTGGTGTGTAGATGTTGTGCTTTCCGTAGATGATGAGCGTAGATATGCAGGGTCAGAGTCATCCCCAAGGGAATAGTATGTATAAGTGTCGCTGTCAAATTCATCCCTAGGGTGAATGGGTTTCTGAGCATTCTTGGGGTTTTCAACATTAGATCCAATCATTTTGCCTTCAACTTTCATACCCAAGCTACAATAAAATAAAATTAGTTGGTAAGTGAAGTTTCTAAATTTATCCTCCATTAATTCATATCTCTTAGTATTCCTTGAAATGTCATTCTCCAAAAACTTTTCATTATTAATTATGGGAGCAGTCTGTGTGGGTTCTCGTTTTTGAATTTGAGATCCAATCATTTCATCTTCCTTTTTCCCATATGAGCTGGTAGAAGATTCTCTTGGAATATCCAATATATGATCATTATTTTCTGAAAGTATCTCCTCAAAATCATGGAAAGAGTCTGCTTAGTGGGAGGATTTTGCTGGAATCTGTAGGTCTCATACTCAGCATACCGTGACTCAGGCATGCAATGTTGGTTTGAGTAAAGTCTACTTCCATGGTCATGATTGTTCATATCCCAAAAAATGGAGTCATACATGGTTCATATGCGTCGATATCATCAATTTGGTCCTCTTTATGTGCGGGTGGTCCGAAAGAGTGGTATTCTGGTTGGTCAATAGAGATGTGATCATTACGGTTAATCTAACACTGATGATCATTGGGTGCAGACCTCTCCTTGTGGTTTGATCGTGCCATCATATTATTCCCTAAGGTCTAGTCCGGATGTATTTATGTGAGTTGTGGACCTGTCCCAGCAAGATTGTGAGGAAAGAATGAAGGCAGTTGGGTTTGGTGTCTCGACCAGTCATGAGTCTCAAAAGTGATTTGATCCTTAAATGGTTCATTAGTTTCAGCGAGAAATCGAGAATAAGATGGTTCAGTCTAGGACAACGATTGATCATGTGTGGTCACATGTGGTGGAGGTGAAAAATATGATGTTGTGGTAACTTTGATCGGATGGTTCGAGTAGAATAGCTTGGAATTCATCTAGTGGGCTGGATTCATCCGAGAGTGACAGACTCTCGCAAATGTTGGAGGATTCTTGATAGAAGAGGGTTTAGATGATTTGGGTTTGACCGAGACAAATTCATTTTCATAGTATATATCAGATGGGTACTCGGACCATTGTCCTGTCTTTGTCAAAGGGAGTTGATGATGAATTGACATGGTTGCTCTCGGTGAAAGTGCACAGGATACTCACAAAAAGAAGATTTTATTAAATCAAGGAGAGTGATGGCAAAAGTGTGTGCTTTTTTATCTTCGAATTCAGTTCACACACACCATTGCTAACGCAATACAAACCTCAGTTTCACCAACTCACATAATGAAGCCGCAAGAGTTTGGCAATTATCTTTTCAATTTTAGTTGGTGATAAATCAATCTTTGAAAATAATTAGCGAGTTGTTAGGTGCCGAAAATTATCTTAAAGACTTGTCTGAATTCTTACGACTAGTTACACCTATTTTCAGCCAGTATGGGTGTAAATAAGGACCACAATATGGCTACCTGTTAATTAAGTACGAAGCCTTACACAGTGTCCTTTAAACCACCCACTCTGCTAAGGAAATCTGAACTGTCTACCAGCTACTCGTATTTCCTCACTAAGAAGTAACTATTACTTTTTATAGAATCAGTGGTCTAAACAAAGATTCTGGAGTTAGGCTCTAGCCTTAAGTGTCGTCTCTCGCTCACTCAGGAAAATAAATGAATCTAAGGACAGGGTTGCTCTCCTGCAAATTTTTTTGATTTTATGAGTTAATTTGTCGCCCTTATTTAGCAGTCCCAATTTTAATTAGGTGATCACTGATAAATTAGGTGAGCACTAATACATGTCTACCGTCTAGTCCCAATTTCCTTTAAAATTATGTGATAAAACAAGAGGGAGAAATTTGGGAAAAGCCAATGCATGTGAAACAATGATGTATGCTCAGATAGAAGACTTACAATGATTCCTCGCAATCTCCATGTAGGATGTAATACAAGAATCGAAAATTATTCTAGATGAAAGCAAGCCAACAAAAACCGTACCTAGCAGAAAGTTCTATTAGTCGAGAAGAATTTATTTGAATTTGACTAATTTGAACAATCTAATGTATATCTCAATTAATGTGAAGTGTGGTCCTAGGTTCTACGAGCACAATTGAAAATTCTAGAAGCTCTAATAGTCGTATGTGCAGGTCTAACCTATGGGCCACTCAAGTCAGACCCCACCCTCACCGGAGTGTGAAACAGGCCACGACATACCACAGAAAAAGTTCAAGGTCTTGTTAACAAGCAAGATTCCAAACGGACACCGCTGTAAATGAGCAATTAATTGCAAACATTAAAATTGAAGAAAAATAAATCCCACACTCTACACTTTCTCATGACTCAGCTCGATCTTAATTTTATTGAGGCTTTTCGGAAGTCGGTTAAGAAGTGTCGGTTTTCGAAAACCACTCAACGTATGTGGGGTACCTTGCACAAAAAATAAGAGAGAGAGAGAGAGTGTGTGTGTGTGTAAGAGAGTGACTCAAAAATGAAAAGTAAAGACAGAAAATAAATGCTGAAAAATAAATGAAAAATGTACAGTGGCACATTAGGGGGTCAGACTACCCGAATGTGTGGAAAACAGAGCACTAATTTTTAGACAGAATCTAAGCTATTTGCCTCCCCGGCGACGTCGCCTTTTGTTGAGTTAGTGAAAACCCTACATTAATTTGCGTGAATTATCATTTAAATTTATCGTTTCGTTGTAGGCAGAAATTCGGATTCGATCAAGAAATAACCACAATAGTTTAATCAAATTTTAATCAGTGTGGTTTTAATTTTATTTTACTTGGGCAAGTCCCAAGGTCGAACTCAAGGAGGCAAATGAACAACCTAGAATTATGCCTATCGAAATTCGTGCGTGGTTTTCAAGGCGGAATTTTTTTGGTCTTTTTATGCAATTTTGGAATGCAAAATGCAAATGTGGCCAATTTTAGGGACTAAAATGCAATTTCAATCAAATGACATCCAAAAATTAGGGTCAAAATGTAAAATATGGTGAAATAAATGCTCTATAATTTTTTTGGAATTTTCGGATGCAATGTGAAAAGTTATTGGATTTATGAATGCAAATGATGTAACTTTCAATATTTAATTATAATAAATACTAAACCTATTTTTTTTCAAAGGATAAAGTTATCCAAGATCTATCACTAGGTGATTTATCTTAGAAAAATCCTAAATTTCAAAAATACGAGATTTAATACCTATTAAAAATTAAAGATTGAAATCTACAAAATGATTTTTTAGAGCAATAGATGCATGCAAATGTGATTCTTTTTGGGCACAATATCAAATTCAGTCAATTCTATTACCCTTGAATTTTTGGCACTTTTTCGAACAGAGGTTAATAAATTATGAATTTCTAATCATAGATTGGGAAAAATATGTATCTTTTCACAAGAATATTAATTATTAATTAATCAAAGAGAATAGAAATATCAAGCACATACCACAATGTAGAGAATTAGTTAAAAAACATCTTGTCATTTTGTAACTAATAAAATGATGCAATAGAGTTGTTCAAATAATGAGTGAAACACTGAGGTCTATTAGAAACATTACAATAAGTAAATAAAATGTAGTGCAAGTATTAAACTGAGATTACGTAAACCCCGAAGGGGGTTATTGCAAAAGTCCCAAGTAGGCACGACAACTTTTGTACATACTGTTGGTGAAGACTCGGACTCAGTTAGTTTCTTTGATTTCAAGCTCATTTTTTATTTATATTTTTGCAGATTTTAATAAAAGTTTTATCAAAGAAAACAAATGAAAAAGAAATAAAATAAAATGAGCTAATTATGTGCATAAAATAATAGGTTAAAATTAGATAAAAACAAAATGTACAAAAGAGGCCCAAAACCCAACTTTCACATATGAGCACTGATTCACTTGAACTTGTTTTTATTTTGAAGGCAACTGAATATATATATTAGTTCAAAAGTGAGTAGGATTAAATCGGACCTAGATGAGGAAGATATCCACATTTTAGTCTGAAAATCCAGGAATTAGGTTTTGGGTTTCTGGTCCACTTATTTATGTTAGTGATTTTTGTTTGTATTTTTCATTTATTCTTGTTAGTAATATGTACACAATGGAGGTGGTTTCGGGTAATTTGGAGTTCTACATGTCAATTGGGCTGGGATTTTTGGTTTCTTATTCAATGCAATAATGAGTGATAAAATGCAATTATTATCATACAATTGGTAAAATATGGATGAATTTTGGGAACTGAGCTTAATTGATGTATTTTAGAATGATGAATCTGAAATTCATCAGTAATCCACTGACTCGCTAGAATGCCGGTAATCTGGTCGGAATTTCCTCTCCTTTATCATTAGTTACAATGGTGATCCGAGACTTCTTAGTTAGTACATGCAAGATAGTCACCCACTTAGAGTTGGAGATGGGATAAATAAATCCTGCATCAGACCATTTCTTAATTTCTTTCATCACAACCTCCCAGAGATTTGGATTTAGTCTGTGCTATAATTCATGGGAAGGCTTGTTGTTTTCTTCCATAGATGTGATGTGAGTATAAAGATGGATTAATCCCATGGAGATCCGATATCTTCCACCCTATCACCTTGTTGTTTCGTTCAAGAACCTCTATCAGACAAGATTCTTGGTCTTCGGTCAAATGAGCAATGATAATAACAAGATACATGTTCGGTTCTCGAGCAAGGAAGGTATACTTCATATTGAAGGACAAGGGTTTCAGATCTGGTGGTGTGGGAGCGACTTCTGCGTTGACTTCAATGACAATTGTAGGTGTAAGCTCTTTCAACTGTTATTTGTCCGCCTCTGGCAATTTATCTTCATTTTTCAGTACAACACACAAATCAATAATGAAATATTCTTGCTCATACGAGGGGAATTGTTCAAATTTTTCTCATGGTACATCATCGAAATTCTCATCCTCGAAGACTCCGGCCAATTGGATTGTTCTTTCCCGTCCATCTTCTGGTGAGAGTAAGTCCAGGGTTTCTCTATCATCAAGAAATAGATTGGTATCTCTGATCTCTACTTTAAAATCATAGTCCTCATAACATTAAGATTCAAACACTCTCATTTCAGACACATCTTCTATATGTTTTGGTTCATGAATGATCGCTATCTGTATCTTGATTGTGCTGGAGTAGATTGTGATCTCTCCAGTGTCGTAGTCCACTATTGTCTCGATTGTTCGAAGAAACGATCGGCCTAAGATGATCGAGGTATAGAGAAGAGGTGTAGAGGTGTCGATATCTAAGATAATGAAACCAATATGGAATTGCATCCCTTGAACAATGACGATAACATCCTCCAACATGCCCTTAGGCCGCTTGATGAATCGATCTGTGAACTGTAGGATCATCTTGGTTGGCTTGAGCGGACCTAACCCAAATTATGTGAGTGGTGATGTTGGCATAAAGTTGATAGAAGACCCATTAGTGAGCAAGGTGCGCTCGACACCTGATTGAAGATAATGCATCTAATGACCAGTGCTCCCTTTTCTTTCAGTCTATGTGGGAGATTGTTGATGGCATTCATCGTTGCCATGGTCAAGATGTGTGTCTTTGGTTTCTTCTTCTTGTGACTCAGATGCTTAGTAGTACATGCATCTTTAAGTCCTTGTTTCACTACAGGCATGTAATCCATGGCTTTTAATAACACTTCAAGAATCAAGCTTTGTAGAACTTGGACTATTTCAGGGTCAAACAAAGCATTTCTCTAATTTTTTTATTGTTTTTGATTTGATAGTGGAAGGAAAAGGCATATGTACACTGTCAAAAAAATTCATTCAAAATTCTGCCCATATATTTCTATAAGGGTAGAAAGAGAAAAGAATCAAAATCATCTACATGTTGTGGACCAAAAATAACAAGCTTGGCTCCATTGGAAGGCTCTGGTTCTACTGCTAGTGCTGGCTTCTCCAAGGCCGGCACTGCTTCACTAGGGATGCTGCTTTATTTTTGTATTTTTATATTTTCTGCATTTTTTTTCTATTTTTGGTGTAGGTGATGTTGCTCCAAAAAATTCTTTGGCCATGTGGCTGGATTGGCTGAAGATTCGCCATAAGATGCTTTGTTATTCCCCTTCAATATTTGTTGTGCTACAAGAGCTCTTCGAGGATCGAAAATTAATAATGGATGTCGTTGCTTTCCCCAAAAATCTCGTGACAAACAAACAATTTTTTTTTCTTCTCTCGTTGTAGAATAATTACAAACAATAATGTGGAGCAAGAGAAATTTTCGCTACTTATTTATCTGTATAGCAGACAGGATCGAACTCAGGGAGGCTACAATTCCTGAGGGTTATTCAATTAATCGACAATAAATTACTTAAAAGAAAAAAGGAAATCTCAAAGGCAAACTATCCTTGTTTTTTGTGGATTTTTTCTCTTTTTATATTTTTATATTTTTATATTTTTATATTTTTTATTTTTTTATGTTCTGATTTTCTATTTTTAGTGATTTTAATTTTGCATTTTTTTAAAATCAAGAACAATATGCACAAAACAAGAAATACGCATACCAACTCTTTTTGTAGTTTTTAATTATATCAAAAATGCTCAGAAAAATCAGAGAAAATATTTTTATGTTTTTAAGATTTTGAAATATTTTTGGGAATTTTCGTAGAATTTTCAAATATGTTTGTATTTTTCTAAAAATCAAACAGTGACAAAAATAAGAAATAGTGCACAAAATTTTTACTGCCCCAAAACTGCTGGCTATTATTTTTATGATAAAATAGGAACAATTATCTACAAATAGAGACTGAAATCAAGATTTTTGGATTTTTGTCAAATTTTTTATGTTTTTTATAAGATTTTTAGTATTTTTCATTTTTTTGAGTTTTATAAGTAGTTAATGCATAAAATTTGGAAAGAAATTAAAAGACAATGAAATAAAACTACTCTATTTTTTTGGAATATTTAGATCAATATTTGAATTTTTATGAATTTTAGAATTTCAGAAAGAGAAAAATGACATGTTTTTTATTTTTAAATAATATCAAATGTCAACAGAATGTTATGAAAAATTTACACAATGTTTAAGCACATAGCAGGAGAAAAAAAAGAATTTTTACAAAATTTTCAGACCATTAGAAACATTTATTTCATTTAAAAGTGCAAGCAAATTATTGTTTGGAAACAGGGGCTAGAATGTAAATATTTAATGTGTTTGCATTAAATAAATAACAAAAATAAAATAGTGGGATGGAGAACGTAATTTACCCTCTAAACGTATGCAACGCGCATGCTGTTCCTATCAGGAGCTTCTTTGTAAATATGGAAATCACCAGGGAGCTTGCTTGCAATTTTCTAAAGTGCACGTGCAACGCACGTGCTAGGCTCTAGAGTGCAGGGGCGTTTTTACTATTTTTATACCTTTGAGGGCTCTGATGTAATTTTCCAATTTTTAATCCAATGCCCTAGGGTTTGATTTTGGTGCCTTATTCATTTCTTTAGAGCAAAGGGGAGTGCTGCTAAGGGCGGCGATCGGTAGTTGGAACGGGCCACCACCAAGATAGTGGCGTAAAGGCCCGCGCGATAGTAGGCGCTGAAGACGGTGGAGGGTGGCTACCCAAGGGTGCGCTGCCACGTGTGGCACGACGGACAACGATCACCGAGGCAGCGAAGGCGCGACCTTCGCGGAGGTGATGGATCTGTTGCGAGGAGGGGCACACGGGCGGAGGACTGTGGGGTCAGCCTCGCTGTCGGTTCTAGAGCGCGAAGGCACCACGTGGGATGCGGGCGTGCCGCCTCCTGTGGCGGAGCACGGAGCTGGCGCTGGCAAGGAGGGTCGCACAGGCAGAGGACTGTGGAGTCAGTGTCGTTGTCAGTTCTAGAGCGTGGAGACACCGCGCGAGCTACGGGGTCAGGTGGTGCGGCCGTTGGGGAAGAAGATCGGTGCGACGGAGGCGCGCCGCCTCAAACGGCGGTCGACGTGGGCGCTTTGGAAGAACGATTGACTTTGGGCTGATATTTTTTTATTTTTTTAATTATGATTGTAAAACATGAACTGTATAAATAAAAAATACTTTTTTTATAATTTAATTTTTATTGAAAAAATTATAAGCAGGAGTAGAGATTTTTTTTCTTTAAAATGAACCTGCAAAAGAAATATTAGGAAAAGAACAACTATGTTTTCTTATTCTTTTTATTTATTGACAAATCAGGACACGGCTAATACGACTCGGTCCCAAATCAAAACGGATGCATGAGCGAAGATCCGATGAAAAGTGAGGGATGGATCCGAATCTCCGTCCACCATACGCAGACGGAGTTGATAGATCTGTAGGATACGAAAAAAATACTCAAGCGCATCATAGAAGCGTGATGATCGCATCGAATGCGATCGAGAGCAACTAGTCGCACTAGTTGCCCGATGCAGCGAAAATTAAAAATTTTCTATGCGACGAAACCACATGATCCAAGAACACTTCTCGGATCGTTTCGTCTAAACCACAAACAAGTAATATGATTACCTCTTGAAGCGTGGTTGGGATCGAGTCTCTTAACAAAGAGACCTCATGTCTCAAGTCCGATCCGACGGAGGAGACGCTTACGAGCATGGAGATGAATCACGTGCACCTCGCAATCCATGTTGATGATCCAAGCAACGGATCTCCTGATCTTGACAAATGAGATACGACGTCTTCTTCACGGGCAAGGCATGCCGAAGTAGACGGATATCCACGAGCAAACAATCGGGCAGCATAACGATGACATTGCAGCTATGGAGGATCTCTCTAGGGCATCCATGGTGGACGGCCACATGAGAGATAGAGAGAATGAGCGTGTAGAGAGAAAGAGAGAGAGAGAGAGAGAGAGAGAGCATTCATTGATTCAAGTGTCTAGAAGAGCAAGGGATGCCTCTTCTTATATAGGGTTTTGGGAGTCCATGGATCCCAATCCATGGATAACACACAATCAACGGATGAGATTGATTGTGTCCCTTTCAACGGCTAGGATTGTTTTTGGTAAAACACAACAACAATTGATTAAATTTGAATTAATTCATATTGATAAATCAACATAATTAGTTCCAATTTAAATCACATTTGACTAGAGAAGAGATAATGAGAAGACTAAACCAATCCCCTAAAATAAGGGGACGGCTGCCATCATCTCATGAGAACTCAATATCTCATGAGATCTCATTATCTCATGAGATCTCATTATCTCATGATTATATCATGATCTCTTGTCGATAATATTTTCATAAAAAATAATTCCAAATTACCTTTTGGAAAATATTAATCAAGCCATTGAAATAATGTGAATCTCATTCACAACCCAAAAAACTAAATGAAATTATTTTTCAATTAATCATTCAATGTGAATCCAATTCACATTAACAATTAATCAACAAATATAAAACACAATATGCTCTCTCTAATATATTATAACTCACATTTATAATATATATGATTAATAAGGATAGTGCTATCAACATTATTCATATCCGTGATAATTAAATCACATTTAATCATCTTGGATCTCCTTTTCTCATGTGCCCAAATAACATGAATCACATTCACATTATTCATATCTTTGATAATTAAATCACATTTAATTATCTCAGATAACTCTCCTTATAATATGAATCAAATTCATATTATCCATGATAATTAAATCACATTTAATTATCACTTTTCTCGATGCTTGGATACATATATCAACAATGAAATTATCCGTGAACTCTTTCAAGGATAATGTGCTTTCTCCGCGGATACTTGGAGATAAGGACATGGCTATTGTATTGTTCCACGTATAGTGACTTGGATATTGAGATCACATCTAAAATCCAGATCTCGGGCCTCCCATAGATGCTTGATTAAATCAAGACCGCAAATCTAATCTTCTCATTGAATCTGAATCTCATTCAGATCAATGTCCGACATTTGGACCAAGATCAGATTACTTCTCTACTGAGAGGAGTCACTAAAATCCAGACCCGTTTCATCACTCCCTAGGAATGGAAGCGTCATGGTTATACAATCGTTTATAATCACATCACCCTCAGGTATTCCCAACACCTGTACATCCTACATACTAGAAGACTCGGAATAAACCCGAAGTATTAGATCAACTTTATATTGTTTACTTCAGGGTTTTATTGGTAAGTTTCTACTTCAGGGTTTTATTCGTAAGTTTCTCATTTGATCGTTGGGAGTCGGTATCGATCATACACTTTCCAAAAGCATATATCATACCTAGGTCTTGATCATATACTTTTCAAAAGTATATATCAAACCTTATAAATTCAGTCAAGCTTCCAAAGCGAGACGACCGTGCACGGAATTTGATTCTTCCCAATATCTCATGAGTGAGCTCATGTCTTCTGGTTCAGTAATGAACCTGTATGATCCCTTTGAGAGATCGTATTACTCATATGCCCTTATATGCACACCAGCACACCGGTGTATAGACCTTTGTTAGGTCATCAACCTATTGGTCTGCCAAATGTAGATACTCAGACATATAGTGACACATCTGTCTCCAGTTAGAGGATGCGTGCCGATATCGTGACAGCATACGATATAGGACTTTGGTTATCTCGATCTCGTTAAGTCAACTCTTTGACCTAACTAATCTGACACCTCTGAATCTCTATTCCGATGCAGAAGACCTGCATCAAGAGGTCGGTCAGATATCAACCTGTGTGAGAAAGGATTGCCATCTCCTACTCAGGCTGGAGATCATCTCTTAACAATCATTTGACGGTGTTTGATGAGTCCTCAATCTAACTCCTTAGATATTCATCTAAACACCAGCCTCTATGATTCAATTATTGAATCAACAACTGTATGTTTATTAAGATGGCCATGTTACATAATCCTAATTGTAAAGAGGGACCTATTATGCAAATTATTTATTCTTCATTTCAGATCAGGGAATGATATTCGCAATAACATTTATTGCATAATGGCTCGTCGTGGGTTCGCATGTCCAACAATCTCCCACTAGCCCAAAGAGCCATTAATGGGCTAATCATTTAAACCCACACTCACGTGACAATCATAGGCTATTTAGAATAGCTAGGTAAGTTGATCAGTCACTCTGTTCCCAAAAGACTATGCCAAGTCCTTTTACGATACTTGCATATCTCCTAGTAACAGTGCTCGCATCCAATGCGAATGTTGCATCTTATGCAACTAATACTTCAATCTTGATAAAGTAGTTATAGTGTACTTTACACTATTGCTCAATAATTATCATAACCAGTATTTCCATAATCCTTATCAGAATACCCTTATTCCTGGAGATCACTATCTCTTAAGGTATCCACAGTTAAGACCTTTTAGATCACTATCTGTAAAGTCTTAATTTCTTGAAGATAAGACTTGGAGATCACTATCTCTAAAATCTTGTCATCTATGAAGATTTTGTTATTATTGCAATCAAGTGTTTTCTCTCCATAGTAGGATTAGAAACATTTTACTACTCTCACTGCATGGCAGATATCTGGCTTTTGTACACATCTTGCATACACTCAGCTTCTCGTAACTGATGCACAAGTGCAAGCAGTTCTAGCATTCACTTCTTCAACTCTTTGAGGTGCTGTCCCTTCAGATAGGTTAGTACCATATCTTAAGTGAAGGAAGCCTTCCTTGGGATTTTCCAAGAATGGAACATATCCAAGGTGTACTACAAATGTGACGGTTCCAATACCCTCTTTTCTTTGCTTCTGAACATCTTCAGAACTAAGATTTAAGAGGTATCCTTGAGATCACATCTCAAGGTATGGAATATCCATATCATAAAACACTTATTATCATCCTTATATCATTCCAAATGATTAGGATATTAATCTATATTTAGCATAATGAACACAAAGGCACTCCCACTAAGCTTTATATGGTTCATCAAGATTCTATCTGAAATCATAACAATTATAATTTCATCAAATCTTATGCTCCAACTAAAAGAAGCTTATTTGAGTCCACGGATGGATTTCTTTAGCTTGCACATCTTGCTTTCCTCAACCAAGAAGCCCTGGGGCTACTTCATGTGAATATCCTTAGAGAGGCATTCATAGAGGAATGCAATCTTGACTTTCATCTCGAAGATGTCAAAGCCAAGTTGTGCAGCTACAATTAGCAATATTCTGATGGGTATAATCATGGTTACTGAAGAGAAAGTCTCATCGCAGGCAATGTCTTCTCTTCTGGTGTATAGCTCATGGCTACTGATGAAACTCGATTTCATCATCTTTATTTTCTATTAGTAACCCCCTCGCTTAAAGTTTTGAAAATAAAACCCAGTTAAAATCCAGTAATTATCAGAGTCCTTAATAAATTAAAAACCACAAAAAATGGCAAAACAAAAATCAATGGTATTTTTAGCCTTAAAAATACCCTTAAAAATCTTTTGAGGCTACAGTTGACCTCATCTCCAGTTTTGGTCAACATGAAACTTGTAGATCTCATCAAGATCTACATCTTTCATGTTTTGAGTTTTCTCAAACTCAACCATCTAGCCCTTTAAAAATCAATTGGAAGGTCTGAATAATCTGATTGGGCCCTGTGGCCCGATCTGGGTGAGCCACGTGGCCCGGTCTTCTTTGTCTTTTCTGCCCGCGATCTGGGCCGTTGGATCTTCCTCTGATCCAACGACTCCATGCTCTCCACGCCTGCCTCTTTCTATGTTGTCCGATCATTCCCCATAGCTCATCTCCACCGATCGTTAGCGCTCTTACCAGCGCTTGCCACGTGGCGCGACTCGTGCCTTCCGATCACGCCCCCGATCTTCCATCACAGCTGCTAGTTTTGCAACCATTCACCAACCGTTCGATCCACGCCTTCTCTGCATCGGCACCGTCCTTAAGCATCGGTCGCTTATCACGCCACGTGGTTGCTTCACAGCTCTCCGATCACTTCGCCTCGGATTTAATCAAGACCGTCGCTCCGCGCCCAAATGTCCGCCGTTGTATCTCCAGATCCAACGGCTGACCATCGTCGTCAACCTCCCGCAACCCTTCTTCCCCACGATCTCCACCTCGCGAAGACTGCTTCCCCTTTCCTTTTTCTCACCCTCATCGGCCACCACCTCTACTCGCCAACTGCCCCATGACCGAGCCCATTAATTCCTTGACCTCGCGAGCTACCTCACTTTCCATGAACTCCATCAAGTCATCCCATAATCTCCTCGCAAACCACACCTTCCACCACAGTAACCGCCAACTCGCCCTTCAAAAACGCCGCCCCCTCCTCCGATACCTTGGTCCACCTTTACGCGGGAGAGGGCCCAGCCCTCCTCCGCCTCCATGTGACAGTGAGAGGCGGAGCGATTGAGCGATGACGACCCTTGCTCCCCAGTGTCGACCCGCCGTCGACCACGATGGCGTCACGGGGCTCTGATCCCGCCTAGCTGCTCCAAGAGGTCGCCGGAGTCCAGCGATGACTCGAGTTCCTCTCGGAGCTCAAGCACAGGCCACTACCTCCGTCCAATCGCCAGTAAGTTCCCTTCTTCTTTCTCAGCATTTCTCATCTTCTTTCTCTTAATTAATTAGGCTTCCTCAGTCGGTCTCCACCTCCATTAACCCCCTTCCAAGCTCCGTCACGCTTCCCTCATTCACGCGCACTCCTCCGACCACGCTCCTCTTCCTCCAGACCTTAAATCATCTCCGACCCACCTCCTCCACCACCCATGGCGGAGGAGCTCCGAGCTCCCATGTCCTCCGCCCCACACGAGCTCCCATCCATTCCATCACGCACGCACAAGTGTTTTCTCGCTTCGTCTATGGGACTAACCATGCAGGTCGACAAAACCATCAATGACTGGAGCTCTCGCCGGAGCATTCTTCATCAACTCCGGCATGAACACCAGAGCATTGACAACCTTCTTCCGAAGCCTTGGCGGGTTCCCCGAGCCCTCAGCTACCTGGACGACCCTGCCAGAAGCTCTGGGGAGCATTACCGTCATCAGATGAGAGCGGCAGAGGAGGAGCTCCTTCGTCGGAGCTCCAAAATCGCCGCCAACCGAAGATGGAGGACGAAGCACAGTTGTCGTTGGATGGTCTCCTCTCAGCGACCATCCAACGGCCCCGATGAGGCCACGCTATCAATTTCAACAGTCGCTGGATCCTCTCGATCCGATGGTCAGCAATCCGCCACGTGGCGACATCAGAGTCTCTTCAAGCCTTTGTCCTCAAACCTCCAGGCTTCGTACGCCCGAGCCTGTACGAGCTTGAGTCGAGCCCGAGCCTAACGTACGAGCCTGGCCGAAGCAACCCGGGCCTCCTCCAAACCTCTGAGCCGACCATAGCCTAGGAGAGCGCGTGCACAGCACTAGCCTCCTGGGTAATTTGTAAGGAAGCCCAGCCACTTTCTTCAATTTGCAAGCAGGTCCAGATCACGTGCAGCGTGCGTGCACAACGGGAATTTTACAGGGAAGGTCTCGTTCTTTTATTTATTTACATTTTAGTCCCTCCCAGGGACCTGTCTGCAATTTTTATTTCATGTTTTCTTTCATTTATGCCCTTATCTTTGATCTTGCATATCTTGAGCTATATATGTCCAATTGAGATGATTTCAATTCCATTTTGAAGCTTGCTTGATGTACTTTCTAATGGCATGATTAATTCTCATTTTTGGACACATTAATTTTGATGTATTATTTTATTCTCCATGTGTCTTTTGAAGCTTTAACGTGTGCCTAACTTGATTTGTTCATCAAGCTTGATCGCTTAATTAATCCTGAAATCGAATTTAGTTAAAATTGCTCACCATTTTGTATTAGGGCATAATATTTGTGATGCATTTCATAGCATTTAGCTGCATTATAAAAAATGCATGTTTTGTTCTTTAATGCTTTGTTGTTTCCTTGTCTCACTTCATGCATGCCTTGACCTATTTTGCCTGTAACTCAACACTTAGTTAAATAGATGAAAATCTGACTAATATGAGAGAGGCTTGTGTCCCTGAGGTCGACCTTGGTATCTTACCAAGTAAAAAAATAATTACAACCATCGCATTTTGATTGACATATATTTAAATGAGATGGTCTTTTGATGACCCGAATTGGCCCGACTACGATGACTATTCCAAGTGCTAATCCAGCACTATTAAAGGGCCGATTTCGCAATTTATCAAATGGCGTCGTTGCTGGGGCCACGACTCATTTCTTATATTTTTTGGATTTTTGTTTATTTAATTTACTGTTCATTTTATAGGTCATTTTGTTTATTTATTTTGCATTATAAATTTTTTCTTTTTTATTTGATCTCTAGTCCTTGTTTCTGTGGCAGGGCCCTTGATCAATCAAGGAGGCAAGGAGCTGGTGTCTCCCGCTGCGAGGAACCGCAGGAGCATGCTTGGAGCACATAGAAAAGAAAGAAAAAAGAAATTATTGTCTTGCATTTTTATTTTCATACTTGTAATAATAATTCGTCTTTTACAGCGGTCTTCGATCGAAGACTCGCGAGTGTAATCGAACGATCATGGTTGTGTAGGGATCGTCCCCACTTGAGTGTCAACCTAGGACCAAGCACGCGACTCTCTGAGCTCATTTTATTTTCTCCATCTTTTACGTGCTTGCTCGTAGGTAGGACAGACTATTAAACAAAGACGCACGTAGCATCGCCTAACTTAGCCAAATTAAAAGAAAATTTTCCTCGCTAATAGAAGCATGTTAAGTGCGTCTTTTTGATCGATTTGCATACATGAGTTTTGGTTTTCAAAACAGCCCAAGTTTTCACGATTTTTTCGCTAAGTCACTGCATAATTTCTCGCTTAGCTTAGATCATGGTTTTCATCGAATATGCGGCTTTTCCTTGATTTCTTTTTCCTAGCTTGATCACCTAGGATTAATGGAAAATGGAATGAACGGTAGACGATTATTGCTTGATTTTGTGCTAACCTTAATTCAGTGACAACATTAAATAAAAAGCGGGACTGTTAATTGCAAGTCAACATAAAATGGAGTAAAACTTTGGTTTTGGGAGAGCAACTCCTGCACGTACGCCTTGATTTTCACTTCACATTTTCTTCGCGTAAAAAATCTAATGTTTTATCACCAATAAAACCACAAGATAATAAACCAACCGCGGTTGGTTTCATGTGTGAGTTGATGAAATTAAGGGTCTTGCTTGCTAGAATTGAGCCATCTTTGCTTCGTTACACTCCCCAGAATCTTAGTCACTCCATCCATCTCCGTAGATTCAACCGATCACTTGTAAATCCATCCTTCTTCTTTGTTCCCCTTGGGTCCCTCTCAACATCAAATTCCATCTTTATACTTAGGCTAATCTCAGCCTAAGTATAGAGGGGACCCAAGTCCCGTGATTTTCTCTACTCTCCTTTCCTTGCCTTTATACTTAGGTTATTTCTAACCTAAGTATAGGGGGAGCACCTCTTAGCTCCTGTATATTCCTATATAATTAAAGGGACCTATGTACTTGTAACATCTAGTGCTATGAGGACATAGCAAAGTTTAAGTATAGGGGGGTATACCGTATATACCATATACTTACTTTAGCTATAATCTAAAAATTTTGAAAAATTAAAATCTTTTTGGCTAAGGTAAAATTCTTTGGACTAAGAGAACTCAAATGATTTCACGGCTTTTCGATATTATGTTACGCTATTTTTATAAAAATATTTTCAAAAATGATTTTTCATTGTTTTGAAAAAATCTTTTGAAAATGTTTTGAAAAACTTTTTATTTGTGTGACATGGTTTTGAAAGTCTTTTCAAGGAAAGTTGAGTCTAACTTGTGTTTTAACTCTCAAATTAAAATCCATAAAAATGAGAAAACCCAAAAATCCTTTAGGAGCCGTTAGTGACTACTAAGCCCAATTAAGTAAGCCGCGTTCAGTGAGGGTTCGCCCTAAGCAGATTGGATGGTTTAGAGGACATCGCGTAAGGCCCCGTCCTCAAGCAACGGGCTTCGGCCTGTACTTACATCCATACTGGCTTATCGTAGATGTTTAATTGAGTTTAGGCAAATCTAATATCTCTTGAAGTTCTATTAAAAAAACAAACAAAAAAATGTGTCTTGTTTTTGAATGAAGAAATTGGATTAATCCTCTACACTTACACTTTCACCCAGGATCTGAAATGATCAAGGAGACTTAGCTTTTTGAGGTCTTTGAGATTTTAGGTTAACCAGCCTTAGCCATCAGGGTCATAGACTTAATCGTCCACATTCCCCTAGGTTTCTAGATTTGCATGCTATATTCCATGCTTAGTCTCAGACATAAAGAATATGATCAGCACATCACATGCACGACTGCGGTTTTTGATGAGATGAGTTAATTTTTTCACTTGAGGAATTGGGATGAGGAAGTCAAGTTTGGATTTGATCTAATGATGCTCGAGGATGGGATAAAATCTTTGGAGGCTTCATGAAACCTGAGTGTCAGCAATATTAGCCAGTATGAGAACTTGGTTCTTATACTAGTCTCTTGATATTGACCAAAGTGCCAGGGTGTGAATAAAAAAATTTTTGATCAGTGTGCGCCAACTCTTGGTAAAAGCAGTGGAGCTAGCCACAAATTATACAAGTCAATGAAATTCCAAAGAAAAGCTCATTCCATAAAGTCAAATATCAAAGAGCTTCCACCAAAGGCGAGCGCTCCCAAACTTTTTAAAGTGTCCACTTGGACCACCGCTATTAGGACCAGGAGTCGGGCTTGCATCAAAAAAGGGCTCTGCATTGTAAATGCTACAAGTCTGGGTGTCTAAGGTACGATAGGTACTCAAAAGAGACACTCCCCAGTGTACTCCCAGGAAAACAAGTGCATATGGCTCCAACTTCTCTTGACGGACGCACTGATCAACACTAAAAAATGTGTTGCGTAAATGCACTAGAGAGAATCCTTGCTCCAATGAGAGGGAGAGAAGAAATGACACAATCCCATGCCCTCCATTACTGGCCTGCCGTCTACATTTTCTAAGTATGACAACTAAAGAGACGGTGGACTAAATGCAAGATTTGATTTATTCCCTAGTGTTGAGGATTGGGTCCTTAGTAGATTTTCTCGGACCAAGACTTCGGGTGACGATTTGACTTTACTCTCAGAATCGCAGTCAACACTAAAATTTCATATCCTTTAGATTATATGTATATCAGAGAGAGTCTGGAGACTTAGAAGAATTGGGTGCCTCTTGATTAAGGCTGGGTTGAATTTTAGGATCTTGTATCTTTAAAGTTGAGTCGAATTGAACAGATTGGATCCTGTATTCACATGCACAAGGGGGTTAATCTAGCTTATTCATTTTCTTTGATGCTCGAGGACGAACATAGTTTAAGTATAGGGGGTGATGAAACTCGATTTCATCATCTTTATTTTCTATTATTAACCCCCTTGCTTAAAGTTTTGACAATAAAATCCAGTTAAAGTCCTGTAATTATCAGAGTCCTTAATAAATTAAAAACCGCAAAAAAATGGCAAAACAAAAATCAGTGGTATTTTCAGCCTTAAAAATACCCTTAAAAATCTTTCGAGGCTACAGTTGATCTCATCTCCAGTTTTGGTCAACATGAAACTTGTAGATCTCATCAAGATCTACAACTTTCATGTTTTGAGTTTTCTCAAATTCGACCATCTAGCCCTTTAAAAATCAACTGGAATGTCTGAATAATGTGATTGGGCCACGTGGCCCGATTTGGGTCAACCACGTGGCCCGGTCTTCTTTGACTTTTCCGCCCGCGATCTGGGCCGTTGGATCTTCCTCTGATCCAACGGCTCCATGCTCTCCACGCCTGCCTCTTTCTATGCCGTCCGATCATTCCCCACAGCTCATCTCCACCGATCGTTAGTGCACTCACCAGCGCTAGCCATGTAGCGCAACTCATGCCTTCCGATCACGCCCCCGATCTTCCATCACAACCGCTAGTTTCGCAACCATTCGCCAACCGTTCGATCCACACCTTCTCTGCATCGGCACCATCCTTAAGCGCCGGTCCCTTATCACGCCACGTGGCTGCTCCGCAGCTCTCCGATCACTTCACCGCGGATTTAATCAAGACCGTCGCTCCGCGCCTAAATGTCCGTCGTTGGATCTCCAGATCCAACGGCTGACCATCGTCATCAACCTCCCGCAACCCTTCTTCCCCACAATCTCCACCTCTCGAAGACTGCTTCCCCTTTCCATTTTCTCGCCCTCACCAGCCACCACCTCTACTCGCCAACTGCCCCATGACCGAGCCCATTTATTCCTTGACCTTGCGAGCTACCTCACTCTCCATGATCTCCATCAAGTCATTCCATAATCTCCTCGCAAACCACTCCTTCCACCACAGTAACCGCTGACTCGCCCTTCAAATACGCCGCCCCCCTCCTCCGATACCTTGGTCCACCTTTACGTGGGAGGAGGCCCATCCCTCCTCCGCCTCTCTGTGACAGAGAGGGGCGAGTGGATCGAGCGACGACGACTTCCCTCCCCGGTGTCGACCCTCCGTCATTTATGGCAGAGTCGCGATGCTTCCAGCCCGCTTGAGCTGCACCGATCAGCTGACGGTGTCCAGCGAAGACCAGAGCTCCGCCATGGAGCTCGCGCACAATCCCATCGATCCACCATCGCTCAGGTAAGCCTCCGATCCCTCTTTGTACTTTTCGTTTAATTTCTTGCAATTACATAGGTCATTCTACCCCCTTTCACGCTCCATTGACTTCTCCTAGAGGTTCGCCTTCACCCCACCATTCACGCGCACTCCTCCGATCACTTTCTCCATCCTTCGCAACCCCAGACCACTACCGACCCATCTCCTCCGCCCTCGCGGCGGAGGAGCTCTGAGCTCACACGTTCTCCGCCCCCATATGAGCTTCCATTCCACTCACATGCACGAACACTCACTCCCATGCATGCATAGAATGGCTAGACTTAACTTGCAAGTGTATTGGCCATAATGGCCGGAGCGACATCGGAGCAGATCTTGTCAGCCCCGCCTTCGTCACGCGAGCTCCGATGGAGCTAATCATGATGACCAGCACCTCCCCTGAGCTCCCTTCTTCCTCGACGACTTTTCTTGGAGCTCTGGGGAGGTTCAACGACGCCAGATGGAAGTGGCGGAGGAGGAGCTCCTTCGCCGGAGCTCCAGAAGCGCCGCCAACCGAAGGTGGGGGAGAGAGCATAGCTACTGTTTGATGGTCTACTCCCGGTGACCATCCAACGGTCCAGAAGAGCCCACGTCATCGACTAGAGCCTCATCCAGGAGCCGTTCGATCTTCATAATCGGATTGCTTGCGATCTGCCACGTGTCGACACCATAGCTACATTGAGCCTAGGCATCCTAGCCATAGGCTCGGATCTACCGAGCCGTATCCGAACCAACACCGAGCCCGGACCAGCACCCGAGCCGCCCGAAGCACCGCCTAGCCTCTACCAAGCCCAAACCTCTCTTCGAGCCTGGATGGTACGTGCTTGGTGCGTGCCACCTGGGTATTTTGCACAGAGGTCTGCCTTCTTCTCCAATATTGCAACCAGGTCCAGATTACGTGCAGCGTGCGTGCACTGTGGGCATTTTGCACATTAACCCTCGCGACTTTTAGTATTTGCAAAAATGCCCCTGTGCGTGTGGGTAATTTATAGGGAAGGTCCCGCTCTTTTATTTATTTACATTTTAGTCCCTCCCAGGGACCTGTCTGCAATTTTTATTTCATGTTTTCTTTCATTTACGCTCTTATCTTTGATCTTGCGTATCTTGAGCTATATATGTCCAATTGAGATGATTTCAGTTCCATTTCGAAGCTTGTTTGATGTGCTTTCTAATGGCATGATTAATTCTCATTTTTTGGAAACATTAATTTTGATGTATTATTTTATTCGCCATGTGACTTTTGAAGCTTTAACTTGTGCCTAACTTGATTTGTTCATTAAGCTTGATCGCTTAATTAATCCTGAAATCGAATTTAGTTAAAATTGCTCAGCATTTTGTACTAGGGCATAATATTTGTGGTGCATTTCATTGCATTTAGCTGCATTATAAAATTATAAAAAAAATGCATGTTTTGTATTTTAATGCTTTGTTGTTGCCTTGTCTCACTTCATGCATGCCTTGACCTATTTTGCCTGTAACTCAACACTTAGTT
Organism: Ottelia alismoides; assembly: GCA_037367405.1. Taxonomy (NCBI): domain Eukaryota; kingdom Viridiplantae; phylum Streptophyta; class Magnoliopsida; order Alismatales; family Hydrocharitaceae; genus Ottelia; species Ottelia alismoides. Next base: position 599,196 of record JAZKJV010011719.1, on the reverse strand, counting down.
AAATAGATGAAAATCTGACTAATATGAGAGAGGCTCGTGTCCCTGAGTTCGACCTTGGTATCTTACCAAGTAAAAAAATAATTACAACCATCGCATTTTGATTGACATATATTTAAATGAGATGGTCTTTTGATGACCCGAATTGGCCTGACTACGATGACTATTCCAAGTGCTAATCCAGCACTATTAAAGGGCCGATTTTGCGGTTTATCAAATGGCACCGTTGCCGGGGACACGACTCATCTCTTATATTTTTTTGGATTTTTGTTTATATAATTTAGTGTTCATTTTATAGGTCATTTTGTTTATTTATTTTGCATTATAAAATTTTCTTTTTTATTTGATCTCTAATCCTTGTTTCTGTGGCAGGGCCCTTGATCAATCAAGGAGGCGAAGAGCTGGTGTCTCCCGCTGCGAGGAACCGCAGGAGCATGCTTGGAGCACATAGAAAAGAAAGAAAAAAGAAATTATTGTACCCACTTGATCGAAAAAAGAAATTCATACTTGTAATAATAATTCATCTTTTACAGCGGTCTTCGATCGAAGACTCGCAAGTGTAATCGAACGATCGTGGTCGTGTGGGCATCGTCCCCACTTGAGTGTCAACCTAGGACCATGCACGTGGCTCTCTGATCTCATTTTATTTTCTCCATCTTTTACGTGCTTGCTCGTAGGTAGGACACACTATTAAACAAAGACGCACGTAGCATTACCTCACTTAGCCAAATTAAAAGAAAATTTTCTCGCTAATAGAAGCATGTTAAGTGCGGCTTTTTGATCGATTTGCATACATGAGTTTTGGTTTTCAAAACGGCCCAAGTTTTCAAGAATTTTTCGCTAAGTCACTGCATAATTTCTCGCTAAGTCACTGCATAATTTCTCGCTTAGCTTAGATCATGGTTTTCATTGAATATGTGGCTTTTCCTTGATTTATTTTTCCTAGCTTGATCACATAGGATTAATGGAAAATAGAAAGAACGGTAGATGATGATTGCTTGATTTTGTGCTAACCTTAATTCAGTGACAACATTAAATAAAAAGCGGGACTGTTAATTGCAAGTCAACATAAAATGGAGTTAAACTTTGGTTTTGGGAGAGCAACACCCGCGCGTATGCCTTGATTTTCACTTCACATTTTCTTCGCGTAAAAATCTAATGTTTTATCACCAATAAAAGCGACAAGATAATAAACCAACCGCGGTTGGTTTCATGTGTGAGTTGGTGAAATTAAGGGTCTTGCTTGCTTGAATTGAGCCATCTTTGCTTCGTTACACTCCCCAGAACCTTAGTCACTCCATCCATCGCCGTAGATTCAACCGATCACTTGTAAATCCATCCTTCTTCTTCGTTCCCCTTGGGTCCCTCCCAACATCAAATTCCATCTTTATACTTAGGCTAATCTCAGCCTAAGTATAGGGGGACCCAAGTCCCCGTGATTTTCTCTACTCTCCTTTCTTTGCCTTTATACTTAGGTTATTTCTAACCTAAGTATAGGGGGAGCACCTCTTAGCTCCCGTATATTCCTATATATTTAAATGGACCTATGTACTTGTAACATCTAGTGCTATGAGGACATAGCAAAGTTTAAGTATAGGGGGGTATACCGTATATACCGTATACTTACTTTAGTTATAATCTGAAAAAATTGAAAAATTTAAAACTTTTTGGCTAAGGCAAAATTCTTTGGACTAAGAGAACTCAAATGATTTCACGGCTTTTCGATATTATGTTACGCTATTTTTATAGAAATATTTTCGAAAATGATTTTTCATTGTTTTGAAAAAATCTTTTGAAAATGTTTTGAAAAACTTTTTATTTGTGTGACATGGTTTTGAAAGTCTTTTCAAGGAAAGTTGAGTCTAACTTGTGTTTTAACTCTCAAATTAAAATCCATAAAAATGAGAAAACCCAAAAATCCTTTAGGAGCCGTTAGTGACTACTAAGCCCAATTAAGTAAGCCGCGTTCAGTGAGGGTTCGCCCTTAGCAGATTGGATTGTTTAGAGGACATCGCGTAAGGCCCCATCCTCAAGCAACAGGCTTCGGCCTGTACTTACATCCATACTGGATGAACGTAGATGCTTAATTGAGTTTAGGAAGTTCTAATATCTCTTGAAGTTCTATTAAAAAACAAACAAACAAACAAACAAAAATGTGTCTTGTTTTTTAGTGAAGAAATTGGATTAATCCTCTACACTTACACTTTCACCCAGGATCTGAAATGATCTAGGAGACTTAGCTTTTTGAGGTCTTTGAGATTTTAGGTTAACCAGCCTTAGACATCAGGGTCATAGACTTAATCGTCCACATTCCCCTAGGTTTCTAGATTTGCAAGCTATATTCCATGCTTAGTCTCAGACATAAAGAATATGATCAGCACATCACATGCACGACTGGGTTTTTTGATGAGATGAGTTGATTTTTTCACTTGAGGAATTGGGATGAGGAAGTCAAGTTTGGATTTGATCTAATGATGCTAGAGGATGGGATAAAATCTTTGGAGGCTTATTAAACCTGAGTGTCAGCAATATTAGCAAGTATGAGAACTTGGTTCTTATACTAATCTCTTGATATTGACCTAAGTGCCAGGGTGTGAATAAAAAAATTGTTGATCAGTGTGCGCCAACTCTTGGTAAAAGTAGTGGAGCTAGCCACAAATTATACAAGTTAATGAAATTCCAAAGAAAAGCTCCTTCCACAAAGTCAAATATCAAAGAGCTTCCACCAAAGGTGAGCGCTCCCAAACTTTTTAAAGTGTCCACTTGGACCACCGCTATTAGGACCAGGAGTCGGGCTTGCACCAAAAAAGGGCTCTGCATCGTAAATGCTGCAAGTCTGGGTGTCGAAGGTACGATAGGTACTCAAAAGAGACACACCCCGGTGTACTCCCAGGAAAACAAGTGCATACGGCTCCAACTTCTCTTGACGGACGCACTGATCAACACTAAAAAATATGTTGTGTAAAAGGCACTAGAGAGAATCCTTGCTCCAATGAGAGGGAGAGAAGAAATGACACAATCCCATGCCCTCCATTACTGGCCTGCCATCTACATTTTCTAAGTCTGGCAACTAAAGAGACGGTGGACTGAATGCAAGATTTGATTTATTCCCTAGTGTTGAGGATTGGGTCCTTAGTAGATTTTCTCGGACCAAGACTTCGGGTGACGATTTGACTTTACTCTCAGAATTGCAGTCAACACTAAAATTTCATATCCTTTAGATTATATGTACATCAGAGAGAGTCTGGAGACTTAGAGGAATTGGGTGCCTCTTGATTAAGGATGGGTTGAATTTTAGGATCTTGTATCTTTAAAGTTGAGTTGAATTGAACAGATTGAATCCTGTATTCACATGCACAAGGGGGTTAATCCAGCTTATTCATTTTCTTTGATGCTCGAGGACGAGCATAGTTTTAGAATAGGGGGTGATGAAACTCGATTTCATCATCTTTATTTTCTATTATTAACCCCCTTGCTTAAAGTTTTGACAATAAAACCCAGTTAAAGTCCTGTAATTATCAGAGTCCTTAATAAATTAAAACCACAAAAAAATGGCAAAACAAAAATCAGTGGTATTTTTAGCCTTAAAAATACCCTTAAAAATCTTTCGAGGCTATAGTTGATCTCATCTCCAATTTTGGTCAACATGAAACTTGTAGATCTCATTAAGATCTACAACTTTCATGTTTTGAGTTTTCTCAAATTCGACCATCTAGCCCTTTAAAAATCAACTGGAAGGTCTGAATATTCTGATTGGGGCACGTGGCCTGATCTGGGTGAGCCACGTGGCCCGGTCTTCTTTGTCCTTTCCGCCCGCGATCTAGGCCGTTGGATCTTCCTCTGATCCAACGGCTCCACGCTCTCCACACCTGCCTCTTTCTATGTCGTCCGATCATTCCCCACAGCTCATCTCCACCGATCGTTAGCGCTCTCACCAGCGCTTGCCACGTGGCGTGACTCGTGCCTTCCGATCACGCCCCCGATCTTCCATCACAACCGCTAGTTTCGCAACCATTCACCAACCGTTCGATCTACGCCTTCTCTGCATCGGCACCGTCCTTAAGCGCCGGTCCCTTATCACGCCACGTGGCTGCTCCGCAGCTCTCCGATCACTTCACCCCGGATTTAATCAAGACCGTCGCTCCGCTCCCAAATGTCCGCCGTTGGATCTCCAGATCCAACGGCTGACCATCGTCGTCAACCTCCCTCAACCCTTCTTCCCCACGATCTCCACCTCGCGAAGACTGCTTCCCCTTTCCATTTTCTCGCCCTCACCAGCCACCATCTCCACTCGCCAACTGCCCCATGACCGAGCCCATTCATTCCTTGACCTCGCGAGCTACCTCACTCTCCATGATCTCCATCAAGTCATCCCATAATCTCCTCGCAAACCACGCCTTCCACCACAGTAACCGTCGACTCGCCCTTCAAATACGCCGCCCCCCTCCTCCGATACCTTGGTCCACCTTTACGAGGGAGAGGGCCCAGCCCTCCTCTGCCTCCCTATGACAGGGGGAGGAGGAGCGATTGAGCGATGACGACCCTTGCTCCCCGGTGTCGACCCGCCGCCGACCACGATGGCGTCGCGGGGCTCTGATCCCGCCTAGCTGCTTCGAGAGGTCGCCGGAGTCCAGTGATGACCCGAGCTCCTCTCGGAGCTCAAGCACAGGCCACTACCTCCGTCCAATCGTCGGTAAGTTCCCTTCTTCTTTCTCAGCATTTCTCATCTTCTTTCTCTTAATTAATTAGGCTTCCTCAGTCGGTCTCCACCTCCATTAACCCCCTTCCAAGCTCCGTCACGCTTCCCTCATTCACGCGCACTCCTCCGACCACGCTCCTCTTCCTCCAGACCTTAAATCATCTCCGACCCACCTCCTTCGCCACCAACGGCGGAGGAGCTCCGAGCTCCCATGTTCTCCGCCCCACACGAGTTCCCATCCATTCCATCGCGTACGAACAAGTGATTGCTCGCTTCGGCTATTGGCCTAACCATGCAGGTCGACAAAACCATCAATGACTGGAGCTCTCGCCGGAGCATTCTTCATCAACTCCGGCATGGACACCAGAGCATCGACATCCTTCTTCCGAAGCCTTGGCAGGTTCCCTGAGCCCTCAGCTACCTAGACGACCCTGCTAGAAGCTCTGGGGAGCATCACCGTCATCAGATGAGAGCGGCGGAGGAGGAGCTCCTTCGCCGGAGCTCCAAAATCGCCGCCAGCCGAAGATGGAGGATGAAGCACAGTTGCCGTTGGATGGTCTCCTCTCAGCGACCATCCAATGGCCCCGATCAGGCCACGCTATCAATTTCAACAGCCGTTGGATCCTCTCGATCCGATGGCCTGCAATCCGCCACGTGGCGACATCAGAGTCTCTCCAAGCCTTCATCCTCAAACCTCCAGGCTTCGTACGCCCAAGCCTGTACGAGCCTGAGTCGAGCCCGAGCCTAACGTACGAGCCTGGCCGAAGCAACCCGGGCCTCCTCCAAACCTCCGAGCCGACCCGAGCCTAGGAGAGCGCGTGCACGGCACGTGCCTCCTAGGTAATTTGCAAGTAAGCCCAGCCACTTTCTTCAATTTGCAAGCAGGTCCAGATCACGTGCAGCGCGCGTGCACAGTGGGAATTTTACAGGGAAGGTCCTCTTCTTTTATTTATTTACATTTTAGTCCCTCCCAGGGACCTGTCTGCAATTTTTATTTCATTTTTTCTTTCATTTATGCCCTTATCTTTGATCTTGCATATCTTGAGCTATATATGTCCAATTGAGATGATTTCAGTTCCATTTTGAAGCTTGCTTGATGTACTTTCTAATGGCATGATTAATTCTCATTTTTGGACACATTAATTTTGATGTATTATTTTATTCACCATGTGTCTTTTGAAGCTTTAACTTGTGCCTAACTTGATTTGTTCATCAAGCTTGATCGCTTAATTAATCCTGAAATCGAATTTAGTTAAAATTGCTCAGCATTTTGTACTACGGCATAATATTTGTGATGCATTTCATTGCATTTAGCTGCATTATAAAAAATATAAAAAATGCATGTTTTGTTCTTTAATGCTTTGTTGTTGCCTTGTCTCACTTCATGCATGCCTTGACCTATTTTGCTTGTAACTCAACACTTAGTTAAATAGATGAAAATCTGACTAATATGAGAGAGGCTCGTGTCCCTGAGTTCAACCTTGTTATCTTATCAAGTAAAAAAATAATTACAACCATCTCATTTTGATTTACATAGTTTTAAATGAGATGGTCTTTTGATGACCCGAATTGGCCCGACTACGATGACTATTCCAAGTGCTAATCCAGCATTATTAAAGGGCCGATTTCGCGGTTTATCATCTACGAGCCGTGCTTTGAAGGTCTCTGCCTTCTCATCAGGTTCCCTTTCTCTTGAATATCCATTTACACCTTAATGGGTCTAACCCTTATACGTGGATCCTCGAGGGTCCATATACAACACTTGTATATGAAGTCTACCTTAGACTTTTATTACTAACCTCCATCTTTCCATGTCATGATCCTCAGGAGCTTCATCACATGAAATCCGATCATTTTCAGACTTAACTGACACATGGAATACATCCTCAAACTCATCTGAAGAGGTATTAGTGCTTCATCTTTAATTATCCTTTTAGTTTATGTTTGGAGCCTCATTATCATCTCAAGATTACATTAGTTCCTTTATGTCATTTTAATCTTGATTCTCAAGAGAGTCATCCTCTAAGAATTACATTCTCAGAGATGAGATCTTTTAAGAATCTCAGGGTTATAAAGTAGGTATCTAATACCATCCTTTATTTTCCTAATGAAGTAGAACTTTCTAGTGCTCGATTACATCTTACTTTCATGGAATCTTATTAAGGATATATAATGTAGTCTCTACTACATATATACCAGGAAACTAGGAGGAAATTATGCTAAAATTCATCATTGATCAAATCATGTCACACATGATCCAATTGTATCTCCCTACAACTCTATTGAGTTTAGGTGTATTAGGAGGATAGAGATAGAAATGATATTCATATCTCCATAAGGTATTCTTTGAATTTATCTAACAGGTGCAAGCTACCTAGGTTAGATCAAATTCATTTCGTCATTCTTCAAAATTTGGTTCTTAACCAAAATTATGAAATCTTTGAACATTTCAAAGTTTTTTTAGGTGAAGAGAAGAAATCTCATATCATACATAATCATCAATAGATATCACATATCCATAATGTTTACTATGATATAGATGATCCACATACATCAATATGTATGAGATCTTGAATACCTTGACATCTTACACCTTTCCCAAAAGAAGGGTGTATTGGACATTTTAATTTAAATACAATATTAATAAGTATGTAAGATTTGAAATTTTAGACATTCTAAAGTTTCATATCTTACTAGTCCATTGATCTCATCAACAAACATATGTCCAAAACTTGATGCCAGATCATTGTCAAATGATCTTCATCCTCCTTTTGATCTTTTAAGGTTCAACTTTCAGTATTAGAAATCTTAATGAGCCATTCATTAATTTTCTAATTTTGTGGAGTCCACTAGATGTTAGATTACTATCCGAAATATATCCATCATAACTCTTTATGATAGGTTTATTCCAGTATTCATGTTTATTTCCAACACCTATAAACAAACAATGAGTGTATTCTATTATCTAGGTCATAGAGACATTCTCTAAGACAAAGGGCTCTCCCACTGAGAATATGAAGTCCATTTATCCAATAGAGATTGTTGCAACAATTACATCAAAATTCATGTGGATAACTACAAACCTTAAGATCAAATTTTGCAGTCTTCTAAAACATATGCAACCCATTGCAAGTGTTGTTAGAAGATTGAGATACAATTATAAGACTTCATTCTGGCAAGTGTTGTTAGAAGATTGAGATACAATTATAAGACTTTAATCTTATTTTATAAGAAAGTTAATTTCAATGATTAAATGTAGATACAGATTATTATGATGCACTATCTGAGTCCTTCTCTAAGGATTCTAGACAGACTTGATAGTCATACTATCAACACATAAACTTATTGCAGTATAGGCATTCATCCAACTCTTTGGATGTCATATGGAAGTCACAGAAGTAGGTCAACTCTTTGACTTTCCTTCTTATCCGACCCATGCTTCCACTACGCTCTCTTCATCTATAAACAATCATTGCTTAAGACTAAGGATCTCTTATGTTAAATTCAAAAGAATTCAATGTAAGAGCATTTCAACATTTATACATGCTTCATTAAATTCATACAATATGAATATTATGAATCTTCATGAATGATTAGAGTATAGACAGTAGAATGATGACATTCGTCGTATCTACATCCATCTAAACTCTTAAAACATTGGTTCAGGTAGGTAATCAAACATTTTGAATACATCATCTCTTATAAAGCTACCATTCTGCATGATGCACTGAACCATGTCATTCATGATTAAAATGTCTAGAGCACATTTGTATGCCAGAATATCTTCTTTGATTTTATAAGGATTATTCGACAATTACGATCATCATCGACATGTCACTTCCAAAGTACACTCGATGAAAGATCAAGACTATAGAGACATACAAACCCTAAGGTGATGTCTTATTGTCTTATTTAATTATCATTCCTCATTATGTTGAGGAAACTTGCACATTGCAACCACATACATTATGTGTCCAACTGCAAGTACAATATCTGGATCATGAGTCCAATCCATGATATTTTACTGGTTATTATTGAGTATAACATTGAGTGGGTTTAATGAAGGATTATCTGAAATAAGGAATTTGCATAAGTGTATATATTTATATATATATATACATATTCTACTTTGATTTAGGAGTTTTTATATCAAAGTTGTCTTGCTTGTCAACACTGAAAGTTCATTCCCTTAATCACTTTCAATGTAAGATATATACTTACCATTATATCTCAAGCAAGATCTGGGATCTCCTTCCTTACCTTTGTTACATCCCAATAATATGAGAACCTGTAACTCGGATAAAAAGAAGCGGGAACACATTCCACCTTGCAAGTCTAACTTGCATCTCCCAATTCGGTCTTTAATACCCGGGCCCACCACCCCTAAGGTGATGTTGACCCGTCATTAATTGAACCAACCGTCAACATGCTTAATACTCGCTATACGCAATGCAATATCGCCCCAATAATGTGAGGACCCGATATTGGGGTCACTGCGTATACGGCCTTACTCTTTCGAGAAGCGAAGACCCCGATCCAAATGGATTGCATGCAGGAGCTGTCACTTCAGACAGGCATCTCCTTACATACAATATCTGACGACGGAACCCTTCGTCTTGACGGGAGCCATGGATGTCGCTTATCTGATCCTCGATATCATATTCAATATCTAAATAATCATTATGAATCATATTCATTATGATTAATTCTTCCAAGGGAAATAACAACTCAATTCATAATAGAGTGTTTTAATTTTAATTGGATTCCAATTAATCTAATCATATTAAATTAATGATCCAATTAATATCCAACAAACATTCTTAATTGATACTTGAATTATGGTATTATCTCAAATACGTATTATTTCAAATTTTAATAATTAGAAAAATACATCATGATCTCTCAGGCATTATTCGTTCCCTACCCGCTATCATGGCCAGTACCGGCAGGAGTCGGACGGACCGCAACCGGTGCGACCCGCTACCCAAGCGATCCCCGACTAGACACCAAGTCCGCCTCGGGAAAAAGCAATGCCGAGTCAATCACTTTGTACTTCAGATGATCATCGCTTTTTCAACTGAAATTATACCATATAATATTCATCAAAACCATTTTGATAATATTATAAGGAGATTTGCTAAACAAATCCCCAACCCTATTCAAGTAACAAGGTTTTACATGTAAAATTTGTCCTACAACTATTGTAGGATAAACTAGAGTTTTCATGAAAACAATGTTTGTTGGAATGTGTATCAAGCAACCAATTGGTGATCTAGATCTAATCTAATCATTCGTTGGTTGAGTCAATGTCATTAAAGGGAATAAATATTGTTCTAATATTTCTCAAATAATATCCACAATTATTCCAGAAAATTAACTATTAATTTCACAAATTTCTTAAACGACAATCACGAGGTTTCTAGATAAACATGCAATTTCCAGCAGTGACCCTCACTAACTAAAAATAGCATATCTCATTCATTTTTAATCGAAATTAAGCAAAATCAATTTCCAGAGATTGATGACTTGATTTAAAAACGAAACCATGTGATAAACACGCATTTCCAGGTATTTTAAAACCGTAATTAACATCTTACTTACGTCTCTAATCGCCATCCCCGAAACAGTGGACATATGGTCAATAAAACGATCATATCTTGAGCAAACGGAATCCAACTTACGCAAACTAAAATACTACTATTTCCTTAATTAATGGGGAACATTATATGATTTAAAATTTCTGTTTAAACATTTTAAACAGGGCCTAAATTTTATCACAAGATAGGGCTGCGAAAATTGAAATGCTAAAATCTTCACGAACCCAAACGAGCCCAAATCTTCGTAGGTTCATGGATCTCATCCAAAACATTCGACAACCTGGCTCTGATACCACTTCAAGGATACGAGAAAAATCCTCAAGCCAATCACGGAAGCGTGATGATCACATCGAATGCGAGCGGGAGCGACTAGTCGCACTAGTTGCTCGATGCAACGGAAACTAAAAATTTTCTATGTGACAAAACTACATGATCGAAGAACACTTCTCGGATCGTTTAGTCTAAAACAAAAACAAGTAATAGGATTACCTCTTGAAGCGTGGTTGCGATCGAGTCTCTAAACATAGAGACCTCCTGTCTCAAGTCTGATCCGACAGAGGAGACATTGTGAGCGCGGGGATGAATCGCGTGCTCCTCGCAATCCATGTTGATGATCCAAGCCACGGATCTCCTGATCTCGACAAAAATACTATGTCATCTTCGTGGGCAGGGCACGTCGAAGTAGACGGAGGTCCACGAGCAAACGATCGAGCAACATAACGACGACGCTGCGGCGATGGAGGATCTCTCTAGGGCATCTATGATGGACGACCACATGAGAGATAGAGAGAATGGGCATGTAGAGAGAAAGAGAGAGAGAGAGAGCATTCATTGATTCAAGTGTCTAGAAGAGCAAGGGATGTCTCTTCTTATATAGGGTTTTGGGAGTCCATGGATCCAAATCCATGGACAACACACAATCAACGGATGAGATTGATTGTGGCCCTTTTAACGGCTAGGATTATTGTTGGTAAAACACAACAACAATTGATTTAATTTGAATTAATTCATATTGATAAATCAACATATTTAATTCCAATTTAAATCACATTTGACTAGAGAAGAGATAATGAGAAGACTAAACCAATCCCCTAAAATAAGGGGACGGCAACCATCATCTCATGAGATCTCAATATATCATGAGATCTCATTATGATATCTCATTATCTCATGATTATATCATGATCTTTTATCGATAATATTTTCACAAAAAATAATACGGAATTACCTTTTGGAAAATATCAATCAAGCCATTAAAAGAATGTGAATCTCATTCACAACCGAAAGAACTAAATGTAATTATATTTTCAATTAATCATTCAATGTGAATCCAATTCACATTGACAATTAATCAACAAATATAAAACACAATATGCTATCTCTAATATATTATAAATCACATTTATAATATATATGATTAATATGGATAGTGTTATCTACATTATTCATATCCATGATAATTAAATCACATTTAATTATGTTGTATCTCCTTTTCTCGTGTGCCCAGATAACATGAATCACATTCACATTATTCATATCTTTGATAATTAAATCACATTTAATTATCTCAGATAACTCTCCTTATAATATGAATCAAATTTATATTATCCATGATAATTAAATCACATTTAATTATCACTTTTCTCGATGCTTGGATACATATATCAACAATGAAATTATTCGTGAACTCTTTCAAGGATAATGTGCTTTCTCCACAGATACTTGGAGATAAGGACAGGGCGATTGTATTGTTCCACGTATAGTGACTTGGATATTGAGATCACATCTCAAATCCAGATCTCGGGCCTCGCATAGGTGCTTGATTAAATCAAGACCGCAAATCTAATCTTCTCATTGCATCTGAATCTCATTCAGATCAATGTCCAACATTTGGACCAAGATCAGATTACTTCTCTACTGAGAGGAGTCACTAAAATCCATACCCGTTTCATCACTCCCTAGGAATGGAAGCATCATGGTTATACAATCGTTTATGATCACATCGCCCCCAGGTATTCCCAAAACCGGTACATCCTACATATTGGAAGACTCAGAATAAACCCGAAGTATTATATCAACTTTATACTGTCTACTTCAGGGTTTTATCGGAAAGTTTCTCATTTGATCATTGGGAGTCGGTATCAATCATTCACTTTCCAAAAGCATATATCATACCTAGGTCTTGATCATATATTTCCAAAAGTATATATCAAACCTTACAAATTCAGTCAAGCTTCCAAAGCGAGATGACAGTGCACGGAATTTGATTCTTTCCAATATCTCATGAGTGAGCTCATGTCTTCTAGTTCAGTAATGAACATGTATGATCCCATTGAGAGATCGTATTACTCATATGCCCTTATATGCACACCAGCGCGCCGTTGTATAGACCTTGGTTAGGTCATCAACCTATTGGTCTGCCAAATGTACATACTCAGACATAAAGTAACACATGTGTCTCCGGTCAGAGGATGCGTGCTTGTATCGTGACATGATGAATCTCGAATTCATCACTCTAAATCTCATTTATTAAGCTCAAATCCCTCAAAATAAACAACATATCTGCATCTATTCTGCATAATTAGCATTCATGCATGTTTTCATAAGACTTGCATTTTATCAATTATGTTTGCACAAAATAAGAAGCCAAAAATCCAAGCAAAAAATGACCTCTAAATAGCCTAACTTCCAAGATTTTTAACTCATTCACGATAACTCCAAATGATCCATAACCACCTCCACTATGTACATATTACTCACAAGAATAAATGAAAAATACAAAAAAAAACATTAACCCAAATAAGTGGACCAAAAACCCAAACCCTAGTTTCAGGATTTCCGGACTAAAAGCCCCATATCTTCCCCATCCAGTGTTCGTTTTGATCCTACTCACTTTTGAACTAATGTACATTCAATTACCTTCAAAATAATACCAAGTTCAAGTGAATCAGAGCTCACATGTGAAAGTTGGGTTTTGGGCGTCTTTTGTACATTGTCTTTTAGCGGTTTTTGACCTGATATTTTATGTACATATTTTACCTATTAATAAAAATTCAAAAAAATTAGATTAAGGTGTCTTTATTATCTTTGATTTTTCCATATTTTTTCGGATTTTTATCTGGTTTAAAAATGATAAAAAAATACAAAACCCAAAAATCAAGGTATTCTATGTACATGGGATACCCCAAAAATATCACTTTGTGCATTTGATCGATTTTGATTTTGATGTCTTCATGAAAGTTGTAGACCTCATCGAGACGAGCATTTTTCATTAGGGAATTTTTTCGATCCGAGGTCATTTGCTATTTATTTTGCATTTTACAAAATCTTTATTTTTTAATTTTTCTGGTACTGACATGTGGCAGCCCCTAAGGCCGCCACGTGTCAGCCTTTTTTGGGCTTATTTATTTTCGTTTTTATTAAAAAATAAAAAAAATAAAAAATATAGATGCACGTGCATCGCACGGGCCCCCAGGCACGTGCCCTGCCCTCTCCCTTTCAACCACCACGTGGCGCGTTCGAGGCCGTTCGATCTCGGTCGATCGTCATCTTCCCAGATCCCCTTCTCTTTTTGGAACCTCTGTAACCTCCTCCGCAAGCCTCACCATTGACCTCGCCTTCAACCACCTCCACCCTCGTAAACTCCGCCAACGACCAACGACATCCGCTCATCTCGCAACCTCCCTCCATCTCCGGTCTTCCAACTCTCTCCTATTTAAAGGCATCGCCACCCTCGTTCTACCGCACCCGCCGATTGAGGATGAATCCGGGGTGACATACCGGGGCATCGCTCGTCTACGGCGAGATCCGAGCTTCAAGCTCGTCGCATCCCCACGATCGAGATTTCATCTTTTGTTGCTACTTCTGCTCCGACGCGTTTCGCCGTTGAGCCTACGACCTCTGATCACCTTGCAACTCCAGCGTGCTTCACCAGCTCCAATCGTCGTCTCCATCTACGCCATCAACACCTCCTCCACGTCACCAGCAACGCCTCCAATGTCGTCAACTACCGCCTCCAGCTCCGCCCGCTACTTCACCGACTTCATTGCCGATCTCCTGGAGCTCCATCCTTCGACAAATCCATCCCCCAACATTGACAACTCTTGGCCGGAGCCAGGGGCCTACAACACAGACGTTTGCCCTCCGCCTTGGCCGGCCCGCCTCCGCCCTCTCCGCCTTGGTCGGCCAGGCCTCCACCGGACCACCCTCACTACTCCAATCGCCTCCCGCCACCGGGCGTGAGGACCGAGGCCCTCCCACGTGCGGAGCACGTGCGGAGGGGACTACGTCAGCATGACATCAACAACACCCAGGGGCACGTGCCTTGCACGCTCCTTCTAGGCAATTTACAAAGAGCCCCCTGGACATCCTCCTTTCTGCGCACGAGTACCGCCGACCCAGGGGTTACGTGCACCGCACGTGACTCGTGGAAATTTTACAAGGAGGACCCCTAAATTATAGGTAATTACAAATAGGCCCCCTGCACTTTACACTTATTTTATTTGATTTTTATATTTTAGTTATACCCCTGTGTTCCTCTGTGCTTTCTGACTCGTACATTGCATATTTTATTTATGCAAACATAGCATTTTGTTTGTCAATTAATTCTCTACTGTTTGACATATTTTGGACATTTTTATGATTGATGGTTAATTAATAATTAATTGCTATGTGGAAAATTGCATATTTTTCCCAGTTGGTGCTCTTGAATTTATATTTGATTAAACATTGCTCTAAAATTCCCAAAAAATCACGCATTGTAGAGTTAATTGTTCTTGACATTGTGCCAAGAAAGAATTGCATTTGCATGCATACTTTGCCATGGCTAAAAATCATTTTACATGTTTCAGTATTTAATTTTTAATAGATATTGAAACTAGTATTTTTGAAGTTTAGGATTTTTCTAAGATCCATCACCTAGTGATAGATCTTAGATAATTTTATTCCTTGAAAATAAGTAGGTTTAGTATTTATTATAATTAAATATTGAAATTCATTTTGTTATAAATTCATAAAAATTCACATTACATCCAAAAATTCCAAAAAAAGTTACAGTGCATTTATTTCATCATATTTTGCTTTGTGGCCCAGTTTCATATTTTTCGGACATCGTTTGAGGTTAATTGACATTTTAGTCCCTAAAACAGGCCATATTCGCATTTTGCATCCTTTATTGCATTAAAAATTTCAAAAAAAAGACCGCCTCGAAAATCGTACACGAACTTTGATAGATATAATTCTAGGTTGTTCCTTTGCCTCCTTGTGTTCGACCTTGGGACTTGCCCAAGTAAAATAAACATAAAACTGCATTCATTAAAATTGACGAATATTTTGTGTGGTTATTTTCTTGACCGATTCCGTTTGCAGCCTACAGCGAACGACAAACCATATTTTTAGCACAGACAAATTACAACATCTTCTTAATGCTGTGATTTCGGAAACGTCAGATGGCGCCATTGCCGGGGAGGCAAACGACTTAGTTTTGTGTTTTGAAATTTCTTGTTCGGTTTTCCGCATTCGGGTAGTCTGACCCCCGAATTTTTCATTGTAATTTCCATTTTATTTTTTGTATTTATTTTTCAGCATTTATTTTTCTTATTTTATTTTTGATTATTTTTGAGTCACTCTCTTACATCTTCTCTCTTATTTTTCTTGCGAGGTACCCAGCGTACGCGGAGCAATTTTTCAAGAAACCGACGTATTTTCACCGACTTCTAATAAGCCACAATTAAATTAAGATCGAGTCGAGTCGTGAGAGAGCGTAGAGTCTAGATTTTTTATTTTTGCAATTTTATTTCTGTAATTAATTTCTCATTTATAGCGGTGTCCGTTTGGACTCTTGCATGTGTAAAAAGGCCTTGAACTATTCTTTTGGTGTGTCATGGCCTGTTTCACTCTCCAGTGAGGGTGGGGCCCGACTTGAGTGGCGATTAGGATAGACCTGCACATACGGCTCTCAAAGAGCATTTTAAGTTTTGAATGTGCTCGTAGGAATTAGGCCATACTTCACATTAATCGAGATGCACATAGATCGTTCAACTTAGCCAAATTCAACTTAATTCTTCCTCGCTAATAGATCTTTCTGCTAGGTGCGGTTTTTCATCAGTTTGCATTCATTAAGAATAAATTTTCAATTTCTGTCTAGCATCCCACACGGAGATTGGGAGGATTCACTGTAAGTCTTCTAACTGAGCATACATCATTGTTTTCCGCGTGCATCGGCTTTTCCCGATCTTCTCCGTCTTGTTTTATCACATAATTCTAAAGGAAATTGGGACAATACGGTAGATGTGTATTTGTGCTCATTTAAATTCTTCAGTGATCACCTAATTAAAATTGGGACTGCTACATATAGCCAATCATAATAACCCATAAAATCAAGAATTTTTACGTGAGAGCAACCCCGACCTTGGATTATTTTATTTTTTCTGAGTGAGCGAGAGACGACACTTAAGGCTAGAGCCCAAATTCAGATTTTCATCTTGACAACTAATTCTGCCAAAAATGATTAGCTACTTCTCAGTGAGGATCTACGGGTAGCCGGTAAACGGTCCGGATTTCCTTAGCAGAGTGGGTGGGTTAGAGGACACTACTGATGAATCCCCATTTCATCACCTTTATTCTATCATTTTGGCCTTGAAAACCCCATCAAATGCATGGAAATAGCATCAATTTGTCCATAATAGCATCTATTATTTATTATACTTATTGTACATAAAATAAGGTTTTTAAATGCCAGAATTATAGAATAAAGAGAAGAAAAGAAAAAGGAATAAAATATTGCAAATATTTTATGACCCGAACCTCGAGATCAAGTCCAGAATGGAGTTGGTCGACAAGAAATAAAGTAGGGGGAGATAAGGGCCAATAATACAATAAATTCCTTATTTATTTATTCATTCATTCATTTTTTACACCTATTTTGTATTTAATTATTTATTCATAAAATAAAAATATTCTGTACATGAAAGTTGTAGATAATAATGTGAATAAAAATACAAAATTAAGTTTATACAAAAATGATATACAGTGTACATTTTCTACACAGAATAAAAAGCCAGAATCTCAACTTCACAGACCCATATCTTGCAAATAAAAACTCAAAATCCATCAAAATCACCTTTAATTGTATATAACTTTTCAAGAGCTATTTAATAAAATTGGTTCCATAATTTTTGGAGTCCATCTGTGAAAGTTAGGTTTTTGGCCTTCATTGTATAGTGTACCCGATTAAAATATTCATTATATTCATTATTCATTATTTCTGTAAATTTATATTTTTAGAATTTTGTAAATAATATACATAATACATGTACTCATTGGAATTAGAATAAAACCAAAAAGAACTTGTAGAATAAAATAAGTATATGAATCACATAGACAAAAATACCTATGATACCTTGTATATAAATAAAAGGGGGATCTCATTCTTTTAGTCTTTATTCATCTATATTGTTATTAAATTGTAAATATTATCTATAATATATTAAAAATGTAAATCCAAAATAAAATACAATAAAATTCATTAAATAAATAAAATGTATATAAAATATAGGTAAAATACCAATAAGTATACCTACATAGTATATATACCTATTTATTTAAATATGCAAATAAACTCATAAAAATAAAATAAAAAATATTTATACTCACAAAAATAAGTTATAATTATATAAAATAAGAAAATAAAATAATAAAATAAAAATATACAAAATAAAAATAAATACATGTAAATATACCTATAAATACATCATTAAAATAAACCCCTAATAAAATACATCAAAAAAATAAATAAAAATCATAAATAAATACTACATTATTTAATAAACATTTTTTATTTTATAAGTAAAAATAAATAAAGTCGTTTATTATGTTTAAATAATTGGTCAAAATAAGGTTGATGTGGACCAATCAGGTTTTGTTGACCTCCCGGTCAACTCCTCTGCCCCCAGCCGCCTGGTGTCAGACGTCATTTCAACCCATCTTCTCTGACTTTCTCCTTCTAATCCTTTGACTTCCAAGTATAGATTCCTTCATGAAAAAGCTCGGTCGATGTTCCCTTCTTCACGCCAACATCTAAGATCTGTCATCTGACCAATCGATTCTTTGTGGCACCCCGGTCAATAAGGGTGCGTCGCCATGTCTATAAATAAATCCCTCGACCTCCGTCTCTATTTTGGTCTCCCTTTGGTCATCTTCCACCCTCATTTCCAGTCTCTAGAGAATCCTCGTGATAGGAGGTACTCCTGGAAGCTTCAGCTGGTCGGAGGAGTCGAGGGAAGCACCCACGACCGCCGCTCACCAGAGGTCCTGCTCCCTGGTCGACCATCAGGTATAAGAGCTGATTTATCTTGTTTTATTGCTTAGTTTTCGTTTTAGTCTTTAATCCAGTAGTTAGATTAATCATTAGGACCTTAGGTGCCCGACCAGGGCCGGATCGAAGTTCGCCGGAGTTCAGCTCCGGCGAACCTCTCTAACCTGATCTACGCACGACCCAACCCTCGCATCACCACCATTTCATTCCCTTACGCGTTCTACATCTAACCCACGCTTCAGATCAACCAGAGCCCTGCTGGATCTGCGAATCGAGGTCCTCTTCTTCCACTTCGCCGGACCTCGCCACCCACACTCATTTTCGCCTCTGGAGATGCAACTCCCGATTGAGGGAAACCCCCTCGAGCCTCTCTTTCTCTTGGTGCAGGTCAGACACTTAGGCCCTGTTCGGATTGGGGGTTACCCCCCACTTTGGGTGGGTAACCCCCCAAAACCCCCATTTTTAACCCACTAGTGGGACCCACCCCCTTCCCATCAAAAAAATTATATATTATACCATCATATCATCTAAAAATTATAAAATACTCAACTTCTACTCAATATTCCAAACTTCAATACAATCACATCACAAAAACCACCCACTTTTTCAAATTTCAATACAATCATACCATAATAACTACCAACTTTTTCAAATTTCAATACAATCACATCACCCAAACCCACAAAACCCTTAACCCACCAACCAAACACACTACCAAAAAAACGGGTTATCCACCCCTGGATAACCCGCCAGCCGAACACCACCTTAACGGAGCCCCCTGGAGCTTGATTTGATCATTTGCAAGGCTCCAGGACCCCCTTGCTACCCCGAGCTCGATGGATCGATTTAGGGGGTCCTGGACCTTCTGGAGTACCTCGGAAGCTGCGGAGTACCTCGCCGGACGTGTAGATCCCATCGCCATCACCAGAGAGCGTTTAGAGGAGGAGGAATCGAGGATCGAAGCCAGGGAAGCCAACCATTCTTCCCTATTCTTTGCGAAGAGCAGCTACCGTCGGATGGAGGAGGCGGCCCCAGATCTGATCTTGGCCGTCCGTTCAAAGCACACTTCGACCGTTCGATTGAAGCTCAGATGCAATCCAGACCATCGATCAACGAAGTGGTATCGGGCTTCGAGAGCCCGCCACGTGGATAAGTGGCGCACGGATCACCATCCATCAGCGCGCAGATAGGGGTAATTTACACTCTAACCCCCTCCGCTTTTTGAATTTAATTTTTAATCTTGTAAATTAAATATAGCGTTGTAAAATAAATGGTTATTTTGCAATGAGACCCCTGTACTTCCTGAAATTACGTATCGGTCCCTACCAGCCTCACGTGTAGTCTCACGTGAGGCGTGTAAAAAGTGCAACCAAGCCCTGGTGATTTGTGTAATTGTAAAATAGTTCGTAAAAATTAAATAAATGTTTATTTCAGTTGGTTTATTTGCATTGAGCCCCCTGACTTTTATTTTTATTGCATTTATGCCCCTGCCAAGCTGTTTTGTTTTTATGAGTTGCATGTATTTATTAAAAATACCAATATCGCTCCTAAATGTCCACAAAAATTCGGATAAATGCCTTGTGCCTTATAGATTCACGCTGTATTTTTGTTTGGCATTTTTGAGCATTTTCTCCATTTATTAAAAATGAAAAAGGAGCCATTTTTGCACTGATTAAATTATAAAATACCAAAAAAATGTATGTTTTAGAAAAAGTACAAAAAAATATATATGGTATATTTAAATATTTATTAAGTCCAGAAAGTGAAAAACCCTAAAAAAAAGAAAAAGAAAAATATAAAAATTAGAAAACTCCAAAATTCAACAAAAAATATAAAAATGCAACAAAAATTCCAAAAATATATGTTTCTATTCTAGAATTATCTATATATTATTATTTATGTATTAAAATTAATTTGGGTAATTTTGAGGCTTATCTTGTATTTTTAAAACCCAAATTATGTTCGGCCTAATTAATTAGTCCCATATTAGGGGCATTTTTGGATTTAAAAATACATAAAAATAGGTAAAATTCCAGAAAAATAAACAAAAAAATAGAAAAATATAAAAAACCTAAAAATATTATATTTAGTATATTTTGAGTATATATATATGTGTGTCCATATACTATATATATATATATATATCTCCCTTCTCTTATATATATCTCTTTATATGTGTATATATATATCTATATTATATCATTTAAAATATACAAAGAAAACAAAAAAATATCTATGTTTGAAAATCATAAAAACAAACAAAAAAATATATAAAAAAATATATTAATTAAAAATCCACAAAAATAGGATTTATGCAAGGATGACCTGGATGTATATGAACACCCATAGGCTACCCAATTTTTATTGCTCTCAGTGGTTCGACCTCTACATGCTTATACACTACGTATTTTATGGTAGAGTTAATAAATGTTAATTCACAAGTTTTGGGACTTAATTGACTTATTCTGTAATGTGGGTTAATCTCTGATCAACCGAGGATTTTTGAGTGGTCAATTCAGCGACTGGATCTCTTGTCTTGTGAGACTTCTGGACCCTCGATTCTCTCGTGTTATCAACTGCGTAAGGCTCCGTCCTCAAGTAACACGGGTAGCCGTTCTACGGTCCGTACTTACACCTATACTGGTTGAAAGTAGGTGCAACTAGTCCTAAGAATTCGGGCCAGTCATTACGAAAATTTCGACCCCTAACAGCTCGCTAATTTTTTTCCAAGATTGATTTATCACCAATTAAAATTGAAAAGATAATAGCCGAACTCTTACAGCTTCATTGTGTGAGTTGGTGAACCTGGGGTTTTATTTGTGTTTGCATTGGTGTGCGTGAACGGATTTCAAAGATTAATAGCTGCACATTTGATAAAATTTCTTTTGACTATCCCATGCAATCATCTCTCTCCTTTATTGATTTAAACCTCATCATGGAACTCTTGTCCAATAACTCTTGCAGACCCAACCCCTCATTCCTTTCAGCTCTTTCAAAAATGGCCGAACATTTATCGGGGAATCCATCAGAGCTATACTATGAAAAAGAATTCGTATCGGTTAGACCCTAAACACCTCCTCCTACTTCCACAAGAGACTCTCAACCATCAATAGATCCATCTCTCTCTACAGATCCGATCTACTCTCTGAATGACAACCCTTTGTATTCGGATCATACAAACCAACAACCGACTGAGGTCTCCACTTCTTCATACGTCAATCCACTCTATGCCGATCATATGATTCATCCTTTATATTCGATAAATGTCAATCCATCATTCATGGGAGATGATAACCACATGATCGAATTGAACACTTCTTCACCTCTTCCATCGCCCCTACCCTAGAACACCAATGAACAATCATCATCTTGGATTGACCATGACAACCCCCTCTTCAGGCATGATACTCTTACAGAGGATTGGACCGACCACATAGGAACACATCAACCCTGTATGCTGACTCCACAATATCAAGGTCCGACCACTCATAAACAAAGGATGAACTCTACTCGGACCAACTCCGCATACCTAGACCATATGAGCAGTTGCCTTCCATGATTATTGAGGAGATATTTTCAGGAAATGATGACCATATATCAGATATTTCAAGAGACCCCTCTCCTAGTACATATAGGAAAATGGAAGAGGAAATTCAATTACAAAAACACACCCCAACTGCTACCATGATTGGTCATGAAAAGATTTTGGAAGATATTTTAAGGATGAATAAGAAATTTGATTTAATGGAGTATAGATTTCGAGAATTTCCCGATCTATTAAATTCAATCTCTGGTAGCTCGGATATAAAAATGAACGAGGAAATGATTGGATCTAAGATTGAAAATTTTGAGGATATTCAGGAACCTAGGGATGATTCGGACGACACTTCGGCATATTATTCCCCTAGAAATGACTATGCCTCTAACTCCCACTCTGAACATCAGAACCCTTGCTCATATGAGGCACACATCACATCACCACACCACACAGAAAATACCAGAGAATATTCAAAAACACCAAAAAAATCGAAAATCCAGAAAATTTCATAAAAATAGAAATTGAAGAAGATCTAAAGAATTTTAATCTTGTTGTACGGGAAGCACTAGAAAAGAAACTGATTTTTGAACTTCCCTTTCTACTAGCCATTGAACACTTCCCCGACCTTAAAAGATTTGTAATGGACAAATTAACTATGAAAAAGTCGGGCAGGATTACAATAAAGATCGAGAGACATATATTGTCAATGGCCTCCTCCTTGGTGTTGAGGAGAAAAACCAAGAGTCGCATAGTGAAGTGGTTGCCCAGATTTGACTGTGTAATCAAAGATACAACTTTCACCCATGCTCGAGTTGATGAGATTTACCAATCAATATCCTCCTGACCTCTGTATTTTACGAACTCAAACTCGGACCAATCAGGAAAATACGAGAGATTGTTCAATTGGCAGACCAATCGATAAAGCAGCCGAGAGGAATCATTTCTGTCATCATGATATTCCAAGGTGCTCTACTCAAAGTAGAATTCACGTCATTGATATTGAGCATCAAGGAGAATTCACCCAATCTCCAATTATTCTCGGAAAGCCATTCTTAGCATTGGCCAAGGCAATTATTAATTGTAAGACTCGGGAGATCAATTTCACAGCATTGGAAGCACTTAGATCTGACCTTGTCTTTGAGGAACCATGATCTTCTGAGGAAACCTACAAAGTCCCCGACAGCCGCAACCATGAAGAGGTAGAAGAGCCCTACCCTGCTACGACACCTAAGATAGCGGTTGTTGATGAGATTATTGGTTTAGAAAATCTCCCACCTGCTCCATTCCCCGCTGCTCTCACCATGGAGAATCAAGTACATGAATCATATGATCCACACCCTGGGTCGTCCTATTTTGACTACCTTGACCACATCAATACGACACAGGAATACTCCAACATCAAATCAATTGACATCAAACATGCAGAGACTCTCCCCAGTATTTCAATTCCCACGGATCTCAAAATAGACAAATCTTTCTACTACGATCCTGAGACATATGCATGGTCGCACCCTGGAGCAACCTTCTCTGAATACCTTGACCAAATCATCCCAAATAAAGAGTGCACCAGTATTCAGAAGATCAAGAACGAACACGCAGGATGAAAATCAACCTAGGAGAATAACTCTAATGGCTATTCATCTGGATACTCAAGTGAACCGACACCTTCACGAAGAAATAAAAAGAGAGTCACCTTTGACCTTCCGGAAGAGGAATCAGCTGATGATCCCTCATCATGTTCGGAAAAGATAGTCTACATGAGTGAAGTCTGTTCGGCAGCTCTAAAGCCATATCTTCGCAAGGATATAAAATTCAATTCTCATCGGACAACTCCCATTCCTAACTACTATTCATCCAAAGCTGATGCTCCTGCCCTCTTCAAATACACTGGAATTATTTCTTATGAGCTAACTGAGACCAGTGCTTCTGAGTATTCATCTGAGGACAAACCATTTGATCCCAAGAAGGAACGAATGTTGAGAAAACAATTGAAGAAACAAAAAGATTAGAATATTTGGAGTATGTCCACTTTCGAATACTAGTCCTCTAAGGATAATTCCTATGATAGATATCTTTCATCTGACTCAAACACTTCATCCACTATCCATCATGATTTTTCTAAGGATGACACTGATAATTGTTGGGAATCATATGCTTCATCTCCAACTCATTATTCTGATCTCCCATCATAGGCTCACAAGAAGATCAGCCGAAAACCGCCTTAATCATCGGCTACCCACCCTCCCTCCCGACCACATCGGTCTCCTTGTACAACTTCTTCCTCTACTTAGGCCAAGGCCTACGTATAGGGGGGACTGATGCCATTTGTGCATACCATCCTCCTCCTATCTCCCGATCGCCTCACTTCCAACCTTCTTCTATACTTAGGCTGACCAGAGCCTAAGTATAGGGGGAACCGATGCCCATCTGTATATACTTTCCTCATTCACATATCCCGACCGCCTCATTTTTTTGCTCTTCTTCTATACTTAAACTGTTCGCAACCTAAGTATAGGGGGGCGTTCCGATCCATCTTTTTCTTTTCCTTTTTACACTCTCTTACACTTAGCCCGAGCTATGTCTTCTTTACACTTCTTGTGCTCTGGGGACACAACACTCGCTAAGTATAGGGGGGTCTGTATATATATTTTATATATATTTTTTACCCATATCTCGTACTTTCGCGTAAGTCTATATGTATTTACGGGGTGGGTAATTAATTTTAGAAAAACAAAAACAACAACAAAAAAACAAAAGGAAAGAAAAATAAAAAAGAGTTTTGCTACTAACACTAACCGTGCCCAAATTTTTTGAAAAAAATGGCTTCTTATTCCATTTTTGCATCAAAAAAAAGTGTCTGCATTTCACACACCTGCACTTCATCCAACATCGCATTCATTTGCATCTGTGAAAAGTCATTGGGTTCTGAACCGAGTTGTGAGTAGAAATCGAGAGTGGTCTGGACTTGACCTTAATCCACCTAATTTTCAGAGGAACATCACCGAGAAATAGGATTTTAAGAGCTTCAGGTATTTGACTTAATTCTTTAAGTTCCACATGACAATGTGCAGCATCTGACTCTTAGTGTCTTACCAGGTCTCGTCATTCTGAGTACAACTCTGGAATAGGGAATTAATTTGTACTCTCGCACTATGCACTTATCTCAACTTAGGCGGGATGTTGGAAGACTGTGTGAGTTTCTTTTCAGGTAGCTTGGAAATCTAAAGACCAGAGTACGGGTCGAAATAAAGCTTCGGAAAAGGGATGGACGACTGGGCACAATTTTTTCTAAGACCCCAAAAAATGTACGAAACAAAAAGATTCTATATTCGTAGGGGCACGACAAGATCCAAGCAGAACCACCAAAAATTCCAAATACATAGAAGCATTCTACGAAATAAAATCTGACCAAAAAGGTCCAAGCTTGAAGAAACCTGCAGATCTTGGTGGAGACTCGGCTACACTGGCCAGCTTCACAAGGAGAGGTGACTACACTAGCCACCCTCCAGTTCTTTTCCCCTTCCTCTAACTTCTACCCCAATTCGATTATGAACACAGCGTGACAGACTTTAGAAGGAAATGCCTGACTCCTCGAGGAGAGTTACTGGAGAGGAGAGGAGCATGGTAGTCCGGCATTCTGGATGGGAAGAGCTAAAACCCTTCACACACATGAGTCGGTTGTTCAATGTTCATAGGGTATACTTTGGGAAGAGGATTGATCTAAGATGACTTCTGAGCCGAAACTGTGACAATGATGTGTAGAACTTGAGGGCTGTTGATTTAAAAATTCTAAGTCTCACAGAAGTTCCGTCACATTAATAATCCAAAGGTCGAGTCTAGTTTCATTTTCACCTTCAGCTCATGGTCTTGGTATGGAACCCAATCTCATTTCACCTCATGGCATTTCTTTTTGATGCTCAGGGACGAGCATGGTTTAAGTATAGGGGGATGATGAATCTCGAATTTATCACTCTAGATCTAATTTATTAAGCTCAAATCCCTCAAAATCAATAGCATATCTGCATCTATTCTTCATAATTAGCATTCATGCATGTTTTCATAAGACTTGCATTTTATCCATTATGTTTGCACAAAATAAGAAGCCAAAAATCCAAGCCAAAAATGACCTGTAAATAGCCTAACTTCCCGGATTTTTAACTCATTCACGCTAACTCCGAATGATCCATAACTACCTCCAATGTGTATATATCACTCACAAGAATAAATGAAAAATACAAAAAAATCATTAACCCAAATAAGTGGACCAAAAACCCAAACCCTAGTTTCAGGATTTCCGGACTAAAAGCCCCATATCTTCCCCATCTAGTGTCCATTTTGATCCTACTCACTTTTGAACTAATGTACATTCAATTACCTTCAAAACAAGACTAAGTTCAAGTGAATTGGAGCTTATATGTGAAAGTTGAATTTTGGGCATCTTTTGTACATTGTGTATTTTAGCGGTTTTTGACCTGATATTTTATGTACATATTTTACCTATTAATAAAAATACAAAAAAATTAGATTAAAGTGTCTTTATTTATCTTTGATTTTTCCCATATTTTTTCGTATTTTTATCTACTTTAAAAATGACAAAAAAATACAAGACCCAAAAATCATGGTATTCTATATACATGAGATACCCCAAAATATCACTTTGTGCATTTGATCGATTTTGATTTTGATGTTTTCATGAAAGTTGTAGATCTCATCGAGACGAGCATTTTTCGTGAAGGAACTATTTCGATCCGAGGTCATTTGCTATTTATTATGCATTTTTACAAAAACTTTATTTTTCGATTTTTCTGGTGCTGACACGTGGCCGCCCCTGGGGCCGCCACGTGTCAGCCTTTTTGGGCTTATTTATTTTCGTTTTTATTAAAAAATAAAAAAAATTAAAAATATAGATGCATGTGAATCGCACGTGCCCCCAAGCATGTGCTCCGCACGTACCCCCGCCCTCTCCCTTTCAGCCACCGCGTGGCGCGTTCGAGGCCGTTCGATCTCGGCCGATCGAACGGTCTGTGGTCGTCGTCTTCCCAGATCCCCTTCCCCTTTTGTAACCTCTGTAACCTCCACCGCAAGCCTCACCGTTGACCTCGCCTTCGACCGCCTCCACCCCCGTAAACTCCGCCAACGACCAATGACATCCGCTCATCTCGCAACCTCCCTCCATCTCCGGCCTTCCATCTCTCTCCTATTTAAAGGCATCGCCGCCCTCGTTCTACCCCATTCACCGATTGAGGAAGACTCCGAGGTGACAGAACAGGGCTTCGATCATCTACGGTGAGATCCGAGCTTCAAGCTCGTCGCAGCCCCACGATTGAGATCTCCTCTTTTGTTGTTGCTCCTGCTCCGGCGCGCTTCGCCGTTGAGCCTACGACCTCCAATAACCTTGTAACTCCGACATGCTTCACCAGCTCCAATCGTCATCTCCATCAACCTCCATCTACGCCATCAACACCTCCGCAATGTCACCAGCAACGCCTCCAACGTCGACAACTACCGCCTCCAGCTCTGCCCGCTACTTCACCGACTTCATTGCCTATCGCCTGGAGCTCCATCCTTCGACAACCCCAGCCCCCGACATCGAAAATCCTGGCCAGAGCTAGGGGACTACAACACATACGTTCGCCCTCCTCCTTTGCCGGCCTGCCTCTGCCCTCTCCGCCTTGGGCGGCCGGGCCTCCACCGGACCACCTCCGCTACTCCAATCGCCTCCCGCCTCCAGGCGTGAGGCCTGAGGCCCTCCCACGTGCAGAGCACGTGCAGAGGGAACTACGTCAGCACGACATCAGCAGCACCCGGGGGCATGTGCCTTGCACGCGCCTTCTGGGTAATTTACAAAGAGCCCCCTGGACATCCTCCTTTCTGCGCACGAGTCCCGCCGACCCAGGGGTCACGTGCACAGCACGTGACTCATGGAAATTTTGCAAGGAGGACTTCTAAATTATTGGCAATTACAAATAGGCCCCCCTGCACTTTGCACTTATTTTATTTATTTATTATATTGCAGTTATACTCCTGTGTTCCTTTGTGCTTTTTGACTTGTACATTGCATATTTTATTTATCCAAACATAGCATTTTGTTTGTCAATTAATTCTCTATTGTTTGACATATTGTGGACATATTTATGATTGATGGTTAATTAATAATTAATTGCTTTGTGGAAAATTGCATATTTTGCCCAGTTGGTGCTCTTGAATTTATATTTGATTAACCATTGCTCTAAAAATTCCCGAAAAATCATGTATAGTAGAGTTAATTGTGCTTGACATTGTGCCTAAAACGAATTGCATTTGCATGCATAGTTTGCCCTGTAAAAATCATTTTGCGTATTTCAGTGTTTAATTTTTAATAGATATTGAAACTAGTATTTTTGAGGTTTAGGATTTTCCTGAGATCCATCATCTAGTGATAGATCTTAGATAATTTTATTCCTTGAAAATAAGTAGGTTTAGTATTTATTATAATTAAATATTGAAATTCATTTTTTATAATTTAAAAATTCATAAAAAATTCATATTGCATCCAAAAATTCCAAAAACATTACAGTGCATTTATTTCATCAAATTTTGCATCGTGACCAAGTTCATATTTTTCAGACATCGTTTGAGCTTAATTGACATTTTAGCCCCTAAAATAGGCCAAATTTGTATTTTGCATCCTTTATAGCATTAAAAATTCCAAAAAAAGACCGCCTTGAAAACCGTACACGAACCTTTATAGACATAAGTCTAGGTTGTTCCTTTGCCTCCTTGTTTTCGACCTTGGGACTTGCCCAAGTAAAATAAACATAAAACCACATTCATTAAAATTGACGAATATTTTGTGTGGTTATTTTCTTGACCGATTCCGATTGTCGCCTACAACGAACGACAAACTATATTTTTGGCACAAATAAATTACAACATCTTCTTAACGCTGCGATTTCAGAAACATCATGACAACATACGATATAGGACTTTGGTTATCTCGATCTCGTTAAGTCAACTCTTTGACCTAACTAATCTGACACCTCTGAATCTCTTTTCCCATGCAGAGGACCTGTATCAAGAGGTCGGTCAGATATCAACCTATGTGAGAAAGGATTGCCATCTCCTACTCAGGCTGGAGATCATCTCTTAACAATCATTTGACGATGTTTGATGAGTCCTCAATCTAACTCCTTAGATATTCATCCAAACACCAGCCTCTATGATTCATTTATTGAATCAACATCTATATGATTATTAAGATGGCCATGGTACATAACCCTAATTGTACAGAGGGACCTATTATGCAAATTATATATTCTTCATTTCAGATCAGGGAATGATATTCGCAATAACATTTATTGCATAATGGCTCGCCGTGGGCTCGCATGTCCAATAAGATCGTGGGAAACAGAAAATAATGCGGAGAGATCACGAAAATGAGATGAAAAATCGAGTTGGTTGTTGATCAAATCGTGATGAATTTTAAGATTTGAATAAATAATAAAAAATGACGATGAAATAAAGATGTGAAAAATTAAACTAAGGTTAATCTAGTAAAAAAATACGAAAAAAGAAATGTGGATCTCATCTTAGGAGTGGAAAAGACCTTGATCACCTTGTTGAAGGCCAACACGCTGTCACCGAAAGACTCAGAGGCTAGGCACCCTTATGCGACAAGAAGACTCTCGGAGATCGGGCTCCTCTCACCAAAGATTGATCAAGTTGGAATGATGGAGAAGGAGCCATATAAATAGAAAAGATAGAGAATGAAATATGAATTTTTGAATTTTTGGTTGAAGAGATAAGAGAGATGAAAATTGAAATGAGATGAAGATAAAGAGAGATAAAAATATTTACAAAAATTAACTAATTTTTTTGAATTTTCGTCAATTTTTTTGAACAAAATGTTATTTTTTATGGTGGTTAATTATGAAAATTAAAAATATACGTATGATATATACATACATGACATTATATACAAGGGTAACTAAGCAAATTAGTTTTTTTAAATGTTTTTAATTTTATTTTATATAATTAGTAAAAATATTTAGAAATATGTACAAATATAATACGTACAAAATACATAGGAAAATTGCACAAAACCACCCTAGAAAACCAAATTTTTACTCGTAACTCCAAAAAATATAAAATCACAGCCATTTTAAAGATAATTTAATTTAGAATACAATGGAAGTGAGCTTGGTTCAATTTGAGTTCATATGGAGACGGAATTGGTCTTTCAATTATCGCTTAGTGGCTTTTCCCAAGTGTGATTGCTTTTATTATGTACGTGATTTAATTGTGCAATTATTTTTATTAATTAGAACACTTTTTTATTTACAACTTTGGTTTTGAAAGTTATTTGATTTGAGGTCAGTTCAGGTACATATAAAATAGTGTAGTATACAAATATACACAACACACATTTTTTTGTATTTTCTGATTAAGGACCCTATCTCCCCCTACGTTATTCCTGGTCGATCAGGTCAAGTCTTGACCTTCTCTCGGGGTCCGGGTCAGCCTGTATTTATTACATATATACAATCTTCCTTTTTTATTTTCTTTTCTTTATTTTTCCTATCTTTCTTTCTTTATTTATTTTAGGTTAAAACGGTAAGAAGTGAACAATATTTACACACAAATGCAGGTTAGTAAGAATATGGAGTTAGTGTTATATGCATGTGTTTTATAAGGGATTTTAAGCTAAAATAAATGAATAAAGATAATGAATCATAGATTAATCGACCTCCTATGCTTTACCTTTGCTAGTCCCTTAGCAAACACTTATTTGAAAGAATAAGTGAAGAAAAAGAAAAAGAAATGGAAAATAAAGAAATTAGGACATTATTGAGTATTAAACTTATCTTCATAAAATTGTAGTTTGGAGCTCTGTCGGGCCTTTGGATTATTAGTGTGTCAGAACCTTAATAAGAGATGGATTTAAAACCTAACAGCCTCTAAGTTCCACAGGACTCCTATTCAGGACACCTCTACAATCAAGTCAGAACAAGTCTACATACACCAATTCTTATGACTATGAATCTTTACTTGTACGGTGTAATTGAGATATAGCTCTCCATCTCAGAAGTAGCAAAGAAACATCCTCCCTCAATAAGGTAACTCTAATTCCCCGGTCTAGCAACTCTTTCCTCGAGGAGCGGAGATATTCCCTTGCAATTTCAAGTACAACCAGCTCAAGAAGAGGGGATGGAGAAAAGAACGGACGGTAACCAGTGTAGCTACCTATGCTTGGATGCATGACCATTGTAGCCAAGTCATCCACTGCAAGCTTACAAAAAATTGTCTTTGAAGTGCTTATTGTAATAATTTTTTTAATCCTTGTATATACACTCTGGCAGGCATTTTACTTTTCAATCAGGCCTGTCCACTTTTGGAGATTCTGCATTTTTCCATACTTTTTTTTGAAAGCATATACAAGGTGCAACATGTACATAAGGAGTTTTTTCCTCTTGAGCCAGTAGACTATCCCTCTTTTGAAGCATTATTGCAACCCCGCAACATCCTGTCTTTAGACCTCAACATTGCTAGACCAGGTTGAGACACACTTCCTTCCCTAGAGGAAGACGAGAGGTTCCGCCTAGATGTACTACCCTCGTATGCTACCCCAAGCCAAAAGATTCTGCCTTCTCACTACCCCATCCATGAAGAGCTACGTGTAGAGTGCTTGTCCAAGATAAGCTACAGTTTGAAAGAATCATGCGTGTGTTGTTAAATGTTCTACTTAGACTAATCAAGATGGAATGTGAACATAGTCTTATGGACTCAAAGAATTAAGTCATTAGGACCTCAAAAGTCTTAACTCCATTTCTTATAAGGTCCCTCTGAAATTAAGTGGATTAGGACCCAACTAAGCTCCATTTCAATTTTATTCCAGACTTAGTTTAAATGTCAATACTATCCTAAAAAATGCAATGCAAATGCAAGAAAATATGAATAATGCAAGAAAGTTTTTTTTTAAAAAAAGATGCACACGAGAAAAGAACATTTTTTTAACAATTTTCCAATTTTGAACTTTTTATAGATTTTAGGGGGAAATTCATATGTAAAAGAAAGGGATTATTTTTTAATTATGCAAGTTTTTAAAGATATTTGATTTTGTAGTTTTTTCTTTCAAAAAGGAAAAAGGGTTAGTAAAATATATACAAGTATATACAAGATTTTTTTGTTTTTTATTTTTTCTTGTTTTTTCAATTTTTTGTTGTTTTTTTGTGTTTTTGTTTTTTTGTTTTGTTTTTGTTTTGTTTTTTGTTTGTTTTTATTGTTTTGTTGTTTTTGTTTTTCTTTCTTTTTTTACACATGTGGATTTTACACAATTATATCCATATCCCCCCAAGTAAACATATTTAAAAGTACGAGTTATGTCTAAAGTATATATACATTATATACGACACCCCCCTATACTTAGCTTGAACTATGTCCTCATAGTGATCAGAGAGCGACAAAGGAAGACATAACTCGTGCTAAGTATAGAAAAGTGAAAAGACTCCTATGCTACAATGATTCAAAGAAAAGATAAAAAGAAGAGAAGTTGGTGATCCACCTCAAGTAATTCTAAGTATAGTAGACTGTACAAAAGGGGAAAACCGATGAAGAGAATGTACAGAATAAAAAATGATATGAACAACATCACCCCCCTATGCTTAGGGTAGAGTATCCCTAAGTATAGGCAACAACAAGAGTGATGAACATGACAAATATGAACAACACAAATCATTCACCCCCCTTATACTTAGGATAAAGCACATCCTAAGTAAAATATACACACACACACACGGAAAAGGGTTAAATGATAAAACAGAAGAAGAAAGAGTTAAATGAAGGGTATACAAGAGGAGTGGATGTACAGGTCAGTAAGGTTGAAAGTGAACCTTCTTGCAGGACCACTGAGGAATGGACCTGACAAGGTGTAGGTCGATATTGGGATCATCATTAGACATAAAACTGAACACAATCGACCAAGAATGTATCATCGACGGTTTCAGATTGTGCAGGCCTAAACCTATCAGTGGAAGTAGTATGGTCATGTCCGGCTTGGGAAGTCTCGCAAACATCAAAGTAAAATGGATCGAAATCACTATCAGAAAAAGTAGGATCAATTTCAGCCTGACGAGCCTCTACTGGATCATCATTTTTATCAAATGGCCCAAATTCCTTTATAAAAGCAATCAAATCAAATGTGGAGTGATTGGTCTTATCTGAATCAGGGTGAATAGGAACGGACTCATCAGTGAAAGTAGTCAAATCATGTTCGTCTTGTGTAGTCTCAAAGTCTGCCTTCCGCTCTAGGGTGTCTATCGTGTAAATTAAGTGGATGTCATCAATGCATCTCCACATACCAGAAGGGGGAACTCCAAGGTCTATGCTTTTCGAGTCTTCCTCCTTCAAGAGGAATTCTTGGGTTTCCTTATCATATAACAAGAATCTCTGATATTATCATCGACGTTAAATTCTTTGGGATTGGCTAACATGGGCGGGCTCTCATGGGATGCAAGTCTCTGGTCAGTAGTGGGTGTAGTGATCACCACATCGCTCCCTACATCAGAACGGAAGCGAATCTCTCCTAAACCATAATAAAAAACGGCTCCCGTAGAGGTGAGGAAAGGCCGTCCCAGGATGATTGGAGGGTGCTCCACAGGAGTGGAGGTCTCCATGGGCAATACAACAAAATCCGAAGTGAAATTCATGCCCTGAATACGAATGACAACATTTTCTAGAATACCTTTCGGCCTCTTAATAGATCCATCAGCAAATTGAACTATCATCCTGGTTTTCTTGAGAGGCCCAAGATGAAGAGATTGTACTATAGAGAAGGGTATTATATTGATTAAAGAACTTCCGTCAAGGAGAGTGTTATCACAAGAATGGTCGGAGATGGAGCAACTCACAAGAGGTATGGTAGTGTTCCCTTTCTTAAAATGTGGAAGGTAAGAGATGGCGTAGGCAGTGTCCATGGTCAAAATGTGACGCTCAGATCTTCTCCTTTGTTTTCTCTTCTTGTGTTGAGGAGTAGATAAATCTTTCATGGCCTGTTGAAGTGGGTCTTTAATGATCTCATGAAGGGTGGCTACCACTTCAGGTTAAGTCAACATTTTTTTGAAGTTTTGGACGTCCTCCATACAAGGGAGGAGATCAGAATCAGCATATACACGAGGATTGCCAAGAGCAGTCTGTATAATGGAAATTCTCGGGGTCAAGATCAGGACATGTAGTGGATATATGTGTGGGTAAATGATCGGGCATTTGGGTACTCTCCTCATAAAATGAATCAATATTGTGTCTCCCAGAATCTTTTGTATTTTTAAAATTTTCTCATTTTTTTGTATTTTGTGCGATTGTAAGATCTCATGATCATCCTCAAGTGAATTCATATCCTCAAACAGTGGAGCAGTGTTCTAGCTCTCATTTATGATAAATAGATTGCTAAGCCTCCGAATTCATATGCTCCATCATCTGGTTCAATGTCTCAAGTGTGGAAATCATGAAAGGTGACTCCAAAATTCCAGAATCGGGTGGATTGAATAAGGGTGGGTGAGAATCAGAGTCCTGTCTCCTTAAATAATGGGTTAGGTGGATATGCACAAAAATTAGGAGGAAATTCCTCCTGGAAAAAGGAAGGTGGATCATCTGGAGAGTGCGAGAAGTCCGTGAAAATCGGATTAAAAATAACTCCAATCGGCCATCTCCGAAACAAAAGGCAGGATCGGGAGAGCACGAGGGTCAAGTCAAAAGATATGGAGAAAAGGCACAAATGCATAGAAGGATCGAGTATGCACAAAAGCAATCAAGCACAATACAAACCCCCAGTTCACCAACTCAACTCAATGTGAAGACCGTGAAGGTTTGGTCAATTATCTTGTCAATTTTAGAGTTCGGTGAGAATACAGTCTATCA
Organism: Ottelia alismoides; assembly: GCA_037367405.1. Classification (NCBI taxonomy): domain Eukaryota; kingdom Viridiplantae; phylum Streptophyta; class Magnoliopsida; order Alismatales; family Hydrocharitaceae; genus Ottelia; species Ottelia alismoides. The sequence goes on along the minus strand of JAZKJV010011719.1, from coordinate 564,160 downwards.
GAGCGATTAAAGCGAGCTGTTAGGAACCCAATGCTCTCTAGAGACTGGCCCAATCCCGAAGTCAGATCTTTCCCAGCCAGTATGAATTGCGGTCTGTTTACTGGCTACCCGATCAATTTACTCTGTTAAGGACGTTGCGGGTCACTTTAGCGGCTACCGGAGAGATCCTCATTGGAGAACGACTAACCTAAGATAGTAGTCTGAAAAGAGTTCGGGCGTGGTTCTATCCTAGTGTGCGAGTCGCTATCTTGCTACATACAAACCAAACAATGAGGGGGTTACTCTCCCCAAAACATTGATTTTTCTTGTGCTTATTTTAGGGTCGACTTTTCTTTAGTAGTCCTGTATTTTAGGTATTTGTCACTTGGTTAAAATATTTTCGAAGAATAACCTACCGAGTTTCCAATTTCCTTTCTATCTTATGTGAGTGAAAACAAGGAAGGAGATCAGAAATGCCAATGCACGATTAAAAATAATGATGCAAGCAGGGGTTAGAGATGCGTACCTTGTCGCCGTCACTCTACATGCAAGTGATCCGCGTAGAATTGAAATAAACTATCCTATATGATGCAAGTGAACCGTCCTAGACAATAGCGTCTATTAATGGGCAAGGACAAGTTAATTTGACTAAGTCCAAATTACTCTCTACTATATAGGTACAGAAATTCTTGTTTAGGGTGTTTGGACCTAGTTAATTACCTGGCTCAAGCAAATTAATTAAAGTAATCAAGAGGTATCTCACGAAATTCATTGAAAACAAAGAAAAAAGGTGATGAAAACAAAACCGGTGAGGTCCCCCAAGTGCACCAGCACTTGGCGAAACATACCCCACAACAAATGAATGTCCATTTTACAGAGTTCAAATGCTAGAAAAAATCTCTCTCTCTCTCTCTCGTCTCCTTCAATTCTTCTCCTCCTCTTCTCATGCTATCATGTGGCTTGATGAAGAATCAAGCCGCCTCCATGTCTCTTGGGTGCTTTGGCTCTCCTAGGATTGCCTCATTTGCTCCACGGGCCCTCATAAGAAAAAGAAAAGAGAATGTGTAAGAAACACAATTATCAAATATAGAAGTGAAAATGAACAATGAAATAAATGGCAAAATGTAAATAGATATTTACAACCAAGAATATCATGTCAAAAGAGAAACCTAACTACCCTCGCCGTGCTTTCCTGGCAACGGTGTCATTTTGTTGGCTTTCGTAGAAAATTTGGGATTTTTTAATTTTTTTTATTTTATTTCCCCATCAACGGTACCATTTTGTTGAACACGGAAACTCTTCGAGGATCGAAAATTAATAATGGATGTCGTTGCTATCCCCAAAAATCCCGTAACAATCAAACATTTTTTTTCTCTTCTCTCGTTGCAGAATAATTACAAAGAATAATGTGGAGCAAGAGAAATTTTTGCTACTTATTTACCTGTATAGTGGACAGGATCGAACTCAGGGAGGCTACAATTCCCGATGGTTATTTAATTAATCAACAAAAAATCAATTAAAAGAAAAAGGAAATCTCAAAGGCAAATATCCTTGGTTTTTGTGGAAGTTTTCTCTTTTTATATTTTTATATTTTTTATTTATATTTTTTTATCTTCTGATTTTAAAATTTTTAGTGATTTTAATTTGGCATTTTTTTTAAAATCAAGAATAATATGCATAAAACAAGAAATACACACACCAACTATTTTTGTAATTTTCAATTATATCAATAATGCTTAGAAAAATCCAGAGAAAATATTTTTATGTTTTAAAGATTTTGAAATGTTTTTGAGAATTTTCAGATTTTTTTTAAAATTAAACAGTGACAAAAATGAGAAACAGTACACAGCATGTAGTAATTTCCAACATAAAAATAATTTAATTGCCCAAAACTCCTAGCAATTCTTTTTATGATAAAATAGGGACAATTATGCACAAACAGAGACTGAAATCAAGATTTTTGGATTTGTTATAAAAAATTTATGATTTTTATAAGATATTTAGTATTTTTATTTTTTTGGGTTTTATAAATACTCAATGTACAAAATTTAGATAGAAATTAAAAGACAATGAAATAGAGATACTCCAAATTTTTTTGGAATTTTTATAGTAATATTTGAATTTTTATGAATTTTAGAATTTCAGAAAGAGAAAAATGATATGTTTTTTATTTCTGAATAATATCAAATGTCAACAAAATGTTATGAAAAATTAACACAATGTTTACGCATATAGCAGGAGCAAACAAGATTTTTTACAAAATTTTTAGACCATTAGAAACATTTATTTCATCAAAAGGGCAAGCAAATTAATGTATGGAAATAGGGACTAGAATGTAAATAGTTGATGTTTTTGCATTAAATAAATAACAAAAATAAAAGAGGGATGGAGAACGTAATTTACCCACTAAACGTGTGCAACGTGCATGCTGTTTCTGGCAGGGGCTTCTTTGTAAATATGGAAATCACCGGGGAGCTTGCTTGCAATTTTCCAAAGTGCACGTGCAATGCACATGCTAGGCTCTAGAGTGCAGGGGTGTTTTTACTATTTTTGTACCTTTGAGGGCTTAGATGTAATTTTCCAATTTGTTATCCAATGCCCTAGAGTTTTGCTTTTGGTGCCTTCTTCGTTTCTTTAGAGCAAAGAGGAGTGCTGCTAAGGGCGGCGACCGCCGGTTGGAACGGGTCACCGCCAAGAGGGTGGCGCAGGGGCCCGCGTGACTACAGGCGTTGAAGACGATGGATACGGTGGAGGGTGGCTGCCCAAGAGTGCACCCCCACGTGTGGCACAGCAGACGATGATCACCGACGTGGCAAAGGCGCGACCTTCGCGGAGGTGATGGATCTGCTGCGAGGAGGGGTACACGGGCGGAGGATTGCATGGTCGACATCGCTGTCAGTTCTAGAGCGTGGAGGCACCGCACGGGCTGCGGCGTGCCACCTCGTACGTCGGAGCAAGGGGTAGGTGTTGGAGAGGAGGGTCGCACGGGCGGTGGATTGTGGGGTCCGCATCATTGTCGGTTCTGGAGTGCGGAGGCACCGTATGGGAGGAGGGGTCGGGTGGCGCAGCCGCTGGGGAAGAAGATCATCGCGACGGAGGTGTGCCGCCTCACATGATGGTCAGTGTGGGCGTTGGGGAAGAACGACGGACTTCGTCCCAATATTTTTTTGTTTTTTTATTTTTTTATTATGATTGTAAAATAAGAACTATATAAATAAAAAACCTTTTTTATAATTTAATTTTTTTGTAAAAACTGTAAGCTGGAGTATAGAATTTTTTTATTTTTTCCTTTAAAATGAACCTGCAAAACAAATGTTAAAAAAACAACTATGTTTTTTATTCTTTTTATTTATAGACAAATCAATACACGACCAATACGACTCGGTCTCAAATCAAAACGGATGCATGAGTGAAGATCTGACGAAAAGTGAGGGATGGATCCGAATATCCGACCACCGTATGCGGTCGTAGTTGATAGATCGTGGGAGATTGAAAAGAAAGCGGAGAGATCACGAAAATGAGATGAAAAATTGAGTTGGTTACGGATCAAATGGTGATGAATTTTAATATTCAAAAAAATGATGATGAAATGAAGATGTAAAAAATTAAACTAAGGTTAATCTAGAATAAAAATAAGAAAAAAGAAATTTGGATCTCACCTTAGGAGCGAAAAAGACCTTGATCACCTCGACGATGGCCGACACGCTGTCACCGGACGGATCGGAGGCTAGGCACCCTTCTACAACAAGAAGACTCTCGGAGATCGGACTCCTCTCACCAAAGGTTGATCAAGTTGGAATAATGGAGAAGGAGCCATGTAAATAGAAAAGAGAGAGAATGAAATTTGAATTTTTGAATTTTTGGTTGAAGAGATAAGAGAGATCAAAATTGAAATGAGATGTAGATAAAGAGAGATAAAAAAATATACAAAAATTAAATAATTTTTTTGAATTTTCATCTCATTATTTATTTGAATAAAAAAATGTTATTTTTTATTTTTTTATGGTGGTTAATTAAGAAATTAAATATATACATATGCTATATACATATATGACATTATATACAAGGGTAACTAAGCATATTAGCTTTTTAATAAAAATTATTTTTATTTTAGATAATTAGTAAAAATATTTACAAATATGTACAAATACAATATGTACAAAATACATGGGAAAATTGCACAAACCACTCTGGAAAGCCAACTTTTTACTCGTAACTATAAAAATTATGAAATCACAACCATTTTAAAGATAATTTAATTTAAAATACAATGGAAGTGAGTTTGGTTCAATTTGAGTTCATATGGAGCCAGAATTAGTTTTTCAATTTTCGCTTAGTGGCTTTTTCCAAGTGTGACTGCTTTTATTCTGTACATGATTTAATTGTGCAATTATTTTTTTAATTAGAACACATTTTTATCTATAACTTTGGTTTTGAAAGTTATTTGATTTGAGGTCAATTCATGTACAAATAAAATAGTGTAGTATACAAATATACAGAGCACACATTTTTTGGATTTTCTGATTAAGGACCCTATCTCCCCCTATTTTATTCTTGGTCGATCAGGTCAAGTCTTGACCTTATCTCGGGGTTCAGGTCAGCTTATGTTTATTACATATATACAGTCTTCCTTTTTATTTTATTTTCTTTATTTTTTCCTTTATTTGTTTATTTATTTTTGGTTAAAATGGTAAGAAGTGTACAATATTTGCACACAAATGCAAGTTAGTAAGAATATGGAGTTAGTGTTATATACATGCGTTTTTTAAGTGATTTTAAGCTAAAATAAATGAATAAAGATGACGAATCGCAGATTCATCACTATCGCAGATGTCTAGAGTGTCCTACCGCTCCTAATATGTACAACATTAGATAAAAAGATATTATTTTCACCTGAATCGGGTGGGCACTGCAGGCTACCAACTCCTTGTGATGAAAGTTGTTAGGGTTTGCTTCGAATTGAGCTGGATTGACAGTCTTGGCGACCGCCAGATCATCTATCTTTTGGCTCATGTCAACCACATTCTGATGAGTTGGGCCAAGCAGTCTAGAGTTGAGTTTACTGGGGCATCCTCAAAAGGTTTGTCCTGGTGAGACCGCTGACTCTGACGGTAGGAAGGAGGCTATTGGTGGTACCCATGAGAATAGTGAGGAGGAGGAGGAAGAAGAGAAGGGTGTTGTTAGTATTGTTGTGAGGAATACTGCTGAAGATATTGAGCAGCTAGCTGCTAATAGTGTTGTTGGTGGTATCCGGACTGATGTTGGTAGTTGTTCTGCCTCCAGTTGTATCCATGCTACGGAGGCTACTGGTGGGTTGGGTTGGGCTGGAAATTCCGCCCTCCTTGTTGTGGGTGATATGGTTGGCTGGCATTGTACTGACCCTAGTGTTGTCCCTAAGGACGGGTCAGTTGCTGGACATTGCTCCAGACACCATTCACCTCTTGAATGAGTAGGGGAGGTGGAGAAAAAGACTCGAGGTATTGATGCCGGTACTCAGGCTGTTGGTAGACAACCATCTGAGTCTGCAACTATGATGACCGCTACTCTGGGGCCTGCATGTAATGTGCATGCTAGACCGGAGTTTGACTAAGGCTCGAGTGAGGCCACTGTGGTTGTGTCTCCTCCTTCTTCTCAGTTGGGGCCTAGTGTCGGCGGTCACTACATTACATGTGCTGATAGTGTTCATCGGCAGCTCCAGCTTCTTGGTTATGATATCGAGCTTGTCTAAGCCCTTCATTCTTTGCTCGATCCTGGAAAGCTTCTCTATGTCACGAGACCTCCTCTCAATGATATATACCTTTGACAGGTGGTTCTCGATGATGGTTAGGTCAGAGTTGTCACACCTATTGACTTCATGCATATCCACCATATTCACATTCTTGCGGAGGACCTGTGGTGGCAAGTGGATCTAGAAAGTATGAGATGAGGATAACACAACCTCTCCTTCAGCCATCTCCTCAAAGATCTGCCAAACTGTGTCCTCATCCTTGTTGAAATGAGATCCTCCGCAGGCGGCGTCAACCAGATGTTGACTAGATTTTGTCAATCCCCCAAAAAAGTGTTGGACTAAGTTGGTTCTCAAGAGGTCGAGGTGGGGGCACTTCTCAATCAAATCGCTATACCTCTCTCAGGTTTCATAGAAGGATTCCTGGGGTCCATGGGAGATGTTAGCGATCTTCGACCGCATTAGATAGAGATAATCAAGAGGATGATACTTGTGTAGGAAAGAACATTTCAGGTCCTCCCAAGTCGTCACCACCTTCCCCATATAGTGGATCTAGTATAGTGCTTTGCCAAGAAGGCTGAATGGGAAGGCGGTCATCTTAACTATGCCCAACGAGATTTTTGGGTAGTGCATCGTGCTGCAGATGCATCCGCACTGCTATAGATGAATGTAAGGATCCTCATTTGAATTCCCATGGAAGCTAGGGAGTAATGAAAGTAGCTACGACTTCAGCTCGAAATAACCGTGGATCAGTGGGATGTGGATCTACTAATTGATACGGTTGGCCCTTGGGTTGTATGACTGCTTTAGTGTTGTCTTAGGTCAGTCTCTCCCTTCATCATCCCTACATCTACGAGGTCCGTCCACAAAGTGATCATCTCTATTCCCTTCATCACCTCCTCCTCAAGGTATTTTCCTCTCTTCCGATCTCCTCCTTAGGTCATTCAACATATCTTGGAAGGCGATCTGAGCTAGAGCTTGGTCAGTAAGCTGCTGCTGAATGGCCTGGATGGAGGCTGAAAACTGACTGTTGACTTCATTTTGACTTGGGCCATTGCCTTCCTCTATATCTTGCTCTGTATTCTGTTGTTGAGGTCCCTTTCTTCCTGTTGGAGACATCTCCCATGCTATCTATGAATGCATGTGCTCAAGATCAGGTTGTGAATCTGCATTGGGAAATAATACTCGATCAATCCTAAAAAATGATGAAGCAAGTTTGAGATGAGAGTATGTATCAAACAAGGGATTTAATGGCAAAATAAAAGTGATAGAAGGAAGGATACCGAGACAAGAATCTTCTCGGTTTCCGAAGCAAGTGAAGATAGGGGAGTCCAAGGAGAAATCTGCAAGGTCCATTATGTCTTCTTGGAAATCATCCCTTATTTGGGTATTAGTCGAACCCAAGGAATCGATGTCGTTGTCGATGGAGTCCTGACTAAACCACCCAAGGGTCAGCATCTTGAGTTTAAAGAAGAAGATCAATGAAGGATGAAGTATATGGCAGTGAACGAGAAATAAAAGGAGTGTAAAATAGTAGAAGGCTCGCGATGAGCAGGGGTTAACGAGGAAGTAAGAAATGAAGAATAGCATAAATGCAAAAGTGCATGGGACTTTGATCTTTGAACCTACTCTAAACAAACAAACACCTAAAAAATTGAGTTCACCAACTCAACCCAATGTGAAGAAGTAAGAGTTCGACTATTTTTATCTTTTCGATTTTAGGATTATTGATGTAGGAAAAAAGTTGTCACGGGTGTTTATCAGCTAGCCTTAGAGAGCGTGTGATGAATCTCAGATTCATCACTCTAAAATGATTAATTAAGCTCATATCCTCAAAATTCATATGAATTTTATCCATTATTCTGCATAATTAGCATTCATACATATGAAAATAATAATTGCATTTTAGCATGCATAATTGCATAAATAAGAAACCAAAAATCCCAGCACATTTGACCTGTAAAATAAGATAACTTCCATGATTTTTAACCAATTCATGCTAACTCTAAATCACTTGAAATCACCTCCATTGTGTACATATTACTAACATGAATAGAGGAAAATACAAAAAAATCACTAACTGAAATAATTGAGAAATAAACCCAAACCCTAATTTCAGGACAAACGAACTAAAACGTTGATATCTTCCTCATGCAGTGTCTGATTTGATCCTAATCACTTTTAAACTAATGTACATTCAAATACCTTCAAAACAAGACCAAGTTCAAGGGAATCAAAGCTCATTTGTGAAAGTTGCGTTTTGGGACTCCTTTGTACATTGTGTACTTTCACAGTTTTTGACCTGTTATTTTATGTACATATATAACTTTTTTATTTGATTCCTTCTTAATTTATTTTCTTTGATTAAAGTTTTATTAAAATGTGCAAAAATCAAAATCCAAACTAAAATCAAAATCAAAGAAACTAACCGAATCTGAGTGTTCATTAAGAATTTATACAAAAGTTGTCTTTCTCATATTTTATTTTATTTCTTCATTTTCTTAATTAGTAAAAATCTAAAAAATTAGAGTAGTGTGTAAATATTTATATTTGATTTTATCATATTTTTCCTAATTTTTATCTTATTTAAAAAATAGAAAATTATAAAACCCAAAAATCAAGGTATTCTATGTACATAGAGTAGCCTAAATAAATTCACTTTGTGCAAATGATCTATTTTAGTTTTGGTATCTTCACAAAAGTAGTAGATCTAATCGATATGAGAAACTTTCATGAAGAAAATTTTTCGATCCAAGGTGCTAATTCTTTTCGATTTTTCTTTGTAATTTATTTTCTGGATTTTCATAAGCTGACACGTGGAGCTCCTGGAGCTGCCACGTGTCACTCAATTTTGGCATTTCTTTTTTGTTTATTCTATTTAAAAAACTAAAATTAATTAAATAAATAAAAAAGAAAATGAATAAAAAAAATAACACCACGTGGCATGATCTGGGCCACCTAATCTCGACCTATCGGATGGCCCCAGATCTTCTTCCACCTCTAGTCATTTCCCCCCTTTCCTAATCGGGGGAGGTCGCCGCACACCACGATTCCTGGACACCTGCCTTCTATCTCCTTCCTCCAATTATTATCCAGATCCGTCCATGCAATCTCGTACTGCTGCCATCGAATCCCTAATCTCCTTCCAACTTTGGCAGCCTGCATCGCAATAAAATCTCATCAAGATCTCCATAGCTCGGTTTCCGTCCCTATTGACCCCCTCTCATCCCTATAAGAATTGCGCCAAACCTCTAAACCTTCATCCACCAACTGCGTCTTGAAGAGGCCCGGTGGTGACAGCTTGGTCCTCTCCTTTCGATGAGATCCAAGGTGATCACCTTGTTGCAACCCCCCCAGAAGCTCGTTGCTCTGCTCCGGTGACCACCGTTGAGCCACCTCCACGTTCTTCACCACCACCACATCAACTTCTTTACCTTCATCAACTTTAGGTCGCACCACCATCACGACCTTGCCTCCACAATGCGCTTAGCCATCGACTTCTCAATCTTCGTCAAGCATCGGCTCCACCTCGAAATGACATTGGACATTTCACCGGCGCTCAGCCACAAAGCTCTGCTCCTCTGCCTGTTGTCTAGTTGCACTTGCTTCCAAGCCATCAACGCCATCAATGCCTCTAACCCGCGACCGTGTGTCGACCGCCCCTCTCCGTCGTCGCACCATAGGGCACAGGTCCCGTGATCCTCCCCGTGTGCGCAACAAGTATGGGGGAGGGAACTTGCACCAAGGCCCCTGGTGTTCAATATCAGACGCACCCTCCTCTTGGAGAATGTTGCAAGCGAACCCTTGGAACTCTCTCCAATTCACCAGCCGCCCTGGGGGAACATGCTTCGCACGTGCCTTCCAGGATATTTTGCAGAAGCCTCCAGTAGGTTTTAGGTAATTAATATTAGGTCCTTGCACTACAATTTCTGTTTTATTTAATTATTATAAAAATTATAAACATAACCTTGTCTTTCTTCTATTATTTGAACCTTATTTTTGCATCATTTAATTATTCAAAAATAGCGTTTTGTTTACCAATTAATTCCTTAAACTGTGATATTTGACTAATTTTTAAGATCCGTGGTTATTTACTAATTAATATTCTTGTGTAAAATTGCATATTTTTTCCAATCTGTGCTTAAAAATTCATAATCAATTAACCATTGCTCCAAAAATTTCCAGAAATTCACGGATAGTAGAATTAATTGTGTTTTAGATTGTTCCCAAAATTAATTGCATTTACACAACCATTTGCTTTGTAAAAATTATTTTGTGTATTTCAGTATTAATTTTAATAGGTATTGAACTCCACATTTTTAGGGTTTAGGATTTTTCTAGGATATTTCATTTATTGATATATCTTAGAGAATTTTATTTCCTGAAAATAAGTAGGTTTAATATTTATTAAAATTAATTAATGAGATTCACATTGTTTGCACCATTTAATTCATAAAATATTCACTTTGCATCCAAAAATTCAAAAAAAAGTAAGTGTGCTAATTTCATCATCATTTACATTTCGGCCAAGTTTCATAATTTTTGGGCATCGTTTGATAGATATAAATTTTCTAGTCCTTAAAATTGACCACATTTGCATTTGCATTCCAAAAATACATTACAAATACCAAAAATTCCACCTCGAAAACCACGCGTGACTTTGATAGAGATTAACCTAGGTTGTTTTTTTGCCTCCTCGAGTTCGACCTTGGGACTTGCCCAAGTAAAACAAACATAAAATCACTCGAATTAATTGAATTAAATATTTAGGAGATTATTTCTTGATTGATTCCGATTACCCGCCTACAATAAAACGACATAATTATTTTCACACACTTAATTCACACAAATTAAATAGGGTAATTCTCGGAAATGTCAGATGGCACCGTTGTCGGGTAGACAGACGGCTTAGGTTTTTATTTAGAAAATTAGTGTTAGGTTTTTTATACACATGGGTAGTCTGACCCCCAATCCCTCATTGTAAATTTCTCATATTTTTTCAAGTATTTATTTCTTCTTTCAACATTTATTTTATGTCTTTTATTTTTGATTTTTTTGTCACTCTTTTACAATCTCTCTCTTATTTTTTGTGTGAGGTACTCGACGTACGTAAAGAGTTTTTCACAAAACCGACACATCTTCACCGATGCCTGAAAAGCCACATATTAAATTAAGATCGAGTCATATTGTGAGAGAGCATAGAGTCTAGGATTTTACTTTCTGTAATTTTAATATTTGTAATTAATTACTCATTTACAATAGTGTCCGTTTGGACTCTCGTGCGTGTGAACAAGACTCAGACTTTTTTTGCGGTATGTTATGGCATGTTTCACTCTCCAGTGAGGGTGGGGCCCGATTTAAGTGATTTGTAGGTTAGATCTGCACATACGACTATTAGAGCTTCTAGGATTTTATTGCTTGTGCTCATAGAACCTAGGATCACACATCAAATTGATTAAGATGCACATTAGATCGTTCAACTTAGTCTAAATTCAAATAAATTCTTTCCGGCTAATAGAAGTTTCTGATAGGTGTGGTTTTGTCGGCTTGCATTCATTAGAATAAATTTCAATTCTTGTATTGCATCCCACATGGAAATTGTGAGGAATCACTGTAAGTCTTCTAACTGAGCATACATCATCATTTTTTTACGTGGATCAACTTTTCTCGAATTTCTCCCTCTTGTTTTGTCACGTAAATTTTAAAGGAAATTGGGACTTGACGGTAGACATATATTCCTGCTCATCTAATTCTTTAGTGATCACATAATTAAAATTGGAACTACTAAACAAGACTGACTTTAGTTAATCCTTAAAATTGAGAATTTTTGCACAAGAAGAACCTCATCCTTGTATTCATTTATCTTGTTGAGAGGAAAGAGATGAATACTAGGATAGAGCCAGGCTAGGATTTTCATATTGACTAATGATTCTACAAAAATGATTAGCTACTTCTTAATTAGGAAATACGGGTAGCCGGTAAAAAGTCTAGATTTCCTTAGCAGAGTGGGTGATGTAAAGGACACTGTGTAAGGCTCCTTCCTTAAGTAACAGGTAGCTGTTGTACGGTCCATACTTACACCCATACTGGCTGAAAGTTGGTGCAACTAGTCATAAGAATTCAGGCCAGTCTTAAGGGAAGTACGGGCATCTAATAGCTCACCTAAACATTTGCAAGATTTATTATCACCAATCAAAATTGATAAGATAATTGGTTGGACTCTTGCGGCTTTCATTGTGTGAGTTGGTGAACATGGGGTTTGCATTGTGTTTGCATTGGTGTGCGTGAACCAAGTTCAAATTTCAAAAACCACGCGCTTGTTCCATCTCCCTCCCTTATTTAAAAATTAGGGTTTCTTCTTGTGAGTATCCCATGCACTTAAAACATATTTAACCAAGATCCATTACATCAACTCATCCACCTTCTTTGAAAATGGCGGGACATTGGTCCAAGTACCTATCAGATATGTAATATGAAAATGAATTCGTCTCAATCAAAGCTAAATCATCTAAACCCTCTTCATCCATATATCCTCCAACATTTGTCGGAGACTCTCACCCTTGTATGAATCTAGCCCACTTGATGAATTCCAATCCATTCTACTTGGATCACCCGATCAAATTCAACACAGCTTCATATTTTCCACCTCCATCACTTGTGACCACACATGATCAAATGCCATCCTATTCTGAAACATCTTATTCTTGATTTCTCACCGAAACTCATGAACCATTAAGGATCAAATCACTTTTTAGACACATGACTTGCCAAGACACCAAGCACAACTGACTTCATTTTTTCATCATGGTCTTGTTGGGATACGTCAACAATTCTAAGAGAAAAATAAACTAGACCTTAGGAAATAATATGATGGATCGATAAAATTAAATGAAGCGACCTGCACCTAACAATCATCCATACAAGATTGACCCCAATAACCAAATCTCTATTGATCAACCTGTATACCACTCCTTCGGACAACCCGCACATACAGAGGACCAGACTGATGATATCGACACACATGAACCTTGTATGATTCCATTGTTTGAGGATATAACCAATCACAACCATGGAAGTGGACTCTACTCATCTCAGCATTGCATTCTTCAGTCATGGTATGCTTATTATGAGACCTACAGATTCCCACAGAATCCTCCCACTGAGCAGACTCCTTCCATGATTTTTCAGGAGAAAATTTCAGAAGATAACGATCATATACTGAATATTTTGAGAGGATCTTCTCCCATCTCATACATGTAAATGGAAGATGAAATGATTGGACCTCAAGTTGCAAAATGAGAGAACACTTAGGAATCCACATAGACTGCTCCCATGATTGATCATGAAAAGTTTTTGGAGGATGACATTTCTAGAATAAATAAGAGATATGAATTAATTGACGATAAATTTAGAAGTTTCACCGACTGAATAATTTCATTTTATGCTAGCTCATGTATGGAATTGGAAGATAAAATGATGGGATAGTAAGTTTAAAACCTCGAGAAAACTCAAAAACCCACAAATTATGTACACCCTAGGGATGATTCTGGCAGCGACATCTTTGCATACTACTCCCTAAGGGATGACTCTGACTCTGATCAAAACCCCTCTTCATCTATGGAAAACAACTCATCTATACACCACACCAAAAAGACCAAAAAATTTGAAAAACACCCAAAATTTGAAAAAACAAAAAACCCATAAAAACTAAAAGTGGAGAAGATTTGAAAACTTTGAATCCTACTCCGAGGAAGCACTAGATAAAAGATCGATTTTTGAACTTCCCTTAAATCTGGATATTGAACACTTTCCCAGCCTGGAAAGATTTATAAAAATTAAATTAATGTCGAAAAAGTCGGGCAGGAAGAGGACCAAGATGGAAAGTCATATATTGTCAATGGCAACCTCTTTGATGGTGAGAAGAAAGACCAAAAGCAGCAAAGTGAAGTGGTTGCCTAGATTTGACTGTGGAATCAAATACACAACATTTACCCATGCCCAAATCGATGACAACTCACCAACTAATATCCTCCCAACCTCCATGTTTGACAAGCTCAAACTCGGACCAATCAGGAAATCAAGAGCGATCGTTCAGCTAGCTGATCGATCTATAAAGCGGGTGAGAGGAACATTTTCAGACATCATGACATTCCAAGGTGCTTGCTTAAGGTGGATTTCACGATCATTGATATTGAGCATCAAGGAGAATTTATCCAATCTCCAATAATTCTTAGAAAGCTATTTTTAGCCTTGGCTAAGGAAACTATTGAATGTGAAACTTGGGAAATCCATTTCACGGCATTGGGAGCACTTCAATCCCATCCAATATTTGAGGAAACACGATATTCGAAGGCAACCCACGACATCCGTGACCATCAAGCGGTAGAAGAGCCCTACCCCACTGATACAACTGAGATAATGGTTGTTGAGTAGACCATTGGTTCAGAGACTCATCCCATCCTCCCATTCCCCGCTGCTTGGATCTCAACCACTATCATGACAAATCAGGATCTTTACCTTGATGATTATGATGAGGAAACTCGAGCATGGGCTTACCATGTGTGGGACAAGATCTTCTCTGGCCACCTTGACCAACTAAATCTGACATATGAACACACCAATGACATATCAACTGAGAACACATACGCAGGATGCCCACTGATCAAGGAAAAATAGTACAATGGTTATTCATCTAATGAGGACTCGATTATCAACACATCACAGACAATAAGGATCAAATTAACCCTTCCTAATAAACAAATTAAGAAAGTCACCTTCAACATTCTAGAAAGGGAATCTTCTGATAATTCTTCATCAGGGTCGGATAAGGTAATCTACTTGAGTGAACTCAATTTGACAGCTCTAAAACCCTATCTAAGAGACAACTAAATATGAACCCCCGTTGGACTATTCCTTCTCCTCACTATTACTCATCTAGAGTCGATTCTTCTGGTCTCATCAGATATATCAGAATTATTTCTTATGAGCAGATTGAGACTGGTGCTTCAGAGTATTCATTATTCGAGGATGAATTGCTTGACCCCAAGATTGAGCACATATTTATAAAGCATCTTAAGAACAAGAACATCTGGAGTGCCTCCATCTTCAAGTATTATTCTGAGGATAACTCCAACAACAACTGGGAATCATCTTACTCATATGCTTCCTTTTCTTCCTATCAAAACACTCTCCAACATTATTCTTCTGAGGATGACACTGATGATAGATGGGACTCTTCTACTTCACCTTCTTTCAGTCATTATGACCTCCCGCCAAAGGCTTAGAAAAAGATCTGCTGGAAACCTCCTTAATCATTAATAACCCTCCCTCCCAACCACACTGGTTCCCTTGTACATATTCTTCCTATACTTAGGCCAAGCCTAAGTATAGGGGGGATCGATTCCATTTGTATATACCACTCTCCTCATCCACTCCTTCTATCGATCGCCCCATTTCCACCCTTCTTCCGTACTTGGGCTAACCAGAGCCTAAGTATAGGGGGACATGATGCCCACTGTATATACTCTCTTTATCCAATTCTCCCATTATCTGCCTCATCTTCGCTCTTCTTCTATACTTAGATTATTCACAGCCTGAGTATAGGGGGGGTGGGTCGATCTCTGTTTTTCTTTTACTTTTTCACTCTGTTATGCTTAGCCCAAGCTATGTCTTCTCTATGCTTCTTGTGCTCTGAGGGCATAACACTCGTTAAATGTAGGGGGTATGTATATATACTGTGTATATTTTATCCATATCTCATACTTTCGCTTAAGTCTATATGTATTTACGGGATGGGTAACTAACTTATAAATCTAAAATACCAAACAAAAAAAGGGTTTTAATGTCTGTGTCCAATTGTGTGTGAAACCAAAATTTTGATAATTTGGCTTCTTATTCATTTTTGCATAAAAAATATTTCAAAAAAAAGAAAGAAATCACAAAATTCAAACAAAAAATGGGTTTGCATTTCACGCATCTGAACTTCATCCATCATTTCATGTATATGTGAAAAGCCCTTGGGTTCCGAATCGAGTTATGAGTAGAAACCGAGAGTGGTCTGGACTAGACCTTAATCTACCTAATTTCAGAGGAACTTCATCGAGAAAGAGGATTTAGAAACTTAAGGTCTTTGAATTAATTCTTCGAGTTCCACATGACAATGTACAGAGTTTGACTCTTAGGGCATGTTTAGTTGCAGGGTTGGGCAGGGTTGGCCCAACCTTGGTTACTATTCACAAGGGTACTTCCTCCTCACAGATTACTATTCACCCATCCCAACCCAGCCCAACCCAACCCAGTCCAACCCAGCAACCAAACAGGTAGTGTCTAACCTGGTCACCTCATTCTGGCTACAACTCTTGAATAGGGAATTAACTTGTACTCTCGTACTATGCACTCAGCTCAACTCAATCAAGGTGTTGGAAGACTGTATGAGTTTCTTTTCTGGTAGCATGGACATCTAAAGATCGGAGTACGAGTTGAAATAAAGCTTCGAAAAATGGATGGATGGCTGGGCACAAATTTTTCTAAGACCCCAAAACATGTACGGAAAAAAGATTCCATATCCGTAGGGGCACAACAAGATCCACGCAGAGCCACCAAAAATCCAAACAAAAAGAAGCCAACTACCAAATAAATATTTGACTTAAAAGGTCCAAGCTTCAAGCAAACCTGCAGATCTTGGTGGAGAGTCGGCTAAAATGGTCGGCTTCGCAAGGAGAAGTGACTACACTGGTTACCCTCTAGTTCTTTTCCTCTTCTTCTAATTTCTTTCCTCTTTGATTTTGAACACAATGTGAAAAACCTTAGAAGGAAATACCTAACTCCTGAGGACGAGTTATTGGAGGAGAGGTTTGCATGGTAGTCCGGCATTCTGGATGAGAAGAGCTAAAACCTTTCACACACATGAGTCAATTGTTCAAGTTCATGGGTGATGAATCAGCAATTCGTCATCTTTATTCATTTATTTTAGCTTAAAATCCCCTATAAAACACTTGTATATATCACTAACTCCACATTCTTACTAACTTGCATCTGTATGTAAATATTGTATATTTGTATAATATTTTAACCTAAAATAAATAAATAAAGAAAGAAAGGAGAAATAAAGAAAAGAAAAGAAAAAAAGGAAGACTGTATATATGTAATAGATACAGGCTGACCCGAACCCCGAGAGAAGGTCAAGATTTGACCTGATTGACCAGGAATAAAGTAGGGGGAGATAGGGTCCTCAATGAGAAAATCCAAAAAAAAATTGTGTGCTGTGTATATTTGTATACTACACTATTTTAGTTATACATTAATTGACATCAAATCAAATAACTTTCAACGCCAAAGTTGTAAATAAAAATGTGTTCTAATTAATAAAAATAATTGCACAAATAAATCATTTATAGAATAAAAGCAACCACACTTGGAAAAAGCCACTAAGCACTAATTGAAAGATCAATTCCAGCTCCATATGAACTCAAATTGAACCGATCTTACTTCCAATGGATTCTAAATTAAATTATTTATAAAATGGTTGCATTTTCATATTTTTTGTAGTTATGAGTAAAAAGTTGGTTTTTGGGGTGGTTTGTGCAATTTTCCCAAGTATTTTGTAATATTGTATTTGTATATATTTGTAATTTTTTTACTAATAAATTAAAAAAAATTAAAATTTTAAAAAAAAATCTAATTTGCTCATTTAACTTTGTAGTTAATGTCATATTTGTATATAACATATGTATATATTTAATTTTCTTAACCAACTTCGATAAAAAATTAAAAATTAACATTTTTTATTCAAAAAAATAAAGTGACGAAAATTCAAAAAAAAGTTAATTTTGTAAATAATTTTATCTCTCTTTATCTTTATCTCATTCCAATTTTTATCTCTCTTATCTCTTTATCCAAAAAGTCAAAAATTCAAATTTCATCTCCATTATCTTCTCTATTTATATGGCTCCTTCTCCCTCATTCCAACTTGATCAATCTTTAAGAGAAGAGCCCGATCTCCGAGAGAAATTTTCATTGAGAAAGGTGCCTAGCCTCCGAGCCATCCGGTGACAGCGTGTCAGCCTCGTCGAGGCGATCACGGTCATTTTCGCTCCTAAGGTGAGATCCATCGTTATTTTTCATTTTTTATCTAGGTTAATCGTATTTTAAATTTCGCAACTTCACTTCATCGTCATTTCGTTTTTCTAGATCTTAAATTAGAAAAATATCCATCACGACTTGATCCATTTCGATCTCGATTTTTCATCTCACATTTCTATCTCGACGCATTCTTTTCTATCTTACACGATATATCAACTCCGACCACGAACGGTGGTCGGAGAACCGGATTCGACTCCTCATTTTCGTCGGATCCCCGTTCACCTTCCGATTTGTAAATAAATAAAAAATAAATATATATAGATATTTGCCTAACATTTATTTTGTAGAATAAAAAATACAAAAAATAAAAATAAAAAAATTATTAAAAAATTCTATATTATCACTTCTTTGCTACTGTTTACATTCAAAAGAAAAAAAAATAAAAAAATAAAAAAGGGGCGGCAGCCCTCCTTCCAGCCGTCGCACGCCTCTCTCCTTTACAGCCGTCGCACCACCTCTCCATAGCCGCTCCTCTGCCAGACCTCCTGCATCCAGCACCCGATGCCGCATTTCTATCAAACTCCATCACCACCGTGCTCCTGGCGGCTGCCCCGCTACCCGCTGCGCTTCCCAGCGGCCTCCAAGCCGTCCTCCTGCGCCTCCACACACGGAAGCACTTTCCTGTGTGAGGCACCACTGTCCGTTGTATCCCAGCTCCAAATCTCATCGCCCGTCGCGACCCGCAACCACCAGGCGGAGCCGTCGCCCACGCGCGGCCCTCCTTTGTGAACCACACGAAGCTCCTGTGCGCGACCCCGTTGTGATCATCCACTGACCTCCAGCATAGGAGCTCCTGCACGCGTCATCGCCGGCCGCCCTGACCCTTTGGTGTCGTGGTGCCCTCGCCGCCGACCATTCGTCGCCTTCACACGAAGAAGGGGCGGCGGCACCCATCTCCCCCTGTTGAAGTTGAAGGTACGAACAGAACCCTAGGAGGTTTTTGAATAAAAAATATCTTTCGGAAAAATTACATTAAGGTCCCTGAATGTATACATAATTGCCAAGAAGCCCTCGTTTGATTCAAGCACAGACATGCTTATTCGGTAAATTGCGATTTTCCTCCTGAACTTATTTTCTATTGCTTATTTCGTGCAAAAACTTTGTGAAATTACATTTCAGCCCCTGTATTGCATAACTTAAAATTTGCATGTTTGTTTCATTGAAATAAATGTTTTTATTTTTCGAAAAAATCTCAAAAAATGGTGTATGTTCCTGCTGTAGTTCTTATCATTGTATAAATTTTTCATCAATTTTTATTGCCATTTTATATTTTTACAAAATAAAAAATAGTAACTTTTTGCTCCCTTTTGAATTGGAAAATTAATAAAAATTCGAAAATAACTCCAAAAATTCCAAAGAAATTTGGATAGTTTTATTTCATTGTCTTTTAATTTATGTGCAAATTTCGTGCTTTAATTATTTATAAATCCCAAAAAAATTAAAAAATACAAAAAATCTTACAAAAATCACAAAAAATTCTACAAAAAACCAAAAATAGTGATTTCAGTTCCTGCTTGTAGATATTTGCATATAGTTTGTATAAAAATAGTTACCGAGAGTTTTGGGCACTAAAATATTTTTAGGTTGCAAATTACTCCAGGCTATGCATAATTTCGTATTTTCCCACTGTTTGAATTTTAAAAAAATACAAAAAATCAGAAAATTCCACAAAATTCCCAAAAACATTTCAAAACTTATAAAATCCAAAAATATTTTCTCTGAATTTTTCTGAGCATTTTTTATAAATTGAAAAATTACAAAAAGAGTTAGTGTGCGTATTTCATATCTTGTGTACATTGCTCCATTACTTTTGAAAAATAAAAAAATTTGCAAAATCAAAATTACTAAAAAATTTGAAAATCAGAAAATACAAAAAAATTAGAAATAAAAAAACTAAAAATCAAAAAAATAGAAAATGATAAAAACCAAGGATAGTTATCCTTTGATATTCCTATTTTCTCTTAATTAATTCTTGATTAATTGAATAACCCTCGGGATTTGTAGCCTCCCTGAGTTCGACCATGTCTGCTATACATGTTAATATATAGAAAAAATAAAAAAATATTTGTTTGTTTGTCACGGGATTTTTGGGGATAACAACGACACATTTATCATTAATTTATCCGATCCGCCAAGAAACCGTGCACAACAAAATGGCCTGTTGTCGGGGAGGCATGGCGAGGTAGTTAGGTTTCTTTTTTGACCTACTATTCTTGGTTGTAAATATCTATTTACATTTTATCATTCACTTCATTGTTCATATCCACTATATTCATTTCTTTTTTTTCTCTTTCTCATATTTGATAATTGTATTTCTTACACATTCTCTTTCCTTTTTCTTGCGAGGGCCCGCAGAGTGAAGGAGGCGATCCTAGGAGAGCCGAAGCACGCAAGCGACGTGGAGGCATCTTGATTCTTCACCAAGCCGCAGGATAGCGTGAGAAGAGGAGAAGAAGAATTGAAAAAAAAATAAAGAAAGAGAGAGAGAGAAGTTTCTTTTCTAGCGTTTGAACTCTTGTAAATGGACATTCATTTGTTGTGGGGTCTATTTCGTCAGGTGCCGGTGCACTTGGGGGACCTCACCAGTTTTGTTTTCACCGCCTTTATTTTTCTTTGTTTCCCGCAGATTTCGTGAGCTACCTCTTGATTGCTTTAATTAATTTGCTTGAGCCAGGTAATTAATTTGGTCCAAACACCATAAACAAGAATTTCTGCACCTATAGAGTAGAGTGTAATTTGGACTTAGTCAAATTAACTTATTCTTGCCCATTAATAGAAGCTTCATCTAGGACGGTTCACTTGCATCATATAGGATAGTTTATTTCAATTCTGCGCGGATCACTTGCATGTAGAGTGCTGGCGGCAAGGTACGCATCTCTAACCCCTGCATGCATCATTGTCTTTAATCGTGCATTGGCATTTCCGATCTTCTTCCCTGTTTTCACTCACATAAGTTAAAAAGGAAATTGGGCACTCGATAGGCGATTCTTTGAAAATATTTTAACCAATGTGACAACTTCCTAAAATACAGGATTGCTAAAGAAAACTCGACCCTAAAATAAACACAAGGAAAAATCATTTTTTGGAGGGAGAGTAACCCCCTCATTGTTTGGTTTGCTTGAGCGAGAGAGCGACCCGCACACGAGGATAGAACCATGCCGGAACTCTTTTCAGACTACTATCTTGGGTTAGTCGTTCTCCAGTGAGGATCTCTCCAGTAGCCGGCAAAGCGGCCCACGACATCCTTAACAACTTGAATTGATCGGGTAGCCGGTAAACGGTCCGTAATTCATTCTGGCTGGGAAAGATCTAACTTTGAGATTAGGCCAGTCTCCTGAGAGTATTGGGTTCCTAACAGCTCACTCTAACCGCTCTGATAGATTGTATTCTCACCAAACTCTAAAATTTACAAGATAATTTACCGAACCTTCACGGTCTTCACTTTGAGTTGAGTTGGTGAACTGGGGGTTTGTATTGTGTTTGATTGTTTGTGTGTATACTCGATACTTCTGTGCATTTGCAACTTTTTCTCCATAACTTTTGATTTGACCACTCGTGCTCTCCCGATCCCGTCTTTTGTTTCGGAGATGGCCAACTGGAGTTATTTTAATCCGATCTTCGTGGATAACTCGCACTCTCCAGACGATCCACCTTCTTTGTTCCAGGAGGACTTTCCTTCTGATTTTTGTGCATATCCTCCTAACCCATTATTTCAGGAATCAGAGGACTTTTATTTGCAACCACCCTCTTTCAACCCACCCGATCCTAGAATTTTGGAGTCACCTTTCATGATTTCTACACTTGAGATACTGAACCAGATGATGGATCATATGAATTAGAGGATTAGAAATCTATTTAATATAAATACGAGCCAGAATGCTGCTCCACTATTTGAGGATATGGATTCACTTGAGGATAATCATGAGAGCTTGCAATCGCCCAAAATACAAAAAAATGAGAAAATTTTAAAAATCCAAAAAGATTAGGGGAGACCAATTATTGATTCATTTTATAGGAGAGGACCCAAATGCCCGATCATTTACCCACACATCTATTCACAACATGTCCCAACCTTGACCCCGAGGATTCCATTATACAGACTGCTCTTGGCAATCCTCATGTAAATGCTAATTTCGACCTCCCCCCTTACATGGAGGAGGTCCAAAAATTCAAAAAAATTTTGATTGAACCAGAAGTGTTGACCACCATTCACGAGATTATTAAAGCCCCGCTTCAACAGGCCTTGACAGATTTATCTACTCCTCAACACAAGAAGAGAAAGCGAAGGAGAAGACCTGAGCATCACATCTTGACCATGACCATTGCCTATGCCATATCTCACCGTCCATATTTTAAGAAAGGGAGCACTACCACACTTCTTGTGAGTTGCTCCATATCTGACTATTCTTGTGATAACACTCTCCTTGACGGTGGTTCATTAATCATTATAATACCCTTCTCTATGGTACAGTCTCTTCATCTTGGGCCTCTCAAGAAAACCAGGATGATAGTTCAAATTGCTAATGGATTTATCAAGAGGCCGAAGGGTATTTTAGAAAAAGCTGTCATTCTTATTCAGGGCATGAATTTCACTTCGGATTTTGTTATAATGCCCATGGAGACCTCCACCCCTATGGAGCACCCTCCAATCATCCTGGGACGACCTTTCCTCACCTCTGCGGGAGCCGTTATTGGTTATGGTACAGGAGAGATTCTCTTCCATTCTGATGTAGGGAGCGATGTGTTGATCACCACACCCACTATTGACTAGAGACTTGCATCCCGTGAGAGCCTGCCCGTGTTAGTCAACCCCAAGGAATTTGACCTCGATGATAATGTCATAGATTCTTGTTATATGTTGGATGATAATGAAACCCAGGAATTCCTCTCGAAGGTGGAAGACTCGGAAAGCATAAATGTTGGAGGTCCCCCTTCTGGTATGTGGAGATGCATTGATGACATCCGTGGAATTTACACGATAGGCAACCTAGAGCGAAAGGCAGACTCTGAGACTAGACAGGACGGACATGATTTGACTACTTCCACTGATGAGTCTCTTCCTATTCACCCTGATTTAGATGAGACCGATCAGACCAAATTTGATTTGATTGCTTTTATAAAGGAATTTGGGCCTTTTGATAAAGATGATGATCCGGTAGAGGCTCGCCAGGATGAAATTGATCCTACTTTTTCTGATAATGATTTAGAGCCATTTTACTTTGATGTTTGCGAGACTTCCCAGGCAGGACATGGCCACACTACTTCCAATAACCGGTTTAGGCCTGCACAATCTGAAACCGCTAAGGATACATTCTTGGTCGATCCTACTCAGTTTATGTCTAATGATGATCCCAATATCGACCTACACCTTGTCAAATCCATACCTCAGTGGTCCCGCAAGAAGGTTCACTTTCGACCTTCTTGATCTTTGAACATCCACTCCTCTTGTATATCCTTTCGTTTCACTCTTTCTTCTCCCATTTTATCATTCACCCCTTTTTTCGTGTGTGTGTGTGTGTGTGTGTGTGTGTATATATATATATATACTATACTTAGGATGTGCTTTATCCTAAGTATAGGGGGGTGAATGATTTGTGTTGTTCATATTTGTCCTGTTCATCACTCTTGTTGTTGCCTATACTTAGGGATACTCTACCCTAAGTATATGGGGGGTGATGTTGTTCATATCGTGTCTTTTTATTTTTGAGTCTGTACATTCTCTTCATCAGTTTTCCCCTTTTGTACACTCTACTATACCTAGGATTACTTGATCCTAAGTATACGGGGGATCGCCAACTTCTCTTCTTTTTATCCTTTCTTTGAGTCGTTGTAGCATAAGAGTCTTTTCACTTTTCTATACTTAGCATAAGTTATGTCTATCACTATAAGGACATAGTTTGAGCTAAGTATAGGGGGTGTCGTATATATTGTATATATACTTTAGACATAACCCGTACTTTTAAATATGTTTATTTTGGGGGATATGTATATAATTTTGTAAAATCCACGTTTGTAAAAAACAAAAAAAAACAAAAAACAAAAAACAAAAGAACACAAAAAACAAAAACAAAAAAACAAAAAAAAACAAAAAAAGAATCTTGTATATACTTGTGTATATTTTACTAACCCTTTTCCTTAAAACAACTAAAAAACCAAAAATCTATAAAAACTTACATAATTAAAAAAACCCTTTTCTTTTACATTTTTCTCCAAAAATCCATAAAAAGTTCAAAATTAGAAAATTATTTAAAAAAATATTCTTTTCACATGTGCATCATTTTTTAAAAAAAAATCTTTGCATTGTTCATATTTCTTGCATTTGCATGTGCATTTTTCATGATAGTATTGACATTTAAACTATGTCTGGAATAAAATTGAAGAATGGAGCTTAGTGGGGCCTTAACCCACTTAATTCTAGAGGAACGTTATAAGAAATGGAGATAAGACCTTTCAGGTCCTAGTGACTTAATTCTTTGAGTCCATAGGACTATGTTCACATGTCACCTCGATTAGTCTAAGCAGAACATTTAACAACACACACATGATTCTTTCAGACCGTGGCTTATCCTGGACAAGCACATTACATGTAGCTCTTCATGGATGAGGTAAAGAGGAGGTAGAATCTTTTGGCTTGGGGTAGCATACGAGGGTAGTACATCTAGGCGGAACCTCTTGTCTTCCTCTAGGTAAGTAAGTGCGTCTCGACCTGGTCTAGTGATGTTGAGTTCTAAATACAGGATGTTGTGGGGTTGCAATAATGCTGTAAAAGAGGGATAGTTTACTGGCTCAAAAGGAATAAACTCCTTATATACATGCTGCACCTTGTATATGCTTTCAAAAAAAGTATGGAAAAATGCAGAATCTCCAAAAGTGGACATGCCTGATTGAAAAGTAAAATGCTTGTCGGAGTGTATATACAAGGATAAAAAATATCAATAAGAGATTCAAAGACAAATTTTTGCAAGCTTGCAGCGGATAACTTGGCTACACTGGTCATGCATCCAAGGATAGGTAGCTACGCTGTTTACCGTCCATTCTTTTCTCCATCCCCTCTTCTTGAGCTAGTTGCACTTGAACTTAGAAGGGAATATCTCCGCTCCTCGACGAAAGACTTGCTAGACTGGGGAACTAGAGTTACCTCGTTGAGGGAGGATGTTTCTTTGCTACTTCTGAGATGGGGAGCTATACCTCACTTACACCGTACAAGTAAAGATTCATAGTCATAAGAATTGGTGTATGCAGACTTGTTCTGACCTAACTGTTGAGGAGACCTGAGTAGGAGTCCTACGGAACATAGAGGGTGTTAGGTCTTAAATCTATCTCCCATTAAGGTTCCGACACACCAATAATCCAAAGGTCCGACAGAGCTCCAAACTACAATTTTATGAAGATAAGTTTAATACTCAATATTGTCCAACTTTCTTTATTTTCCCTTTCTTTTTCTTTTCTTCACTTATTCTTTCAAATAAGTGTTTGTTAAGGGACTAGCAAAGGTAAAGCATAAGGGGATGATGAATCTGCAATTCGTCATCTTTATTCATTTATTTTAGCTTAAAATCCCTTATAAAACACATGTATATATATCACTAACTCCACATTCTTACTAACTTGCATCTGTGTGTAAATATTGTATATTTGTATATTATTTTAAACTAAAATAAATAAATAAATAAAGGAAAAATAAAGAAAAGAAAATTAAGTAGGAAGACTGTATATATGTATTAGATACAGGCTGACCTGAACCCCGAAAGAAGGTCAAGATTTGACCTGATGGACCAGGAATAAAGTAGGGGGAGATAGGGTCCTCAATGAGAAAATCCAAAAAAAATTATGTGCTGTGTATATTTGTATACTACACTATTTTAGTTGTACATTAATTGACCTCAAATCAAATAACTTTCAACACCAAAGTTGTAAATAAAAATGTGTTCTAATTAATAAAAATATTTGTACAATTAAATCACGTACAGAATAAAAGCAACCGCACTTGGAAAAATCCACTAAGCACTAATTGAAAGATCAATTCCGACTCCATATGAACTCAAATTGAACCAATCTCACTTCCAAGGATTCTAAATTAAATTATCTTAAAAAATGGATGAATTTTCATATTTTTTGGAGTTACGAGTAAAAAGTTGGTTTTCTGGGTGGTTTGTGAAATTTTCCCATGTATTTTGTAAATATTATATTTGTATATATTTGTAATTTTTTTATTAATTTACTAAAAAATAAAAATTTAAAATTTTAAAACAAAAAAAATCTAATTTGCTCATTTACCCCTATAGATAATGTCATATTTTTATATAGCATATGTATATATTTAATTTTCTTAACTAACATTGATAAAAAAATAAAAAATAATATTTTTTATTCAAATAAGTAAAATGGAAAAAATTCAAAAAATTAGTTAATTTTGTAAATAATTTTATCTCTCTTTATCTTTATCTCATTTCAATTTTCATCTCTCTAATCTCTTTATCCAAAAAGTCAAAAATTCAAATTTCATCTCCATTATCTTCTCTATTTATATGGCTCCTTCTCCCTCATTCCAACTTGATCAATCTTTGGGAGAGGAGCCCGATCTCCGAGAGACATTTTCTTTGAGAAAGGTGCCTAGCCTTCGAACCGTCCAGTGACAGCGCGTCGGCCTCGTTGAGGCGATCACGGTCATTTTCGCTCCTAAGGTGAGATCCATCGTTATTTTTCATTTTTTATCTAGGTTGATCATAGCTTAAATTTCACAACTTCACTTCATAATCATTTCATTTTTCTATATCTTAAATTTAAAAAATCCATCATGATTTGATCCATTTCAATCTCGATTGTTCATGTCACATTTCTATCTAGACGCATTCTTTTCTATCTTACACGATCTATCAACTCCGACCACGAATGGTGGTTGGAGAACCGGATTTGACTCCTCATTTTTGCTCGATCCCCGTTCACCTTCCGATTTGTAAATAAATAAATAATATATATATAGTTATTTACCAAACATTTATTTTGCATGATAAAATAAAAAAATTACAAAAAAATAAAAATAAAAATAATTATTAGAAAAGTTTTCTTTATTATCATTTCTTTACTACTATTTACATTTAAAAGAAAAAATATAAAAAAATAAAAAGGGCGGCAGCCCTCCTTCCAGCCATCGCACGCCTCTCTCCTCTGCAGCTGTCGCACCACCTCCACCATAGCCTCTCCTCCGCCAGACCTCCTGCATCCAGCACTCGACGCCGCAACTCTGTCGAACTCCATCGCCACAACGCTCCTGGCGGCTGCGCCGCCACCCGCTGTGTCACCCAACGGCCTACGCCTCTGCGCATGGAAGCGCTCCCCCGCGTGAGAAGCCACCATCCGTCGTATCCCAGCTCCAGATCTCATTGCCCGCCGCGACCCGCAACCACCAGGCAGAGCTGCCGCCCGCACGTGACCCTCCTCCGTGAACCACCCGAAGCTCTTGTGCACGACCCCGCCATGATCATCCACCAACCTCCAGCGTAGGAGCTCCTACACACATCATCACCGGCCGCCACGACCCTCTGGTGCCGTGGTACCCTCACCGCAACCACTCGCCACCTTCACACGAAGAAGGGGCGGTGGCACCCATCTCCCCCTATTGAAGATGAAGATACAAACAGAACCCTAGGGGGTTTTTGAATAAAAAGATATCTTTTGGAAAAATTACGTCAATTTCCCTTAAGGTATTCATAATTGCCGAGAAGCCCCCTTTTGATTCAAGCACAAACATGCTTACTAGGTAAATTACGATTTTCCTCTCGTACTTATTTCTATTATTTATTTTGTGCAAAAACTTTGCGAAATTACATTTCAGCCCCTATATTGCAGAACTTAAAATTTGCATGTTTGTTTCATTGAAATAAATGTTTTTACTTTTTGAAAAATTCTAAAAAAAATGATGTATGTTCCTGCTGTAGTTCTTATCATTGTATAATTTTTTCATCAATTTTTATTGCCATTTTTTACTTTTAAAAAATCAAAAACAGTAACTTTTTACCTCCTCGAAATTGGAAAATTCATAAAAAATCAAAATGAACTCCAAAAATTCCAAAAAAATAGGATAGTTTTATTTCATTGTCTTTTAATTTCTATGCAAATTTCGTGCTTTAATTATTTAAAAAACCCCAAAAAATTAAAATACCAAAAAATCTTATAAAAATCACAGAAAATTCTACAAAACACCAAAAATAGTGATTTCAGTTCCTGCTTGTAGATATTTGCGTATAGTTTGTCATAAAAATAATTGCCAAGAGTTTTAGGCATTAAAAAATTTTTAAGTTGCAAATTACTCCAGGCTGTGCACAATTTCGCATCTTCCCATTGTTTAAATTTTTAAAAAATATAAAAACATCTGAAAATTCCACAAAAATTCTTAAAAATATTTCAAAGCCTTTAAAACCCAAAAATATTTTCTCTGAATTTTTCTGACATTTTTGATAAATTAAAAAATTACAAAAAGAGTTGGTGTGTGTATTTCATATCTTGTGTACATTGCTCCATTATTTTTGAAAAATTAAAAAATTTGCAAAATCAAAATGACTAAAAAATTTGAAAATCAAAAAATACAAAAAATTAGAAATAAAAAAATCAAAAAATCAAAATGTTGGAAATTACAAAAACCAAGGATAGTTATCCTTTGAGATTCTTATTTTCTCTTAATTAATTCTTGATTAATTGAATAACCCTCAGAATGTGTAGCCTCCCTGAGTTTGACCCTGTCTGCTATACAGGTTAGAAAAAATAAGTAACAAAAATAAAAAAAAATATTTGATTGTTTGTCACGGGATTCTTGGGGATAACAACGACACATTTATCATTAATTTATCCGATCCACCATGAAACCATGCACAACAATGGGGTATGCTTTTGGAAGAGGATAGATCTAAGATGACTCCTGAGAAGAAACTGTGACAATGATGTGTAGAACTTGGAGACTATTGATTTTAAAACCCTATTTCTCACAGGAGTTCCACCAAACTAATAATCCAAAGGTCGGGTCTAGTTCCATTTCCACCTTATGCTCATGGTCTTGGTATGGAACCCAATCTCATTTCATCTTATTGCATTTCCTTAGATGCTCGAAGACGAGTATGGTTTAAGTACAGGGGGTTGATAAATCTCATATTCATCACTCTAAAAATGATTAATTAAGCTCGGTGTGGGACATGCGAGCCTACGGCGAGCCATTATGCAGTAAATGTTATTGCGAATATCATTCCATGATCTGAAATGAAGAATAAATAATTTGCATAATAGGTCCCTTAGTACAATTAGGCTTGTGTACCATGGCCATCTTATTAATCATACAGCCAAATGATTGTTAAGAGATGATCTCCAGCCTGAGTAGGAGATGGCAATCCTATCTCAGTTAGGCTGATATCTGACCGACCTCTTGATGCAGGTCCTCTGCATAGGAATAGAGATTCGGAGGTGTCAGATGAGTTAGGTTAAAGAGTTGATATAACGAGATCGAGATAACCAAAGTTATATATCGTATGTTGTCATGATATAGGCACGCATCCTCTGACCGGAGACAGATGTGTTATTATATGTCTGAGTATGTATATTTGGCAGACCAATAGGTTGATGACCTAATCAAGGTATATACACCGGCGCGCTGGTGT
This sequence comes from Ottelia alismoides, assembly GCA_037367405.1. NCBI lineage: Eukaryota > Viridiplantae > Streptophyta > Magnoliopsida > Alismatales > Hydrocharitaceae > Ottelia > Ottelia alismoides. The sequence continues at coordinate 534,670 of JAZKJV010011719.1, read as the reverse complement.
GCATAGAAGGGCATGTGAGTAATACGATCTCTCAAAGGGATCATACAGGTTCATTACTGAACCGGAAGACATGAGCTCACTCATGAGATATTGGGAAGATCAAATTCCGTGCACACGGTCGTCTCGCTTTGGAAGCTTGACTGAATTTATAGGTTTGATATATATACTTTTGGAAAGTATATAGTCAAGACCTAGGTATGATATATGATTTTAGAAAGTATATGATCGATACCAACTCCCAATGATCAAAATGAGAAACTTACTGATAAAACCCTGAAGTAGACAATATGAAGTTGATCTAATACTTCGGGTTTATTCTGAGTCTTCCAGTATGCAGGATGTACAGGTATTGGGAATACCTGAGGGTGATGTGATCATAAACGAATGTATAACTATGACGCTTCCATTCCTAGGGAGTGATGAAACGGGTCTGGATTTTAGTGACTCCTATCAGTAGAGAAGTAATCTAATCTTAGTCCAAATGTTGGACATTGATATGAATGTAATTCAGATGTAATGAAAAGATTTTACGGTCTTGATTTAATCAAGCATCTATGTGAGGCCCGAGATCTAGATTTGAGATGTGATCTCAATATCCAAGTCACTATACGTAGAACAATACAATCACCCTGTCCTTATCTCCAAGTATTCGCGGAGAAAGCGCATTATCCTTGAAAGAGTTCATGGATAATTCTGTTTTTGATATATGTATCCGAGTATTGAGAAAATGGATAATTAAATGTGATTTAATTATCATGAACAATATGAATGTCATTCATATTATAAGGAGAGTTATCTTAGATAATTAAATGTGATTTGATTATCAAATATGTAAATAATGTGAATGTGATTCATATTATTTGAGCACATGAGAATAAGTTATCCAATATAATTAAATGTGATTTAATTATTATGGATAAGAATAATGTGGATAGTAATATCCAATTATTCATAGTATATTATAAATGTGATTTATAATGTATTAGAGAGAGCTAATTATAATTTATATTTGTTGATTAATTACTATGTGTATTTGATACACATTGTGTAATTAATTGACAATGTAAATTATATGTTGTTTTGGGTTGTGAATATGATTCACAATTTTTCATTGGCAAGATGCAATATTCTCAAATATAATTGTGAATTATTTTTTGATGAATAAATCCCAACAAAAGTTGTTGGAAATAAATAGAGGAGAAATTCAAGGAGGCATGCAATCTCATGGAAATCCATGAGATTGCCCCACATGGAATGTGGTGGGCGGCACCCATGTCCTATTTGGAATGGGTGGCCGTCCACCTTGATTATACATGGGAGATTTGATCTCCATCTATATTCTCTCCTTATTTTGTTGATGTAATTTAAGATTGATTTATATTTGATTTTGTCAAATATATTTTAATCTAAATTAGATCATAATTTGTTGGCTTTACCAACAACAATCTTGAACATTGGATTGACAAATAAATCTCATCCATTGATTTTATATGTCCCATGGATTGAGATCCATGGATCCCAAAACCCTATAAATAGAGAGGCATACCATGTTCTCTCTTTACACACAATGCTTGTGAAGCACATCTCTCTCTCTCTCTTTCTCTTTACAGCCTACTCTCTCCCTCCCTCTCATGGTCGTCCACCATGGATGCCCTAGAGAGGTTCTCCATCGCCGCAGCATCGTCGTTATGCTGCCTGATCGTCTGCTCATGGATCTCCATCTCCTTCGGTGCGCCTCGCTCGTGAAGAAGATGTCAGATCTCATGTGTCGAGGTTAGGAGATCCGCCGCTTAGATCATCAACGTGGATTGAGAGAAGCACGCGGTTCATCCTCACGCTCGCAAGCATCTCCTCCTTCATATCGGACTTGAGACAGGAGGTCTCTTCGTTAAGAGACTCGATCGCAACCACGCTTCTAGAGGTAATCCTATTACTTGTTTGTGGTTTAGATGAAACGATCCGAGAAGAGTTCTTGGATCATGTGGTTTCATCGTATGAAAATTTTTTAAATTTTGCTGCATCGAGCAAATAGTGTGACTAGTCGCTCCTCGTCGTATTCGATACGACGCTCACGCTTCGATGATGCGCTTGAGGATCTAACCATATCCTTCAAGTGGTATCAGAGCCTTAGGTCGAAGGTTTTGGATACGATCCATAAAATCGACGGCGACTTAGGTTCGTTAGGGTTGCAAAAGTTTTATCGCATTTCATTTTCTCATCTCTGTTTAGTGTAAATTTTCGGCCCTGTTTAAATTGTTTAAACACGAAAATAACACCTGATTTTGTTCCTATTAAATAAGGAAACCATAGGATCTGAGTTTATGTATTTTGGATTCCGTTTGCTCGAGATATGGTTGTTGTAATGAACATGTATTCACTGTTACGGGAACTGCGAATCTTAACGTAATTAAGGAGTTAATTACTGTTTAGAAACGCCTTGAAATGCATGAAAATCACATAGTTTCCGTTGTAAATCGAATTAGCAAACTTTGGAAATTTACTTTGCTTAATTTGGATTTAAATTGATTGAGATATGCTAATTTTAGTAAGTAGGGATCACTGCTGAAATTACTTTTCTAATCAAGAACCATGTGATTGTCAATTAGTGAAATTATTGTTAATTTCATGAAATAATTATGGAAAATATTCGAGAAATATTGGATGATGATTATTTCCTTAATTGACTTGGCCTCAACCAATAATTGATTAGATTTGATCTAGATCAAAATTGGAAACACAATCATCAAACTCCTTGCTTGAATAGGATTGAGAATTTGTCTAGCAAATTTCCTTATAATCAAAAATGTTTTGATTATTACTATATGGTATAAATTCGGTTGAAGAACCGATGATCATATCAAGCACAAAGAGATTGACTCGGCATTATTTTTTCCCGAGGCGGATATGGTGTCTAGTCAGGGATCGCTGGGGTAGCGGGTTGCAACGTATGCGGTCCGTCCCACTCCTGTCGGTACCAACCATGACAACGGGTAGGGAACGAATGATGCCTGAGAGACCATGATGTATTTTTCTAGTTATTAAAATTCGAATTAATACGTATTTTGAGATAATAACATATATTCAAGTAAAATCAAGTTTGTTGATTGAATTGGATTGAAAATTAATTTAATATGATTAAGTAAATTATATCCAATTAAAAACACTCTATTATGAATATAGATGGGTTATTTCCCTTGGAAGAATTAATTATGTGAATATGATTCACGATAATTAATTAGAATTTAAATATGATATGGACGATCACATAAGTGACATCCATGGTCTCCCGTCAAGGTGAAGGGTTCCGTCGCCAGGGATTGTATGTAGGAGTTGCTTGTCCGAAGTGACAACTCCTATATGCAAGCGCATCTGGATCAGGCTCTTTGCTTCTCGAAAGAGTAAGGCCGTATGCGTAGTGACCCCAATATCGGATCCTCATATTATTGGGGCGATATTGGATTGCGCATAGCGAGTTCTATTCATGTTGACGGTTGGTTCAATTAATGACGGGTCAACATCACCTTAGGGGTGGTGGTCCCGGGTATTAAAGACCAAATTAGGAGATGCAAGTTGGACTTGCAAGGCGGAATGTGTTATCGCTTCTTTTTATCGGAGTTGCAGATTCTCATATTATTGGGATGTAACAAAGATAAGGAAGGAGATCCCAGATCTTGCTGAGATATAATGGTAAGTATATCTCTTACATTGAAAGTGATTAAGGGAATGAAATTTCAATGTTGACAAGGCAAGACAAATTTGATATAAAAATTCCTAAATCAAAGTAAATTATATATTTATATATGCTTATGCAAATTTCTTATTTCAGATAATCCTTCATTAAACCCACTCAATATTATACTCAATAATAACCAGTAAATATCATGGATTGGACCTATGATCCAGATATTGTACTTGCAATTGGACACATAATGTATGTGGTTGCAATGTGCAAGTTTCCTCATAATAATGAGGAATGCTGATTAAATAAGACAATAGGACTAAAACCCTAGGGTTTGTATGTCTCTATAAGTTTTGATCTCATCGAATGTACTTTTGAAGTAACATGTCGATAATGATCGTAATTAACAAATAATTCTTATAAAAATCTAAGAAGATGTTATGGCATACATATGTGCTCTTTACATATAATCATGAATGACATGGTTCTCTGCATTATGCAGAATGGTGGCTCTATAGGAGATGATGTATTCAAATTGTTTGAGTACCTACCTAAACCTAAGTTTTAAGAGTTTAAATGGATGTAGATATGATGAGTGTCATCATTCTACTACCTATACTCTAGTCATTCACGAAGCTTCATAATATTCATATTGTATGAATTGAATGAAGCATGTACTCTTATAGTGAAATTTTGATTTTAATATAAGAGATTCTTTGTCTTGAGCAATGGTTTCTTATAGATAAAGGGAGCGTAGTGGAAGCATGGGTTGGACCCAAGTACGAAGGAAAGTCAAAGAGTTGACTATACTTCTGTGACTTCCATATGAAATCCAAAGAGTTGGATGAATGCCAACACTGCAATAAGTTGATGTGTTGATAGTATGACTATCAAATTTATCTAGAATCCTTAGATAAGGAATCAGATAGTACTTAGAATAATCTACATATAATCATTGAAATTGACTTACTTATTTGATAAGATAAAGTCTAATAATTGTATCTCAATCTTCTAATGACATATGCAATCGGTTGCATCTGTATTAGAATAATAGAAATTTGATCTTAAAGTTTAATGGTCATTCATGTTGGAAGTGATTCAATTGTTGCAACAATTTCCATTGGATCAATAGACTTCATATTTTCAGTAGGAGCACTTAGTCCTAGAGAATGTCTCTGTAACCTGGATTTTAGAATACACCCAGTTTATTTCTAAATGTTGGGAATAAGCATGAACTCTGGAATAGACCTATCATAAAGAGTTATGATGGGGATATTTCAGATAGTAATCTAACGTCTAGTGGACTTCACTAAATTAGAAAATTAATGAATGGTTCATTAAGATTTCTAATACTGAAAATTAAACCTTTAAAGATCAATAGGAGCATAAAGATCATTTGACAATGATCTAGCATCATGTTTTGAACATATGTCTATTGATGAGATCAATGGACAAGTAAGAGATGAAACTTTAGAATGTCTAAAATTTTAAAACTTGCATACTTATGAATATTGTATTCAAAGTAAAATGTTCAATACACCCTTCTTTGGGAAAAGATGTAAGATGTCAAGGTATTCAGGATCTCATACATATTGATGTATGTGAATCATCTAAATCATAGTAAACATTATGGATATGTGATATCTATTGATGATTATTTGGGATATGAGATTTCTTCTCTTCACTTAGAAACCTTTGAAATGTTCAAAGATTTCATAATTTTGGTTTAGAACCAAAGTTTGAAGGAAGATTAAATGAATTTAATCTAATGTAGATAGTCAGTACCTATTAGATGAATTCATAGAATACCTTATAGAGATATGAATATCATTTCTATCTCACCCCTCCTAATGAACCTTAACTCAATAGAGTTGTAGGGAGATACAATTGATCATGTGTGACATGATTTGATCAATGATTAATCTTAGCATAATTATCTCTTAGTTTCCAGGTATATATGTAGTAGAGACTACATTATATATCCTTAGTAAGATTCCATGTAATTAAGCTGGAATCTGGCACTAGAGAGTGCTACTTGATTAGGAAAATAAAGGATGGTATTGGATACCTACTTTATGACCTTAAGATTCTTAATGGATCTCATCTCTGAGAATGTGATTCTTAGAGGATGACTCTCTTGAGAATCAAGATGAAAATGAAGTGAAGGAACTCATTAAATCTTGAGATGATAATGAGGCTCCTGGAATCGGAAACTAAAAAGACAATTAAAATGAAACACTAATACCTCTTCAAATAAGTTTGAAGATGGATTCCATGTGTCATTTGAATCTGACAATTATCTAACTTCATATGATGAAGCTTCTAAAGATCATGACATGGAAAGATGGATGTTAGCAATAAAAGTCTAATGTAGACTTCATATAAAAGTGTTGTATATGGACCCTCAAGGATCCACCTATATGGATAAGACCCATTAAGGTGTAAACGAATCTTTAAGAGAAAGAGGGAACCTGATGAGAAGGTAGAGACCTTCAAAGCACGGTTCGTAGCCATGAGCTACACACCGAAGAGCAAACATCGCTTGCGATGAGACTTGCTCTCCAGTGACCTTGCTTTAACCCATCAGAATATTGCTAACTATAGCTACACAACTTGACTATGATATCTTCATGATGTGAGTCAAGATTGCATTCCTCTATGAATACCTCTTTGAGGATATTCATATGAAGTAGCCCCAGGGCTTCATGGTTGAGGAAAGCAAGGTGTGCAAGCTAAAGAACTCCATCTTTGGACTCAAATAAGCTTTCTGTAGTAGGAACATAAGATTTGATGAAATTATAATTGTTATGATTTCAAATAAAATCTTGATAAACCATGTTCATTCAAAAAAATCTTGATAAACCATGTGAAGCTTAGTGGGAGTGCCATTGTGTTCATCGTGCTAAATGTAGATGTTATTCTAATCATTTAGAATGATATAAGAATAATAATAAGTGTTTTATAATTTGGTTGTTCCATACCTTGAAATACGATCTCAAGGATACCTCTTAGATCTTAATTCTGAAGTCGTTCAGAAGCAAAGAGAAGAGGGTGTTGGGACTGTCGCATTAGTAGTACACCATGGACTTATTCCATTTTTCTAAAAAATTCCAAGAAAAGCTTCCTTCCCTTAAGATGTGGTAATGACATGTCTAAAGGGATAGCACCTCAAAGAGTTGAGGAAGTGAATGCTAGAACTGCTTGCACTTGTGCATCAGTTACGAGAAGCTGAAGTGTATGCTATATGTGTACAAAAGCCATATGTCTACCATGCAATGGGAGTAGTAAACTGTTACTAATCCTACTCTGGAAATAAAAACACTTGGTTGCAGTAATAACAATATCTTTAAAGATGATGAAACTTAGAGATAGTGATCTGAAAGTCTTATCTTCAAAAGTTTAAGACCTTGTAGATAGTGATCTATAAGGGTCTTAACTGTAGATACCTTAGGAGATAGAGATCTCCAGGAATGAAGGTATTCTAATAAGGATTATGGGAATACTGGTTATGATAATTAATAAGATGTAGTGTCAAGGACACTATAATCGAAAAAAATGAGTATTGGTTGCATAAGATGCAACATTCGCATTGGATGCAAGCACTGTTACTAGGGGATATGCAAGTGCCGTAAAAGGACTTGGCGTAGTCTCTTGGGAACAGAAAGACTGATCAGGTTACCTAGCTATTTTTCTAAATAGCCTATAATTATCACATGAGTGTGGATTTAAATGATTAGCCCATTAATGGCTCTTTGGGCTAGTGGGAGATTGTTGGACATGCGAGCCCACGGGGAGCCATTATGCAATAAATGTTATTGCGAATATCATTCCCTGATCTGAAATGAAGAATAAATAATTTGCATAATAGGTCCCTTAGTATAATTAGGGTTGTGTACCATGGCCATCCTAATAATCATACAGTTGTTGTTTCAATTATTGAATCATAGAGGCTGGTGCTTGGATGAATATCTAATGAGTTAGACTAAGGACTCATCAAGCACCGTCAAATGATTGTTAAGAGATGATCTCCAACCTGAGTAGGAGATGGCAATCCTATCTCAGTTAGGCTGATATCTGACCGACCTCGTGATGCAGGTCCTCTACATAGGAATAGAGATTCGGAGGTGTCAGATGAGTTAGGTCAAAGAGTTGACTTAACGAGATCGAGATAACCAAAGTTCTATATCGTATGCTGTCATGATATAGGCACGCATCCTCTGACCGGAGACATATGTGTTACTATATGTCTGAGTATGTACATTTGGCAGACCAATAGGTTGATGACCTAATCAAGGTCTATACACTGGTGCGCTGGTATGCATATAAGGGTATGTGAGTAATACGATCTCTCAAAGGGATCATACAGGTTCATTACTGAACCGGAAGACATGAGCTCACTCATGAGATATTGGGAAGATCAAATTCCGTGTGCACGGTCGTCTCGCTTTGGAAGCTTGACTGAATTTGTAGGTTTGATATATACTTTTGGAAAGTATATGGTCAAGACCTAGGTATGATATATGCTTTTGGAAAGTATATGATCAATACCAACTCCCAATGATCAAAATGAGAAACTTACTGATAAAACCCTTAAGTAGATAGTATAAAGTTGATCTAATACTTCAGGTTTATTCTGAGTCTTCCAGTATGCAGGATGTACAAGTATTGGGAATACCTGAGGGTGATGTGATCATAAACGATTGTATAACCATGACGCTTCCATTCCTAGGGAGTGATGAAACGAGTCTGGATTTTAGTGACTCCTCTCAGTAGAGAAGTAATCTAATCTTAGTCCAAATGTTGGACATTGATCTGAATGTGATTCATATGTAATGAAAAGATTAGATTTGCGGTCTCGATTTAATCAAGCATCTATGTGAGGCCCGAGATCTGAATTTAAGATGTGATCTCAATATCCAAGTCACTATACGTGGAATAATACAATCGCCATGTCCTTATCTCCAAGTATTCACGGAGAAAGCGCATTATCCTTGCTAGAGTTCATGGATAATTCTGTTTTTGATATATGTATCCGAGCATTGAGAAAATGGATAATTAAATGTGATTTAATTATCATGAACAATATGAATGTGAATCATCTTATAAGGAGAGTTATCTTAGATAATTAAATGAGATTTGATTATCAAAGATGTAAATAATATGAATGTGATTCATATTATTTGAGGACATGAGAATAAGTTATCCAATATAATTAAATGTGATTTAATTATTATAGATAAGAATAATGTGGATAGTAATATCCAATTATTCATAATATATTATAAATATGATTTATAATGTATTAGAGAGAGCTAATTATAATTTATATTTGTTGATTAATTACTATGTGTATTGGATACACATTGTGTAATTAATTGACAATGTAAATTATATGTTGTTTTGGGTTGTAAATATGATTCACAATTTTTCAATGGCAAGATTGCAATATTCTCAAATATAATTGTGAATTATTTTTTGATGAATAAATCCCAACAAAAGTTGTTGGAAAAATATAGAGGTGAAATTCAAGGAGGCATGCAATCTCATGGAAATCCATGAGATTGCCCCACATGGAATGTGGTGGGCGGCACCCATGTCCTATTTGGAATGGGCGGTCGTCCACCTTGATTATACATGGGAGATTTGTTTTCCATATATATTCTCTCCTTTTTTTGTTGATGTAATTTAGGATTGATTTATATTTGATTTTGTCAAATATATTTTAATCTAAATTAGATCATAGTTTGTTGGCTTTACCAACAACAATCTTGACCATTGGATTGACATAAATCAATCTCATCCATTGATTGTATATGTCCCATGGATTGCGATCCATGGATCCCAAAACCCTATAAATAGAGAGGCATACCATGCTCTCTCTTTACACACAATGCTTGTGAAGCACATCTCTCTCTCTTTCTCTCTACACGCCTAATCTCTCTGTCTCTGTCTCTCTCTCTCTCTCTCCCTCTCATGGCCGTCCACCATGGATGCCCTAGAGAGGTTCTCCATCACCGTAGCGTCGTCGTTATGCTGCCCGATCGTCTGCTCGTGGATCTTCGTCTCCTTCGGTGCACCTCGCTCGTAAAGAAGACGTCGGATCTCGTGTGTCGAGATCAGGAGATCCGCCGCTTGGATCATCAACATGGATTGCGAGAAGCACACGATTCATCCCCGCGCTCGCAAGAGTCTCCTCTGTCGGATCGGACTTGAGACAGGAGGTCTCTTCGTTTAGAGACTCGATCGAAACCACGCTTCAAGAGGCAATCCTATTACTTGTTTGTGATTTAGACGAAACGATCCGAGAAGTGTTCTTGGATCATGTGGTTTCGTCGTATGAAAAATTTTTAAATGCCGCTGCATCGAGCAACTAGTGCGACTAGTCGCTCCTCGTCGTATTCGATACGACGCTCACGCTTCCGTGATGCACTTGAGGATCTAACCATATCCTTCACTCAGTTCCCCAAAATTCATCAGCATTTTATCCATTATTCTGCATTATTAGCATTCATGTATATGTAAATAATAATAGCATTTTAGCATGCATAATTGCATAAATAAGAAGTTAAAAATCTCAGCACATTTGACTTGTAAAATAAGCTAACTTCCCTTATTTTTAATCAATTCATGCTAATTCAAAATCACTTGAAACTACCTCCATTTTGTACATATTACTAACATGAATAAAAGAATAATATAAAAAAATCACAAATTAAAATAAATAGAGAAATAAACCCAAACCCTAATTTCAGGATAAATAGATTAAAATGATGATATCTTCCTCCTACAGTATCCGATTTGATCCTACTCACTTTTGAATTAATGTACATTCAAATACCTTTAGAACAAGACTAAGTTCAAGTGAATCGGAGCTCATATGTGAAATTTGGGTTGTGGCCCTCTTTTGTACATTTTTAGCGGTTTTTGACCTATTATTTTATGTACATAATTAACTCTTTTTATTTTCTTTCTTTTTCATTTATTCTTTGATAAAATTTTTATTAAATATGCAAAAATCAAAATCTAAACTAAAACTGAAATCAAAGAAACTAACCGAGTCTGAATGTTCACTAACAGACTGTACAAAAGTTGTCTTTCTCGTATTTTATTTTATTTCTTCATTTTCCTAATTAATAAAAATCCAAATATAGAGTAATGTGTAAATATTTATCTTTGATTTTATTTTTTTTCTTTTTTTATCTTATTTAAAAATAATGAAAAGATTACAAAAGCCGAAAATCAAGGTATTTTATGTACATAGAGTACCCCCAAAAAAACACTTTGTGCAAATGATCGACTCTGGTTTTGTTCTCTTCATTAAATTTGTAGATCTCGTCGAGACGAGCAACTTTCATGTAGAAAGTTTTTTGATCTAAGGTCGTTTGCTCTTTCTTTTTTAGTTTTCTTCGTATTTTATTTTTTTTTTGAATTTTCTAGAGCTAATACATGGCAGCTCCTAGAGCCACCATGTGTCACTCAATTTTGGCATTTATTTTTAGCTTTTTATTTTAAAAAATAATTATTTAATAATGAAAATGAAAATAAAATAAATAAATAATAACGCCATGTGGCATAATCTGGCCACCCAATCTCGGCCGATCGGGCGGCCCCAGATCTTCTTCCACCTCCGATCAATTTCCCCCTTTCCTAATCGGGGGTGGTCACCGCACACCGCGATTCCCGGCCGCATTCCTTCTATCTCCTTCCTCCGATCATTCACCAGATTCGTCCCTGCAATCTCGCACCACTGCCATTGAATCCACGATCTCCTTCTAACTTTGACAACCCACATCCCAATCAAATCTTGATAAGATCTCCATAGCCCGGCTGCCATACCCGTCGACCCTCTCTCATCCCTATAAGAATTGCACCATCCCTCGAAACCTTCATCCACTGACTGCATCTTGAAAAGGTCCAATGGTGATAGCCCGGTCCTCTCCTCTCAACGAGATCCAAGGCGATCGCCTTGTTGCAGCGCGGCCAGAAGCTCGCTGCTGTGCTTTGGTGACCACCGTTGAGCCACCTCCACGTTCTTCACCACCACCACATCAACTTCTTCTCCTTCATCAACTTTAGGCCGCTCCACCGTCACGACCTCGCCTCCGCAACGTGCTTCGCCATCAACTCCTCAACCTTTGTAAAGCACCGACTCCACCTCGACACGTTAGCCATTTCACTGACGCTCAGCCACAAAGCTCTGCTCCTTCACCTGTTGTCGAGCCACTCCTGCTTCCAAGCCGTTGACTCCATCAACACCTCCAACACGTGTCCATGTATCGATTGTCGCACACCTCTACACCACCAGTTACTCCTCCCAAGACCGCTGCACTCCGCCCCTCACCGCCGTCGCACTACCGGGCACAGGTCCCGCGACCCTCCCCACGTGTGCAACACATGTAGGGGAGGGAACTTGCACCAAGGCCCCTAGAGTTCGATATTATTTCAGACACCCCCCTCCTGGGAATATTGCAAGCAAACCCCTGAAACTCTAACTAATTCACCAGCTACCCTGGGGGTACGTGCTTCTCAAGTACCTTCCAGGAAATTTTGTAGAATCCTCTAGCAATTCTTGGTAATAAATATTAGGTCACTGCTCTACATTTTCGATTTTATTTAATTATTGTAAAAATTACAGATAGACCATATCTTTTTTCCATTATTTGAACCTTATTTTTGCATCATTTAATTATTCAAAATTAGAATTTTGTTTACCAATTAATTCCTTACATTATGGCACTTGATTCATATTTTTAAGATTTGTGGTTGTTTTCTAATTAATATGAAAATTGCACATTTTTTCCAATATGTGCTTAGAAATTCAAAGTCAATTAACCATTGCTCGAAAAATTACCAAAAATTCACGAATAGTAGAATTAATTGTGTTTTACATTGTGCCCAAAAGTTGCATTTGCACACACCACTTACTTTATAAAAATCATTTTATGTATTTTAATAATTTTTTTTAATAGGTATTTCTAGGATATTTCATTTTGATATATCTTAGAGAATTTTATTTCTTGAACATAAGTAGGTTTAATATTTATTATAATTAATTATTGATATTTACATTTTTCACCTTTTAATTCATAAAATATTAATTTTACATCCAAAAATTCAAAATAAATTACATTGCACTCAGTTCATCATCATTTACATCTTGGCCAAGTTTCATAATTTTTGGACATCGTTTGATAGATATCAATTTTCTAGTCCTTAAAATTGGTGGCATTTGCATTTGCATACCAAAAATACATTAAAATACTAAAAATTCCACCTCAAAAATCGTGCACAAACTTTGATAGACATTAACCTAGGCTATTCCTTTGCCTCCTCAAGTTCGACCTTGGGACTTGAAACAAACATAAAATCACTCGAATTAATAAATTAAATATTTAAGTGATTATTTCTTGATTGATTCCAATTACCTGCCCAAAATGAAACGACACAACTATTTTCGCACACTTAATTCGCACAAGTTAAAGAGGGTATTCGCGGATCATCAGCATGTACTGCCAGGAAAGTATCCACATCCTTGTTCCACCTCCTTTGTATCCTGTGACATGCACTTTTTGAGATCCTTAATATCGATCATGGGTAGCTCCTCATCCAAAGAAAAAAGAGATGAAGCTGAAAAGCAAAACCACTACATCCCTCACAAGCGAGGTACTCAAACGCAAATCTATGAGAGAGAGAGACACTCGTGAGGGCATGGCCTAGGTTCAATACTTCATACCAAGACGAATTCTCCACACTAGGTGGGAACACTGTCGTCAACAAGTCCCTACTCGGTCATATACTATAGAAGCACCAATACTTCAACTTTCCCAAGTGGTAATTAAGGCAACCACATGTCGAGTTTTTTGCTCTATTCCTTAAGGGTCATGCCTCACTCTGTATGGAATGTATATGAATACAATGTGTGCTTTGTGAACCCCCAACAATAATGTTCGTTACGAATTTTATTCTAGTTCCAAGTGTAATTAACAGTCCTCTTGTTTTAATTTTTTATTTTCACTTTTTTGAGTACTTTCAATATCACAATGTCTGACATTCTTTTTAGATTTTCTTTAATTCCTATGTGATCAAAAAACATAGGGAGATAGCGAAAAGCAATGCAAGGGGATACGAGGATGGAAATCTATCCTCGTATCAAATGATGTGTGCAAAGATAGAAGCCTTACAGCGCTTCCTAGCTCTCTCCATGCGGGATGCAAACCAGGAATTCATAAACATAATCTTTATGTCGATATGCACACGAAGAAATCAACCTAAATTGGAATTGCTATTAACAGGAAGAACCAAATGCTAAATACAAGAAGAGAAACCAATAATCCGGTCTTGGAGGCTCCTCGGTGCCCACCATAGTGGGTCCTGCAAGCATTGTATGGAGACCTCTCAGGACGCATGGTTTCAAATATTCAGCAATTGAGTTTTATCTAAGTCCAAACATAGAAACTATAAGTACATGCAAGATAAAAGTTGTTTGGCCTTAGACTACTAAGCAAGAAATCCTACAAAACTAAGTTTCATTCCACAAAACAAATAAAAATAAGGCAGAAAACTCAAAATGCGGAAACCAAAAAAAGAAAGGCGATAAAATCATGACAAAATCCGGTGAGCCCCCAAGTGACCAAACATTGGAAATTGGGCCTGAGTGTCCATGTCTGAGTTTGCATGTATTATTACAAATTAATTGTGCAGAATTAAAGATCACTCTCTCACAAAAATAAAAAGAAAGCCTATGCTAAATTTTTCTCTTTCTCTCTCTTGCTCTCTCCTCTTGGTCCACAAGTAGAAGGACCAAGCCTTCTTGACTTAGGTTCTCCAACCACCTAGGCAGCCCCCATCATCTTGAAGTCCCTTACAAGAAAAAATATAAGAGAAAATATTAGCACAATAAATAATTGTATCAAATAAAAGAGAAAATGAATAAATAAAAATAACACAATAAAGTGGATTTAAAAATCGATCCTACGCATTGCTCCTCGGTGATTTACGATTCATCATCTCAATTTACTGATCTTAGCAAAATCCCTGAGCCAAATCTCAAATAATTGTCCCTAAAATTAATAAATTAATAAAATGACTCTTGTAAATAAAATATACATTTTATTATATATTATATTGTTCAAAATAATGAATAATAAGAAATCGTAAAATAAAGGAGTTTTTCACATGTAAATAGCCCAAAGTTCATGTATTTTTAATAAATCCATTTCTAATCCTTTTCAGATAATTCTTTCTCTAACTTGTTTATAAATATATATATATATACAAATATAAAATAAATTTCATTGCAAATAAATACTCCTATATCCCATAGAGAAAAGGTCAGAAAGTCTAAATTCCCGCCCAAATTCTCGCTCCGTATGAAATACAAATTCACCGCTCACTTTTAGAGTTTAAGTTAGAAAATTATCTATCTAATGAAATTAGTTTTATTAAAATCGAAGCTCATTTGTAAAATTTGAGTTTTGAGACCTCGTCGTATATTGTACATAATGCAATAAATGTGACTTTCATTTTTTCTTGTACAAATCAACACCTTTTTTATTTATTTCTTTCTATATTAGTTTCTTTATTGTATATTTTAATAAATGACATACTTTAAAAAATCTCAAATAATGGTTTGTCATTGAAATTATGGCAAATTGACTTTTTATAAATGTACATATTTTTCTTTTCTCATTTTTAAAATTTATTTTTAATAATTATTGAAAAATCCAAAAAAATATTTTTGTTTTGTTTAAAGTATTTTATTTTATTCTTATTTTCTAAATATCTTTTATTATAAATACAAAAAATAAAATTTAAAAAGTAAAAAAATAGTGTACATATTGTCGGTTTTGTTCCTTGTTTTTTCTTCGTTAGTTTGTTTGCGATTTTCTCAATTTATTTTATTTTATTTTTTTCTTTTTAGTAGCCTACTTTATTTTATTTTCTTTTATTTAATTTTCATTCTCTACATTAGTTTCCATTTCCTTCCATTAACCATCAAGTCTTTATCTAACCTCCCATTCAACTCTACCATTTTTTAACCTCCCATTGAACTCCACCATTCCACCATTTTTTAACTCCCATTTTTCTTCTCTTTTTATTCGTCTCATTCTCCTCATTTTGCCTTTGATACACCTTTATGCGAAAAAGAATCGAGAGCTCCGACCACCTGTCTAGGTGACAACGAACAAAGAAGTAGAGCGACGACAACCTCCTCTCCGATGAGATCCGTTGGCATTCTATCCAACATCGTAACTGCCTTTGTGTGCTGCTCAAGCTCATCGCTCACCGATAATTCGAGTGAAGACAATGCTTCTCGTGAGCACACCACATACCGACTCATCAGATGGCGTTGTTGCTGGGGAGACAAACGGCTTAGGGTTTAATTTAGAAAATTAGATTTGGGTTTTCTCTCACTCGGGTAGTATGACCCCTGAGCCATCTTGCAATTATTCTATTTTTTCCCTTCTTCCTCTCAATTATTTTTCTGCTCATTTTTGTATATATTTTGTTGTTTATCTCTCTAATATAAATTTCTTTTTCCGTACGAGGGGTCGGTGGACTTAGAGTGCAACGAAGATCGACGAACGTAATGCATGTCGTCTACTGAACATCAAGGGAATTTAATTTATTTTTAAGAGAGTTTTTAGTTTTGTAATTTTTTTAGTTATTGTGTTGTAATAATTTAGGTAATTTTCTTATTTACAGTGACCTTTGCTTGGGAGCTCGCACGTGTAAAAAGAGACTCGAACACTTATTCTTTTTGTATATGGTTGTGTGGAGAGTGGTTCTCGACTGAATGGTGAAATTAAGGATAGACACACAGTAGTATAACATCAAATTTAGTTGTGCCAATCGTAATTTAGGCCACACATATCTTAGAAGATTCACTCATCTGACAAGATTTATAATGAGACACACATAGAGACGTACTACTTAGCTCAAATTAATTCAATTCTTCCCCGCTAATAGTATATTCTTTAGGTGCGGTTTTTTTTCGATCTGCATACAACTAGTGTAAATTTACAAATTCAGTTTTTCATAACACATGGAGAGTACTGGGAGTCATTATAAGTATACCTTCTTCTGAGCATGCATCATTGTTTTACGTTTGAATTCTGATTCCTGATTCCTCTCTTGTTTTATAACTTAGAATTAAAAAGGAAAGTGAGACTGAACAGTTGATGGGCTTTGTTGTCCTCAGATTAACTTTCAAGTGACAACTTAACTCTAAAATTGGGACTGAAGCTGATTGATTAAACAAAATTGGAATAAAAAGAACCTTGTTTTATGGGTGCATAAAGCCCTCATTGTCTGAAATTACTTGCAAGTGAGAGAGAGAGAGACGACACTAGGATAGAGCCAAGCCAGGATTTTCATATACACTATTGGTTCCACAAAAATGATTAGCTACTTCTCAATGAGGACATACCGGTAGCCGATAAGCGGTTCGGATTTCCTTAGCAGAGTGGGTGGTTTAGAGGACATCGTGTAAGGATATGTCCTCAAGTAATGGGTAGCCATATTTTTACGATCCGTACTTACTCTCATACTGGTTGAAAGTGGGTGTAACTAGTCCTAAGACTCGGGCCAGTCTGTAGGGAAATACAAGCACATAATAGCTCGCTAATCTTTCAAAGTTTGCACCTATCACCAACTAAAACGATTAGCATAATTCGAACGAACCTTTATGACCCTCACGTGTGGAGTTGGTGAATTTGTGGGTTTGCATTGCATTTGTATTGTGTGAGTTTACTTTGCACATTTACGTGCACCATAGAACTAGTACGTCATTGAATGTCGTGTTCTAAACGGTTCTTTTGACATCAAAGATGATTAATTGGGGGGCTATTTATTTGTACTTCACGAATCTCTCGTTGAACCCTCGAAGAAGTACGCCATCAAAGGTCCGTTCACAACCTGGACCAACTTGGACTCATGACCCTCTTGAGTTCAGGATCACTCACTCTCGGGATGGTCACTCACAAACCATTCCCTTTCTCTCCTCCCACCTCACCGAGGAAGACCTTCGCCTTGAAAATATCTTGATTCCTGAATCCTCTTCTAATCAGGACAACAATGATGAATCAGGTCTCCAAGAAAATTCAAGTAAAATGCATCCAAAGAAGAAAGAAGAGGAAGAAGAACACCCTGAGGACCCGATGAGAATGGTACTGGCCAGATTAGTTGCATCTGAGCAGCAACACGCATTACTCAGAGCTTAATTAGGACATCTCAATGTTGGGGTCAAACCACCAATGGATACGGTGTATAACCCTAGACAGTACAGAATTCAGAACTATTTGAGTCAGGTTGAACCCGAAGTTGATTTCAAGTTGAAGCTGTGGTTTTTGAACTTGTTGTCGCACTTTCATGCGAATGCTTCGGAGGAGCCATATGCATTCCTAAGGGATTTCGAGCTCATCTATGCTAACCTCAAACATCCTAAGGTTAGCCAGGATTATATTAGGCTCACAACCCTTCCATTTGACTTGGGTCGCAAAGCCGACTACTGGGTAAAGAACTTGGGAGTTATAGCATCTACATATACCAAATTCAAGGACCATTTTTTGAAGAAGTTTTATCCCTTGAGTAGGACTAACTTGATGAGGATGCACATGTTGGACATGCGAGCCCATGACGAGCTATTACGCAATGAATGTTATTGTGAATATCATTCCCTGATATGAAATGAAGAATAACTAATTTACATAATAGGTCCCTTAGTACAATTAGGGTTATGTACCATGGCCATCGTAATGATCATACAACTATTGATTCAATTATTGAATCATAGAGGCTGGTGCCTGAATGAATATCTAAAGAGTTAGATTGAGGACTTATCAAGTATCGTCAAATGATTACTAAGAGAGGATCTCTTGCATGAGTAGGAGATGGCAATCCTTTCTCACTTGGTTGATATCTGAACGACCACTTGAT
The DNA here is from genome assembly GCA_037367405.1 of Ottelia alismoides. NCBI lineage: Eukaryota > Viridiplantae > Streptophyta > Magnoliopsida > Alismatales > Hydrocharitaceae > Ottelia > Ottelia alismoides. Next base: position 516,054 of record JAZKJV010011719.1, on the reverse strand, counting down.
GCAGGTCCTCCGCATGGGAATAACGATTTATAGGTGTCAAATTAGTTAGGTCAAAGAGTAGACTTAACGAGATCGAGATAACCAAAGTCCTATGTCAGATGCTGTCAGAATATAGGCATGCATCCTCTAATCGAAGACAAATGTGTAACTATATGTCTTAATATGTACATTTGACAGACCAATAGGTTGATGACCTACTCAAGGTCTATACACCGGTGCGCTGGTGTGCATACAAGGGCATATGAGTAATACGATCTCTCAAAGGGATTGTACAGATTGAATTCCTGAACCGGAAGACATGAGCTCACTCATGAGATATTGGGAAGAGTCAAATTCCGCCCGTGGTCATCTCGCTTTGGAAGCTTGATTGAATTTACAAGGATTGATAAATACTTTTGGAAAGTATATGATCAACACCAAGGTATGATATATGCTTTCAGAAAGTATATGATCGATACCAACTCCCGATGATCGAATGAGAAACTTAATGATAAATCCTTGAAGTAGACAATGTAAAGTTGATCTTATACTTCGGGATTATTCTGGGTCTTCCAGTATGCAAGATGTATAGGTACTAGAAATACCTGAGGGTAATGTGATCATAAACGGTTGTATAACCATGACGTTTCCATTCCTAAGGAGTAATGAAACCGGTCTAGATTTTAGTGACTCCTCTCAGTAGAGAAGTAATCTGATCTTAATCCAAATATTGGACATTGATCTGAATATGATTTAGATGCAACGAGAAGATTAGATTTGTGGTCTTGATTTAATCAAGCATTTACGGGAGGCCCGAGATCTTGATTTGAGATGTGATCTCACTATCCAAGTCACTATACGTGGAACAATGCAATCGCCCTATCCTTATCTCCAAGTATCCGCGAAGAAAGCGCATTATCCTTGAAATAGTTCAGGATAATTTCATTGTTGATATATGTATCCGAGCATTGAGAAATTGGATAATTAAACGTGATTTAATTATCATGAATAATATGAATTTGATTCATAGTATAAGGAGAGTTATCCTAGACAATTAAATGGGATTTAATTATCAAAGATGTAAATAATGTGAATGTGATTCATATTATTTGGGAACATGACAATAGATATCCAAGATGATTAAGTGTGATATAATTATCATGGATATGAATAATGTGGATAGCACTATCCATATTAATCATATATATTATAAATGTGATTTATGATATATAAGAGAGAGCTATTTGTAATTTACATTTGTTAATTAAATGTTAATGTGAATTGGATTCACATTGAACATTAAATTGAAAATGTAATTCACATTTTATTTTGGGTTGTGAATGTGTTCACAAATTTCCAATGGCAAAATTGCAATATTCACAAAATAATTATGAATTATTTTTGTAGAATATTTTACAACAATTGTTGTTGTAAAATTGGAGATACATGGAATAATGTAATCTAAGGAGATTACATTGGAAATGCCCTTTCCATATTGAAAGGAAGGGACGACCACCAATTCCTACTAGGAAAGGGTGGTCGTCCACTCCATATATATGGAAGGAGGAACTCTCTCTCTCTCTCCCATTATCTCCATATTTGATTGATTTATTTTGGGATTAAATCATATTGATTTATCAATATATATTTAATCTAAATTAAATTAATTATTGTTGGTTTTTTACCAACAAAGATCTTGGTCATTAAAAGAAACACAAATCAATGAGAGCCATTGGATTTGTGTTGTCCATGGATTGAGATACATGGATCCCAAAATATTATAAATAGAAGGGAACCCCTTGTTCTTCATATGATAATGTGAACATAAGGCTCTCTCTCTCATTCTCTATACACGCCCTCACTCTTCCTCTCTCATGGCCGTCCACCATGGATGCCCTATAGAGAGTCTCCATCACCGCAGCGTCGTTGTTATGCTATCGGATCATTTGTTCATGGATCTCTGTCTCCTTCGGTGTGCCTCGCTCGTGAAGAAGACGTTGGATCTCATGTGTCAAGATCAGGAGATTCGCCGCTTGGATCATCAACATGGATTGCGAGGATCACGTGTTTCATCAACACGCTCGCAAGCGTCTCCTCTATCAGATCGGACTTGAGACAGGAGGTCTCTTCGTTTAGAGACTCGATCGCAACCACGCTTCAAGAGGTAATCCTATTACTTGTTTGTGGTTTAGATGAAATGATCAGAGAAGTGTTCTCGGATCATGTGGTTTCGTCACATGAAAATTTTCAATTTCCGCTGCCTCGAGCCACTAGTGCGACTAGTCGCTCCCGATCGCATACAATGTGATCCCACACTTCCGTGATGTGATTAAGGATCTAACCATTTCCTTCAAGTGGTATCAGAGCCAGGTTGAAGGTTTTGGATACGATCCATAAACCTAAGCCGACTTGGGTTCGTTAGGGTTGCGAAAGTTTTATCGTATTTCATTTTTGCATCTCTGTTTTGTGATTACTTTCGGCCCTGTTTAAATTATTTAAACACGAAAATAAAATTTGGATTTTGTTCCCCATTAAATAAGGAAATGGTAGGATCTGAGTTTGCGTGATTTCGAATCCGTTTGCTCAAATTATGATCAAATTAGTGAACATGTATCCACTGTTTCGGGGACTGCGAATCTTAACGTAATTAAGGAGTTAATTGCGGATTTGAAACTCCTAGAAATACATGTAAATCACTTAGTTCTGTTGTAAATCAAATTAGCAAACTTTGAAAACTTAGTTTGCTTAATTTGAATTGATTGAGATATGTTAATTTTACTAAGTAAGAGTCACTGTTGGAAATTACTTTCCTAATCAAGAACCTTGTGATTGTCATTTAATTAATTAGTAAAATTAAATGATTTAATTTTATGGAATAATTATAGAGAAATATTTGTGAAATATTTGATGATAATTTTTTTCATTAAATGGCATTGCCTTAACCAATAATTGATTAGATATGATCTAGATCATAATTGGTTACACAATCCACATTCCAACAAAGAATGTTGCTTAAATAGGATTTGAGATTTGTTTAGCAAATCTCATTATAATGTTAATAAAAAATGTTTTGATTATTATTATATATGGTATAACTTCGGTTGAAAGACCGATTATAATCTCAAGTACACAATGATCAATTTGGCATTATCTTTTCCCGAGGTGGATATGGTGTCTAGTCGGGGAGCGTTGGGGTAGCAGGTTGCACCGTGTGTGGGCTTCCCACTCCCATCGATACTGGCCATGACAACAGGTAGGGACTCGATAATGTAGGAGAGATCACAGTGTATTTTTCTAATTATTAAAATTCAGAATAATACGTATTTGAGACAATACCATAATTCAAGTAACAATAAAGATTGTTTGTTGGATATTAATTGGATCATTAATTTAATATGATTAGATTAATTGGAATCCAATTAAAATTAAACACTCTAATTTTAATAGAGATGTTATTTTCCTTAGAATAATTAATCATAATGAATATGACTCATGATGATTAATTAGAATTTGAATATGATATGGATGATTACATAAGTGACATCCATGGTCTCCCGTCAAGAAGAAGGATTCCATCGCCAGATATTGTATGTAGGAGACGCTTGTCCGAAGTGACAGCTCCTGCATACAATCCATTTGGATCGGGCTCTTTGCTTCTTGAAAGAGTAAGGACGTATGCGTAGTGACCCCAACCCTCATATTATTGGGGGGATATTGGATTACGCATAGCGAGTTGTATTCCCGTTGACGGTTGGTTCAATTAATGACGTATCAACATCACCTTAGGGGTGGTGGGTCCAGGTGTTAAAGACTGAATTGGGAATGCATGTTGGACTTGCAAGGCGGAATATGTTCCCGCTTCTTTTTATCCAAGTTAAAGGTTCTCATATTATTGGGATGTGATAAAGATAAGGAAGCAGATCCTAGATCTTGCTGAGATATAATGGTAAGTATATCTCTTACATTGAAAGTGATTAAGGGAATGAACTTTCAGTGTTGACAAGGCAAGACAACTTTGATATAAAAATTCCTAATTCAAAGTAAAAATGTATAATTACATATATTATGCAAATTTCTTATTTCAGATAATCCTTCATTAAACCCACTCAATACTATACTCAATGATAACCAGTAAATTATCATGGATTGGATCCGTGATTAAGATATTGTACTTGTAGTTGGACACATAATGTATGTAGTTACAATGTGCAAGTGTTCCTCATAATAATGAGGAATGACAATTAAATAAGACCATAGGACTACAACCCTAGGGTTTGTATGTCTCTACAGTCTTGATCTCTCATTGAATATACTTTGGAAGTGATATGTCGACGATAATCGTAATTGTCGAATAATCCTTATAAATATCTAAGACGATGTTTCGGTATTTATATGTGCTCTTGACATTTTATCATGAAAGACATGGTTCTGTGCATCATGCAGAATGGTGGCTATATAAGAGATGATGTACTCAAAATATTTGAGTACCTACCTGAACCAACATTTTAAGAGTTTAGATGAATGTAGATACGATCAGTGTCGTCATTCTACTATATGTACTATAGTCATTCATGATGCTTCAGAATTTTCATATTGTATGAATTGAATGAAGCATGTATAAATGTTGAAATGCTCTTATATTGAAATCTTATAAGAGATCCTTCGTCTTAAGCAATGGTTGTTTATAGATAAAGGGAGCGCAGTGGAAGCATGGGTTGGACCCAAGTAAGAAGGAAAGTCAAAAGAGTTGATTGTACTTCTGTGACTTCCATATGGCATCCAAATAGTTGGATGAATGCCAATACTACAATAAGCCGATGTATTGATAGTGTGACTATCTAGTCTATCTAGGATCCTTAGAGAAGGACCCGGATAGTGCATCGGAATAATCTACATCTACATTTAATCATTAAAATTGACATTCTTATTTGATAAGATTAAAATCTAATAATTGTATCTCATTCTTCTAATAACACTTGCAATTGGTTGCTTATGTTTTAGAAGACTAGAAAATTTGATCTTAAGGTTCAATAGTCATCCACATGGTTGTTAATGCAATTGTTGCAAGAACCTCTATTGGATAAATAGACTTCCTATTTTCAGTGGGAGAGACCATAGTCTTAGAGAATGTCTCTATGACTTAGATATTAGAATACACTCATTGTTTATTTCTAAATGTTGGGAATAAACATGAATTCTGGAATAGACCTATCATAAAGTCTTATGATGGAGATATTTTAGATAGTAATCTAAAATCTAGTGGACTCTATTAAATTAGAAAATTAATGAATGGTTCATTAACATTTTTAATACTGAAATTAAACCTGAAAAGATCAATAGGAGAACTAAAGATCATTTGACAATGATCTTGCATCAAGCCTTGGACATTTGTCTGTTGATGAGATCAATAAACTAGTAAGAGATGAAACTTTAGAATATCTAAAATTCCAAATCTTACATACTTGTGAATATTGTATTCAAAGTAATAATGTCCAAAGCACCCTTCTCTAAGAATGGATTAAGATGTCAAGGTATTCAATATTTCATACATATTGATGTATGCGGATCATCTATATCATGATAAAAATTGATGATATGTGATATCATTCGATGATTATTTGTGATATATAATTTCTTCTCTTCACCTTAGAAAGCTTTGAAATGCTAAGAGATTTCATAATTTTGGTTTAAAAACCAAAGTTTGAAGGAAGATGAAAGTGAATTTGATCTAATCTAGGTAGTTAGTACATATAAGATGAATTCATGGAATCCCTTATGGAGAAAGGAATGTCATTCCCATCTCAATCCTCCTAATACACCTAAACTCAAGAGAGTTGTAGGGAGATACAATTAGATCATGTATGACATGGTTTGATCAATGATGAATTTTAGCATAATTACCTATTAGTTTCCAAGAATATATGTAGTAGAGACTACAATATATATCCTTAATAAGGTTCCAAGCAAGTAAGCTGGAATTTAGCACCTGAGAGTGCTACTTCATTAGAAAAATAAAGGATTGTATTGGATACCCGCTTTATGACCTTGAGATTCTTAAAAGATCTCATCTATGAGAATATGATTCTTAGAGGATGAGACTCTTGAGAATCAAGATAAAAATGAAGTGAAGGAACTCATTTAATCTTGAGAAGATAATGAGGATCCTAAAATTGCAAACTAAAAGGACATTTAAACATGAAACAATAATACCTCTTCAAATAAGTTTGAAGATGGATTCCGTGTGTCAGTTGAATCTGACAATGATCTGACTTCATGTGATGAAACCTCTGAAGATCATAGCATGGAAGGATGGATGTTAGCAATAAAGTCTAAAGTAGACTTTATATACAAATGTTGTATATGGACCCTCGAGGATCCACCTATATGGGTAAGACCCACTAAGGTGTAAATGGGTCTTCAATAGAAAGAGGGAACCTGATGAGAAGGTAGTGACCTTCAAAGCACGATTCGTAGCAATGAGCTGCACACCGAAGAGAAGACATCGCTTGCGATGAGACATGCTCTTCAGTGACCATGCTTGAACCCATCAGAATATTGCTAACTATAGCTACGCAACTTGACTATGACATCTTCAAGATGTGAGTCAGGATTGCATTCCTCTATGAATACCTCTCTGAGGATATTCACATGAAGTAGCCCAGGGCTTCATGCTTGAGGAAAGCAAGATGTGCAAGCTAAGGAATTCCATCTTTGGACTCAATAAAGCTTCTTGTATCTGGATCATAAGATTTGATGAAATTATAAATATTATGATTTCAGATAGAATCTTGATGAACCGTGTGAAGCTTAGTGGGAGTGACATTGTGTTCATCATACTAAATGTAGCTAATATCCTAATCATTCGGACTAATATAAGAAAGATAATAATAAGTGTTTTATAATCTGGTTGTTCCATACCTCGAGATATGATCTCAAGGATACCTCTTAGATCTTAGTTGTTTAGAAGCAAAGAGAAGAGGGTATTGGGACCATCACATTAATGGTACACCTTGGACATTTCCATTTTCTGGAAAATTCCAAGAAAGGCCTCATTCCATAAAGATATGGTACTAACCTATCTGAAGGAATAGCACCTCAAAGAGTTGAGCAAGTGAATGCTATAACTGCTTGCCCTTGTGCATCGGTTACGAGAAGCCGAGTGTATGCTTAATGTGTACGAGAGCCATATGTCTACCATGCAGTGGGAACAATAACTGTTACTAATCCTACTATGGAAATAAAACACTTGATTGCAGTAATTACAATACCTTCAAAGATGATAAGCCTTTAGAGATAGTGATCTGTAAGTCTTATCTTCAAGAAATTAAGACTTTATAGATGGAGATCTAAAAGATCTTAACTACGAATACGTTAGGAGATAGAGATCTCCAGCAATAAGGGTATTCTGATAAGGATAATAGAAATTGCATACTGGTTATAATAAATATTGAGGTGTAGTGTCAAGGACACTATGACTGACATGGTTGAGTATTGGTTGCATGAGATGCAACATTCGCATTGGATGCGAACACTGTCACTAGGAGATATGCAGCTGCCGTAAAAGGACTTGGCATAGTCTCTTAGGAATAGAGAGACTGATCAGCTTACCTAGCTATTTTCTAAATAGCCTATGATTGTCACATGAGTGTGGGTTTAAATGATTAGCCCATTAATGGCTCTTTGGGCTAGTGGGAGATTGCTGGACATGCAGGCCCACGACGAGTCATTACGCAATAAATGTTATTGCGAATATCATTCTCTGATCTGAAATGAAGAATAACTAATTTGCATAATAGACCCCTTAGTACAATTAGGGTTATGTACCATGGCCGTCTTAATGATCATACAGTTGTTGATTCAATTATTGAATCATAGAGTCTGGTGCTTGGATGAATATGTAAAGAGTAAGATTGAGGACTCATCAAGTACCGTCAAATGATTGTTAAGAGAGGATCTCCAGCCTGAGTAGGAGATGGCAATCCTTTCTCACTTGGTTGATATCTGACCGACCTCTTGATGCAGGTCCTCTGCATGGGAATAGAGATTCGAAGGTGTCAAATTAGTTAGGTCAAAGAGTTGAGTTAACGAGATCGAGATAACCAAAGTCCTATGTCGTATGCTGTCATGATATAGGCACGTATCCTCTGACCGGAGACAGATGTGTTACTATATGTCTGAATATGTACATTCGGCAGACCAATAGGTTGATGACCTAATCAAGGTCTATACACCGGTGCGTTGGTGTGCATACAGGGCATATGAGTAATACGATCTCTCAAAGGGATCCTACAGGTTCATTTCCTGAACCGGAAGACATGAGCTCACTCATGAGATATTGGGAAGAATCAAATTCCACGCGTGAACGTCTCGCTTTGGAAGCTTGACTAAATTTGTAAGGATTGATATATACTTTTGGAAAGTATACGATCAACAACTAGGTATAATATATGCTTTTGCAAAGTATATGATCGATACCAACTCCCAATGATCGAATAAGAAAATTAATGATAAATCCTTGAAGTAGATACTGTAAAACTGATCTTATACTTCAGGATTATTCTGGGTCTTCTAGTATGCAGGATGAATATGTATTAGGAGTACCAGAGGGTGATGTGATCATAAACGGTTGTATAACCATGACGTCTCCATTCCTAGGGAGAGATGAAACGGGTCTGGATTTTAGTGACTCCTCTCAATAGAGAAGTAATCTAATCTTAGTCCAAATATTGGATATTGATCTGAATGTGATTCAGATGCATTGAGAAGATTAGATTTGCGGTCTTGATTTAATCAAGCATCTATGGAGGCCCGAGATCTGGATTTGAGATGTGATCTCAATATCCAAGTCACTATACGTGGAACAATACAATCGCCATGTCCTTATCTCCAAGTATCTGCAGAGAAAGCGCATTATCCTTGAAAGAGTTCAGGATAATTTCATTGTTGATATATGTATCTGAGCATTGAGAAATTGGATAATTAAATGGGATTTAATTATCATAAATAATATGAATTCGATTCATATTAAAGGGAGAGTTATCTTAGATAAAATGTGATTTAATTATCAAAGCTATAAATAATGTGAATGTGATTCATATTATTTTGGAACATGACAATAGAGATCCAAGATGATTAAATGTGATTTAATTATCATGGATATGAATAATGTGGATAGCATTATCCATATCAATCATATATATTATAAATGTGATTTATGATATATAAGAGAGAGTTATTTGTAATTTACATTTGTTAATTAAATGTTAATGTGAATTGGATTCACATTGAACATTAAATTGAAAATGTAATTCACATTTTATTTTGGGTTGTGAATGTGATTCACAAATTTCCAATGGCAAGATTTCAAATATTCACAAAATAATTATGAATTATTTTTGTAGAATATTTTACAAAAATTGTTGTTGTAAAATTGAAGATACATGGAATAATGTGATCTAAGGAAAGGAAGGGACGACCACCAATTCCTATTAGGAAAGGGTGGCCGTCAACTCCATATATATGGAAGGAGGCACTCTCTCTCTCTCCCATTATCTCCATATTTGATTGATTTATTTTGGGATTAAATCATATTGATTTATCAATATATATTTAATCTAAATTAAATTAATTGTTATTGGTTTTTTACCAACAAAGATCTTGGCCATTAAAAGAAACGCAAGATCAATGAGAGCCATTGGATTTGTGTTGTCCATGGATTGAGATCCATGGATCCCAAAATATTATAAATAGAAGGGCACCCCTTGCTCTTCATATGCTAATGTGAACATAAGGCTCTCTCTCTCTCTCTCATTCTCTATACATGCTCTCTCTCTTCCTCTCTCATGGCCGTCCACCATGGATGCCCTAGAGAGAGTCTCCATCACTGCAGCGTCATCATTATGCTACCAGATTATTTGTTCGTGGATCTCCATCTCCTTCAGTGCGCTTCGCTCGTGAAGAAGACGTTGGATCTCATGTGTCGAGATCAGGAGATTTGCCGCTTGGATCATCAACATGGATTGCGAAGATCACGGGTTTCATCAACACGCTCGCAAGCATCTCCTCTGTCAGATCGGACTTGAGATATGAGGTCTCTTCATTTAGAGGCTCAATCACAACCACATTTCAAGTGGTAATCCTATTACTTGTTTGTGGTTTAGAGGAAATAATCCGAGAAGTGTTCTTGGATCATGTGGTTTCGTCACATGAAAATTTTTAATTTCTGCTGCCTCGAGCAACTAGTGCGACTAGTCGCTCCCGATCACATACGATGCGATCCTCACGCTTCCATGATGCGCTTAAGGATCTAACCATTTCCTTCAGCGCATTACGAGCTTTTCCCAGCTACCCCATGAAGCCTTCTGTAATGCCTGGGAAGGGTTCAAGGACATCTTACAGAAGTGTCCCTGTCATGAACTACATGACAACATCTTGGTTCAGTCATTCTTCATTGGTCTTAACCCTGAGATGCAGGGTTTAATAACCACTGCCTGTGGAGGAAGATATACATCACAAGATCGGATACTGTCTAGAAGGTATCCGAGCAGATTGTTGAGACCAACCGCTCACAGATGGCCAGCAAGGCATGTACATTGTCTCCCATTTCACTCTTATCATTAGGGGGAAAGTTGAAGGATATGGTATAATCCTCAAGCGTATCACGAAAGCGTGAGCATCGTATAGAATACGATGAGGAGCGACTAGTCGCACTAGTTGCTCGATGCAGCAGAATTTAATAAATTTTCATGTGACAAAACCACAAGATCCGAGAACAATTCTCGGATCCTTTCGTCTAAACCACAAATAAGTAATAGGATTACCTCTTTAAGCGTGGTTGCGATCGAGTCTCTAAACGAAGAGACCTCCTGTCTCATGTCCGATCTGACGGAGGAGACGCTTGCGAGCGCGGGGATGAACTGCGTGCTTCTCACAATCCATGTTGATGATCCAAGCGGCGGATCTCCTGATCTCGATACATGGGATTCGACGTCTTCTTCACGAGCGAGGCACACCGAAGCAGACGTAGATCCACGAGCAGACGATCATGCAGCATAACGATGATGCTGCGGCGATGGAGAACCTCTCTAGGGCATCCATGGTGGACGGCCATGAGAGGAAGAGAGATGGCGTGTAGAGAGAAATAGAGAGAGAGAGAGAGATTGCTCCAATATTGCATAGCCCAAGAGAGCATGGTATGCCTCTCTATTTATAGGGTTTTAGGATCCATGGATCTCAATCCATAGGACATATAAAATCAATGGATGAGATTGATTTATGTCAATCCAGTGGTCAAGATTGTTGTTGGTAAATGTCAACAACTTGTAATTTAATTTAGATCAAAATATATTTGACAAAATCAAATATAAATCAATCCTAAATTACACTAATCAAATAAGGACAGAATGTATATGGAGATCACATCTCCATATACTTTCCATGTGGACGGCCACCCATTCCAATAAGGAATTGGGTGCCGCCCACTTGGTTTCTCATGGAGGCAATCTCATGAGATTTCATGAGATTGCATATCTCAATGGAAATCTCTCTAATTATTTATTTCCACCAACCTTTGTTGGGATCTATTCACCAAAAATAATTTACAATTAATTTTGGGAATATTGCAATCTTGACATTGGAAAATTGTGAATCACATTCACAACCCAAAACAAAATATAATTTACATTTTCAATTAATTAGACAATGTGTATCCAATACACATTAATAATTAATCAACAAATATAATTATAATTAGCTCTCTATAATACATTATAAATCACATTTATAATATATTATGAATAATTTGGATATTACTATCCACATTATTCATATCCATGATAATTAAATCACATTTAATCATCTTGGATCTCTATTCTCATGTGCCCAAATAATATGAATCACATTCACATTATCCACATCTTTGATAATCAAATCACATTTAATTATCTAAGATAACTCTCCTTACAATATGAATCAAATTCATATTATTCATGATAATTAAATCACATTTAATTATCCATTATCTTGATGCTCGGATACATATATCATCAATAGAATTATCCATGAAATCTTTCAAGGATAATGCGCTTTCTCCACGAATACTTGGAGATAAGGACAGGACGATTGTATTGTTCCATGTATAGTGACTTGGATATTGAGATTACATGTCAAATCCAGATCTCGGGACTCCTATAGATGCTTGATTAAATCATGACAGGAAACCTAATCTTCTCATTGCATCTGAATCACATTCAGATCAATGTCCAACATTTGGATCAAGATCAGATTACTTCTCTACTGAGAGAACTCACTAAAATCCAGACCTGTTTCATCACTCCCTAGGAATGGAAGCGTCATGTTTATACAATCGTTTATGATCACATCACCCTCAAGTATTCCCAATACCTGTACATCCTGCATACTGGAAGACTAAGAATAAACCCAAAGTATAAGATCAATTTTACACTGTCTACTTCAGAGTTTTATCTTTAAGTTTCTCATTCGATCATTGGGAGTTGGTATCGATCATATACTTTCCAAAAGCATATATCATACCCAGGTGTTGATCATATACTTTCGAAAAGTATATATCAAACATACAAATTCAATCAAGCTTCCAAAGCGAGACGATCGTGCATGGAATTTGATCTTCCCAGTATCTCATGAGTGAGCTCATGTCTTCCGGTTCAGTAATGAACCTGTATGATCCCTTTGAGAGATCGTATTACCCATATGCGCTTGCATGCACACCAGCGCGCTGGTGTATAGACCTTGATTAGGTCATCAACCTATTGATCTGCCAAATGTACATAATCAGACATATAGTAACACATCTGTCTCCGGTAAGAGGATGCGTGCCTATATCATGACAACATACAATATAGGACTTTGGTTATCTCGATCCCGTTAAGTCAACTCTTTGACCTAACTAATCTGACACCTCCGAATCTCTATTCCTATGCAGAGGACCTACATCAAGAGGTCGGCCAGATATCAGCCTAACTGATAAAGGATTGCCATCTCCTACTCAGGCTGGAGATCATCTCTTAACAATCATTTGATGGTGCTTGATGAGTCCTCAATCTAACTCTTTAGATGTTCATCCAAGCACCAGCCTCTATGATTCAATATTTGAATCTACAGCTATATGATCATCAAGATGACCATGGTACATAACCCTAATTGTACTAAAGGACCTATTATGCAAATTATGTACTCTTCATTTCAGATTAAGGAGTGAATTGCAATAACATTTATTGCATAATGGCTCGCCGTGGGCTCGCATGTCCAACAAAAGTCAGTTGTAATTGATCTCTCTCAGGATGTATTCCCCGCATGGGGCTTATTGCAAACAAGTTTATATTAGTTGTGAGGATTGACAGGAGGATTGATGAATTAGATAGGAACATCTCTAAGATTCCAAAACAAATGGAGGAGTTGACTGAGAAGGTATCTAGAATAAGGATACTAGCCGTGACTACACCTGTTGCTCCTGTGTATCGAGTTCATCATGTTTAGGAGTAGTTGGTGTCCGGGCATTCCCAGCCGTGGGAGCAGGACTAGTCCTATGTCCATTCTTACTAGCAGCCCCCTCCATCAGCAGAGACAGTTCAGAAGGAGCCTCCACCGGTTTGGGAGGTGAATGGAGTATGTTATACTCAGGACCCTGCTAGGCAGGGAAGTAGGGGGGACCGACAGACCTATCAGTATCCCTCGACCTTTCACAACACCACATTCACCTCTACACCACTTCCTTCACAGTAGAGCCTTGGATTCAAACCACCCCAGCAGCAGCGACATCATATGGCTAACAGGGGAATTACCTGGCAGGATAGCAGAGCCCGTAATTTTATCAAATACCCCATCACCATCCTGCAGATCTGCATCCCTCAAGCCACAACATCTCCTTTGCACGAGCGACAGCTCCCCCACCGGTCCTCCTCCACTCGCCAACTGCCCAACACCACTGTGCACAGCAACTCCATGCCTCCAGCCACTGCCGCCAGCGGCGACTGCCTGTTCGTGCCCATGCATGCCACCGCTGGCCACCATCGCCAAGGCCGCCGCCCGTAGGCCCCTCTGATGACACGAATTTGTGATGCGGTTAAGATGTAAATAATTTGCATAAGATGGAATAAATATGCAATGGTCGTTGTTCTCAACCAATCGATTCGGTCAACGAGAGAAATTTATAAACCATTTAAGAGAAATAAATCAATGGAATGTAAGCGGATTTCTCTATTCAATTTCCCTAGTATAGCAACCAGGGTCGAACACAAGGAGCACGATTTAAAAACTTAGTAGTGAAATTTTGAAAATAATTTTTTTAGTGGTTTTTGCTTTTCCAAATTTTTTTCAAATAAAGCACGTCACAATATGCACAAGGGAATAAAGATACATACACTCTCTTTTTGTATTTTTCAAAATATCCAAAAATTCTTAGCAAAATCCAAAATAATGTTTTTATTTTTTTATATATTTTAAAATGTTTTTGTAATTTTTTCAATTTTTTCTGATGTTATTGTGATTTTATAAAAATCAAACAGTAAAAACAACTGTGTACAATGCACAACCAAGAGTATTTTGCAACTTAAAAATACTTTAATGCCCAAAACTCATGGGAGTTGTTTTTATGTTAAAATATAATTAAATGTCTACAAACAGAGAATGAAATCAGAATTTTTGGATTTCTCTAGAATTTCTGCAAATTTTCTATGATTTTTAGTTTTTCACAATTTTTTGGTTTTATAAATGATTATTTCACGAAATTTGGAAAGAAATTAAAGGGGCATAAAATACACCTACAACAATTTTTTTGGAATTTTTAGACAAATTTTCGAATTTTTATGATTTTTCTAATTTTGAGCAGATAAAAAGGCACTATTTTTTTAAAAAAAATATCAAATGATGATGAAATGTAGTGAAAATTTTACACAATGTTTAAGCACATAACAGAAGTACTCACAATTTTTTTGAGAATTTATTGAGCATAAACACCATTTATTTCAATGAGAGAAAGGATGCAAAAAGACTATGGAATACATGGACTTAAATGCAATTTATTAATATTTTTGCAACTAAAACTAACACGAAACAAAATATGAGGAAAATAATGCAATTTACCCAATTTTTTATTTAAAAATCTTAGGTTTCCCTGGAAATGCTTCTTTCGTCTTCTTCAAAAAAAGGGGAGGATGCCCGCCGCCACGCTCTTCTCCTCTTCGCGCAGACATAATGGAGCGATGGTTGCTAGTGGTCGTCGGTAGGAGGGTACGGTGGTGTAGGGCTCGTGGTCGACTGGAGGCGTTGGTGGGCTCGCAGCGGAGGAGGCGCCGTGCTGGAGACGAGGAACGATGGAGGTCTTCGAGGGCCGCCCATGGTAGGAGATCCGCTGGAGAGCTTTGGGCGGGGCTGGAGGCGGATGGAGTCGAGCTGGTGGAGCGCTTCGGTGGAGGCGGTTGTGGATGCAAAGGCGACGGAGGAGGACTCGCGGGGCTCCCTGGCGGAACTAGTTGGGCGCACGCTGCGGCGTCGGCTGGGGACGGAGGCGAACACCTCACGTGGAGGGGCCAGGAGACGCGTCGCGACGCACGGCCACCGTTGAGGGCACGGTGGTCTGCAGATGAGATGGCCGCCTGTAGGCGGCGACTATTTTTTTTTGTTTTTTTAAGTAAACTGTAAACAGAAATTACTAGTTTTTTTAGATTTTTTATTTCTTACAAAACAAATGTTAAAAAAACTATTATGCTTTTTTTATTGAATCCTGCAAAAATAATGTTAGAAAAAGAAATACATTTTTCCTTTTTTTATTTATTAACAAATGGAGATACGTGTACGGGTGCGGATCTGGACGCGGTGAGAGATAGATCCGGATCTCCGACCACCATGTGTGGTCGGAGGTGATAGATTATGTGAGGAAGAATAAGAAATGACTAGATCGAGAAAATGAGATGGAAAATCAGTGTCGGATCGTAAATGTGATATAGATGTTTTTGGGATTTTAAGGTCTAAAGATTAATCAGGACATCTACGCAAAAATTAAAACTAAGATTTGTCTAGGAAAAATGACGGAAAAGAAAATGGATCTCACCTCAAGATCGGATACACCGTGATGGCCTCAACGATGGCCGAATCTCTGTCATCAGACGAATCGGATGTTGGGCACCCTTCTTCGACAAGATCGCTCTCGAAGATCGGGCTCCTCTCCACCAAAGATTTATCAAAGACAAATGAGGGAGGAGGAGTCCTATAAAAAGAGAAGAAAAATACAAAAGGAAAGGATGTACAAAAGAGGAAGGTGTTTAGTGGTGTAATTAATAAAAGAATTAATTAATTAATTAATTACAAATTTTGGAATTAAATTAATAAAATAATTAATTAATTTACAAAAATTAATTAGCCACCTTAATGGTGGCTATTAATGGTATAGAATAATATCTTTATATACAAGGTATGTTTTCAAATCAAATAATGAATAAATTAAATACAAATTTCGTAATTAAATTAAATTAATTAATTAGTGTTAGATATTTACTTTTTTTGATAATTTATATGTAAGGAAATTAGTTGTATACAAATATTATGTACATATAATACAATATATATATGTACAAATAAGGAAATAATTTTTAAATAATTTTTTTAATTAATATTTTTTTTTATTTTAAATAATGAAGATAATATTTACAATTATGTACATTATGTATAAAAATAAATATGACTGGATATATATAATAAGTATGTGGTAAAACTGCACAAACCACCCCAAAAAATCGACTTTTCAACTGTAACTCCAAAAATTCTGAAATCATAGCCATTTGAAAGATAATTTAATTTAGAGTATAATGGAAGTGAGTTTGATTCAATTTGAGAATTGATCGTTCAATTGTCACTTTACGGCTTTTTCTGAGTGTGATTATTTGTAACACATACGATATTTTATTTTGTAATTATTTTTATTATTTACAACACATTTTTATTTACAACTTTTGTTTAAAAAAATATTTAATCTAAGTCAATTTTTAGACAAATAAAATAGTGTAAGTTTTGTACAAATATACATGGAATAATATTTACAAATTATTTTTAGATTTTTTAATTTAAAGACCCTATCTCCTAATACTTTATTCCTGGTCGATCAGGTCAAGTCTTAACCTTCTCTCGGGGTTCGGGTCAGTCTGCATTTATTTCATAAATACATCCTTCATTTTTCTTTTCTTTTTCTTTTCTTCTTTATTCTTTTATTTGAGTGTTAAAAAGTGTTAAAAATGCATATTTAACAAATGCATGCAAAATTGTAATTTCATGAAATTAGTGGGTATTTGCAGGTGTTTGACTAAGGAAATGAAGCTAAAATAAAAGAATAAAGACGGTGAATCGTGAATTCATCACCCTCCATCACGCCCAGTAGCTCCGCGCCTCCAACTTGCAGACTCACAGCCCTCTAGCCACACCATCTCCTCCGCACGCGCGACAGCTCCACTGTCGGTCCTCCTTCATTTACAAACTGCCCAGCTCTACTGCACCCATCAACTCCATGCTCCCAGCCATCGCCATCAGCGGCGGTCGCTTCCTCGCGCCCATGTGTGCCATTGCCCTCCTCGTCGTGCATCTCCGCCTGCGACGCCCCCCTCCAGGCGACTGCATCCACCACGACCCCCTCTAGGTGCAGTCGATCACCATCACCTACTGCCTAGTGTTGCCCGCTGCTTCTGTCCATCTGCCCGTGCCACCCCCACCTTGGCGGCAAGCATCGAACATCGCACCGTCGCGTCCCTTACTCTTAGCCCTAACCGTCTGCTCAATGAAGAAGGTTCCTTTTTTATTTTGTTTATATTGTGAAAATTGCATTTTTATTTTGTCAGCTTTCTTTATTTGCAAAAATGCCCTTGTGCATAGTTCATGTTGCAAGTTTTGTTTTCTAAAATTGCATGGATATCCCTTTGTTTGCATGTTAATTATGACATCCATTTTGCATTGTTTATTTTAATGAAAAATATCATGTTGTTGAGTTACTAATCCTCTATCATTTGGCTGTTTATTTGGATTTTTGTGAGCTTTGAGTAATTAATTAAAATTGTATTAGTGAAAAATTGCTTATTTTACCCAACATATGGTCATAAATTCATATTGTATTCATGAGTGATTTAAAAACTCCTCAAAAATCATATGTGATGCCATGAAATGCTAACTACTATCCAAATTTCATCTAAAATTGAGTTGTCATGTGCCTTAAATAAATTGTAGAGTGATTTTAATAAATAATTTTTTAATTAAACCCTTACAAATTATTTTCGTGAAATTCCAACTCTCTGAGATTTTTTATTAAAATACCTTTTTGAGATAATTCGCTCTTTGGATAAATTCATAACATGGATTTATTAAGAATTAAATACTTGCAGTCACTCTGTTTTCATTAGAAAAATTCATAAAAAAATCATATATTGTCGAAAAGTTCTAAAAAAATATTGTAGTCCCATTTCATCATGTTTAATTTCCAGTAAAATTCTCATAATTTTTGCATTCTATTTGATTGAAAAATTACGACAACCCATAAAAAGTGTGTATTTTTATTATTGTGTTTTAGCCTTAGAATTCCAAAAAAGAAAGTGTTTCGAATTCGTCACTGGATTAAGTTTCTACAAAAAATATAATTTGATTAAATTAGATTAATTTCACATTAAAATTAATTTATCTAACTTGTGTGTTTTCTTATTAAATTAATTCAACCGCATTTTGCATTCGCATTCATTTTTCAATGAAAAAAAATAAAAAATACCATTTGAAAAACCTAGAGCTAAGTGATCTGAATTAACCCAAAGTTGTTCCTGTGCCTCCATGTGTTCTACCACGGACTTGCCTGTGATATAACTTAAAATCGATTCCACTTCACAGTGACATTTGATTCGGTTTTGTATAATTTGTAACAACTCCGTTTGAAATAGTGGAAGATCAAGAGGAGAGAGTCTTGTGCTCATACAAGGCTAACAACAACTGATTTATCGACTTCTCCGCGGGACCTCAACTAATTTCAATAATCAACCTACAATATGAATATCAAGCAATAAAGGTGAATGATCTCGATATAAATTTATTATAACCCTACAATAAAATGTATATAGTGGACAAGTATGGTAGGGTGTCAAACACATGGAGAATGGGGGATAGACAACAAAAATTGACTAAAAAGATAACAAGTGTTTTGGGGATTTTGAAGATTTTTGAATTTTTATGGGTTTTCAAATATATATATTTTAGTATTTTAGTATTTTTATTTTTTAAATTTTGTAATTTTTATTTTTCTATTTTAAGTTTCTGATTTGTAATTTTTATAATAATTATAGATAATAATATAAGTAAATATAGTTGTATATATAATTCTTCTATATTTATAGATATAGCTATAAATACTTTAAAAATCACTAAATAAAATATTTTTTCTTTTTTATTTTTCTCTATTGTTTGTATTTTTCTTATAATTTATACTAATTTATTTGTATTTTTTATGTTATAAATTGCACAAAATACTGAGAAATAAATAAGGTTGAATTATTTTAGATTTTAAAAAAAGCTAAAAGCCTCAAATATTTCAAAACTAAATTTATTATATAGTTAATATAATAAACAAATTAAAAAACTTATTTTTTTTAGATTTTTATAAAATTTTTTATAAGTTCTATAAGGATTTTGGAGGTTTTTAATTTTTAGTATTTTTCTTTTTCTATTTTATGATTTCTGGTATATAGGTGCAAAATATGGAAAAATATTTTTTTGAATTTTTAGAACATTTTTATATTTTTTATTTTTCTAAGCTAGATAAGGAAAAACAACTCTATTTTTTATTTTTAATAAATAGAAATATAGGGTGAAATTCCTTAATAACATTATATGTGATAGAATACTATATAAGGTATTTATCCTAATTTTCTACGAACTTTTAGCATAAGAGTTGTTTTTAACAAAAATAAAATCCACAAAAAGAAAATACAACCTGGTAGAGGTATTTATACAAATATTTAAGTCTTGGTACCATTTATGAATACCCTAGAGAAGTTTAGGGCCAAAACAGTAATTTCCCCAAATATTTCCAATAATCTATACCGAGAGGATTTTTTACAATTAATACATAAGATGGGGGTTAGATGAAAAATTTCTTGAAAATATTACACTGATATTCCAAAAATGAGGACTAAACTCAAATAAATAAAATTTGAGGGCCCAAGTGCAAAATACCCATCACCCTCACATGCACAGACACGTGAGGTAATGTGGATTGGACCTAAAAGTAAATAGGAAAGTATAGGGGGCGGAATGCAAAATATCCAAAATATTTTATGTTATAGAAAAAAGTTTAAATGCGGAAAATAAATTACAAATATTACAGGGGTAGCATGCTAAATTACCCCCATTGGGTGTTATCCAACGATAGAGAGCTTTCACTTGACATGCATCAGCTCCTCCTTACACGATGATGGTTCGCAGTGGATGCGAGAGATTAGAGTATGACAGACGATCTGATGACTGGTGACACAAGCATCCAACGACTGTTGATGGATCTAGCAAGCGGGTGGAATCGGGCGACAAGGAAACAACCTAGGAAGAACATGGAAGAACATTTGTTTTTATAAGCTTCGATCGGGTGTTGCTACATCCTCCGAAGGTCTTCAATGCTGCAAAATGGCCACGAGGGTGCCTCGAAGCACCCCGGACCTGTTAGATGGATCAGATGGCTCCAAGGACCACCGGAGAGGTCCTCAGAGGTCGGTGAAGAGCGGGAGCTCCAGGTACCTGTTCTTCGCCAAAATCGACTCCCCCCCCAAGGGTCCTTGGCCTCCAGTACCTGCAGTGGTAGTCCCAGCAAAGCAATAGGAAGGCACTAGCGATCTTGGCGAGCGGAATGGAGTGGAAATGGACTGAGGCCATGTTCTCCAGTGATGCGATGGAGGATGATAACGGATCTCCTAATCTGAGCAAGATCAGGGAAGATGGAGGTGTCATTGTCAAAGAGAAACAATGGGGGAACGAGACGGGGACAAGAAATGCGGCCAAAGACAGTTGAAGAATGGTGAGGAGGTTTGCCGGAACTCAGCTCCGACGAACTAAAATTTTGATTTTTAACAAAATAAAAGAAATTCTGACTGGAAATTAAACCTAATCTATGTTATTGTTATGTCTAGGAGTTGAAAATGCAAGAAATAAAAGTTCATCTGCCCGGAGGAGCTGGGAGGAGAGCTCACAACAAAGCTGGCCGACGAAGCTTGTATCTTTGACCTAGGGTCCTCTTCATCCATGCCAAAAAGGTCCTCGGCATTTCTGATGTCACTAGGAAGCTTTTAAACATGAGCTTTAGTGATTTCGAGGGGTTAAGGGAGATCAAAATTCAAATGGGGTCCAGTGATGGATATATGTACATGTCAAGGTTTTATTGGGAAGAGTGATCGATACAATGACTTGTCGATCAAGGGATCAATGTGCATGAAAGTCCATTGATCGAGGGATAAAAGTTAAGAAGACTTTTATTGGAAATAATGAAATAATCACTAGGGAAAATTTGAGGAGGGAGGTGTAGATCTATTAAACGCGGACCTAAGGAGGGTTGACCAATTGATCGAGGCCAACGTGGATGCACTCCTCATTGGCCCACGTCAGCCATGAAGATGGCTAAACAAAAAATAAAAGATTTATTAATTCAAAATAAAATAATAAATGATTTTATTAATTTTAGGTTAAAACAAGAAATTTTCTTAATATTTTATGTAGTATAATATTATAATTTTTATGCATTTCTACAACTTAATTTATTATAGGTTACTTTTTTACATGTAGATTTATAGGTATATTTACCTACGTAATGTGTATTTTATTTTTATTTTGTATTTTTAATTTTATTATTTTATATACATAATTTATATATTTATAACATAATTAAATAAACTTAGATATATTTTTATTATATTTTCCCGATGTTATTTATACCCTTAAATAATAGATGCATTTTAGTATAGGTATATGTATAAGTTATTCATCTATGTATTTTGTACTATCTTATTTTAGTTTATTTTTTAGTTTTTTTACTCTATTTTATTATGTACATATGTTATAATATTTACAAAATTATAAAATATAAAATCATGAAATTTATAAATAATAAAGAAAATTAATATTTTATTCAGGTATACTATACAATGGGGGTCCAAAACCTAACTTTCACATCTTAACTCCAAATTAATTGAATCTGCCTTCACTAAATAGCTAATAAAAAGTTATATATAATTAAAGATGAATTTTATGAATTTTGAGTTCATTTAGAGGAGATACGGGTCAGGAAAGTTGGGATTTTGGATTTTTATTCAGAGTGTAGAAAGCATAATTTGCATTATTTTTGTGTGAAATAAATTGTGTATTATTCTATGTATTTTTATCAACAACTTTCTTGTACATTCATTAATTTGTGGCAAATATAATAATGAATAAAAATATGTCCCACAACTCAATTATTGGGCAAAATAATTTAGTGTTTCTCTTGTATTTTTAGACCTTGTCTCCCCCTACTTTATCCCTTGTAGACCCAGTCATCATGATGCCTAGGTCTCAAGGTTTAGGGTCATTCAATACCTTTGATATTTCAATTGTTTTTTCTTTTATTTTCTTTATTCTTTATTTTGCTTTAAGTGCAGTATTTTATGCATTATTTACACAAGAAATACAATGTGTTATTTCATGCAAGAAAATGTTGCATGCATTTAGCTAGGGTTTAAAGGCCAACATGAAGGAATGAAATGGAGATTCATCGCCTATGCATACAATAACAACCTTATATACAAAGAGAAAGTCAAGAAATGGCATGACAAACACATCTGCAAGAAGACTTTCGAACCTGGACATAATGTGTGGTTATTTGATGCAAAGTTGAAAATTTTCCCCGGCAAACTGAAGAGAAAATGGATTGGACCATTCATAGTGAAAATTGTTAATGACAACAAGAGTTTATTGATACCTGAATTATTACCCAACACATAGCCATTTGTAGTCAACAGATAGTTGTTGAAGACATATTTAGAGCATGACACATTCATGTTCGTTGTCAATTCTATCGAAGTTATATTTTAAGATGAACTCTCAGATGTCAGACACATAAAATAGAAAAATCACAAAAAACCATTTTTGTTTTCTTCTTTTCTTCTTTCCTTTTCATTTTTCTAGTTCCTCCTAATTGGTGTTCGCCTCTTTCATCATTGCTATACTTAAGATGCACTTTGTCCTAATATGGGGGGGGGGGGTGACAACCCCGAGTTGTTCATTCCTTGATCCCTCAACTATCCCATCAACTCTTCATATCATGTCTATACTTAAGGATATTTCACCCTAAGTATGGGGTGGGCGACAGGTCGAGTACATGAGTTCGTACATTCCCACCCTTGACCCTCCCTACCTTTTGTACAATCTGTTATACTTAGGATTATTTTATCCTATGTATATGGGGGATGGTCAACTTCTCGTTCTTTGATTCTTTAGTCATAGTATAGATTGTTCTAAACTTAGTACGAGTTATGTATTCCTTTTTCCTATAGCCGACGACTGGCTCATCAGGAAAGGACAAGGAAAAAGACATACATAGTCTTCCGCCCCGAGCCTTTGATTATATTTCTTTTTTCGACCCTATTTCAATTAGACCGTATTTTCTCTCGTGATATATTGAGACGTAGCTCAAGTTAAGTATAGAGGGGTCATATATACGATGTATATACTTTAGTCAAAACTCGTACTTTTGTTTTATCAATAATATGATTAACTAATAAAAAACAACAATTCTTTGAAAACACTTGTAATAAATTGGTTAAAAATGTTTTGCATAGTGATTTGGAAAATGATTGAAAAATTACTTGAAAAATCTTTTGAAAACTACTTAGAAAACTTTTTCAAAATGTTATCAAGCCTATGTAAAAATCTTCTTTTTGAAAAAAATTAACTTTATTCGCATAAATAAATTCTTTTGAAAATTTGTTGCAAATGATTTGAAAATTGGTGCAAAAACCTTTTGAAAAATCTATATACATTTTTTGGAAAATATTTGCAAAATGATTTTCAAGGCTTGTAAATGATTGTAAAATGATTTGTCAAAATTATTTGCCAAAATAATTTGTCAAAATGTTTGTGAAAATGTTTTCAAAAATATTATGAAAATCTTGTGTAAATAACAATTCGAATAAAAACCTAACAAAAATGAATAAAACTTGCACATAAATCTTCTAAATACTCATTAACACTCACAAGTAAAATTTTGTGTATAAAACACACCTTCGCCACCATCCTTGTAAATAAAGATGCAATCCCATGTAAATATCTATGCCTAATTCTTTTCTAGCCATTTTTGTTTTCAAAAAAAAATTGCAAAACCTTTCCAAAAATCCATAAAAATTTCAAAACCAGAAAATTACATCACAAAAACTTTTTCCTTGCATTGTAGACATCATTTGCATTTTCGGATTGATATTGATAATTGAACTATTATAAGTAAAATCCAAAGATTGGAGCTTGGTTGGACCTTAATCCATTTAATCATATGATCTTTTAAGGAACTGGAATCGAGATACTTCAGGTCTACTAGACTAAATTCTTTGATACCACAAGACTTTATTTTGTGTCATCTTGACCGCCTAAGTAGAATATTTGAAACCACAAGCATGACTCTTGTCAACAGTGACCTAACTTGCACACCTGCACCTTACACTTTGCTCAACTAAGTTGAAGTGGTGGTAGGATGGATTTGTCGACATGAGACACAAGCCAATGGAAACATCAGAATTCACACATCTATGGCTACTGTAACCCAATCCGATCCAGTAGTGATGAGGTCTAAGGACAGAAGGTCGTGGGTTGCAATAATACTTCAAAAGAGGGATAGTCTACTGGCTCAAGAGAAAAAAGTCCTTATGTAAATGTTGTTGTATATAGTGTTCAAAAAATGCATAAATAAAAAATCCAAAAAGAAAAGACGGGAAAATCAAAGAAAATCAATTCCCGTCATAGCATGTATGCACATATAGTCAATAAGAAAGCTTGAGCTTGAAAGTCAAAGATACATGTGAGCATGTAGCTGGGTGATTTGGCAACACTGGTCAAACATCCTAGGATAGGTAGCTACACTGGCTACCATACACTCTTTTCCCCACCTCCTCTTCTTGAGCTGGTTGTACTTGAACTTAGAAGGGAATATCCCGCTTATCGAGGAAAGAGTTGTTGGATTGGGTAATAAGGGTCACCATGTTGGAGAAGACTATCTTTTACCACTTCAATCGAGAGGAGATACATATCACTAACAGTGTCCAAGATAGATTCATAGTCATAAGGGATTGTGTATGACATCGACTTGTTTTGACTTGGCTTTTGAGGAGACTTGGGCAAAGTTTTGCTGGTCTTAAAGGATGTTGTGTTTCAAGTCCAATTCCCAACAAGGTTCTGACCAAACCTAAAGTTCCAAAGGTCCAACTGAGCTCCAAACATTAATTTTATGAAGATAAGTTTTAAGACTAAAATCAATCCAAGTTCTTTCTTTTTCTTTTCTTTATTTTCTTTTCTGCACTTATATGCATAAGTGTTTGTTAGGGACTAGCAAAGGCAAGTATAGGGCGGTGATGAATCTCCATTTCATCACCTTTATTCTTTCATATTGGACTTTAAACCCTAGCTAAATGCATGTAAATAGCATTATTTTGCATAAAATAACATATATTATTTGTTGTGTAAATATTGTATAAAGTAATGTGTTTAAAGTCGAATTAAAAGAATAAAGAAAAGAAAATGAAAAGAAATGAAATACCATAGGTATTGAGTGACCCTATACCCGAGACCTAGGCATCATGATGACTCAGTTGACAAGGAATAAAGTAGGGAGAGATAAGGGCCAAAAATACAATAAAACCCTAATTTGTAATTCAATAATAAGTCCATTTTCGGACCCATTTTTTTTATTATTTATACATCAAATCAATAAACTTTGACATGAAAGTTGTATATAAAAATACATAGAAAAATACAAAATTTATTTCATATAAAAAATACTACACAATGTGCCTTCTACACATAAAATAAAAACACAAATCCAAACTTCACAGACCTGTATCTTCTCCATATTAACTCAAAATTTACCTTTAATTGTATATAACTTTTAATTATCTTTGTAATCAAGGTGTTTTCATTTAATTTGGAGTTAAGATGCAGAAATTAGGTTTTGGACCCCTATTATACATTACATCAGAATAAAATAATCAATTTATTTCATTCTTTATATTTTTCATACTTTTATATTTTTATAATTTTGTAAATATTATTCATAACATCTGTACATAAACAAACAAAAATAAAAACATTAAAAATATCTTAAAATAAATATGAATACTTTAATACACATATGAAATATACTTACTTATACATATATAATCAATACCTATAATTAATTAAGTGTACACTTCAGCTCAAAAAAATATAATACAAATATATTTATGTGCATTTAAATATATTAGAAATATATAAATTTTGTATATAAAATAATAAAATTTAAAATAAAAAGTAAAAATAAATTACATGCTATATATATAAATATACATATATTTATACTTGTACAAAGTAACCTATAATAAATTAAGTTGTAAAAATAAATAAAAAATCATATCAAAATACTATTTAATGAATACTTTTCATGTTTTAACCAAAATTAAAATAACCACATATTATTTTATTTTGATTTATATTCTAATGTTATACCAATTTTTGTCCTTTTTGCGACTGACGTGGCCCAATGGGAGTGGTCCTCAGTTGATATGTCGGTCAACTGACCCCCCTTCTCCTTAGGACCGTCAGAACGATTGACCGCTTGATTTCCTCAATTTTCCCCCAATTTCCCTTTCGTCCTTTTGACTTGATTCATTTTCAACTTTTGATCATCGATCTTTGGTCTTTCACACCCTTTCAATTTCTTGATCGATGGATCACTGACATAACTGGGATCCATGGTCAAAGGCACGCCTGTATATATACCCTCCACCTTCTTCGATTTGGTTTTGATCCTACTTCAGCTTCGGAATCCCCGATATCTCTGGTCCTTGAGGTCGTTGGTGACAACAACTGCTTCGCCCAAGCATTTGTTGTGAAGGAAGAAGCTCGGAGGGGGAGATCCGAGCGTCGTCAGAGTAGCCTGGCAGAGCTCCACCTCGGCTCCCTCATTTATAGGTTGAGCCCTAGTTTCTTTAGCTCTTTTCATTTCTAGCATGATATATAGTCCAGTTTAGGATTTAATTTAGCTTGTTTTCACATGTTAGTCCATAAAATTATCAAATCGAAGTTCATCGGAGCCTCTATTCTCGACACTGTCCCACCGTTCTCTAATTGTATCTCTACCCACCTGACACCCGCATCTTGTTCCCATTTGAGTTCTCTATGGCCTACACCCTTCCATTCACCTTGGTCCTCTTTGGATTAGGATATCTGG
Source organism: Ottelia alismoides (assembly GCA_037367405.1). Classification (NCBI taxonomy): domain Eukaryota; kingdom Viridiplantae; phylum Streptophyta; class Magnoliopsida; order Alismatales; family Hydrocharitaceae; genus Ottelia; species Ottelia alismoides. The sequence goes on along the minus strand of JAZKJV010011719.1, from coordinate 488,591 downwards.
TCTTCCTCCGCTATCGTTTGCTGGAAGGCCTCCGCTCGACTCCACTCCACCAATTCCACCACGAGAACGAGCCAAGGACATTATAGTTCTTTGACACGTCAAACCTTGCAGGTCTTGGCGCTTGAGTACTCCTTCTTGGTTGGTTTTTGTCCAGCCAAGGCAGCTACAGGTCTGTCGTGATTCTCCTAGCACTAGGACCCCTTTGATGGGTCCTAGACCTTTTTTATCCCTCCAATAGATGCAGGGAGACTCCAGCTTCATTTTGTGTCACCTGGGAGCATCTCAGGTGGCTGGAGTCGCGTTGGAATGAGGATCGAAGCTCCTCGAGCTCGTGATCTTTGTTAGTTCTTCCAGCTAATGCCTACACCATTCGATTAAGAACCATCTCCAAATTCCGCATGCATCATTGAATGCAAGCATCAACCACTATCGGATCATCAGCCGCAATATAATGCATGTCGTTGATCGTCGAATCATCATCCATCGTTGGGAGCACGACACATGTCAAATCAAGGATCCGCATACGTTCAATCTTGCACGTATAGGTAGTTTCACCATATACCCCATAGTATTTTATATTTTGTCGTTAGTCCATAAACTTTCATCTATAGGGTAATTCCAAGTAGACCCAAGTACTTATTTTAATTACAGTCCGGTCCCATGAGACATCACTTCACATGCCCATACATGTGAGGTGGTGGGCTTTTTGCGGGGACCCCCCTCCCGTGCTAGTGTTTTATTGTTTGGTCCTGTAACTTTGTTATTTTGTTCAAAACTTTTTGAAAATTTTGCATGTATGCCCTATATTTAAATAGATTTCATGTATTGCCTATAATTATATTCCTATATTTAAAAATTCAAATACATTGCATTTATTCCTAGCTATAAAAAATCCATAAAAATAGAAAAATGTTTTGAAAATTCTAAAAAATTGGAGTTATTTAATATTGTATTTTTAACTTCTAGAGCAAAAATAACTAAAAATTCAAGAGAAAAACTAAAAAATAGTAAAACCTCTCTAACCCTAGAAAAAATATAAAAAAATCATTAAACTAAACCAAAAATTGAGTTTTTATTTTTGAATCTTACTTATTATATATATTACTATTAAAATTAGTTTTAGAAAACTTGAAGTTATTTAGCTATTTTTTAAATCCAAAATAAATTGACCTATTAGTTCAAGTCATTGTTTTCCAATTTTAACTCAATTAAAAATACAAAAAAATTAAGAAAAATATCAAAAATATAGAAAATAATATATATATATAATATTTTTCATTATTTTTGAAGTATTTATAGCTATTTTATAAATACCAAAATGCCATATCCATTTATATAGTTATATTTATTTATATTATTATTAATATTATTAAAATTATCAAAAATATTAAAAATATTTTTAATATCCTTAAAAAAAGATTATACCTAAGGCATTTTTATGATTTTTCTCTCTTTATATATATATATATGTTTATTATCTAGTATCTTCTCTATATAGTACATATATTTATTACATCTTATAATTTAAAAAAATAAAATTTTGAAAATATGAAAAGAAAATAAAATTTATAAAATTAAAAACCCACCAAAAGACAAAAAATCTTCATAAAAACACCAAAAACAAACTTCATATTTTGCCAATTTTTGTTATTTATTCCCCTTGCTCCCTATGTTCCATACGATATGCTTACTTCCACTATATAGCTATGTGTATGATTACAATAAATTTTAACCCCTCATTTTGATTGATTATTTTATTGTGTGGGTTAATTTTTGATTTAGTTGCTACTTGAGCAGTCATATCAACGATAGTGTGTCTGTTTATTAGATGCATCAATAGCTCTTGATTTCAGTGCTAATCAATAACATAAATTGATATTCGCTCATTGACAGTTGATTTAATTGATAACATGCCAACACCATATATGTGGGTGGTGTGGGTTTTGAAGACTAAACTAAGAATACAAGTTAGACTTGTAAGGTAGAAAAATTTCTCACTTGTTTCATTGTAGTTGCATTTTCTCATATTGTTGGGGTACAATAAAAATGGAAAGGAGACTCAGATCGCGTAGTGAGGTCATTGGTCAGCCTCCCTCATTCTTTGAAAGCTTATGAGGGAAAGCATTTCAAAGTATAAAAAATATGGGAAATCTTGATTTAAAAATATTAAATTATTTAATTTCCTTAATGAAGATATTAATATGTAGTTGGTTTTTCCTTTTATTTCAGATGAAATCTTTCAACCCACTTATTATTCTACTCAAGGTCAATCAGTCGATCAGTCTAAATTATTCAGATTAGATCCATAATTTGGAACTCATAATTGAGACAGAACACATAGAGTATATGCTCTCGTATGTAAAGTATGACAACCCTCAGTCAAAGGAAGCATGGGAATTCAACAAGTAGTGGGACGATGATCACTCTATCGCCCGTTGTTGCATTCTTGGATAATTGTTTAATGTGCTTTAGAAGCAACTTATAGACATTAAATAAATTCACGACATCATCCTGAATCTGAAGGAGATATATGGAGATGTGAATCACACTCTTTTTACATTAAGATCCACTAAGGATATTATGAAGAAAGAATTTCCTTATAGCAGTGCAATGGTTGCACAGGTTAGAGGGAAGTGCGATAGGAATCTTAGATCTTGGAAAGGTCTGATCCAAGAGAAGAAGAGAGGTCCAACTATTGATCAATCTTCTAAAGCTTCAACACATCTGACACACATAGAGATGGATGTCTACCATCACTGCAATAAGTCGGGATTTTGTAAGAGTAACCATCTAGAATATCTAAAGTCCTTAGAGAAGGACAAAAGTATAACAATGTCAAATAAGAAATCCGCATTCATCATTGAAACCAACTTACTCGTAGGACAAGAAGTTGGATTGTTGTTTCTTGTGCTTTTGTACGTGTATGCATTCAGTTGCATATGTTTCAAGAAACTAGAAATATTGATGAAGGGGAGATAGTCATCCAGATGGGATCTGATGCAACTGTTACAGTGATCGCCATTGGAACATGTCGACTATCATTATCCAGTGGGAGAGTCTTGGACATTAGAGATCGCCTCTATGCATCGAATGTTATAAGGAGCTTACTATATGTATCTAAGCTTGTTGGTTATGGATATACTTTCCCTTTCTGTAATAAACTTATCATAAATCATTATGGTAATTTTATAACAGATGGTTCTCTAACAACAGGCGGACTCTATGAATTGAACATGAATACTGATAACATTAATATTAATAGTAATATAAAACCCCTAAATGATCAAGGAAGGATGGAGATCATTTAACTATGATCTGGCATCAAAGACTTGGATATGTGTCTGTTGATAGGATCAATAGACTGATAAAAGACTAGCCTTTGGATTTTTTGGAAGTTCGTGATTTACTAACTTGCGAACATTGTATTCATGGGAAAATGTACAGGGAACCATTCTCTAAGAAAGGTGAATGATGCCAGGTATATTGGACCTAATACATATTGATGTATGCGGTCCCTTTCGTACGGCAAATTGAAATGGACATCAATATTATGTGACCTTCATTGATGATCATTTGCGGTATGGTTTTGACTTATTATTACGTCACAAACATGAAACATTTGAAAAGTTCAAAGAGTTCATGTCTTTGGTTGAGAACCAAATGGGAAAGAAGATAAAACATATTCGATCTGATCGAGGTGGTTAATACCTCTCAGATGAATTCAAAGCATACCTTAAGGAGAGAGGAATTATTTCTAATCTCACACCGTTGGGTACTCTTCAATTTGATGGAGTTGTAGAGAGACGCAACAGAACCATGTTGGACATGGTGAGATCAATGATGAGTAAAGCAAACATACCTCTCAGTCTCTAAGGACATGTAGTAGAGACTGCAACTTAGGTCCTGAACAAGATTCCATCTAAATCTACACCCAAAACCCCTCATGGGCTTTGGTATGTAACCAAGCCAAGTGTACGACACTTGAGGATTTGGGGTTGTTTGGTCCATGCTAAAAACGTGGATGCAAGCAAGCTGGAATCTCGCACTAGAGAGTGCTATTTCATTGGATACATAAAGAACAATATTGGATACCAACTTTATGATCATGAGGCTCAAAAGGTATTCATTTCTAGAGACTTCAAATTTCTAGAAAATGAATTCCTTAGCAGTTAAGAAAATAATAAAGTTAAGGAACTAATCGAATTTAGTGAGACTGACGAAGTTCATACACCAAAAACTCAAGAGATAGTTAAAAATGACACAGTCGTACCTCCTAGAAGGATTCTAGGTTTGTAAGACAACCTGAAGGTATGGATTCCATGTATCATAAGAGTATGATGATGATCCAACTTCGTTTGATGAAGCTTTGAATGATAACGACATGGATAGCATGATGCAAGCAATGAAGTATGAGATAGACTCCATGCACATGAATGGTGTATGGACCCTCGAAGATCTACTTAAAGGGGTCAAACCCATTAGGTGCAAATGGATCTTCAAAAGAAAGAGGGGACTCAATGGGAAGGTAGAGACCTTCAAAGCATGGTTGTAGCCAAGGATTTCACACAGAAAGAAGGCATCTATTACGATGATGCATTCTCTCTTGTGGTCATTATCAAATCCATCAAGGCATAGCTAGCTATAGTTGCACACCTGGACTATGACATCTGGCATATGGATGTCAAAACCATTTTTCTCAATGGATACCTTGAAGAAGATATCTATATGGAGCAGCCCCAAGGATTCATAGTTGAGGAAGAAAAGCAAGGTGAGGAAATCCATCTATGGGCTCAAACAGGCTTGTCGAAGTTGGAACATCTGATTCGATGAAACCATAAAGAGTTATTATTGCGTGCAGAATCCGGATGAGCCATGTGTGTACAAGAAACTTAGTGAAAGCGCCATCATGTTCATTGTGCTTTGTGTGGATGACATCCTTATAATTGGGAATGATACTGGGATGATGACTTGTGTTAAGATTTGGTTGTCCAATACCTTTGAAATGAAAGATCTCGAAGAATCCTCTTATATCTTGGGTCTGAAACTGTTCAGAAACAGACAAAAGAGGATATTAGAAATATCACAACAAGGATACATCAAGAAGACCTTGGAAAGATTCAGGATGGATAATTCCAAGAAAGGTTTCCTTCCCTTAATGCATGGAATTCACCTATCTAAAGGGATGCCTCCTCAAACATTCGAGGAAAAGAAAGTCATGGCGGGATGCCCTTACTCTTTGCCTGTAGGAAGCTTGATGTATGCCATGAGGTGTACTTGACCAGATATCTGCCACGTAGTGGGATTGGTAAGTCATTACCAATCCTGCTATGGAGAGAAACACTGGACTATAGTAAAAAGCATCTTCAAGTACTTAAAAAGAACTCAAGACTACATCTTGGTTTATGGAGATAATGATATCCAAGTCTTATGGTTCACTGATTCAGACTTCAAATCCGATACTGATGATAGTAAGTCAACCTCAAGGTTCTTAATTTTGTTGAACGGTAGTGCTCTATGAGCAAAATTTAGCAAGAAGCAGGACACTATGGCCGTTTCAACAAAGTAAATCCTTGGTTGCATAAGAGGCGACAAATACATTGGATGTAGCTAATGTTCACTTGGGGTATGCAAGTTTGTAGTTGAACATGGCATAGTCATCGATGATAGAGTGACTAATCATCTTACCTAGCTATTTGACAAATAGTCGACGATTAACACAATGAAAATAGGGTTGAGAGTTGTACATGAATGGATCTGAGGGCTAGTGCGAGACTATTAGACTTGTAACCCTTGGTGACCAATTAATGCAATAAAAGTTATTATTTTATCATGTGCATCTAAAAAGAAATGAATAATTGAATCAATGCACTTTATTCTTAATGTCCCTTTGTACAATTAGGGTTATGTACCATGGACAGATTGATAACCATGCAGCTGGGAGGAGACATCTGACTTCAATAACATGTGATATTGAATAAAGATCTTCAGTTCGAGAAAGATATGACAATCTTTTCTCTAAAGACTGATTTCCAACTGACTTCTTGACGTATGTCCCCTACATAAGAATGGAGATTAGGAAGTGTTGGAATAGTCAAGTTAAAGAGCTAACTTGATGAGGTCGGTATAAACTAGGACATGGATCATAACTATCACAATCAGGTACACATCCTTTGACATGAGATAGATATGTATATATATATATATATATACACCTGAGTATGCACATTTGATAGACCAATAGGTTGATGACCTATCCAAGGTCCATATACTAGTGTGTTGGTTTCCATATGAAGTTGTTTGAGATGTATGATCTCTCAAAGGAATCATACAAGTTCATAGTTGATGAACTTGGAGACAAATCTCACTCATGAGATATTTGGGGTCAAAATGAATTCCATGCGTGGTCATCTTATTTATGAAATAAGACATGAATTCGAGATATTAATATATGTTTTTTGGAAAGTATATGATTAATATTATCGCCCCATTATCAAATGAGAAATCTATTGATATATTCTGAAGAAGACAGTCAAACTAGGGTTTAAACTTCGGATTTATCAAAATCTTCTAGTGTGAAGGATGGATGAGTATTCGAATACTCAAGGTTACTTTTGTTATGTAATGGATCATCTACCATGACATTTCCATACCGAGGAAATGATGAAACATGATGGATTTTAGTGGCTCCATTTAGCTAGATGATTTTTGATTTGATTATATTAACTCACAATTCATTTGAATCTAATTCCAAATCCAATTTCAATGTCCAAATGTTGGAAATAGAAATGGTCATGGAAATGTAAATATACAAGCTCCTTAATCTCATTTCTTAGCTTCAAATGGTCTGGACTATGATTAGAAATGGTCAAGGAAGCTGGATTCAGATCACGAATACTTTGTCCAGCTTATGGAGAATGTGATGCCTTTCGTTGAGCTCACTAAGAATGTAAAGTGTTACAGCTCAAGCTCAACATTCGTAGGTGACGGATTTTTGTAAAAAAATTCTATAAATCCTGAAATTGGATAGTTATCCACATTTCAAGTCACTATACATGTATAGTGTGATCTTCTGATATTATCTCTAAGTATATACATTTGTATCTCATCAGTCCTAATTGGATTAGGACATATGCATGTTGATGTCAATATTGTAATAATAATGATTATTATTGCATTATTTTATAAGTGAAATTTTGTGAATAAGATTCACAAATATATCTTATTAATTAATATGAATAGTGATTCACAATAATTAATATTTGTATGGATATTATTCACATAAATATTTGTTTAAATATGATTTAAATAATATTTCTAAGGCATGAAATTGTGTGAATTTGATTCACAATAACTTTGTAGATGTAAATTGTATTTACATTTACTTTTGGACTCATGAATAAATTCATAAGCTTTGAGGATTAATTCCATAATTCCTCTAATTTTGATAGTGAGATTATCAAGTTAATTAACTAATAGATAAAAGGAAACAAATTTAATTAATTTTAGTTAAATTTAAGCTTATTTATTGTTAATTAGTTAATATTAATTAGAGATAATAAGAAGATAACCCATTTTGAATTAGGACTTGTTCTAAGCCCTTGATTTGAAATCTAGGGGACTACAACACACAAGTTGGACATGTTGTATAAGTATAAAAGAAGGGCAAGACCCTCTCTTTTGCAAGATAACTTGGAGAGCAATAATTCTTAGAATTTCGTGCTCTTGAGATATAGAAGAGTCTTGAGAGCCTCCATCTCTTATTTGCCTCTTTGTTGCCCTAGACAACGTTCGGGTTCGTGGAAAGAAATGCGAGTCATCATTGTGCCCACGAGAGAGACAAGCGCAGATCAGACTTGATTCGAGAGGTCTCTTACTTTAGAGACTCACACTTCAAGAGGTAACCATGATTTGTTCTTTATATTCATTATGAATATCAGAAATTATTTTAGAAATTGTTTCCTTAGAATTTATAATTTCTGAATGCACAAATTGTTGTGCTGCATTTTTCTAGTTCATCGATGAACTAACATTATTTTGGCAAATTGTTTGCTAAATATTCTACATTTTTCGTGATATGTAGTAAACATATTTTTATTTACTTCCTTCATAAGTTTCTTCATGATTATGATGATTGACAATTAAATAGACAATAGGACAACAACCTAGGGTTTGTATGTCCCTAATGTCTTGATGTCGCATCGAGTGTGCTTTGGAAATAACATGTTGGTGATGGTCGTAATTATAAAGATAATTCTTAAAAACTAAAGAATATGTTTCGGTAAATATATGTGCTCTCAGCATTTAATCATGAATGACATGGTTGGCTGCATTATGCAGAATGGTGGCTCGATAAGAGATGGTGCACTCAAAATGTTTGAGTACTTGCCTGAGCCTAAGTCCTTTCTTAATTTAAGATGAGTGTGGATATAATGAATGCCATCATTTTGCAATATCTACTAAAGTCTATCATGATGCATCATATTATTCATATTGTACGAATAGGATGAATCAAGAATAAATGTTGAAGTACTCTTATATTGAAGTCCCTTGAGGACATGTTCAATCTAAGAGATCATTTGCCTTAAGCAATGATTGTTTAAGTGTTAAGGAAGCACAGTGGAATCATGGGTCTGACCCATGTAAGAAGGTGAGTGAAAAAGTTTACTGTACTTCTGTGACTTCCATACATATGATTTTGAATGAATGTCAATACTGCAATAAGCTGATGTATTGATAGTATGACTATATGGACTATCTAAGAACCCTAGATAAGGACCCGGATAATGCATCGAGATATTCTACATCCACATATCATCATTGAAATTGACTTTCTTGTTAAATAAGAGCAATGCCAATAATTGTATCTCATTCTAATAACACTTGCAATTTGTTGCACATGTTTTAGAAGATTAGAAAGTTTTGATCTTGAGGATTAATAGTCATCCACATGGGAGTTGATGCAAGTATTGCAACAATCCACATTGAATAGAAAAACTACATATTTTCAGTGGGAGCGCCCTCAGTCTTAGAGAATGTCTCTATGACCAAGATATTAGAATACATTCATTATTTATTTCTAAAGTTGTTAGAAATGAACATACATTCTGGAATAGACCAATCGTAAAGAGTCATGATGGACATATTTCAGAGAATAATATAACATCTAGAGGACTCTACCAAATTAGAATATTAACGAGCGGTTCATTAACATTTCTAATATTGAAAAATTAAACCTTAAAAGATCAATAGGAGGATGAAGATCATTTGATAATGATCTGGCATCAAACCTTAGACATATGTATATTGATAATATCAATAGACTAGTAAGAGCTAGAACTTTAGATTATCTTAAAGTTTAAAACTACATACTTGTGAATATTGTATTAAAAGTTAAAATGTCTGATGTACCCTTCTCTGGGAATGGTGTAAGATTCTGAGGTATATAAGACCTCATACATATTGATGTATGTGGACCCTCTATATGAAAATGAATATTAATGATATGTGGTATCCATTAAAGAGTATTCATGGTATGAGATTTCTTCTTTTACCCATGAGAAAAATTTGGAATGTTCAAAGATTTCATAATTTTGGTTAAGAACCAAAGTTAGAAGGTATGACCTAATCTAGGTAATCAGTGCCTATTAGATGAATTCAAGGAATAATGTATAGGGAGATGAATATCGTTCCTATCTCACTCCTCCTAATACACCTCAACTCAATGGAGTTGTAAAGAGATGCAATTGGATCATGTTAGTCATGATCTGATCAATGATGACTCTTAGCACAAGTACCTCTTAGTTTCCAAGTATATATGTAGTAGAGACTGCAATATATATCCTTAATAGGATTCCATGCAAATATGAACATGAAACTCCTCGTGATATATGGTTTGGAACTAAGCTTAGTGTCATATATTAGAGGATTTAAGGGTTGCTTAGTTTGTGCTATAACATGGATGCACGAAAGCTAGAATCTTGCACTTGAGAGTGCTACTTCATTTAGAATATAAAGGACGGTATTAGATACCTACTTTATGACCTTGAGATTCTTAACATATTTCATCTCTATGAATATGATTATAAGAGGATAACTTTCTTGAGAATCAAGATAAGAATGAAGTAAAGGAACTCATTAAATCCTAAGAGGATAATGAGGCTCCTAGAATCAGAAACTAAACATACAATTAAAGATGAAACACTCATACCTCTTCAAATCAATTTTAGGGTGGTAAGACCACCTAAAAGGAATGGATTTCATGTGTCAGAGAAATCTAACAATGATTGAACTTCATATGATGAAGCTTCTGTATATCTTGACATGGAAAGATAGATGTTAGTAATAAAATCTAAAGTATACTTCATGCACAAGTGTTGTGTAAGGACCCTCGAGGATCCACCTATAGGGGTCGAACCCATTGGGTGTAAATGGACCTTCAAGAGAAAGAGGAAACCTGATGAGAAGGTAGATACATTCAAAGCATAGCTCGTAGCCAAGATCTACACACAGAATAAAGATATCGCTCGCGATGAGACTTGTTTTCTAGTGACCATGCTTAAACCCACCAGAATATTGCTAATAGTAGCTATACATCTTGACTATGACATATGTAAGATAGAAGTCAAGATTGCATTCCTCGATGAATAACTCAATGAGGATATTCATATGAAGTAGCCCTATGGCTTCATTGTTGAAGAATGCAAGGTTATCAAGCTAAGGAACTCCATCTATGGACTCAAATAGGATTCTTGTAGTCAAAACATCAGATTTGATGAAATCATAAAGCTTATGATTTCAGGTAGAATCTTGATGAACCATGTAAAGCTTAGTGGGAGTGCCATTATGTTCATCATACTAAATGTAGATAAAATCCTAATCATTTAGAATGATATAAGGATGATAATAAGTTTTTCATGATATGGTTGTTTCATACATTGAGATAAAAGATCTCAAAGATGCTTCTTATATCTTAATTCTAAAGTTGTTAGAAGACAGGAGAAGAGGGCATTGGGACCATCACATTAGTGGTACATCTTGGATATATTTCATTTTTTTGGAAAACTCCAAGAAAAAACTTATTTCCCTTAAGATATGGTACTGACCTATCTAAAGGATAGCACCTCAAAGAGTTTAAGATGTGAATGCCAAAGCTACATGTCCTAGTGCATCAGTTATGGGAAGCTCGGTGTATGCTACATGTGTATAAAGGCTAGGCATCTGCCACGTAGTGGCAGTAGTAAACTATTACGAATCCTACTACAGAGATAAAATACTAAATTACAATAATAATCAACATCTTCAAAGGCACAATCTTTTTGATACAGTGATCTCAAATTCTTTCCTTTAAGAAATTCAGACTTCATAGATAGGATCTAAAATGGCTTACCTACAGATACCATACTAGACTTAAGACTATATCTTAATCTTAGGAGATAGGGATCTCGAAGAATAAAGGTATAACTTACTGTTTATAATCATTATCAATTCATTGTGACAACGACACAACTACTTTTATAGGATTAGGTATTGGTTGCATAAGATGCAACATTCTCGTTGGATGTGAGCACTGTTACTGGGGGATATGCATGTCTATAAAAGAACTTGACATAGTCTCTAGGAAACATAGTGACTAGTCACCCTACAAAGCTACTTTTTTAAATAGCTTCTGATTAGCACATGAATGTCGATTTAAAGAGTAACCCATTAAATGGCTCTTTGGGCTAGTGGGAGATTATTGGACATGTGAGCCCACGATGAGCCATTATGCAATTATTGTTATTGAAATTCTCTCCTTAATCTGATATGAAGAATAACTAATTTGCATAATAGGTCCCTTAGTACAATTAGGGCTATGTACCATGGCAATCTTTACGATTATACAAATGTTGATTCAATCGTTGAATCATAGAGGTTGGTGCATGGATGATATCTAAAGAGTGAGATTGAGGACTCATCAAGCACCGTGGTAAGAAAGGATCTCTATCCTGAGAAGGAGATGGAAATCCTTTTCTAAAGGCTGATATCTGACTAACTTCTTAATGCAGGTCCTCTACATAGGAATAAAGATTCAGAGATGTTAGATAAGTTAGGTCAAAGAGGTTACTTAACGAGATCGATATAACCAAGACCTATGTCATATACTGTCACTGTAGAGGCATGCATCCTTTGACCGGAGACAGATATGTTACTATATGTCTGGGTATGTACATCTGGTAGAGCGATAGGTTGATGACCTATTTACGGTCTATACACCGGCAAGCTAGTGTGCATACAAGGTCATATGAGTAGTATGATCTCTCAAAGGGATCATGCAGGTTCATTACTAAACTGGAAGGCATGAGCTCACTCATGAGATATTGGGATCAAATTTCATGTGCACGATCATCTCGCTTTTGAAACTTGACTGAATTTGTAGGTATGATATATGATTTTGGAAAGTAAATGATCATTTCCTATGTATGATATATGTTTATTAAAGATTATATGATCGATACCAACTCTTAATGATCAAATGAGAAACTTACTGGTAAAACCCTAAAGGAGAAAGTTCAAATGAGATCTAAAACTTCAAGTTTATTCTAGGTCTTCCAGTATGCCAGATGTATAGGTATTAGTAATTCTTGAGGGTGATGTAATCGTAAATGATTGTATAACCATGACACTTCTATTTCGAAGGAGTGATAAAACATGCTTGGATTTTAGTGACTCCTCTCAGTAGATCAATAAATTAATCTTAATCCAAATGTTGGACATTAATCTGAATGTGATTCAAATGCAATAAGAAGATAAGATTTATAGTTTGATTTCATCAAACATCTATGAGAGGTCCCCGAGATCTGGATTGGAGATATGATCTTAATATCCAAGTCACTATACATGGAATGTACAATCGCCATGTCTTTATCTCCATGTATCCGCGGAGAAAGTGCATTATTCTTGAAAAAGTTCAAGAATAATTCTACTATTGATAATGTATCTGAGCATTGAGAATAATGATAACTAAATGTGATTTAATTATTATGAATAATATGGATATGATTCATATTATTTGGGCACATGAGAATAGTCATCTAAGATAATTAAATATGATTTAATTATCAATGATATGATTAATATGGATATCACTATCCATAAAATTCATAAATATTACAAATGTGATTAATAATAAGTAAGAGAGATTTATTTGTAATTATTATTTACGATTTAAATGTTGATGTGATTTGGATTCAAATTGGACAATTAATTGTAAATGTAATATACATTTTATTTTAGATGTGTGAAGGATTCACAATTTATCAATGGCATGATTGAAATTGTCACAAAATATTTTGAATTATTTTTGTGAATAATTATGCAACAAATGTTGTTGCACATGTGTAATTTTGGAGAGATATGAGATCTCACCAATTAGGAAAAGGAGAGCCACTTGTTAGCCATGTGAGCCCAAGGTGAACCATTTCTATAATAAATATTATTACAATATTTGATATATCAATAAAAGGCATTGGTTCATTTCACTCCTTGAGTTAGATTAAATGAATGAATGCACTTACATGGTCAGTTAGTACAATTAGGCTTATGTACCATGGCCATCTTAATGATCATAAAACTGTTGATTCGATGGTTGAATCATAGAGGCTGGAGCTTGGATGATTTCTAAAGAGTTAGATTGAGGGTCATCAAGTATTGTCAAATGATGGTTAAGAGATGATCTCCAGCCTGAGAAGGAGATGACAATCTCTCTCTAAAGGTTGATATTTAACTGACCTCATGATGTAGGTCCTCTGCATAGGAATAACGATTCGGAGGTTCAGATAAGTTAGGTCAAAGCGTTGACCTAACAAGGTCGAGATAACCAAAAACCTATGTCGTATGTTGTCACGATATAGGCACACATCCTATGACCAGAAATAGATGTGTTACCATTTGTCTGAGTATGTACATTTTGCAGACTGATAGGTTGATGGCCATTTCAAGGTCTATACACCGGTAACCTAGTGTGCATGCAAGGGTAAATGAGTAATACAATCTCTCAAAGGGATCATACAAGTTCACTACTGAACTGGAAGACATGAGCTCACTCATGAGATAACGAGATCAAATTTCATGCATGGTCATCTTGCTTTGGAAGCATGACACGAATTTGTAAGTAAGATATATGCTTTTGGAAAGCATATGATTGACACTAACTCCCAATGATCAAATGAGAAACTTACTAATGAAACCCAAAAAAGGAGATAGTTCAAATGTGATCTTGAACTTCAGGTTTATTGGAGGTCTTCCAGTATGCATATTATTAGGAATACTCAAGGGCGATGCGATCATAAATGATTGTATAACCATGATGCTTCCATTCCGAGGGAGTGATAAAACAAGTTTGGATTTTAATGACTCAGTAGATAAGTAATCTAATCTTAGATCAAAAATTGGACTTTGATCTGAGTAAATTCATATGCAATGAGAAGATTAGATTTACGGCTTTATTTAATCAAACATCTTTGAGAGGTCCTCGAGATCTAGATTTGAGTTATGATCTCGATATCCGAGTCACAATATGTGGAACATGCAATCGTCATGTCCTTATCTCCAAGTATCAACGGAGAAATCACATTGTTCTTGAAGGATTTCAAAAATAATGTCATAGTTGATAATTTATTTCAGTATTGAGAAAATTTTATAATTAAATATGATATAATTATTATGAATAATAATAATGTGGTTCATATTATTTCAACACATGATAATGGATATCCAAGATAATTAAACATGATTTAATTATCAAGGATATGAATAATATGGATATCACTATCCATATCAATCATATATATTATAAATATGATATATAATATAATAGAGGGAGCTAATTGTAATTGGTATTTGTAAATTAAATGTTGATGTGAATTGGATTCACGTTAGACAATTAATTGTAAATGTAATTTACATTTTATTTTTGATATATGAATATGATTCATAATTTTCAATGACATGATTGAAATTATTACAAAATAATTTGGATTTATTTTGATGAATAAATTTGTAATAAAAGTTGTTGCAAATTATGGAGGATTGTGTGAGATAAAAAAGATCTCACATAATAGAAAGAAGGAGGCCACCTTCCTCTTATGGAGGGTGGATGACCACCCTTAAAGTCCTCAATCAAGGTGGCCATCCACTCCATGTTTGGAAGGAGGCTTGCCTCCTTCCTAATCCTTCTATGCTTATTGATTTGATTGAATTTAATTATATTATAGATTCTTCAATATATTTAATTTAAATCAATAGTAATTGTTGTTGCAGATTAAAATGCAACAAAATCATGGTCATTGATTGAAATCACAAATCAATCTTAACAATTAGATTTGTGTGCACATGGATTGTGATCCATGGACATCTAATAGTATAAAAGGGAGGGTAGACCTAGAATTTTATTCTACACATCAATTGCAACAATTGAAGACTCTCTCTCTCTCTCCATTCACAAATTCAACTTCTCTCTCTCTCAACATAGTGGCCATCCAATTGTTGACCTAGAGAACCTCGTAGCCGTTGCGTCGTCGTTGTGTTGTCGAATCATCTACCCATAGATCTCTGTCTTCTTCGGTGTTCCTCACTCATGAAGAATACGTTGGATTTTGTGGGATGAAATCAGGAGACTCCAAGCTTGGATCATCAACTTGGATTGTGGGAAGCATGCATCTCATCCTCACGCCTGCTAATACGATCTACGCCCGATCAAACTTGAGACATGAGGCCTCTTTCTTTAGAGACGATCGCAAACATGCTTCTAGTGGTAATCCTACAACTTGTTTTGTGATCTTGATGAAATGATTTGATAAGTGTTCTCATATCATGGGGTTTTCATCTCTTTAGTATTTTTTTAGTTCCACTGACTCGAGCAACTAGTACGACTAGTCGCTCTTGATCGCATGTGATGCGATCTTCTCACGCTTCTGTGATGTGCTATGGACTAAAACCTAGCTTCCAAGTGGTATCAGAGCCTTGATCAAAGGTCTTGGATGTGATCCAAAACCCTAGGTGAACGAGGTTTTGTATATCAGATGCATGGGGACTCATTGTTTTGAATAAGATGCAAGCTTCGAATTGTTTTCTCTAAGATGAAAAGCCCATGTTTATGCACCGTTTGGATGATTTTTTTGGATAATAAAGTGTATTTACAATTTCTAAATATGTCCCCAAAATATAATCCAATTGTTGGCACCAAAATTGCATGAATTAAATTTTAGAAATTCCTGTAGTGAAATTATTTTTGCATGTATCACGGATGTGTAAGAAATTAATTGTTTCTTATTTTCCCCCATATGAAATAATACTTTAATTAAGTATAGAATCAAATGAGCAAATCTCTCGAATTTATTTTATGCAATTTCAACTTCATTTGCCCTAGATATTCCATATTTAGTGGAGATGGGTTGCATGATGATTGGATTATCAAGATTACCTTTTTAATTTTTTTGCCATTAAATAAAAATAAAGAAAATTATGATTTTTCATGATTAATTGATTCTTAATATTTATTAGATAATTGATTAAACATCAATTGCCATTGAATGTTATTTTATGCGAAAAACCCTAGTTTATCCTACAATAGTTATAGGACAAATTTATATTCAAAATCAAGAACATGTTTACTTGATGTGCTTAGAAATTTAGGATCTCAAAAAGTAATTTAAAATACCTAATATTTCTATGTGACTACTATATAGTACAATGTTGTCCACCAAAGTTGATTGATAAAATCGCAAGTACGTTGGTATAATGATTATTGTTCTTGAGCCGTTATGGTGATGGTGTCTAGGCTGTGGATATGCTATTAGGTTAACTAATTGGCACCCTTCAGGGAAGCACTCCCTTTAGCATTATCTATCTGACCTAGCTTGATCCATTTCAATGAGAGGGTAATGTGAGTAAATCAAGTTGTACTCTAATTACCAAAATCAAGAATAATACGTACTTGTGAGAGCTAATACTATAGAGTAATATCAAGCAAACTCTAATTGTTTGTTGATTGCATTGGATTGATAATTAATTTAATGTGATTAAATGAATTAAATCCAATTAAAATAAACACTCTATTATGAATAGAGATGTTATTCCTTTGGAAGAATTAATTATGTGAATATGATACATAATAATTAATTAATATTTGAATGAGAAATGGAGGATCATAAAAATGACATCCAAGGTCTCCCATCAAGGCTAAGGGTTTTGTCACCTTGGATTGTATGTTGGAGGTCCATGTCCGAAGTGATAGCTCCTACATACAAACATACATGGTTCGGGCTCTTTGCTTCTCGAAAGAGTAAAAGTTCATATGTGTAGTAACCCCAATATTGGTTCCTCATATTATTAGGTGATATTGGATTGCACATAACGAGTTCTATTCTTGTTGACGGTTGATTCAATTAACAACGGGCCAATATCATCTTAAGGGTAGTCGGCCCAGGTTTTAAAGACCGAATTGGAAAATGCAAGTTGGACTCGCAAGGTGGGATGAGTTCCCACTTACTTTTATCCGAGTTATAATTTCTCATATTATTGGGATGTAACAAAGGTAAAAAGGAGATCCCAGATCTTGCTAGAGATATAGTGGTATGTATATCTCTTGCTTTGAAAGTTTAATAAGGGAGTGGACTTTTAAAGTTGAAAAGGCGAGACTAATTTGATTAAAAATCCTTAATAAAAGAATTTATTTTTTAATTATATAAATATTTATACGTTCTAATATAGTGCATTTTAAATTTCAGATATGAAATCCATGAATCTACTCAGCAAGCTTCTGGAGATCAACCAGTTGACCATCCCAAATTATTCAGATTGGACCCATAATTTGGAACTTGTTCTTTTGTATAGAGCATTGGCTATGTGCTCACAAAGAACAAGTACACAAACCCTACAACATTGGAAGAACTTATATTCAATGAAAATTATGATGAAGATCATTCATTGGCTAGGTGTTATATATATTCTAGGGTCTTTGTCGAATGTGCTTTAGAAGTAACATGTGGACATGGACATAGCTCAGGACATAATTTTTAATATAAAAGAGATGTCTGGTAATGTGAATCACACTCAACATTAGATTTTCATGAAAAAACTTATTTGTTGCAAGATGCAGGAAGGGACTTCGGTTCGAGAGAATGTAGTCAATTGTTTAGTTATCTCTCGGAATTGGATACTCTTGGGGCACAAATGGATGCATATATGCAGTCTGACTTCATACTAATATCTTTGACCAAGTCTTTCAATAAATTTGTGGAATCGTACCACATGATTAAGATGAGCTTCACTAATGATAAGTTAATGTCTTAACTAAAGTCTATAGAAGACATGATGAAGAAAGAGAATTCTACTAGCAATGCAACTGTTGCACAGGTCAAAGGGAAGCATGGTCGAAAGCATGGGGCTTGGAAGGGTCTGACCCAGAAGAAAAAGAAGAAGAGTCAAGCTGTTGGCTCATCTTCTCATGCTTCTACGCCGATAGAATCGAAGAAAACCGATGTTTGTCATCACTGCAAGAAGTCGGGGCACTGGAATCGTAACTACCTAGATTACCTAAAGCCCGTTGAGAAAGGTAAAACCCCAACATGTATAAAATCTACTTTCATCATTGAAACTAATTTTCTTGTAGGACGAGAAGGTAATTGGATCATCGATTCAGGTGCTTCTGTTCATGTATGCAATTTGTTACATCTATTTCAGGAAACTAGAAACCTTGATGAAGGGAAGATAGTCATCTAGATGGTATCTGATGCAACTATTGTAGCAGTCACCATCAGGACATGCAGACTATAATTATTTAGTGGGACAGTCTTAGTACTTAAAGAGTGCCTTTATGTTCCATATGTTAAAAGGAACTTAATATTTGTATCTAAGTTAGTTGAAAATGGGCATTCATTCTTATTCTGTAATAAACTCATCATACGTATTTATGATAAATATGATGGTATTCTAACTTTTGATGGACTCTGTGAATTATGCATTAATGAATGTGTCATGAATGTAACACCTACCAATAAAAAACCTAACAAAACCAGAGAGGATAGAGATCATTCAAACATGATTTGACATCAACATGGACCCTTAAATTCTATAGGTATAAACTTTACCTACCTGTGAACATTGTATCAGAGGTAAAATGATCAGGATGCATTTTCGTAACAAGGTTACATGACATGGAGGTATTCTTGAGCTAATACATATCGATGTATGTTGTCCCTTTAATACCATAACCCGAAATGAATATCGATATTATTTGATGTTTATTGATGGCCATTCATGATACAGTTTTATCTTCCTATTACGTCATAAATCTAAAACCTTTTGAAAAGTTCAAAGAGTTCATGTTTTTGGTTGAGAATCGAACCGATAGGAAGATTAAATGAATTCAATCTGACCGAGGTGGTGAGTACCTCTCAGATGACCATCATGGACATGATACGTTCAATGATGAGTAAAGCATTTATCTCTTAGTTTTTAGGGATATGCAGTAGAGATTGCAATATATATCCTGAACAAGATTTCTAGCAAATCTGTACCCATAACCCCTCATGAGCTTTGGTATGGTACCAAGCCAAGTGTTAGACACTTGAGGATTTGGGGTTGCTTTGTCCATACGAAGAGTGTGGATGCAAATAAGCTAGAATCTCACATTCGAGAGTGCTACTTCATTGTGTATGTAGAGGACGGTATTGGATACCAACTTTACGACCCTGAGACTCAAAAGGTTTTCGTCTCTAGATTTGTAACATGTCTGGAGGATGACTTCCTTAAGAATCCAAACAAAATGAAGTAAAGGAACTCGTTGAATCCCTTGAGGATATTGAGCTTCATGAACCAGAAAATAAATATGTAAATAAAAATGAAAAACTCATACCTCTTTAAAGGAGTTCGAGGGTGGTTGTACAACCTAAATGGTACAAATTCCATATGTCCGGTGAAACTGACAATAATCCAACTTTATTTGGTGAAGCACTCGCGGATCCTGACATGGATTGATGGATGCTAGCAATGAAATATGAAATAGAGTCCATGTACAAAAATAGTGTATGGACCCTAGAGGATCCACCTAGAGGGGGAAAACCCATTGGGTGTAAGTGGGTCTTCAAGAGAAAAAGAAGGCATGATGGGAAGGTAGAGACCTTCAAGGTTCGGCTCGTAGCCAAGGGCTACACGTAGAGAGAAGACATCGACTACGATGGGGCATTCTCTCATGTGGCTAAGCATAAATCCATCAGAGTATTTCTAGATATAGTTGCATATCTTGACTACAACATATGGTAGGTGGACATCAAGATGGCTTTCCTCAATGGATACCTCAAGGAGGATATCTATATGGAGCAGCCCCAAGGCTTCATTATTGAGGAAGGAAAAGTATGCAAGCTGAGGAAATCCATCTATGGCCTTAAGCAAGCTTCTCATATCTAAAACATCAGATTTGACAAAACCATATAGAGTTTGATTTTGTTCAGAATCCTTATAAACAGTGTATGTACAAGAAGCTTAGTGGGAGCGCCATTGTGTTCATTGTGCTTTACATAAATGACATACTTATCATTGCAAATGACACATTGGATGATGACTAGTGTTAAGACTTGGGTGCCCCATACCTTCAAGATGAAAGATCTTGGAGAAACCTCTTATATCTTGGGTCTAAAGCTATTCAAAAATAGAAAAAGAAGATTTTGGGATTGTAGCAACAATGGTACATTAAGCAGATCTTGGAATGTTTCCATATAGAGAATTCCAAGAAAGTCTTCCTTCCCTTAAAACATGGTATGCACCTATCTAAAGGGATGCCTCCTCAAAGTGTTGAGGATAAGAAATCCATGGCTAGATGCCCCATAGATCAGTTGTGGGAAGCCTAATGTACACCATGATGTGCACACAACCATATATCTTCCGTATAGTGTGCGTGGTAAATGATTACCAATCCTGCTATGGAGAACAACATTAGAATGTGGTGAAGAACATCTTTAAATATATAATACGGATGCAAGATTACATGTTGGCGTACGGAGATGGTGATCTCCAAGTCTTAGGATACACAGATTCAGACTTCCAAACTAATATTGATGACCACTAGTCAACTTCAGGGTTTGTGCTATTATTGGATGGTGGTGTTATGAGCTTGAGAAGCAAGAAGCAGGACATTACTGTTGATTCAACAATAGAGGCCAAATACATTACCACATCGGATGCTGCAAAGGAGGCAGTGTGTTTGTGCAAGTTCATCCTGGAACTTGGCGTAGTTTCCTATGATACTCTCATCTCGCTATTCTGCAATAACACATGATCCATAGCTCAAGTAAAGGAACCCAAATGGAATCAGAAGAGCAAGCACGTGGAAAGGAAATATCACGTCATTCAAGAGATTCAAAAGCGTGGTGACATCATCATCACCAAAATGGCTTCTACTTATAGCATTGCTAATCCCCTTACCAAACATTTGATGGAAAAGGTTTTTGACCAGCATATTATGAGTGTGGGATTAAAGATTGTACCCGAATGATTCTGAGGAATAGTGGGAGACTGTTAGCTATGTGATATATAGACGGACCATTTCAATAATAAATGTTATTGTAATCTTTGATATATCAATAAAGGCTACTGGTTTATTCAGTCCTTATCTAAGATTAAATAAATGAATGCACTTATAAGGTCCCCTAGTACAATTAACATTATGTACCATTACCATCGTAATGATCATACAATTGTTGATTCAATGGTTGAATCATAGAGGTTGGTTCTTGGATGATATCTAAATAGTTAGATTGAGGTCGCATCAAGTATCGTCAAATGATTGTTAAGATATGATCTCCAGTCTGAGAAGAAGATGACAATCCCTCTCGAAAGGCTGATATCTGACCGATCTCTTGATATAGGTCCTCTGCATAGGAATAGAGATTCGGAGGTGTCAGGTACGTGATGAGTCGTGAATCGCACTGTTTAAAAATATTATGCCATGAATTCTCGTTCGCTTAAAAATATATGTGTCGTTTCGTTGTAGGCGTGCAATCGGAATCGGTTAAGAAAATAACCACAATTATTTAGTCATTTTTTAATCACATGGTTCTATGTTTATTTTTGGGCGAGTCCCAAGGTCGATCACAAGGAGGCAAAGGAACAACCTAGAATTATGTCTATCAAAGTTCTTGTGCGGTTTTTGAGGCGGTCTTTTTTTTATTTTTTAATGGAATAAAGGACGCAAAATGCAATTTTGACCTACTTTAGGGACTAAAATGTAAATGCTGATCAAACAATGTCCGGAAAATATGAAACTTGGCCAAGATGATAAATATGATGAAATGAATGCACTATAATTTTTTTGGAATTTTTGGATGCAAGATGAATTTTTTATGAACTGTTAAATGCAGATAACTTGACTTTCAATATTTAATTATAATAAATACTAATCCTAATTATTTTTCAAGGGATAAAATTATCTAAGATCTATCACTAGGTGCTCAGAAAAATCCTAAACCTCGAAAATACCAGATTCAATACCTATTAAAAATTAAACATCGAAATATGCAAAATGATTTTTACAAGGCAAACTATGCATGCAAATGCAATTCTTTTTGGGCACAATGTTAATCACAATTAATTCTACAATCTTTATTGTTCGGGAATTTTTAGAGCAACGGTTAATCAATGACAAATTTCAGAGCACAAACTGGGTAAAATATGCAATTTTCCATAGAACAATTAATTATTTATTAACCAATGATCACAAAAATATCCACAATATGTCAAAACGTAGAGAATTAATTGACAAACAAAATGCTATTTTGGATAATTAAATAATGCAATGTAGAGGTCCGAAACAATGGGGGAATCACAGGGGTATATATGCAAATTATAATAAATATAAATAAAACAAAAAGGGGACCTATGTGTAATTACCAAGAATGCAGGGGGGTCTTCTGCAATTTTGCAAGAGGGTCATGTGCAGGGCACGTGACCTCTAGCTAAATGGTCTGCTGTGTGAATACGTCAATCACCGAGGGTGGACTTGCAATTTCCCCAAGCGGGTTACGTAGGGAGGAGGTGGATGTTCCCTCAACACATGTGCTGAGCACGTGTAGGGGGGGCCTCGGGCCCAACACCCGTCCGTCAAGCAGCGTCGGTGGATGGAGGTGGTGGAGGCATGTCAGGTCCTAGTCGGTGTCTCGTCGACGGTTGTCTCCACGCATTTCAGGTGAAGGCGGCGTTGCGGAGGTAGTAGCTTCTGGCGATGTCAGAGAAGATCGTAGAGGCGTTGTGGTGGTCGGCGAAGTCGGAGGTTGGAGGATATGCTGATGCGTTGTCGGAGAAGATGGAAGTTGAAGTTGAGGTGTTGGTCATTGATGTTGGGGTGATAGAGTCGGAGTCGTTTACTCGACGAGGCTGGGACCCGAAGCGGAGCAAGTACAGCGGAGGGCCGCTTCTACAATGAGGGCTGGTGGGCCCTCGGATCTCGCCGGAGAAGGTGGCGGGTCTGTCACCCCGGTAGTAGTTCGGTGTATCGGCGGATGCAGATCTCGGTGGAGGCGACGTTGCATTTATAGGGGCGGCGGGTCGGCAGGGAAAGAAGGTTGGAGATTGCTGGAGGGATCGTGAGTGGATTCGATCGAGGATCTGGGTGATTGGGATTGGCAATTCGAAGAGATTGGAGAGGGAAGGCGGCTATCAGATGAGGATTCGATGAAGAGTGAAGGCAGCGGAGATTTCACGGTTGGCGGGGATCGACAAGATTGGGGGAAGTGGCGTCGGCCAATTCTGGAAAGGGCCTCGGAGGAGGAAGATGCTCCTCGGCCATCCGATCGGCCGAGATCGGGCAACCGAGGTAATGACGCGTGGCGGCTAAGGGGAAAAGGGGGCGGCACGTGCGTGGTGCATGCCTGGGAGGCACGTACTACGCAGATGAGTGGATTTTAATAATTTTTTTTATAAAAAGGAATTAATAAAACCTCAAAAGTAGATGACACGTGGCGGCACCAGTAGTTGCCATGTGTCAGCACCACAAAATTCAGAAAATAAAAACTTTGTAAAATCTACAATAAATAGCAAACTTCCTCGGATCAAAAAAGTTTCTTCACAAAAATTGCTTGTCTTGATGAGATCTACAACTTTTATGAATACATCAAACCCAAAATCAATCAATTGCACAAAGTGATATTTTTGGGGTATTCCATGTGCATAGAATACCTTGAATTTTGGGTTTTATAATTTTTATGTTATTTTTAATCAGATAAAAATCCCAAAAAAATATGGTAAAATCAAAGATAAATATTTACACATTAATCATTTTTTGGAATTTTTTTAATTACGAAAAATAGGAAATAAAATAAAAGATGAAAAAGACACTTTTTGTACAGATAGTTAGTGAAGACTTGGACTCAATTTGTTTCTTTGATTTCAAGCTCAGTTTGGATTTGGATTTGGATTTTTACGCAATTTAATAAAACTTTTATCAAAGAAGACAAATGAAAAAGAAATAAAATAAAATAGGCTAATTATGTACATAAATTATTAGATCAAAATCAGCTAACATACAAAATGTACAAAAGAGGCCCAAAACCCAACTTTCACATACGAGCTCCGATTGACTTGAACTTGGTATTGTTTTGAAGGTATTTGAATGTATATCAGTTCAAAAGTAAGTAGGATCAAAACAGACACTAGATGGTTGAGATATGAGGGTTTTAGTCTGGAAATCCTGAAACTATGGTTTGGGTTTTTGGTCCACTTATTTGAGTTAGTTATTTTTTTGTATTTTTCATTTATTCTTGTTAGTGATATGTACACAGTGGAGGTCTTTTGGGTCATTCAGATTAGCATGAATTAGTTAAAAATCAGGGAAGTTAGCTATTTACAGGTCAATTTTGGCTGGGATTTAAGCTCTTGATCAAGAACCTCTAAGCTTTGTCTCCTTCTTCTAGGTGACCCATCCCTCCACCGTGCGCCGTACCCTCTAGCCTCCATTTTGCTCTGCCTCCAACCTCACCAAACTCCACCACCACTCCAGGTAACTCTGCCATCTCTGCCCCTTTACGCACACCTCAAGGCATATACAACCCTCTTGGGGGTCTAGCTACCTCCACCTTGCACCACTCATCTTCACTGACCCATCCCCGATCACACTTCCCTTCTCCACACTCCATCCCCGCTGCAGCTCTGCCTCTAGGTGATGCAAAGACCTGAAGCTCCATGTCTCTATTCCCTTCACATGCCAGCATACATTCATTCCTCTCCCCTTTGATTTCTAACTCGGAGGACCCTAATCCCCTCACTGATCAGAGGGAGCAGTAGAGCTCTGATCAACTCCTCCGCCTCCCACAACCTCACATTGCAACACTTAATCGAGCATCACCACGACTCTGTAATGCTTCTAGCATCTTCATCCTTATCTTGTCGAGCCTCTAGGATCATCAATCGACCTCTAGGACTTGGGAGGAGCTCAAGGAGGATTGTCAGAGCCCCGCCTCTTCGCCACCGCCTGTAGAGGAAGGAGAGGTACATGTACCTTTGGATCTTTATCCAACACCCTTGATTAAGTGATGTTGACCATTAGATCACAATTGTAGGACGTCATCGGACATCCATCTCCATACTATATTTGATAATCGGATCACATCATATCTCACCACCTAGATCATAGACCTAGCCGCCACTTGTGCCTCCAAGCTCGGGTTGCCCAAGGCTCCTCTAGAGCATTCCCTATCTACATTATATCCACCCTCCAGCAAACCTCGCTCTGCACCTAGCCCTCACGTGTGGAGGTACATATGTGGGAAGTTTTGCAGTAGGTCCCCTTCACCATCCATTAATTACAATCAGGTCCTCCTCACGTGCTCCGCACGTGCCTGCTTGGGATTTTTGCATCCAAGCAATATCGGGTTCCAATATTTGCAGATAAGTCCCTAACAGTACCAATTTGTATAGAACTTCACATTTTTATTGTATTTCAGTCTCTGAACCTTTTTAGTGAATAGTTTTTACTTGTTAAGTCCAAACATTACGTATTTTATTTCGTTTTAAAGCATGTTTCATGATCTATCTCTTTATAACAATTGTAAATTGATCAGAGGTACATTAAATGGAATTATATTTAAGGATTAACATGATCTATGCATGCATGATTTAACATACATTGGCAATCATATTTCAAGATAAATTGATTTCTATGTAGGCACTAAATTAAGGTAGCCTAAATGATTATTTTTCTGAGATTTTTAGGGAGTTGAATTATTATTGAGGAATGATTAAAGTGTTGCGATCCGATTATTCATTTTAACATTTGATCTCAGTGGGTCGCAGGATTCATTCATCAAAGATTTGTAGGCCTACAAATAGAATTTCATTGATAAGTATTTCCTGTATTCTTTTCTATAGATCTATGAAATATTTATAGGTTTAGTTGATCATTTTGTTTGAATTTAAATTCATCATTACAGATCCGTTTCTTTCTCTCCCAGTTTTGCCTTATTTTCTTTATGTATTTTTAACTCTTTCTTTTTGCATCATTTTCTGACATCATAATTATTATTGTAATAAATTAATTACTTAAATTATTTTAAACTAAGCACTAAAGAATCAATGTTCCCTAAGTTTGACCTTGGTATACTTACTAAGTTAAAATTTTCACTTGTTCAAAAGTGTGGTTTTTGTTGAATTAATTTACATCTCGCCGTACTATAATTTAACATTATTAAAGAGGTGGAAATATGGTTCATTAAAAGGCATCATTGCTGGAGAACATCGTGTTTTTAAGGTTTTAAATTAATTTCTGACATTAATCTTTGCAATATTAATTCGTGTGTCTCTTTTCTTTTATTTTTCTTTCTTATTTTCTTGCATTTCTCTCCTACATCAAATCTCTACCCACATATTCTCTCTTTGCAGTAGCTCGAAGTATTTTGAAGATAAATCTAAGGAGCTGCAAAGGAGATTTTTATTCATTTTTAGAGAGTTCTCTAGTTTTTCTTTCTTGTGATTCCTTTCACTTGCAAGGGTCTACTTGAACCCTAGTACTTGTAACTAAACATGAACGAACTTTGGGGACACTTGTGCCTGTTTGGCCCTTGCTTTCTGGCCAGGGACCTAAGTCTGTTATGTGATTGACATAGAAGTAGGACCTTCACTCATGGTAGAGTAATTTTATTTGCATGTTGTTGAGAGAGAATTTTTAGAGGTAATGATATTTTAATATTATCGTTGCAATCCCTAAAACTCAGCTCAAATAAAAAAATTGTGTTTTTCATTCACAGATCAAGCTACAAATAATTATAAAAGAATAATGTAGCAAGAGACATTTACTATTTATTTTACCTGTATAGCTAATATAATCGAACTCAGGGAGGCTACAAATCCCAAGGGTTATTTTACGCAATGAAATAATCAATGAAAGAATAAGGAATTTCAAATGCAAACTATCTTGGTTTTTGTGAATTTTTTCTCTTTTTATTTTTTTATGGGTTTTTTATTTTGTAATTTTTTATTTTCCGATTTTTAATTTTTTTGGTTTTAAATTTTTCAAATTTTTATATTTCAATTTTCCAAATAAAGAAAATAAAGACAATGGAAATAAAGCCTCACAAGCACTTTCTTTTTATATATTTTCAAATATGGTAAAATGTGCAGAAAATTCCAGTAAATATATATTTTATGTTTTTAATGAATTTTACAGTTTTTATAATTTGTTGGAGATTTTTAGATTTTTTAGGTTTTCAAATTATTTAAAAACAGTTAATAAAATAAATAGTGAAAATATGCTACTATTTTTTGGTTTTTAAAATATAAAATAATAATAAAAATCCAAGAAACTAATTTTATCAAAAAGAAGATTTAATAAGCTTCAAACAAAAAAATGTATTTTTATGATTTTTCCATTATTTTATATGAATTTTAATATATTTTCTATAATATGCAATTTTTTGTTTTTATAAATAATTAATGCATATAATTTGCATAGAAAATAAAAGGCAATGAAATACACCTAATCTAATTTTTTGGATCTTTTCAGACAATATTTGATTTTTAATGAATTTTCAAATGTCAGGCAAATAAATGAAGTTGTTTTTGAGTTTTTTTATAATAGCAAATGTAAATAAAATGCAATGCAAAATTTACACTAGGAAGATGCACAAATCAGGAGAATACCATGATTTTAACAAAATTTATTGAGCATGAAAAAATATTTATTTTAATAAGGAAACATGCAATTTTAAGTCTAGAATTAAAGGACTGAACTGCAATAATTTAAAGTTTGTGTATCCGAAATTAACAGAAAATAATATTGTAGAGAAAATTCACAATTTACCCAATGATTGGTGTGCGATGCGTGTCACTAGCTCTGGCTCAGGCGTATTCTTTGCAATATTCAGAAATTCTAGGGGGTTGACTGATATTTTCCCAAAATCATTACACTGATGTACGTGCCTCGCACGTGCACTGCTAGGGTTTTAAGCGGGCCTCTGTTCATTCCTTCTTCCCCAAGTAACGGAGCAGCGACAGTTCTAGCAGGACTTTAGATCGACGATGTGGTGGGGGGCGCGGTGGTTGTCACAGATGAGATGCACTAGCGGACTTGGTGGTGCTGGTGGATGGTGGGCGACCTTGGAGATGCAGTGGTCGACGACGACGAAGTCGGTGGAAGAGCGCACGGTGGTGCTATTGATGGTGAAGAAGGTGGAGGAGGTTCTCTGGATCATGGTGGCGATGGTGATTGGTGGGCGACCTACGCGAAGGGCGGTGATGGTGGTCGAAGGGGATTTGGCGGTTGCGCTCCAGGTGGTCGGGATTATGGAACTTCAAGGCGGCGTCGATCTACTAGAGAGCAGAGGAGGGCAGTGCCGCAATGTGTTCTGCTCCAGGAACTGCGAGGTGGATGCAGCGGAGAAGGCAGTGTTGGCTGCCACGGGCGGCTGTGGCCCCTTTTTTGTAATATTTTTTTACACATCAAATGTATATTTTTTTTTTCATTTTTCTTGAATTTTTTTAAATATCTTGTACCTATAATAAAAAATAGATAGAATCTGACTAGAGCACGATAGCTCGATCTATCAAACATTGATTAGTGGGTGAGGAGGTTCCTGTGGTTGTGATGGGAGAGATCCGGGTCTTCGGAAACCTTACGAGGCTGGAGGTGAGAGATCATGCAAAGTAGAACGGGAACGTATAGAGATCGAGATGTGAAGGTGGAAAATCGATCGGATCGAAATGGATCAATTCGTGATAAGTAATTAAAATGATTAAGATGTACTTATTAAAATTTAGAAAATGACAACAAAATTAAACTACATTTTACACTATGATTAAGATAAAAGAATCAAATGAACGATGGATCTCACCACAGAGTGGATGAATGTCGTAATCGCCTTAACGAATGTCGCCTCACTATCACTGGACAGCTCGGAGACTGGGCGCCTTTCTTCGACAAGATGGATCTCAGAGTATTGATCAAAGAGAAATGAGGGAGGAGGAGCCAAAAAATAAAGAATAAAGAAATTGAATTTCAAAATTTGAATTAAGAGAAAAAAGGAAGGATGTTAATGTTGGAATTAATAAAATAAATAAATTAATTAAAAATGAAATTCTAAATTAAATAAATTAATAAATTATTTAATTGGTAAAAATTAATTAGCCACTAGTAGTGGTTATTTAAGGTGCACAATTAAATTGTTTATACATGGTAGGTTTTCAAATAAATAAATCAATCAATCAGTCAATATTTCGTAATTACATTAATTTAATTAATTAATGTTAGATAATATTTTTTGTGATTTTTATAAGAAGGTTAATTTTATAGATATTATATATATAATGTACATTGTACATTTGTACAAAAAAAGGAAATATTATTTTTATAAATTATTTTTTAAAAAAATATTTACTTTAAATTACAATGAACAATATTTACAATTATTAAAATATAATATGTACAAAAATAAAATAATAAATACAATAAAAATGGTCAAATTGTAAAACAACCCCAGAAAACCGCTTTCCAAACTGTAACTCCAAAAATTATGAAGCCAGAGCCATTTTAAAGATAATTTAATTTAGAATACAATCGAAGTGAGTTTGATTCAATTTGAGTTCATATGGAGCAAGAATTGGTCTTTCAGTTATATCTTCACGGTTTTTTCTAAATGCGGTTACTTTTATTTTGTACATGATTTTATTTTACAATGATTTTCATTTTTTAGGGAACATTTTTATTTACAACTTTGGTTTTGAAAATTATTTAATTTGAGTCAATTTATGTACAAATAAAATAATGTAAGTATATAATTATACAGAAAAATATTTACAACACATTTTTTGGATTTTCTAATGATCCTATCTCCCCCTACTTTATTCCTGGTTGATCAGGTCAAGTCTTGACCTTCTCTCGGGGTTCGAGTCAGCCTGTATCTATTATATATATACAATATTTTTCTTTTTCTTTTTCTTCTTTTTTCTCTTTTCTTTATTTTTCCTCTCTTTCTTTATTTATTTATTTTTGGTTAAAATAGTAATAAATGTAAAATATTTACACACAGATGCAAGTTAATAAGAATATGGAGTTTGTATTATATACAAGTGTTTTATAAAGGATTTTAAGCTAAAATAAATTTATAAAGATGTTGAAATGCATATTCATCATCCTCCTATGCTTTACCTTTGCTAGTCCCTTAGCAAACTCTTATTTGAAATAATAAGTGAATAAAAGAAAAAAAAGGAAAATAAAGAAATTAGGACAATATTGACTATTGAACTAATCTTCATAAAATTGTAGTATGGAGCTCTGCCAGAAATTTGGATTATTAGTGTGGCGAAA
Source organism: Ottelia alismoides (assembly GCA_037367405.1). Taxonomy (NCBI): domain Eukaryota; kingdom Viridiplantae; phylum Streptophyta; class Magnoliopsida; order Alismatales; family Hydrocharitaceae; genus Ottelia; species Ottelia alismoides. The sequence goes on along the minus strand of JAZKJV010011719.1, from coordinate 457,768 downwards.
CCTTAATTGGAAATCGATTTAAAACCTAACAACCTCTAAGTTCCACAAGACTCCTATTCAAGTCTCCTCAACTTTCAGGTCGATACAAGTCTACATATACAAATTCTTATGACTATGAATCTTTTCTTCTACGGTGTAAGTGAAATATAGCTCCCCACAACATCTTGTCTTTGGACCTTAATGCTCCTAGATCAGGTTGAGATGCACGACCCTCCCCAGAGGAAGACAAGAGGTTCTCCCTAGAGGAAGCCAAGAGATTCCGCCTCCTCACTACCTCCTTTATGAAGAGCTACGTGTAGAGTGCTTGTCCAAGATAAGCCACGGTCTGAAAGAATCATGCGTGTGTTGTTAAATATTCTACTTAGACTAATCAAGACGACATATGAACATAGTCTTTTGGAGTCAAAGAATTAAGTCGCTAGGACCTGAATGGCCTTAACTCCATTTTTTATAAGGTTACTCTGAAATTAAGTGGATTAATGTCCAACTAAGCTTCATTCTTCAATTTTAATCCAGACTTAGTTTAAATGTCAAGACTATCCTGAAAAATGCACATGCAAATGCCAGAAATATATACAACGCAAAAAGAAAGCAAAATCTTTTTTTTGAAACAATTTTCTAATTTTGAACTTTTTATGGATTTTTGGAAAGAGAGAAAAAATGATGCACATCTAAAGAGATTTTTTTTGAAATTATGTAAATTTTATAGACTCTTGGTTTTGTAGTTTTTAGGGATTTTTTTAAGGAAAAAGGTTTAGTAATATATACAAGTATATATAATGTTTTTTTGGTTTGTTTTGTTTTGTTTTTTTGTTTTTGTTTTTTTGTTTTTTTTTGATGTTTTTTTTGTTGTTGTTATTTTGTTGTGTTGTTGTTTTTTTTAAAAAAAGGTGATCAAAGTCTATATACACACGTGGATTTTACGAATTTATATACATATCCCAAAAATAATCATATTTAAAAGTATGAGGTATGTCTAAAGTATATATACAATATATACGACACCCCATATATTTAGCTCGAACTATGTCCTCATTGTGATCAAAGAGTGACAAAGGAAGACATAACTCGTTCTAAGTATAGAAAAGTGAAAAGACTTCTATGCTACGATGGCTCAAAAGAAAAGAAGTTAGTGATCCCCCCTATAATTAGGATCAATTAATCCTAAGTATAGAAAACTGTATAAAAGGGGAAAATGTTGAAAAGAATGTACGGACTCAAAGACCTGACTTTCCCCCCTATACTTAGGGTAGAATAGCCCTAAGTATAGAATATCAACAAGTTGGGGGACAATTGAGAGAACAAAAGAATAAAAACATAAAAGAGATGATATGAACAACATCACTCCCCCTACACTTAAGGTACAATATCCCTAAGTATAAGCAACAACAAGAGCTATGACAAATATGAACAACACAAATCAGTCACCCCCCTATACTTAGGATAAAGCACATCCTAAGTATAGCATATATACACACGAAAAAGGGGTGAAAGATAAAATAGGAGAAGAAAGAATGAACCGAAAGGATATACAAGAGGTTGTCAGCTCATGAATCAGATGCAGAAGACGGAATCAAAAGATCATTGTCAGATACCACAGATATAGAATCAACAACGGACATGAATGTATCATGATCTAGATATGGCTTCAGCAATTGTGCGTTCACAACAAATGGTTGTGTGTCAGATGGCAACTCAGATATGACAATACTCCCATTGTCACGCACATCTCTCAGGATGAACGGTCCTGACCATTTGCTTTTAAATTTTCCTGGAAACATGTCCAACTTAGCACCAAATAACCAAACTTTTCGATCAGGAGAAAAAGTCTTCCTTCAAATGTTTTTATCATGCCAACACTTGGCTTTCTCCTTATACATGAGTGAGTTATCATATACAAAATCTCGGAATTCCAGTAGTCCATTCAAATCCAACTTCATGTTCTTTCCTACCTTCTCATAATCAAGATTGCATACACAGAGTGCCCATGAATATTTGTGAATTAATGCCACTGGCAGGTGGCAAGGCTTTCCATACACCAATATCTTGGGAGACATACCCAAAGGAGACTTGTACGCCATCCGATAAGCCCATAGAGCCAAATCAAGCATCTGAGACCAGTTCTTCCTATTTAGGTATACATTTTTTTGCAATATTATCTTGATCTCCTTATTTGAAATTTCTGCCAAGCCATTAGTCTAAGGGTTGTAAGGAGACACAACTCTGTGCTCAATGGCATACTCCTTCAAAAGTTTATTTTCTTCTCTAATAATGAAATGGCTTCCCCTACTGAAATCAGTATTTTGGGAATCCCGAACTGTGCAATAATGTGGTCCTTGAGAAAGGAACACACTGTAAGACTATATGTGGCTTGGGTGGGATATCCTCCACTCATCGACTAACATAATCCACGACGAGTATGATGTACTGCAATCCCTGACTGACAGAAATGGGCCCATGAAGTCTATGTCCCAAGCATCAAAAACATCAGAAATCTTTATGTATCTTAGGGGAATGGTATCTTTGAAACCAACAGTTCCTCCTATTTTTTGACAGTCAGTACAACCTTGAACATACTCTGTAGCATCCGTAAACAATGTGGGCCACCATAGGCCACTCTGTAAAACATTTGTTGATGTGCGTTTCCCCGAATGATGTCCACCAGATTCTAATTTGTGACAGTGCTCAAGTACACTGGTGTGTTCCTTCTGAGGAATGAAACTTCTCCAGATACAATCCGCACCCTCGTGAAATAGGTACGAATCCTCCCACTAGTAATAATGAAATTCTGATAGAAATCTGTCTACCTTGTACTTCGGCCAATCTTGTGGAACTTTCTTGGAGACAAGATAGTTCATAATATCAACATACCATGGGAGTGAGTCCACATACAAAACGGCCTCATCTGGAAAGGTTTCAGAAATAGGGATCATGTTCTGCTCAGAGGTTTCTGCATCCATGATATAGGAAAGGTTATCTGCCACAACATTTTTCACTCCAGGTTTATCTCGAATCTCTAAATCAAATTCCTGGAGAAGAAGGATCCATCTGATAAGGCATAGTTTGGCATCCTTCTTTGCCTGCAAGTATCGTATGGCAATGTGATTCGTGTATACAATAATTTGGGAACTGATGAGGTAAGATCTGAACTTCTCTAGCCCAAACACAACTGCTAACATCTCCTTCTCTGTAACTGTAAAATTTCTCCATGTTTCATACAAAGTCTTGCTATCATAGTGTATAACAAATGGTATCCCATCCCTTGTCTATCCTAGAACAGCTCCAACTACGAAATCTGAAGCGTCTGTCATAATCTCAAAAGAAAGAGACCAATCGGGTGGCTGCAAGACAAGAGCACTAGTAACTGTGTCTTTCATTTGATTGAATGCAAGAAGAACTTTCTCATCGATAAAAAACTTACTCTCCTTACACAGAAGCTCAGTCAAAGGTCTGGCGATCTTGCTGATTTCCTTTATGAATCGCCTACATAATCCTACGTGTCCCATAAATGACCTCAACTGCTTCAAATTCTGTGGTGGCTTTAACCTGGAAATTACATCAATCTTAGCTGGGTCAACCTCTATACCATGTTTGGAGATGACATTGCCCAATACAATCCCATTAGTCACCATAAAGTGACTCTTCTCCCACGAGAGCACTTGGTTTACCTCACAGCAACGCTGAAGAACTCGATCTAAATAAACAAGACATGTATCAAAACTATCCATGTAGACTGAGAAATTGACCATGAAGACCTCAAGAAAACTACCCACCAAGTCATCAAAAACGGCCAACATAGACCTTTGGAATGTAGCGGGGGTGTTCACAATCCAAAGGACATCCGTCTAAAGGCGTAGGTGCCAAACGAACAATTGAATGTAGTTTTCTCCTGATCCTCAAGAGGGATTGCAACTTGATTGTATCCCGCATACCCATCCAAGAATCAAAAGAACTCTTTCCCTGCCAACCTATTAATAATCTGATCAATAAAGGGTAGCAGAAAGTGATCCTTCTTGGTAGTTGAGTTCAGGCATTGGTAATCTACACAGACACGCCATGAAGTAGGTACCCAGGTCGGAATCTCCACACCATAGTCATTCTTTATGATAGAAATCCCAGATTTCTTCGGGACCACATGTAAAGGGCTAACCCACATGGAATCTGAAATGGGATATATAAAGCCAGCATCACACCATTTTCTGATCTCCTTCATGACAACCTCCCTTAGATTTGTATTTAAACGGCGCTGACATTCACGGGAGGGTTTACAGTCATCCTTTAGTTAGATATGATGCGAGCACAAAGCTGGATTAATCCCATGGAGATCCGAGATATTCCATCCTATGGCCTTGCAGTTACTTTCTAGAACCTCTAGCATACGAGATTCTTGTTTAGCGGTCAATTGCAAGCTGAGGATAACCGGAAACATTTAAGGGGGACCTGCAAGGAAGGCATATTTCAACGTTGATGTTAAAACCTTGAGCTCAGGTGGGGTTTGAATTGGCTCTACAATAACCTTTTCTACAGTACTGGCAGACGGTATGTGATATGTACTCTATGGACTGTGCACCTTGGCTACTAATGGCTCAGAAAGTAAATTCTCTCATAAATCTACAATGAATGATCTATGCTCAAAAAGGAGGGGCTCATCAGGGTGTCCAACATTCTTATCAATTAATGGTTTAGATATCTCAGCAATAATCTCAGAAAGATGTCTCTCATCTGTGCATAACTCAGGAATTTCAACGAATGGCTCAGATATTTGTACCTTAGAACTCTCAGAATAAGGCCTATCATCAGTAATCTCAGAAAAGTGTGTCAAAGGAATATCAGAAGGTGCCTTTAAAGACTCAAATTGATCTTCATAAATCAGGTCAAGATGCCCATCAGCAAGCCTATCATCAGTAATCTCAGAAAAGTGTGTCAAAGGAATATCAGAAGGTGCCTTTAAAGACTCAAATTGATCTTCATAAATCAGGTCAAGATGCCCATCAGCAACTAGCTTAATTGGACCACCAAGGGAACTCATGTCGACTGTGCTTTCCATATAGTCCTTTTGGGAAAGGAACTCCTAGGTATCTATAAAATCAGTGAAAAGATATGTTTCTTAGAATTCGGCAAGAAAATCACATCATCTTACTCTGATATAACTTTCTCAAAAATTCCTCTTGGCCTTTTAATCGATCTATCAGCAAACCGAAGGATCATCCTGGTTGCTTTAAGAGGTCCCAACCTAAATTCAGTCAGTAAAGAGGAAGGGACGAGATTAATGCAGGAACTGTTATCGAGAAGAGTATGATCAAAATCCTGATCAAAGATATGGCAACCGATGTGAGGTGCTCCCTTGTCTTTCTTTTTAGGTAGGAGGTTACTGATGGCATGAACTGTGGCCATGGTCAAGATGTGTTTCTCTATTTCCTTTCATCTGTTCTGCCTTGGTTGAAGTTTTTGTGTACATGCCTCTTCCATTCCCTTTTTTACTGTAGGCATGTATTCCATGGCCTTAAGGAGTGGCATCTTTGAATAGATGTTCTGTAAGATCTCAACCACTCCAGGATCAGATAGGGTTGTTTTTTATTTTTGAATTTTTTTAGATTCAAGAGTAGAAGGAAATGACATAAAATTAGAATAAACATTCAAACGTTCATTTCCATTATTCAAAATAGAATCGTCATGTACAAAGGACAACCAGAATCAGTCTGTACAGTGTTGTCCAAATTAGGTGAAGGAAAAATAGAATCTAAAACAGAACGGGATGCTGATGCTTGTGAAGAGGAAGAAACCACGACTGGTATATTCTCCCTTGTTGATGGTGATCTACTTATGCATGGTGAAGGTGGTGGTGAAGGCGGTGAAACTATAGACTTGGGTGCTGCTACACTGGTCCTCTCGATTGCTGGTGAAGGAGATGGCGTGGAAGATGATGCTTTCTCAGTAGTCCGATCTCCCAACCCCAACCGATTCTTAGGCGATTGCAATCTTCTATGGCTCTTGAGATGAATGGTGTCATATAAACTTTTAAAATCATGGGCCATACCTGTCTCAGGTGGGGGTGGGCTATTGGCCACTTGCTCCTTGCATCTGAAGTTGTTGGGGTTGGCTTCAACGTGTACTAGAATCAGTGTTTTGGTGGTGGTCTGGTCGTCGATCCGCTGAGTCAGCTCGTTCATGTTCTTCATGAGCAATGTAAGTTGGTCCAGTGCTGGGTTGACTGAAGGGGCCTCATGGTGCTCAATGGCCGGTTGTCATTGAGACTGATAGTGTAGAGGCTGTTGGTAACCATATGGATTCTAATATTGAGGAGGAGGAGGCAGATAATGTCCATAATATGCAATCTATTACTTGTTGGGATGAGGAAAATACATAGACGGGTGTTGTGGCTGGCCTTGTCTCTAGTTTTGGAACTGTGGTGGAGACTGATAGTGAGGCTGGAACTGTTGGTACTGGTACCGCTGATGTCTGGCTCTCTGAAACTGGTGGGTAGGTCTCTGACCCTGCTGTGAACCCAACTGGCCTATGCCCTGATGGACGGGGTCGGTTTCGCTCACGATCGAACCAGATGCCGTTCACCTCCTGAATGATAGGTGGAGGTGGAGACTGTTGCTCAGGAATGTAGGTGACTTCCTATTGGTATAGAACTATATGATATGAGTGCTGCTGGACCTGATCAGGTGTCTGCATGTAGTAAACATGCTGAATTGTGGCTGGTCCTCCGCTACTCTGTTCGGTGGAAGAAGTCTGCTCCCTAGTAGAGGTATTGGCTGTTGTAATCGCACTGGGAACTGCACTGATCAAACTCACAAGAAGCTCTAGGTGCTTTGTTATCTCATCCAGCTTATCCAGGTTGTTCGTCCTCTATTCGATCACTTGAAGCTTCTCAGGCTCCTTGGATCGTTTCTCAATAAAGTCCACTTTGGATAGGTGTTTTCCAATTATGGTCATGTCAGAGCTGTCCACGCTATCCACTTCATGTGATGTCGTCATATTGACAACCTTGTGGGGTACTGCAGGGGAGGTGACTGGGTGCTTCTGAAAAGCATGTGAAGAAGAAAGAGCATCTGGACTCTCCACCATCACCTCGAAAATTTTATAAAGGTCATCCTCTTCCTTGTTGAAATGGCTCCCCCCACAAGCGGCATCTACCAGCTTCTGATTCTCTATGATTAAACCCCCAAAGAAATTTTGCACAAGGCTTGTCTTTGGAATATCATGATAGGGGCATTCTCCGTCAAATCTCTGAATCTTTCCCACGCCGTGAATAGACTCTTGGGGCATCTGAGAGAAATTAGCAATCAAGGATCGCATTTGGTTGAGTCGTCTGTGCGGGTAATATTTGTTCAGAAATGCGGACCTCAACTCTTCCCAAGTAGTGACAACCTTCCTCCAGTGATTTAACCAATATAAAGCTTTGCCCATCAGACTGAATGGGAAGGCAGTCATCTTCACTACCTCCAATGGGACATTTGGGTATTGTACTGTTCCACAAATGCGATCGAAATGCTGGAGGTGTACATAAGGTTCTTCATTAATATTTCCATGGAATATTAGGAGAAGAGGCAAAATAGCGGGCTTAAGCTCAAAATGCCCATGAATCGCAGGGATTTGTATCTAAGAATTTTTCTGTCCTACCCCTAGATTATATGCATCCTTTAAGGTAAGCTTAGCCATAGGTTCAATCATGGGATCTTCTCCTCCATTCCCACCTCCAAGGTTTCTGTTATCCTCCTCTCTCATATATTGACTCAGCTCGAGTATCATGTCTCTCAATGTGGTCTGAAAATTAGCCTGCTCTCTTAATTGTGCTTAAATTGACTGAATGTAGGCTAATATAGTGTTGTTGATGTCGCTCTATTCCGACATGGTTATCTTTCACCTTGGTTGCATCAAGTGTCCGGTGTCTAACTCTGAAAATGTGCATGACACTCTATTAGTCCTAAAAAAGGATGAAGTCTCATATGCTAGTTTGAGATTAGAGTCAATCTCAAATAGTGGGTTGGCAGATGATGTGAAGGGTGATGTGAAGAATGTGGAATATTCGGGGAGTGAGTCTCTCCGAATAGAAGGTGAAGGGATTGGAGTGTTGAATAAATTCGCAAAGTCCGAACGAGAAATACTCAGGTCCGACATCTTCGAAATCAATAGGCATGATGCGAGAGCACGAAGGTAAATACATGGGAGAAAATGAGTGAAGGTGCAAATTGCACGAAATGATCTCTATCACTAGCAATCAAACACAATAAAAACTCCCAGTTCACCAACTCAACGCATTGTAAAGACCGTGAAGGTTTGGTCAATTATCTCGTCAATTTTTATAGTTTGGTGAGAAATCAATCCATTAGAGTGGTTAAGCGAGTTGTTAGGAACCCAATGCTCCCAGAAGACTATCCCAATCTCACAACTAGTTTTTCCCAGCCAGTATGGATGCAGACTGTTTACCGGCTACCCGATCTGCACACTCTGCTAATGAAATCCTGGACCGATTACTGGCTACCCGGTGAAGTCCTCACTGGAGAACAACTAATCACATTACCAATAGTATGAAGAGAGTTTGGGCGTGGCTTTATCCTAGTGTTCGGGTCTCTCTCTTGCTGCAGATATTTCAAAAAAGGAGGGGGTTACTCTCCCCAAAACAATGATTTTTCCTTACGTTTATTTTAGGGTCGAGTGATATTAGCAGTCCCAATTTTAGGCAGTTGTCACTTGGTTTGAATATTTTCAATAAATCGCCTACTGAGTATTCAATTTTGTTTTTAACTTATGTAAGTGAAAACAAGGAAGGAGATCGGAAATGCCAATGTGCGATTAAATACATTGATGCATGCAGGGGTTAGAGATGCGTACCTTGTCTTCAACACTCTACATGTAGGGTGATCTGCGCATAATTTAAATATAGAAAAAATAAACTAAACTAAATTATGCAAGTAAACCATCCAAACAATAACTTCTATTAGTGGAAAAGAAAAGGTTAATTTGACTTTGTCCAAATTACGCTCTATTCTATAGGTGCAGAAAATCTTGTTTATGGCTTTGGACCTAATAAATTACTTGGCTCAGGCAAACTAATTAAAGTAATCAATAAGTGGCTCACGAAATCCACGTGAAATAAATAAAAATAAGGAGATGAAAAATCAAAACCAGTGAGGTCCCCCAAGTGTACCGGCACTTGGCGAAGCAGACTCCGCAAACAAGGTTTATAGTGTCTTTTTTCAAGAGTTCAAATGAAGAAATAAATGCTATATCTACACTATTCTAATGATCCAAGTGTTGGTCTCCTCAAAAAAATCTTATCCTCCTCCTCTCATGCTCTCCTTTAGCTCGGTGAAAAATCAAGCCGCCTCTGCTTCGCGGGTGCTCCGGTGTTTCTAAGAACTCCGACCTCGCTCATTGGGCCCTCGCAGAAAAGAGGAAATAGAAAATACGAAGAGACACAAGAATATGAAAATATGAACAAAAATGAATAAATTAAATATAGTAAAGATGAACAATGAATAAATGTCAAAAAAGATAGAAAAAAATTTACAACCAAGAGTAGTAGGTCAAAAGAGAAACCTAATTACCCTCACCTTCCGTCCCCGAGAACGATGCCATTTTGTTGAGACACAATTTCGAGGGGTAATTCTTATTTTAATATTATCGTTGCAATTATTAAAACTCCCAGCTCAAACCAATTTTTTTTTTCACATATCAAGCTATAAAATAAGTACAAAAGGATAATGTACCAAGAGAAATTTAGCTATTTATTTTACCTGTATAACTAACATGATCAAACTCAAAGAGGCTACAAATCCCGAGGGTTGTTTTAAGCAATGAAATAATCAACCAAAGAATAAGGAATTTCAAATGCAAACTATCTTGGTTTTGTAATATTTTTGTCTTTTATATTTTTATGGTTTTTTTATATTGAGATTTTTAATTTTCTGATTTTTAAATTTTTTTTGGTTTTTAATTCTGCAAATTTTTATGTTTCTATTTTGTAAATAAAGCAAATCATGACAATGGAGTAAAGCCTTACAATCACTTTCTTTTTGTATTTTTTCAAATATGGTAAAATATCCAGAAAATTCTAATAAATATATTTTTGTGTTTCTAATAATTTTCTACTATTTTTACAATTTTCTTGGGTTTTTTAGATTTTTTATGTTTTCAAATTCATTTAAAACAATGAATAAAGCAAACAATGAAAATAGTCTATTGTTTTTGGTTTTTAAAAAATAAAAAACAATTTGAGAAATCTAGGAAACTAATTTTATCAGAAAGAAGATTAATAAAGCTTCAAGATAGACCAAAAATGTATTTTGTCGATTTTCCTAGATTTTATATGAATTTTTATATGTTTTCTGTAATATGCAATTTTCTTGTTTTTATAAATAATTAATGCACGAAATTTGCATAGAAAATAAAAGACAACGAAATACACCTAATCTAGGTTTTTTTTGGAATTATTTAGACAATATTTGATTTTTAATGAATTTTTAAATGTCAGGCAAAGAAAATGAAGTTGTTTTTGATTTTTTTTATAATAGCAAATGGAATAATGCAAAATTTACACTATGAAGATGCACAAATCAGGAGCATAACATGATTTTTACAGAATTTATTAAGCATGAAAAAATATTTAATTTAATAAGGAAACATGCAATTTTAAAGTCTGGAATTGAAGGAATGAAATGCAATAATTTAAATTTTGGGCATCAGAAATTAACAAAAATAATCTTATAGAGAAAATTCATAATTTACCCAATGATGGGCGTGCGATGCACATGACTAGCTCTGGCCTTGGCGGGATTCTTTTGCAATATTCAGAAATATTGGTGGCCTATTGATATTTGCTCAAAATCATTAAATGGGTGCATGTACCACACACGTACTCCACTAGGGTTTTAAGCAGGCCTCTGTTCATTCCTTCTTCCCCATGTAACAGAGAGAAGCAGCGGTTCTGGCGGGACTTCAGATCAGCGATGCGGTAGGTGGCATGGTGGTTGGCTCAAATGAGATGCGCGAGCATACTCGGTGGTGCTGGTGGATGGTGGGCAGCCTTGGAGTTGCGGTGGTCGACGGCAAAGTCGATGGAAGAGCATGTGATGGTTTTGTTGATGGTGAAAAAGGTGGAGGAGGTTCTTTTGATCTCGGTGCCGATGGTGGATGGTGGGTGTCCTGCATGAAGGGCTGTGATGGTGGCCGAAGGGGATTTGGCGGTTGCGCTCTAGGTGGTCAGGGTTATGGAATTTCAAGGCGGTGTCGGTCTTCTAGAGAGCAGAGGAGGAGGGCAGTGTTACGGTGTGTTTTGCTCCAGGAATGGTGAGGCGGATGCTGTAGAGATGGCGGCGCGGGCTGCCGTGGGCGGCCATGGACCCAGCTTTTTCTATTTTTTGTAATACATTTTTAACAACAACTGCATATATATTTTTTTTTATTTTTGTTGAAATACCATGTACCTGCAATAAAAAATATATAGAATCTGACTCGTGCATGATGGCTCAGTCTAAAAAAATATTAAACACTGATTAGTGGGCGAGGAGGTTGTTGCAGTCGTGATGGGAGAGAACCAGGTCTCCGATGATCGTACGAGGCCGAAGGTGAGATATCGTGCGAGGTAGAACGAGAACGTGTAGAGATCGAGATGTGAATGTGGAAAATCGAAATGGATCGAAATGGATCAATTTGTTATGAGCAATTAAAATGATTAAGATCTACGAATTAAAATTGAGAAAATAACAACAAAACTAAACTACAGATTACACTACGATTAAGATCAAAAAAATCAAATGAACGATGGATCTCAACACGGAGTGGACGAATGCCGTAATCGCCTCGACGAATGTCGCCTTGCTATCACCAGATGGCTCGGAGGCTGGGCGCCTTTCTTCGACAAAATGGCTCTCGAGAAAATGGGCTCCTCTCTAAGGATTGATTAAAGAGAAATGAGGGTGGAGGAGCCAAATAAATAAAGAATAAAAAAATTGAATTTCAAAATTTCAATTAAGAGAAAAAAGGAAGAATGTTAATGTTGAAATTAGTAAAATAAATTAAATAAATGAAAGATGAAAATCGAAATTAAATAAATTATTAAAATAATTAATTGGTAAAAAATAATCAGCCACCTTAATGGTAATTATTTAAGGTGCACACTTAAATCATATATATATGGTAGGTTTTCAAATCAAATCAAATAAATAAATTAATAAATCAAAATTTTGTAATTATTTAATTTAATTAATTAATTTTAGATAATATTTTTTGTGGTTTTTATATAAGGAGGTTAATTTTATACATATCATATATACATAATGTACATTATATACATGTGCATATAAGGAAATATTATTTTTTAATTTATTTTTTTTTAAAATTATTTACTTTTAAATTACAATGAACAATATTTACAATTATAAAAAATATAATATGTACAAAAATAAAATAATAAATACAATAAAAAATAATCAAATTGGAAAAACCACCCCAGAAAATCGTCTTTCAAACCGTAACTCAAAAAAGTCTGAAACACCCATTTTAAAGATAATTTAATTTAGAATAAGTGGAAGTGAGTTTTATTCAATTTGAGTTCATATAGAGTCGGAATTGGTCTTTCAAATATAGCTTTACGGCTTTTTCCGAATGTGGTTACTTTTATTTTGTACATGATTTTATTTTTCAATTATTATAATTATTTAGGAAAAATTTTTATTTACAACTTTTTCTTTGAAAATTTTTTAATTTGAGGTCAATTCATGTACAAATAAAATAGTGTAAGTATATAATTATACACAGAAAAATATATACAACACATTTTTTGGATTATCTGGTTATGGACCCTATCTCCCCCTACTTTATTCCTAGTTGATCAGGTCAAGTCTTAACCTTCTCTCAGGGTTCGGGTCAACTCGTATCTATTATATATACACAATCTTTTTCTTTTTCTTCTTTTTTATTTTCTTTATATTTCCTTTCTTTTTTTATTTTTATATTTTATGATAAAATTGTAATAAATGTACAATATTTACATACCGATGCAAGTTTGTAAGAATATGGAGTTAGTATTATATACAAATGTTTTATAAGGGATTTTAAGCTAAAATAAATGAATAAAGAAGATAAAATCCATATTCATCACATGTACTCGATTACTATTTTTAGGACACACAACACTTTAATGAGATAAACTATAGATTATTCTATTTAGCCAAAGAATCAATTCTTCTCGCTAATAGAAATTTCTGCTTAGGAGCGTTTTTATCGACTGCATTCACTTAGAGTGATTTTAATTTTGTTATGCATCCCACACAAAGAGCGTTGGGAAGCACTGTAAGTCTTTCTAACTGAGCATACATCATTGTTTTCAACGTGCATTTGTTTTTCTCGACTCCTCCCACAATTTTCTGATCTAATTTAAAAGTGGTCTGGACTAATTGGTAGCCAGATATCTTGTGCTCACTAAGACCCAAAGTGATAACCTAATCTAAAATTGAGACTACAGACATGATCGATTAAATTAGTTAGAATAAAATCAATTCTTTTTTGGAGATCAGCAGCTATCATTAGATGTAAGTACCTTCCAAACTGAGCGAGGTTCTCTACATATACGGATTGAAGTGCAATCCCTATGTGTTTTCTTGGAAGATCATGTTGTAAGAAACCTTACTCGAGGGTGTGGATGAGAAAGCTTCCTATCGACACTAGCACAGAGTAGGAATTCCCTACAAGTGTTGTTGGATTTTCTGAAGTATTGTTAAAGCTATCTTGCTAGTGATCATGACCCTCCAGCATTTACTACTCAAAGACAAGGGACATCTCATTGGGACTTCAGTGAAGACCGTCATCTCATGCACACTTGAGTCTAACAGACAATAGTTTTGTTATTAAAAGTACCCATCCTTTGGTTAAACAGTGATCTAGTGTGGTAAATCATATATGAGGATTGACTAGTTATTACCTCAAGTGAGGAATCTCCGGGTCTCTCCTTATATACCTCCACCACCTATCACTATAGGCCAATTGAGTGCTATAGTTGAAAATATTGTTTAAAACAATCTTAAAATAGAGAGGATAAGTGGTGGAACTCTCATGTGTCATTATAAGCGTCCAGTTAGTGAATCAACATGTATGATTTGTGTTTACTTTGTGTGTGTACAAAGGCTATACATTTGTACCCCCTTGTGTATTATGTCTCTCTTGATTATATATATATGTGCTCTTCTCCCATTCCTCTTGACATCAGAGATGTACATCTCTGGGAATTTAATTTGGATCTTGCGGATATTTAAAAGAACCGCTTAGATATCACATCTCCCAAGATTTGAGATGACCATCTTCTGAACCTATCTGGTCTTGGGATGACACTCTTCCAAAGACTAGGATCAATAAGACACTATCAGAGTTCAGTCGATCTTGGACTAACCCTCTCTTTAACTCCTCTATAAGGGAACCTTTGTCTTTAGTAAGACCTCTCATCCTATTTATGCATTAAGATCTAATTTTAATCTTTTTTATCTAAATGAGAATAAAAATGGCTCCCATGAAACCACCAAGTGAGGATGATAACAACAACGACTTGATGCAAGCCATCCTGGATCGACTGGTGGTAGCTGATCATCCATCCTGGATCAACTAATGCGAGCTTAACAAAGAAAAATTCAAGTAGACTCTAACATGGAAGAGGAAGAAAGGGAAAGAACGTGCCTCCAAGAGATCGACGACTATTACAACAGGTTGAGACCAATACCTTCTGAGGATGCAAATCAAACACAAATCGCATTTCCTCGCGCTTTTCCTAAAGTTTAATAGAAACCACAATGATAAGCCCTATTATTTTATTTGGGATTTTGAGCTAGTTCATGACAAACTGTCCCATTCCAGGGTTAGTCAAGACTACATTTGGTTGAAAGCCATTCCCTTTGCCTTAATAGATAAGGATGTTTACTAGTTGAAAAATCTAGGGAAGGTTGTCTCAACATGGGATGTATTAAAGACTCTATTACTGAGGAAATTCTACCCATTGAGTAGAATAAACTAAAACGTGGATTGAGATCGCAAGTTTCACCATACTAATAAACCATTTTATGAAATTGGGATAGACTTAAGGACTTAATTAAAAAATCCCAGGGCATGGTATTAACAAGATGATGTTGTTCTAGAATCTTATCAGTGGTATGAACCCTAAGATGGAGAGGTTGGTGAGTGCTTACTATGGAGGAAGCTACATGTGCCTACATGAAGACATTGTTTGGAAGGTGTTTGAGATGTTAGTCGACACAAGTTGTGCACAGACCACTAGCTGGGCATACTTTCCCAACCCCCTTATGATCCTATCAAAAGGAGGAAAGAAGACTGTAAACACTATGTCCACGATCTAGAGCTCCGTTATGGGGATAATTACATAGAAACTCACAATGATCGAACAATATAATAAGAAAGTAGACGAGCTCCATAAAGTCATTAACCTAGAGAACTTGTCCAAATTTTCCAAGCTTATAAAGGAACTTGCTGCTAGGGTATATAAAATCCAGATACCCACTCCTGCTACACCCCCTTTCCTGGTGAATCAGATACATTACATTAAAGGGCAAGGGATAGGTCCATAGAGAAACTAAAGTGGAGACAAGTTCTTCCCCCATCACATCAGATAGAGGAATCATCTGCACAAACAATTTGGAAGGAGCCTTCACAAGTCATGGACATTAATGGAGTATGGTATAATCTCGATCCCACTAGACGATAAGAACCCAACTTTACTCCAAACCCTCCACAATAACCTCATCCTAGCTTCTAACAACCACAACAACAGAAACTTCCATAAAAGCAGTGCGTCTCGACCACCGGCAACCGTAGTCACATTATCAGTGCTCAGGTCAGCTGAAAGTTATGGGAAAAACTAAAAGCAAATCATGGAAGTGTGAAGATCACATCATATGCCATCGAGAGCGAGTAGTCATAGTAGTTGCTCGGGATAATATAATTAAAAAATTAAAGTGATGAAACCACATGATCGAGAACACTTCTCAAATCATTTCATCTAAACCACAAAGTAGATATCAGAATACATCTTAAAGCGTGGTTGTGATCAATATCTCTAAAGAAAGAGGTTGCATGTATCAAGTCTGACCCGATGGAGGAGATGCTTGCGAGTTGTTTATGAGATGTGTCCTTCTCGCAATCTACGATGTAAGTCCAAGCTATAGATCTCTGATGAATCCAAATTTCATAGACTTTATTCATTTATTTAGCTCAAATCCTTTCTTAAACACTTGTAAATACTAATAAATCCATGTTTTAATTATTCTTTATTTATTTGTAAATATCATATATATATATCATTATTTTTAACCTAAAATAAATAAATAAAGAAAAATGAAGAAAAATGAATATTGTATATATGCAACAAATACATGTTGACTCTGACCCGAGAGAAGGTCGAGACATGAACTGATTGACAAGGAATAAAGGAGGGAGAGATAAGGTCACTTGTATAAAAATAAAGAAAATTAAATTCCATTCAATATTCATCATTACACATACACCATTATTTTATATATAATTCCTTCTACCATTTTATTTATCATCCAATTCATCTCAAATAAAATATTTTCTTCTTGAAACTTGTACATAAAATTAAGTTGTAAATATTAAAAATAATTGCTAGAAGAATAATTATACATTTTGTAAATAACAACACTTTGAAAAAGTTGTAAAACCAAACTTGCGAGACCCATATATTCTCCACAAAAACTCTAAATAAAGAAAACTCGCTTTTATTGTACTCTAAATAAAATAAGCTTTAAAATAAAAGTGGTTTCTTTAAAATTGGAGTTAAGATGCAAAATGTGGCGTTTTGGAGTATATTGTATATTGTGTTCGTATTATACTTGGTGTGAATATATTTATTTATTCATGTATAGTTTTGTACATATTGTATTTTTAAATACTTGTAAATATTGTATATTAGTCTAGAAAAATGCCAATTAAAATTACAAAATCAAAATTTATGAAAATAAAATATTGTACGTATTGTATAATGTGTCACTATGTATATTGTAGATATGCCTATTTATTAAACTTAATAACTTATTTCATAAAAAAATATGAACAAAATCCTTGAAAATTTTGTAAATAAATAAAATGATAAAATATACATTTATTTGTAAAAAATGTTTATTAAAAATTAATGTGTTGTATATATCGATAAAAATACCTATGAATAAAGGTGATTATTTATTTTAATGAATATATTTAATTTATTTATATTATTTATATTATTAAAAATCACTATAATTAAGATTATATTTTTATCAACATTTTTATGTTATTTATTTATTTGAATTCATTTCTATTTAGTTCTAATTTGATTCTCATTTTTGGGCTATTTTGTCCTTACGCATCTTTTGTCTTATTCGCAGTCGGAATCCTATTAGCTTACTCAAGTCCATTGACCTAGGTCAGCCTCCTCTATACCTGCCCCACCCGAATAACTTGACCTAGGGAATCCTAGGATAGGTAGCTACACTGGCTACCTTCCATTCTTCTCTTCACCCCTCCTCTTGAGCTGATTGTCACTTGAACTTAGAAGGGAATACCCTGCTCCGTGAGAAGGAGTTTTTGGATTAGGAAATCATTGGTCATACTAAAGCAGTCAATCTCTTTGTCATTTCAGTTGGGGAGAGCCACCATCACTTACATTGTACGAGTCGGATTCATAGTCGTAAGGGTTTGCGTATGACTTGAAGTATTCAGACTGGGCTATTGAGGAGACTTTAGCAGTGTTTTGGGATTCTCGAAGATTGTTGGATTTCAAATCCGATTCCCATTAAGGTTCCGTCCGCACTAAAATTCCAAAGGTCTGACTTAAGCTCCAAACATTGATTTTGTGAGGACAAGGTTGATCATTAAATTTAATCCATTTTCTTCTTTTCTTTTCTTTGTTTTTCTTTTTCTACACTTATTGCATAAGTGTTTACTGAGTAGCAAAGGAAAGTATAGGGGGGTTATGAATCTCCATTTCTGTTAGCCATGTGAGCCCGAGGCGAACCATTCTTACAATAAGTGTTATTGTAGTAAATATGTTTTATCAATAAAAGTTATTGATTGTTCACTCCCTTTCTGAAATTAAGTGAATGAATGCATTATAAGGTCCCTCTGTACAATTAGGGTTATGTACCATGGCCATCTTGATAATAATATAGTTGTTGATTCATTAGATGAATCATAGAGGATGGTGCTTGGATGAATATCTAATGGGTTAGATAGAGGACTCATCAAGCACTGTAAAATGATTATTAAGAGATGATCTCCAGCCTGAGTTAGATATGGCAATCCTTTCTCACATAGGCTGATATCTGACCGACCTCTCGATGTAGGTCCTCTGCATGGGAATAGTGATTCGGAGGTGTCAGATTAGTTAAGTCAAAGGGTTGACCTAGCGAGATCGAGATAACCTAATTCCTATGTTGAATGCTATCACAGCATAGGCACGCATCCTCTGACCAGAGACAGATGTGTTGCTATATGTCTGAGTATGTACATTTGGCAGACCATTAGGTTGATGACCTAACCAAGGTCTATACACCGGCGAGCTGGTGTGCATATAAGGGCATATGAGTAATACGATCTCTCAAAGGGATCATACAGGTTTGCTCATGAACCAGAAGACATGAGCTCACTCATGAGGTATTGGGATCAAATTACATGCATGGTCGTCGTGCTTTAGAAGCATGATAAGAATTTGAAGGTATGATATATGATTTGGGAAAGCATATAATCGATACCAAATCCCAATGACCAAGATTGAGAAACTTGGTGATCAAACCCTGAAGAAGACAGTGTAAAAAATTGATCTATATCTTCAGGTTGATCATTGGTCTTCCAGTATGCAGGATGTGCATGTATTGGGAATATCTGAGGGTGATGTGATCATAAACGATAGTATAACCATGACGCTTCCAGTCCGAGGGAGTGATGAAACAGGTCTGGATTTTAGTGACTCCTCTCACTAGAGAAGTAACTTGATCTTAGTCCAAGTGTTGGACATTGATCTGAATGTGATTCAGATGCAATGGGAAGATTAAGTATACGGACTTGATTTAATCAAGCACCTGTGGGAGGTCCGTTAGATCTGGATTTGAGATGAGATCGCAACATCCAAGTCACTATACGTGGAACAATACAATCACCCTGTCCTTATCTCCAAGTATCTGCGGAGAAGGCACATTATTCTTGAAGAGTTCAAGAATAATTCATGTGATGAATTTATTATCCAAGCAAGAAGGTCTTGATGATTAAATGAGATTTAATTATCAAGTACAATATGAATTAGATTCATGTTGTGAGAATGATTGTCCAAGATAATTAAATGAGATTTAATTATCAAGGATATGCAGATCGCAGATAGTGATATCCAGAATATCTGTGTATATTATAAATGGGATTTATAATATATAAGAGAGAGAGAGAGAAATATTGTAAATAGCATTTGTTAATTATTAATGTGGATTGGATCTACATTAGTTAATTAATTGGAAATGTAATTTATAAATTAGTTTGGGATGTGAATATGATTCACATATTTTTCAATGGCATGATTGAAATATTCACAAATTAATTTGGAATTAATTTGGTGGATATTATTGCAATAATAGTTATTGCAATAAATTAAGAAATAATAAGATATAATAAAAGGAGACAAAAATACCACCAAAATAAAGGTGGCGTCACCTATGACTTAGTCATAGGTGACACCCCCTATATTTTAGGGTGGCTTGTTGCCTCTCTTTTTTGTTATCATATTATATCTTAGTGATTAATTTATGTGAATTAAATTGTGTTGATAATGATTCAGCATATATTTAATTTAATATAAATTAATGTTGTTGGTTTTTAACCAACAACAATCATAGCCGTTGGATGGCTCTTGGATGACAATAGCCATTGGATCCATATGAGCCATGGATTGAGATCCATTGGATCCCAAACTAGTATATAAGGAAGGGCAACCCTAGCCCTTGAGAAGGACATCAAGTAGACGCCTACTTTACTTCTCTCTCTCCCTCTCATTCTCGTCCTCTCTCTCTCCCTTTCTACAAGGTGGCCGACCACCTTTGTTGAGAAAGAGAGAAGTTCTCACCTTCGCCATCGACTACTCGAGGATCTCCTTCTTCTTTGGGGTTGCTTGCTCTAGAGGAAGATGACGGATTTTGTTGGACGAAATCAGGAGATTCGAAGCTTGGATCTTCGTCGAGGATTGCGGGAGTCACGCGTCTCATCATCGCGCCCGCAAGTGTTGTCTCTGTGGATCGGACTTAAATCAGGAGGATCTCTTGCTTTAGAGATCTCGTGATCACAACCACACTTCGAGAGGTATTCCTAATACTTTGTGGTTTGTTGAAACGTTCCAAGAAATGTTCTTGTGATCATGTGGTTTCATCATTTATAAAATTTTAAATTCCGCTACATCTCGTGACTAGTGCGACTAGTCACCCTGATCGTATGAGATACGATCGTCACGCTTCCGTGATGCACTTGAGGATTCTCAATATCCTTCAAGTGGTATCAGAGCCAGGTTAGAAAAGGTTTTGGATATAATACGTGAACCTAGGACGACTTGGGTTTGAAAAAGGTCGCGAAAGTTTTATCGCATTTTAATTTTCGCACCTCTGTCTAATTGGATTTTTTCGGCACTGTTTAAATTGTTTAAACATGAAATATTCATTTGGAATTTTGTCTCCATTAAATAAGAAAATCATAGGATTTGAGTTTACTAAATTTGGATTTAATCTGCTCAAGATATGGCCTTTTGAATATGCATGTATTAACAGTTGCGGGAACTGCAGAACCGAACGTGATTAATTTGTTAATTACGGTTTTGTTGCACCTCGAAATGCGTGAAATATCACTTAGGTTTTGTTGTAAATCAAGTTGGCAATCTTAAGGCTAATTTTTTAAATCAAATATAATAATATTTTCATAAATCTTTTGTCGTAAACATATTATATTAATAATTACTATTAAATTTATTAAGCTAGAAATGGTAAAATAAATAAGAAAGATATTTAAATTAATGTGGCTTTCTATGCACCCAGGAAAGGCCCACCTTATTGGAAGTTTCTCCTATATATCTATATATATGGAAAAAATGGGGCTGCCCTGCCCCATTTTTTCCACAACTTTTTATTTTTTTTTGAAAAACTTCACCATGTATATTCATCTATATATCCCTCCTATATGACATTCGAATTTCATCAGAAACAGAGACTCCTATGCCAACCATCTAGAACAGGTAGTTTTAACGGTCTAAAGATTATTGTAATCCACGTGTTCTAGATGGAGGGCATAGGAGTCTCTGTTTCTGACTAAATTCAAATGGCGTATAGGAGGGATATATAGATGGTGAAATTTTTCAAAAAAAAATTCAGAAAAAATGGGGCAGGGCAGCCCTGTTGGCTGCTCGCAAGGGGCAGTCCCATCAAACCCTATATATATATATAGAGAGAGAGAGAGAGATTTTGTTTCTCCAACTTCTGTTGAATTATTGTTAAGAAGAGTCTAGGATTTGCTCTTCTCTTATACAAAATTGGATGGATAGAATGCTCTCCTAATTGAAATCAATGGCCTAGATTTTGTTGAAATCATTTTGCAACATTAATTAATTAATTTAAATAATTAAATAAATTGAAGACACTCTTCAATAAATTTAATTTACATTAAAGCAAATACATGTTGAATAATAGGAAGTAGGAGTGACTCCTTCCCAAATAGGATGGACGACCACCATGGATACTTTCTCCATGTTATTGTCCACTCCGGATAGGAGTGGAGCCTTCTCCTCTATCCTAATTGATGAGATTCTCAATCTTATCACATTTTTAACATGTTGTAACAACTTTTGTTGCTTGAATTTTCACCAAAATAATTCCAAATTTTTTTGTGACAATTCCTATCATGCCATATATTATTATGGATCACATTCATACATCCAATGTTAAATGTAAATCATATTTACATTTAGTTGTACAATGTGAATCCAATTCACATTTAATTATATAATG
The DNA here is from genome assembly GCA_037367405.1 of Ottelia alismoides. Lineage (NCBI taxonomy): Eukaryota > Viridiplantae > Streptophyta > Magnoliopsida > Alismatales > Hydrocharitaceae > Ottelia > Ottelia alismoides. The sequence goes on along the minus strand of JAZKJV010011719.1, from coordinate 435,737 downwards.
TGAATCAAATTCACACTAACTTATAAAGTGTACATCATTACAATTAAATCTCTCTTATGATATTATGAATCATATTAATAATATTTATGATTATTGTGGATAATTCTATCCACATTAATTATATCCATGATAAACAAAGCCAATTTAATTATATTAATTATCTCTCTATATGTTTCAAAATAATGTAAATCACACACACATTATTAATGATAATTAATCCTATTTAGTAATTAGATTTTTAATACTCAGATATTGTCAACAATAGAATTATTCTTGAACTCATTCAAGAATATTATGCCTTCTCCGTGGATACTTGGAGATAAGGACAAGACGAATGTATATTCCATGTATACTGACTTGGATAGTGAAATCTAATCTGATATCCATATCAAGAAGACCATTCAGAGAAGTTTGATCAAGTCGACATAATATCCAATCTTCTTATTGCATCTGAATCATATTCATATTAATATTCAACATTTGGACTAAGATTGGATAACTAGTCTAATGAGTTGAGTCGCTAAAAACCAAACCTGTTTCATCACTCCCTCGACTTGGAAGTGTCATGGTTATACAATAGATTAAGATCACATCACCCTTGACTATTCCTAATACCCATACATCTTGCATACTGAAAGACCTAGAGTAAACCTGAAGTTTTGATCTTATCTGATCTCTCTCCTTCAAGGTTTTATCATTAAGTTTCTCTTTCAATCATTGGAAATGGATATCGATCATATGCATTCGAAAAGCATATATCATACTTACAAATCATGTCTTGCTTACAAAACAAGACGACATCCATTGGAATTGGTTTGTCCCAATATCTCATGAGTGAGCTCATGTCTTCCAATTCAGTAGTGAACCTATATGATCCCATTGAGAGATCGTATTACTCATATGCATGATGAATCTGCATTTCATCATCTTTATCCATTTATTTTAGCTTAAATTCCCTTATAAAAGACATGTAAATAACACTAACTCCATATTCTTACTAACTTGCATTTATGTGTAAATATTGCACACTTCTTAGTATTTTAACCTAAAACAAATAAATAAAGAAAAGAAAAATAAGGAAAAGAAAAAAAGGAAGATTGTATATATGTAATAGATACATGCTGACCCGAACCCCGAGAGAAGGTCAAGACTTGACCTAATCGACCAGGAATAAAGTAGGGGGAGATAGGCTCCTTAATCAGAAAATCCAAAAAAAATGTGTTGTGTATATTTCTATAATACACTAATTTATGTGTACATAAATTGACCTCAAACAAAATAATTTTTAAAACAAAAGTTGTAAATAAAAATGTTTCCTAATGAATAAAAATGATTGCACAATTAAATTATATACAGAATAAAAACAACCACACTTGGAAAAAGCTACTAAGCGATAATTGAATGACCAATTCCTGCTCTATATGAATTCAAATTGATCCAAACTAACTTCCATTTTATTATAAATTAAAATATCTTTAAAATAGTTGTGATTTCATAATTTTTGAAGTTACGGGTGAATAGTTAGTTTTCTGAGGTGGTTTGTGCAATTTCACCATTTATTTGTAAATATAGCATTTTGTAAATATTTATAAATATTTTTACTAATTATTTAAAATAAAAATAAAAAAATAAAAAAAGTAAAACAGAAAGAACTAATTTGCTTATTTACCCTTGTGTATAATGTCATATGTGTATATAGCATATGTATGTAGTTAATTTTCTCAACTAAATAGCACAAAAAATAAAAAAAATTAACATTTATTTTGCAAATAAATAAAGTGACGAAAATACAAAAAAATAGTTAATTTTTTTAAATATTTTTTAACACTTATCTTGTTACTTTATCTCATTTTAATTTTTTCATGTCCTATATCTATTATCTTCATCAAAAATTCAAAAATTCAAATTTCAATTCCCATCTTTTCTATTAATATGGCTCCTCGTCACTCTTTTCAACTTGATCAATCTTTGGCAGAGGAGACCAATCTCCGAGAGTCTTCATGTCGCAGAAGGATGCCTAGCCTCCGAGCCGTCCGGTGACAGCGATCCGGCCTTCGTCAAGGTGATCAAGTTCTTTTCCACTCCTAAGGTGAGATCCACATTTTATTTTATTCTTATCCTAGGTTAATCGTAGTTTTATTCTCTTGCATTTTTTTACTTCATTGTCATTTTTTTTAGATCTTAAAATCCAGAACGATTTGATACACCACCAACTCGATTTTTCATCTCACTTTCTCGATCTCTACGCATTCTTTTCTACCTCGCACGATCTCCCACCTCCGACCACGCACGATGGTCGGGATCCGTTCCATCCGCCATTCCCCTCGAAATCACTCACATTTACGTCTTCTGTGTGATTTTAGGATCGAGTCATCATGTTCGCATCCTAGTTTGTTGTTAAAAAATAAAAAAATAAAAAAATATCTATTCTTTTTCTCTAACATTTGTTTTGCAGAAAACTAAAAAAAAAGAAATAAAGATAAATAAAAAATATTTCCAGTTTCTTCCGTTCTTAAAAAATAAAAAAAATTTGATCTCTATTCAGTATTTACATTAACAAAACTCCGCGGCATCCACTGCACAATCCGCCACTCCACCGCCAAGTCTCGAGCACGTGCGATGCACGCATCATTCTAGGTAATTTTCACTTTCAGTATGTGACGACTTTTATTGATTTTTCATGCAAAAACTTTGAATATTTTCATTTCAGTCCTTGCTTCCAAACATTACTTATGCACGTGCTTTTCATAAGAATAATTCTCTTTGTTGGTCAATAAATCTTCCAAAAATCATGCTATGTTCCTGATTTGTTTAAATTCTAGCATAGATTTTTCATTGCATTTCAATCATCATTTGATATTATTAAGAAAATCAAAAACATCGTCTTCTTCTCATCCTGAAATTCAAAAATTCATAAAAATTCGAATATTGCTCCAAAAATTCTAAAAAATTAGAGTACTTTATTTTATTGTCTTTTAATTTGTGGTCAAATTTCGTGCAATAATTCTTTTCGAAACCTAAAAAAATTGAAAAATACCAAACATCTTTGAAAAATCACATAAAAATCTACAAAAATCCAAAAATTGTCATTTTAGTTCCTATTTGTAGAAATTTTCCTATTTCATCATAAAAATAGTTTCCAGGAGTTTTGGTCACTCAAAATATTTTTAAGTTGCAAATTACACCAGGCTGTGCACTATTTCTCATTTTTACCACTATTTAATTTTTAGAAAAATATAAAAAAACTTGAAAATTCTGCAAAAATTCCCAAAAACATTTCAAAGTCTTTGAAACCGAAAAATATTTTCTCTAGATTTTTTTAGCATTCTTGATATAATTGGAAAATACAAAAAAAAAGAGTTTGACGTGTGTATTTCTTATGTTGTGCATATTTTTCATTATTTGAAATAAAAAAATTTGCAAAATTAAAATCACTAAAAAAATTGAAATTTAGAAAATAGGAAAAATAGAAATACAAAAAAAATTAAAAAAACTAAAAATAGAAAAAAAATCGACAAAAACCAAGGGTAGTTTGCCTTTGAGATTTGTGTTTTTTCTCTTAATTGATTTTTCATCGATTATTTGAATAACACTCAAGAACTGTAGCCTCCTTGAGGTCGATCATGTCCTCTATATAGGTAAATAAGTAGCAAAATATTTCTCTTACTCTACAGTATTTTCTATAATTATTTCAGCTTGAGAACGAAGAAGAAATTTGTTTGTTTGATCTGGGATTTTTTGTTGGTAACGACGACTTTGTATCATCAATAACCAATCCTCGAAGATTTTCCTGCGTTAACAAAATGACACCATTGCCGAGGAGGCACGGAGAGGGTAGTTAGGTCTCTCTTTTAACCTGTTATTCTTGGTTGTATATATTTGTGTATATTTTTTCCACATTCACTTCATTTTTCATATTCATTGTTTCATTTCATTTTTTCTACTTATATTTGATAATTGTGTTTCTTACACATTCTCTCTTTTTTTTTCTTGTGAGGGCTTGCGGAGTAAAGGAGTCCATTCTCGGAGTGCCGAAGCACCCAAGCAAAGCGGAGGCAGCTTGATTCTTTACCAAGCCGCAGGATAGCGTGAGAGGAGGAGAAGAAGAATTGAAGGAGACCCAAAAAGAGAGAGAGAGAAAGAGAGACTATTTTTAGCATTTGAACCATTGTAAACGGACATTCATTTGCCGTGGGGTCTGTTTCGCCAAGTACTGGTGCACTTCGGGGACCTCACCGATTTTGTTTTCATCGCCTTATTTTTCTTTGTTTCCTGTGGATTTCGTGAGTATATATTAATTGATTTAATTAGCTTGCTTGAGCCAAGTAATCAATTAGGTCTAACCACCCTAAACAAGAATTTATGTACCTATAGAATAGAGCGTAATTAGACTTAGTCAAATTAACATGTTCTTTCCCGTTAATAGAAGCTATTGTTACGACGGTTCACTTGCATTTGCATATAGGTTAGTTTATTTTTCTATATTTCAATTCTGCGCGGATCACTTGCATGTAGAGTGCTGGCACTAGGTATGCATCTCTAACCCTGCATGCATCGTTGTGTCTAATCGCGCATTGGCATTTCTAATCTCCTTCCTTGTTTTCACTCACATAAGTTAAAAAGGAAATTGGACACTCGGTAGGCAATTCCTTGAAAATATTTTAACCAAGTGACAACTTCCTAAAATGTGGGACTGCTAAAGAAAACTCGACCCTAAAATAAACACAAGGAAAAATCATTATTTTGGGGAGAGTAACCCCTCTATTTGGTTTGTATGTAGCGAGAGAGCGACCCACACACGAGGATAGAACCACGCCTGAATCTTTTTAGACTACTATCTCGGGTTAGTTGTTCTCCAGTGAGGATCTCTTCGGTAGTCGATAAAGGGGCTTGCGACGTCTTTAACAGATTGAATTGATCGGGTAGCCGCTAAACGGTCCGCAATTCATACTGGCTCGAAAAGATATAACTTTGGGATTGGGACAGTCTCCTGCGAGCATTGGACTCTTAACAGCTCACTTTGACCGCTTTGATAGATTATATTATCACCAAACTCTTAATTAGATAAGATAATTGACCGAACCTTCACGGTCTTCACATTGAGTTGATTTTGTGAACTGGGGGTTTGTATTGTGTTTTATTGCTAGTGATAGAGATCCTTCTGCGCAATTTGCGCCTTCATTCACTTTCACTCTTGCATTGACCTTCGTGCTCTCGCATCCTGCCTATTGATTTCTAAGATGTCGGACCGGAGTATTTTTCGTTCGGACTCTGCGAACTAATTCAACACTTTGAGCCGTTCACCTTCAACCTTCATGACATCCATAAATCCACTATTTGAGATTGAATTTAATCTTGAATTAATATCATAGACTCCATCAATTTTGATCACTAATCGAGTGTCATGCACATTTTCTGAGTCAGGCACTGGACACATGATGCCACCAAAGGGAAAGGGAACCATGTCAGAGCAGAGCAAGATTAACAACACCCTGTTAGCCTCCATCCAGTCAATTTAAGCCCAGATAACAGAGCATGTTAATTTTCAAATCGCATTGAGAGACATCATTCTCGAGCTGAGACAAGAAAGAGAAGATAGGAGAGAGGAGGATAAAAACAGCCCTGGAGGTGGGAATGAGGGAGAAGACCCTAAGATAGAACCTGGGGCTAAGTCTACATTAAAGGATGCTTATAATCCAAGGGCAGGACAGGCGAATTATTGGATACAAATCCCTGCGATTCATGGGCATTTCAAGCTTAAGCCTACTATTTTGCCTCTTCTCCCTATATTCCATGGAAATATAAATGAAGAACCGTATATACACCTATAGCAGTTCGATCGCATTTGTGGAACAGTGCACTACCCAAATGTCCCATTAGAAGTAGTGCAAATGACCGCCTTTCCATTCAGTCTGATGGGCAAATCTTTGTGTTGGTTAAATCACTTGGGGAAGGTTGTCAATACTTGGGAAGAGTTGAGGTCTGCATTTCTGAACAAGTATTATCCACTTGGATGACTCAATCAAATGCGAACTAGATTTCTAATTTCTCCCAGATGCCCCAAGATTCTATTCACAATGTGTGGGAAAGATTCAAAGATCTGACGGAGAAATTCCCGCATCATCATATTCCAAAGACCAGCCATGTACAAAATTTCTTTGGGGTTTAAGCATCGAGAACCAGAAGCTGGTAGATGCCGCTTGTGGGGGGAGCCACTTCAACAAGTACAAGGGTGTCCTTTATCAAATTTTTGAGGAGATGGCGGAGAGTTCAGCAACTCTTTCTTCTTCACGTGTTTTTTAGAAGCACCCCATAACCACCCCTACAGTACCCGACAAGGAGGTCAATATGATGTCATCACATGAAGTGGATAGGGTGGACAGTTCTGATCTGGCCATTATTGGAAATCACCTATCCAAAGTGGACATTATTGAGAATCGATCCAAGGAGGTTGAGAAGCTTCATGTGATCGAGCATAGGACAATGAACCTGGATAAGCTGGATGAGATAACAAAGCACCTGGAGCTTCTTGTAAGTACGATCAGTGCAGTCCACAGTATGAGTGCAACATCCGATACCACTACTAGGGAGCATACTTCTTCCACCCAGCAGAGTAGAAGAGGACCATCCATAGTTCATCATGTTTACTACGTGCAGACATCTGATCAGGTTCAATAGCACTCACATCAGATAGTTCCGTACCAACAGGAAGTAGCCTACATTCCGGAGCAGCAGTCTCCACCTCCAGTTAGTATATAGGAGGTGAACGGTATCTGCTTCGACCGTGAGTGAAACCAACCCTGTCCGTTAGGGCAAGGCTAGTTGGGTTCACAATAGGGTCAAAGGCCCGCCTACCAGTTTCAGGGAGGCAGACAGCAGCAATACCAGTACCAGCAGTTCCAGCCTCACTATCAGTCTCCATCATAGTTCAAAAACTGGAGACAAGGCCAACGACAGTAGCAGTATATGTATTTTCCTCATCCTAACCAGCAGCAGACTGCATATCATGGACAGTATCCTAATCCTCATCCTCCTCATTATCAGAATCAGTATGGGTACAAACAACCTCCATACCATCAGCCTCAGCGACAACCAGTCAATGAGCAACCTGAGGCCCCTTCAGTCAATCCAGCACTAGACCAACTTGCATTGCTCATGAAGAACATGATTGAACTGACTCAGTGGATCGACGACCTGGCCACCACCAAGACATTGATTCCAGCACTGGTCGAAGCCAACCCCAACAACTTCAGATGCAAGGAGAAGGTAGACAATATCCCACCCACCCCCGAGATAGGTATGTCCCTTGATTTTACATGTTTATCTGTTGCCATTCACCTCAGGAGTGGTAGGAGATTGCATCCGCCTACGCAGCAGTTGGGGTTGGGAGATCGATCCACTAAGAGAGCGTCATCTTCTACATCATCTCCTTTACCAGCAGTTGGGAGGACCAGTGTAGCAGCACCAGAGTCTGAAGTTTCACCGCCTTTACCACCCCCTTCACCAGGCAGATGTAGATCACCATCAGCAAGGGATAATATACCAGTCACAGATTCTTCCTCTACACTAGCAGCAACATCCCGTTCTGTTTTAGATTTTGTTTTTTCTTTACCTAGTTTGGACAACATTGTACAGACTGATTCTGGTTATCCTTTTGTACATGAGGATTCTACTTTGAATAATGGAAATGAATGTTTGCATGTTTATTCTGATTTTGTGCCATTTCCTTCTTCTCTCAAAGCTAAAAAAATCAAAAATTAAAAACAACACTATCTGATCTTTTGAGATCTTACAGAACATCTTTTAAAGATGCCACTCCTTAAGGACATGGAATACATGCCTATAGTAAAAAAAGGGAATGAAAGAGGCATGTACCTAAAAGCGTCAACCAAGAAAGAACATGCGAAAGGAAACAGAGGAACACATCTTGATCATGGTCGCAGTTCATGCCATCAGTAACCTCCTTCCTAAAAAGAAAGACAAGGGAGCATCTCACATCCGTTGCCATATCTTTGATGAAGAATTTGATCATACTCTTCTTGATAGCGCTTCCTCCATTAATCTTGTGCCTTCCTCTTTACTAACTGAATTTCGACTAGGATCTCTTAAAACAACCAGGATGATCCTTCAATTTGTTGATAGATCGATTAAGAGGACAAGAGGTTCTTTAGAGGACGTTATTGTAACGGTGCAGGGAAGGAAATTCCCTATTGATTTTGTTGTCATGGATATAGACACACATGCACCATTACTCCATACCCCAATCATACTAGGTCGACCATTCCTCTGAACGGTTGAAGCAGCAATTGATTATGGTACCGGAGAGATCATCTTTCACTCTCACAATGACAAGGTGAAAATTGAGACGATCTCTGATCCTAGACCATCACCGCCACCAACAGCAGATGATACAGAGAATTATATCATAGACAAATGATAGTGATTTTCTTGTTGAGCTAAAAGAGATAGATCTTTTCACTAATTTTATAGATACCCAGGAGTTCCTTTCCCAAAAGGACTCTATGGAAAGCACAGTCAACATGAGTTCTCTTGGTGGTCCAATTAAGATAGTTGCTGATGAGAAGTTTGAGCTGATTTATGAGGAACAATCTGAGTTTCTAGAGGTAACTTCTGATATTCTATTGCACACTTTTCTGAGACTACTGATGATATGCCTTCTTTTGAGAGTTCTGAGGTCCAGATATCTAATCCATTCGTTGAATTTACCGATTTATGCACAGGTAAGCGACATCTTTCTGAGATTATTGCTGAGATATCTGAGGCGTTAATTTATAAGAATATTTAACACCCTGATGTGTCCCTCCTTTCTAAGCAAAGATCATTCATTACAGATCTATCAGATATTTTATTTGCTGAGCTGTCAGTAGCCAAGGTGGATAGTCTATATAGTGAAGATCACATACCGTCTACTAGTACAGTGGCAGAGGTTATTGTAGAGCCAATTAAGACCCCACCTGAGCTCAAGGTTCTGCCATCAACGTTGAAATATGCCTTCCTTGTGGGTCCCCCACAAATGTTTCTGGTCATCCTCGGCTCGTAGTTGGCCATTGAACAAGAATCTTGCGTGCTAGAGGTTCTTGAGAGAAACCGCAAGGTCATAGGATGGAATATCTCGGATCTCCATGGGATTAATCCAGCGTTGTTCTCGCATCATATCTACCTAGAGGATGATTGTAAACCCTCCCGTGAATGTTAATGCCGTCTAAATCCAAATCTAAGGGAGGTTGTCATGAAGGAGATCAGAAAATGGTGTGATGTTGACTTTATATATCCCATTTCAGATTCCAAGTGGGTCAGCCCTTTACATGTGGTCCCAAAGATATCCGGGATAACGATCGTAAAGAATGATCGCGGTGAGGAGATTCCAACCTGGGTACCTACTTCATGGCGTGTCTGTGTAGATTACCGACGTCTGAACTCAGCTACAAAGAAGGATCACTTTCTGTTGCCCTTTATTGATCAGATTATTGAGAGGTTGGCAGGGAAAGAGTTCTTTTGCTTCTTTGATGGGTACTCGAGATACAACCAAGTTGATATCGCTCCTGAGGATCAGGAGAAAACTACCTTCACTTGTCTGTTTGGCACCTAGTCCTTTAGACGGATGCCCTTTGGATTAGGTAACGCCATCGCTACATTTCAAAGGTGTATGTTGGCCATTTTTGCTGACATGGTGGGTAATTTTCTTGAAGTTTTCATGGACAATTTCTCGGTCTATGGGGATAGTTTTGACACATGTCTTGCTTATTTAGACCGAGTTCTTCAATGTTGCTGTGAGATAAACCTAGTGCTCTCGTGGGAGAAGAGTCACTTTATGGTGACTAAGGGAATTGTATTGGGCAATGTTATCTCCAACAGATGGTATGGAGGTTGACCCGGCCAAGATCGATGTGATTTCAAAGTTATAGCCACCGTAGAATTTGAAGCAGTTGAGGTCATTTTTGGGGCACGTAGGATTCTATAGGCGATTCATAAAGGACTTCAGCAAAATCGCCAACCGTTGGCTGAGCTTCTGTGTAAGGAGAGTGATTATGTTATTGATGAGAAAGTCCTCCTTGCATTTAATCATATGAAAGAAATGGTTACTAGTGCTCCTGTCTTACAGCAACCGGATTGGTCTCTTCCTTTTGAGATTATGACGGACACAACAGATTTTGCAGTTAGAGCTGTTTTAGGATAGAGAAGGGATGGGATACCATTTGCTATACACTATGCTAGCAAAACTCTGGATGAAGCACATCGGAATTATACCGTTACAGAGAAGGAGATGTTAGCAGTTGTTTGGTCTAGAAAAGTTTAGATTTTACCTCATCGGTTCACACGTTATTGTGTACACGAATCACACTGTCATACGATATTTGCGGGCAAAGAAGGATGCCAAACCACACCTTATCAGATGTATCCTTCTTCTCCAGGAATTTGATTTATAGATTCGATATAAACCTAGAGTAAAAAATGTTGTGGCAGATCACCTTTCCCGTATCACAGATGTAGAGACCTCTGAGCAAGACATGATCCCTATTTCCGACACCTTTCCAGATGAGGCCATTTTGTTTGTGGACTCACTCCCATGGTATGTTTATATGGTGAACTATCTTGTCTCCAAGAAAGTTCCGCAAGATTGGCCGAAGTACAAAGTAGACAAAATTCTGTCAGAGATTCATTATTACCAGTGGGAGGATCCATACCTATTTCGCGAGGGTACGTATTGTATCTGGAGAAGGTGTATTCCTCAGGAGGAACACACCAGTGTACTTGAGCACTGTCACAAACTAGAATCTGGAAAGCATCATTCGAGGAAATGCACGACAACAAAGGTTTTACAGAGTGGCCTATGGTGGCTTACATTGTTTAAGGATGCTACAAAGCATGTTCGAGGTTGTACTGACTGTCAGAAAATGGGAAAAACTGTTGGTTCCAAAGATACCATGCCCCTAAGATATATACATACTTCTAACATTTTTAATGCTTGGGGCATAGACTTCATGGTCCCATTTCCTGTCAGGCAGGGATTTCAGTAAATCCTGCTTATCGTGGATTATGTTAGTCGATGGGTGGAGGCTATCCCCACCCGAGCTGCAGATAGTCGTACAGTGTGTTCCTTTCTCAAGGGCCATATTATTGTGTGGTTCGGGATTCCCAAAATATTGATTTCAAATTGGGGAAGCCATTTCATTAATAGAGAAGTAAAGACGCTTGTGAAGGAGTACGACATTGAGCATAGAGTTGTGTCTCCTTACCTCCCTCAGACTAATGGCTTGGTAGAAATTTCAAATAGGGAGATCAAGATGATATTGCAAAAACTTGTACGTCCAGATAGGAAAAACTGGTCCCAGATGCTTGATTCAGTTGTATGGTCTTATAGGATGGCGTACAAGTCTCCTATGGGTATGTCTCCCCACAGATTGGTGTATGGAATGTCTTGCCATCTTCCAGTAGAATTAATTCACAAATCTTAATGGGCACTCCGTGTATGCAATCTAGATTTTGAGAAGGCGGGAAAGAACAGGAAGTGGTGTTTGAATAAATTACTGGAATTCTGAGACTTTGCATATGATAACTCACTCATGTATAAGGAGAAAGTAAAGCGCTAGCATGATAAACACATTCAAAGAAAGACTTTCTCCCCTGATCAGAAAGTTTGTTATTTGATGCTAAGTTGAAGTTGTTTCCAGGAAAATTGAAAAGTAAGTGGTCAGGATCGTTCATCGTAAGAGTTGTACGTGATAATGGGAGTATTGTCATATCTGGGTTGTCATCTGACGCACAACCATTTGTTGTGAATGGACGGTTGCTGAAGCCATATCTAGATCATGATGCATTCATGCCCCTCGTTGATTCTGTATCTTTGGTATCAGACGTTGATCTTTTGATTCCATCTTCTACGTCTGATACATGAGCATCCACTCCTCTTGTATATCCTTTCGTTTTCACTCTTTCTTCTTTCGTTTTATCATTCACCCCTTTTCCGTGTGTGTATGTGTGTATGATATACTTAGGATGTGCTTTATCCTAAGTTAGGGGGGTGAATGATTTGTGTTGTTCATATTTGTTTTGTTCATCACTCATGTTGTTGCCTATACTTAGGAATACTCAACCCTAAGTATAGGGGGTGATGTTGTTCATATCTTTTTTTTAAATTTTTTAGTCTGTACATTCTCTGCATTGGTTTTCCCCTTTTTGTACAATATTCTATACTTAGGATTACTTGATCCTAAGTATAGGGGGGATCACCGACTTCTATTCTTTTTCTCTTTGAGTCATTGTAGCATAGGAGCCTTTTCACTTTTTTATATTAAGCATGAGTTATGTCCTTCCTTTGCTGCTCTCTGATCGCTATGAGGACATAGTTCGAGCTAATTATAGGGGGGTCTCGTATATATTATATATATAATTTAGACATAACTCGTACTTTAATGTTTATTTTTGTGGATATGTATATAAATTCATAAAATCCACGTGTGTATATATAGACTTTGATAATCTTTCAAAAAAACAATAAAAGGAAAAAAACAAACAAACAAATAAAAACAAAAACAACAAAAAAACAAAAAAAACAAAACAACAAAAAAACAAAAACAAAAACAAAAAATAACCAAAAAACAAAAACAAAAACCAAAAAAACAACAAAAAAATAAACAAAAAAATTTCTTGTATATACTTGTATATATTTTACTAGCATTTTTTCCTTTATGAAAAAAAACTACAAAACCAAATATCTACAAAAGTTGCATAAAAAACTCTATTTGCATGTGCATCATTTTTCCTTTCTTTTCCGAAAATCCCTAAAATATTCAAAATCAGAAAATTGTTTCAAAAAAATTGCTTTCTTTTTGCATTGTACATATTTCTTGCATTTGCATGTGTGTTTTTCAGGATAGTATTGACATTTAAACTAAGTACAGAATAAAATTGAAGAATGGAGCTTAGTTGGACCTTAGTCCACTTAATTTCATAGGAACCTTATAAGAATTGGAGTTAAGGCTTTTCAGGTCCTAGTGACTTAATTCTTTGAGTTCATAAGACTATGTTCACATGTCATCTTGATTAGTCTAAGTAGAACATTTAACAACACACGCATGATTCTTTCAGATCGTGGCTTATCTTGGACAAGCACTCTACACGTAGCTCTTCAAGAAGGAGATAGTGAGGAGGCAAAATATTTTGTCTTGGAGTAGCATACGAGGGTAGTACATCTAGGAGGAACCTCTCGTCTTCCTCTAGGGAGGGAAGTGCGTCTCAACCTGGTCTAACAATGTTGAGGTCTAAAGGCATGATGCTGTGGGGTAGCAATAATACTTCAAAAGAGGGATAGTCTACTAGCTCAAGAGGAAAAACTCCTTATGTACATGCTGCACCTTGTATATATTTTCACAAAAAAAGGAAAAAAATGCAGAATCTCCAAAAGTGGACAAGCCTGATTGAAAAGTAAAATGCATGCCGCAGTGTATATACAAGGATGAAAAAAAGAGAAATTAATAAGAGCATCAAAGTCAAATATTTATAAGCTTGCAGCTAGATGACTTGGCTACACTGGTCATGCATCCAAGGATAGGTAGCTATACTTGGTACCGTCCATTCTTTTCTCCATCTCCTCTTCTTGAGTTGGTTGTACCTGATCTTAGAAGGGAATATCCCCGCTCCTCGAGGAAAGAGTTGCTAGACCGAGGAAATATAGTTACCTTGTTGAGGGAGGATGTTTCTTTGCTATTTTTGAGATGGGGAGCTATATACTTCACTTACACCGTACAAGTAAAGATTCATAGTCATAAGAATTTGTGTATGTAGACTTGTTCTGATCTGACTGTTGAGGAGACCTGAGTAGGAATCTTATGGAACTTAGAGGTTGTTAGGTTTTAAATCCAGTTCCCATTAAGGTTCCTCCACACTAATAATCCAAAGCTCCGATAGAGCTCCATACTACAATTTTATGAAGATAAGTTTAATATTCAATATTGTCCTAATTTCTTCATTTTTCCTTTCTTTTTCTTTTTCTTTTTATTCACTTGTTCTTTCAAATAAGTGTTTGCTAAGGGACTAGTAAAGGTAAAGCATAGGGGGATGATGAATCTGCATTTCATTATCTTTATTCATTTATTTTAGATTAAAATACCTTTGAAAATACTTGTATACAACAATAACTCCATATTCTTACTAACTTGCATTTGTATGTAAATATTGCACACTTCTTACTATTTTAACCTAAATATAAATAAAGAAAGAAAGAAAGGAAAAATAAAGAAAAGAAAAAAAAGGAAGACTGGATATATGTAATAGATACAAGCTCACCCGAACCCCGAGAGAAAGTCAAGACTTGACCTGATCATCACGATTTTTTGCTTCGTTGTCATTTTTTCTAGATCTTTTGCTTCGTTGTCATTTTTTCTAGATCTTAAAATCATCACGATTTGATCAGCAACCAACTCAATCTTTCATCTCACTTTCTCGATCTCTACGCATTCTTTTCTACCTCGCACGATCTCCCACCTCAGACCACGCACGGTGGTCGAAGATCCGGTTCCATCCATCGTTCCCCTCGGAACCGCTCGCTTTCACATCTTCCGTGTTATTTTAGGATCGTGTCATCATGCTCACATCCTAATTTGTTGATAAATATTTCAAAAAAAATAAAAAATATATCTATTCTTTTTCTTTAACATTTATTTTGCAGAAAATTAAAAAAAGAAATAAAAACATTTAAAAAAGTAAAAAACTTTAGTTCCAGTTTCTACCTTTCTAAAAAATAAAATAATTTTTTTATTCTTGTTCTGTATTTACATTTTAAAAAAAAACTCAGCGGCATCCACTGCACAATCTGCCGCTCCACCGCGGGCGGCCCTTGATCTGCGACCAGTACTGCAGAATCTCAGTCTCCACGAATAAAAAAATTACAAAATTGAAATCACTAAAAAATTGAAAATCAGAAAATAAAAAAATAGAAATGCAAAAAAATATTAAAAAAATGGTAAAGAGAAAAAAAATCTACAAAAACCAAGGATAGTTTGCCTTTGAGATTTCTGTTTTTTCTCTTAATTGATTTTTCGTTGATTATTTGAATAACCCTCGGGAATTGTAACCTCCCTGAGTTTGATCCTGTCCGCTATACTGGTAAATAAGTAGCAAAACATTTCTCTTGCTCCACATTATTTTCTATAATTATTTCAGCTTGAGAAAGAAGAAAAAGTTTTGTTTATTTGGTCCGGGATTTTTAGGTATAAAGACGACTTCGTATCATCAGTAACCAATCCTCGAAGATTTTCCCACGTCAACAATGCACTCGAGCTCGTTGGTGTATAGATCTTGATTAAGTCACCGACCTAATGGTCTGCCTAATGTACATACTTAGACATATAGTAATACATCTATCTCCGGTTAGAGTATGTATGCCTATATGTGAAAACATATGACATAGGTATTAGTTATCCCATCCTCGTTAAATCAAATCTTTGACCTTACTCATCCAACACCTCAGAATCTATAGTCCTATGTAGGGGACCTACGTCAAGAGGTTTTTTAGGTGTCAACCTTTAGTGTAAGCATTTCCATCTCCTTCTCAGTATGGAGATCCCTTTTGGATTATCACTTGACAATACGGTTGAGTCCTCAATATAATTCTTTAGATATTCAACCCTACACCAACCTCTATGATCCAACCTTTGAAGCAACACCTACATGATATCAAATAACCCTAATTGTACTAAGGGATCTATTATGCAAATAAATTATTCTTCATTTCAGATTAAGGAGCGAATTGCAATAACTTTTATTGCATAATAGCTCGATGTGCGCTTACATGTCCAACAATATTTCACCAGAACAAAGAGATATTAATGGGCCAATATTTAAAATCACACTCATGTGCTAATCATAAACTATTTAGATAAATAGCTTCGTCAGCTGACAAGTCACGTTGTCCCCGAGAGACTATGTCAAGTCCTTTTACATATTCATATCTCCTAGTTACAATGTTCGCATCCAATGCAAATATTGCATCTTATGCAACCAATACTCAATCTTTGTTAAAGTATTTACGGTGCCTTTAACACCACAACTCAATAATTATCATAATCAGTAAGGCATTTATCCTTATCAGGACACCTTATGTCTGGAGATCTCTATCTCCTTAGACTAAGACACAACCTCAAGTTTTGTAAGGCATTTGTAGGTAAGTCCTTTTAGATAACCATCTATAAAGTCTTAAGTTCATAAAGATAAGACTTTGAGATCTCTATCTATAAAGTCTTATATCTTTGAAGATGTTGTTACTACTATAATTAAGTGTTTTATCTCCATGGTCGGTTTGGTAGCAATTTACCACTCTCATTGCATGGTAGACACATGGCCATTGGTACAAATTTAGCATACACCTGGCTTCCTATAGCTGTTTCACAAGGACGTGCATCTTTAGCATTCACATCATCAACACTTTGAGATGTTATCCCTTCAGATAGGTCAGTACAATATCTTAAGGAAAAGAAGCCTTCATTGGAATTTCCTAAAGTGGAATATGTCCAAGATGTACCACTAATGTGATAGTCCCATTGCCCTGTTCTCTTTGTTTCTGAACAACTTCAGAATTAAGATCTAAGAGGAATCCTTGAGATCTTTTATCTCAAGGTATGGAAAAACAATATTATAAAACACTTTATCATCCTTATATAATTCCAAATGAGGAGGATTTTACCTACATTTAACACGATGAACACAATGGCACTCCCACTTAGCTTCACATTGTTCATCAAGATTTTGTCTGAAATCATAGCTTTTATAAATCCATAAAATATAATGTTCTAAATATGAGAAGCTTAATTTCAATCCATAAATGGAGTACTTTAGCTCGCAAACCTTGGCTTTCTTCAACTATGAAGCTCTGGGGCTACCTCATGTGAATGTCCTCATTGAGGTATTCACATAGGGTGCAATCTTGACTTCCATCTTCTAGATGCCATAGTCAAGTTGTGTATCTATAGTTAGCAATATTATGATGGCTACAAGAATGATCATTGCAGATAAAGTCCCATCGCAAGCAATGTCTTCTCTCCATGTACGAATAGTGCTTTTGAAGGTCTCTACCTTCTCATTAGGTTCCCTCTTTTTCTTGCAGATCTGTTCACATCCAATGGTTTCAACTCCTATAGGTGGATGCTTGAGGGTCCAAATACAACACTTGTGCATGAAGTCTACTTTAGACTTTATTGCTAACATCCATGTCACGATCCCCAAAAGCTTCATCATATGAAGTCAGATCATTGTCAGACTTCTCTGACACATGGAATCTATACCCTGTAGGTGTTCTTACAAGCCTCAAACTGATTTGAAGAGGTATGAGTGTATCCTTCTAGTTTCCGATTGTAGGGACCTCATTATCATCCTAGCATTCGATGAGTCCATTTACTTCATTCTTATCTTGACTCTTATGGAAGTCATCCTCTAAGAATCATATTATTAGAGATGAAAACTTTTAAGGATCTCAAGGTCATAAAGTAGGTATACAATACCAACCTTTATATACCTAATGAAGGAGCACTCTCTTGTGCTAGATTCCAGCTTACTTGCATCCATGTTGACGTAATGGACAAAGCAACCATTAATCCTCAAGTGTCTGGCACTATGCTTAGTTCTAAACCATGGAGTTTACATTTGCTTGGAATCTTATAAAGGACGTATGTTGTAGACTCTACTACATATACCCGAAAACTAAGAAGTATATATGCTATGATTCGTCATTGATTATATCATATCACACATGAATCAATTGTATCTCCCTACAACTTCATTGAGCTCGGGTATATTAGGATGAGTGAGATAGGAACAATATTCCTTTCTCTATAAGGCATTCTTCTGAATTTATCTAATAGGTACTGGCTACCTCGGTCAGAACAAATTCATTTCATCTTCCTTCTAACTTTGGTTCTCAACCAACTTATAAAATCTTTGAACATTTCAAAGGTTTCTAATTGATAAGGAAAAATTCTCATACCACAAATAATCATCAATGGATATCACATATACTTAATGTTCGTTGTGGTATATATGTTCCATATATGTTAATATAGGAGCTATTGAATACCTCTACATCTTACGCCATTCCTAGAGAAGAATGTATTGGACATTTTTACTTTGAATAAAGTATTAACAAGTATGTAAGTTTCGAACTTTCAGGCAATCTAAAGTTCTCTCTCTTACTAGTTTATCGATCTTATCGACAAACATATGTCCAACTCAAGATTCTAGATCATGGTCAAGTGATCACCATCCACCTTTTGATCTTTTAAGGTTTAATTTCCAGTATTAGAAATGTCAATGAACCATTCATTAATATTCTAATCTAGTCGAGCCCTCTAGGTGTTAGATTACCATCAGAAATATATCCACCATAACTCTTTAAAATAGTTCTATCTCAAAGTGTAATAAGTAAAAAAATGAACAATGCATCTATTCAAACATCTAGATCAGAGAGACATTCTCTAGGACTAAGGGCTCTCCCACTTGAATTATGTAGTTTATCTGTCAAATAGAGATCGTCGCAACAATTGCATAAAATTCCATGTGAACGACTATTAAACCTTAAGATCATTTTTTGTCTTCTAAAACATGTGCAACCTATTGAAAGTGTTAGTAGAAAAAAGAGACACAATTAGGACTTTGATCTTATCTAATAATTAAGTCGATTCAATGATGATATGTATATGTAGGATATGTCGATGCACTATCCGAGTCCTTCTCTAAGGATTATAGATTGTCTGGATAGTCATACTATAAGAATATCATCTTGTTGAAGTATTAGCATTCATGTCACTCTTTGGATGTCATATGTGAGAAAATCATAGAAGTATATTCAACTGATTGACTCTCCTTACATGGTTGGATCCATGCTTACACATTGCTTCCTTGATTTATAAACAACAATTTCTTTAGATAAAGGATCTCTGATGAATATGCATTTCGTCATCTTTATTCATTTATTTTAGCTTGAAATCCTTTATAAAACACCTGTAAATAACAACAAATCCATTCTTTTACTAACCTTAATTTTTGTTTAAATATTGTATATTAAATAGAAAAAGAAAACAAAGGAAGAATAAAGAAAATAGAGAGTGTATATATGTAGTAGATACTGGTTGACTCTGACCCCAAGATAAGGTCAAGACTTGGCCTGATCAACACGGAATAAAGTACGTGGAGATAAGTCCTAGACACAACATTCCATAAATTCATTTGTCACTTGTATATATTCATCATCTATACAATACTATCTATAATACACATTCTTTTATTTAGTTTATTCGTTACCAAATTCTGTTCAAATAAAAATGACTTATTCTTGAAAATAGTGAATAAAATTCTTTTGTAAATAATAAAAATATCTACAACACAAATCTGTGTATATTAAGTAAATTACTACGTTCTCAAAAATCCACAAAGCTCAACTTGATAAATCAATATCTTCTCCACCAAAACTCCAAATTAATCAAACTCACTTTCATTGTACTCCAAATTAAACAACTTTAAAATGGAGATGATTTCATAAAAATTAGAGTTAAGATGTAAAATGTGAAAAATTGGGGTACGATTATATACTATACCTATGTATATGATGTAAATTATTTAATTATTTATTTTATTGTACATATTTGTGAATTATATTTTTAGTATATTGTAAATAATTTATTTAACTTATATAAAATACAAACAAAAATCACAAAATAAAAAATCAACAAAAATAAAATCATGTATATATTGTATAGCTATCATTATGTATATATTGTACATATACCTATTTATTTAATCAAATAAATGAATTCGTAAAAAACAAATAAAAATTTCATTAAAACCCTTCTAAAATATTGTAAATAAATAAAATAATAAATCTTGTATATATTTATATAATTAATTAACTAAAAAAATAAAAATTTTGTATATATAGGTATACACCTATAAATAACACCTTATAATTATTTTAACCCATGTATATACCATATTTAATTAATTTAAAATAACCTAAATTAACTTTATAGTATTCTTAACATTTTTATTTACATTATTTTTTTAATTCCTTTTCGATTTTTAAACCATTTAATTAACCTTTTATTGCCTTTTTATTGTTATCCCTATTTTGTTCGCATCTTACACGCCTTTTGATTGATCGACCTGGGTTCATTGAACCAGGTCAACTGCTCATTCAGTGGCATCCTTCACTCTTCTCGCATGCCACCCGCTCTTCACCTAATTATCCCACGCATCCTAATAACTAACAACCTCTACTTCCTTCTCCATAGTTTCGGCATTACCATCCGCAACCTTGCCAGCTCTCCTGATCCACCATTTTCGCCTCGATTCGCTCTTATTTCAAATTCATACCCACTAGAGTAACATCTATAAATAAACACACTCCACCTACGTCGCAAGTTTGTGCAATTTTGACCCTTGTTTCACCGAGATCGAGTGATAGAGGAAACATTCCGATAACAGAGGAGCGTTTCTCCGATCCTGAGTGCGAAATAGGGTGTTCTAGTTGCATTCTAGTTACACTATCAGAGCCCTCCGTTGCATGTATCGCCTCTCCGCCTCCCAAAGCAGATTGAGGCTGAATTCTCCTCCATTCTTTACCGTAGGTACTCCTTGGGTCGCTACGTATAATATTTCAAGTTCAATTTTTCCTTTTAATTCTTGATTTAATTTCAAATCTGTCCAACATCATCTACCTCCGATTTGCATGATTGGAGGTTTTCCGATCACCTTCATCAAATTCCAACCCTTCGAGGACATTCCCCCTAACCTTCTCCATCTCCTCCCATCCTTGATCACATTCGGATCCTCCCAGATATGAAGATCGGCTCCATTTCCGATCACCTTCGTCGGAGCCTCCATTCCCTCACCATTTTCCCTATTTTTCTTCTAATAAAATTTGCCAAAGAGATCCTCCAAGCAACATCATTGCCTTGCAGCTGTCAGGAGCGCAAACTGAGCTTGAATCCAATATCTGGAGCCCCATTTTAGTTGAATACTCTCCAAAGCTCCAAATCCACATCTAGACATCATCATCTTTCTTCTTAACCATTAGTCGATGTAGAATCATTGTAGGAGAGAATAGAGACCCTTAGGCGGATGAATGAGTCGAGATTGAGCGAGTATTGATTAACCGAAGTTCACCGTCGACCACCTTCATACTTGTTCTTCCTGATCCATTGAGATGTGTCAGATGAAGAATAAGTTGTTCCAGATTCAATTGCGGTCGCTTAAAAATGCCCAATAGTCCGTCGTAGATCAACCTCCCACGAGTCAATTTCAGTTGAGCAATACGTCCGTCCAATTCACCACATATTTAAAGGGTAGTATTTCACCTTTGTCCCTGTAGTTTATTTCTTTTTGCAAATAAGTCCATTTGGACACATGTTTGTATACCTTTTATTGAACATTTGCATTTCATTCCTTTGCATTTATTTTAATTACATTGCGGTCTTGTTTGAATTGAGCTCATGCCATGTACGTGGTCTTTGGAAAAATTGCAATAAAAGTACTTTATTTTTCTGTTATTATTCGACCCTTAGAATTGATTTATTTACAACTAGGTCCAGTCCAGCAAGGCTCACGTGCCTGCACATGCATTTTATTGGACATTTTGCATTTGTAGCCCCCATAGATTTCATTTGTTATCATTTATTCTGCATACTATAAATATTTGCATATATACCCCTATGTATCTACATTTATTTTTCATATTAAAAATCTAATATAAATTTGGAAAATACCTCTAAAAATTCCACTAAAAAACCTTAGCTTCCTATTACATAGATATTTAACCCATAATTTATTTTTGGAATTTTTATTATTTTTTTAAATCAATAAAAATATAAAACATTTGAAAAAAATAAAAAAAATTATTGTTTATTTTTATTTCTTTTAATTTATAAACCATGTTTGCATTTTTATCATTATAAAAATAAAAAAATCATAAAATACACAAAATCCTAAAAAATGCATAGAAATTCATGTAGAATTCCAAAAAAATATAAAATACTTCTCTAGAAAAAATTCATCTTTCATTTTCTATATATTTCATCAATTTTTGATCTTGTTTGGTATTTTAAAAATCCAAAACATTTATTTTTTGTTCTATTTACTATTTTTTCTATTTTTAATGTATTTAAAAACCTTAAAAATGGAAAATACTGGAAAAACATAAGAACATTATAAAAATTTCATAAAACCAAAATAATTTTATTTTATTTTTCCATATAATTTACCACTTTATAAAAATCTCAAAAGTGGCCTCTTGCTTTACTTTCTTATTTCTTTTTATTTCCTTTCATTTATAAAATTTAAAACTTTTGCAAAATTAAAAATCCAAAAAAATGCAAACTTAGAAAACCCAATAAAAATTATAAGATTAAAATTCTATAAAAAATAATAAAATACAAAAAATACAAAAACCAAGACTATTGTACATAGTAATTCCTTGTTTTTTTCCATTGATTTTTCATTGAATTGAATAACCCTCGGGATTTTTGCAGCCTCCCTGAGTTTAACCATGTATGTTATACAGATATATTAAATAGCAAATTTCTCTAGCTATATTTTCTTCATTTATTTTTGCTTGAGAATCGAATGAATTTTTGTTAAGGGATTTTTAGGGTGCAACGACACTGCAGATAATTTCCATTATTTAAAACCACAGATTTTCCTTTTCAACAATCTCTTAAAATTGAACAAGTACCCAAGGGACTTCAATGTAAGAGTATGTCAATACTTATCTTGCTTTATCTTATTCATACAATATGAATATTATGAAGGTTCATGAAAGACTTAAGTTGAGATAGTAGAATGATTGCATTCATCACATCTACATCCATCTTAATTCTTAAGACTTTGGTTCAGACAGGCACTGATGAATCTGCATTTCATAATCTTCATTAATTTATTTTAGGTCAAAATCCCTTATATAAATATTAATAAATCCATTCTTTTACTGAACCTAATTCGTATGTAAACAGTGTATCTTTATAACTATGTTAACCTAAAATAAACTAATTAAGGAAAATAAAGAAAATAAAGACGGTATATATGTAATAGATACATGATGACTCTGATCCCGAGAGAAGGTCAAGACTTGTTGATCGACAAGGAAGAAAGTAGTGGGAGAAAAGGCCTAGACACCAAAAATTCCAGAAATTCATTTCTTCATATGTATATATTCATCATCTGTACACTAATGTCTATAATATGCATTTTTTTATTAATTTATTCATTACCAAATTCTTTTTAAATACAAATGATTTCTTCTTGAAATTTGTGAATGAAATTGTTTTGTAAATAATAAAAATAATTGCAATAAAATATGTATATATTGTGTAAATAACAACGCTCTCAAACCACCATAAAGCTCAACTAGCAAGATCAATATCATCTCCACCAAAAATACAAATACATCAAACTCAATTTTACTATACTCCAAATAAAATAACCTTTAAAATGGAGGTTATTTTATAAAAATCTGAGTTAAGATGTGAAATGTGGAAAACTGAGATATTATTGTATATTATACCCATGTATACTATGTATATTATTTAATTATTTATTTTCTCGTACATATTTGTGAATATTGTATATTTACTTAATTACGAATATTATAATTGACTCATATAAAATGCTAATAAAAATTATAAAATAAAAAATAAACAAAAATAAAATCAAATATATTATATAAGTATCACTATGTATAAACTGTACATATACTTATTTTTTTAACCTAATAAATAAATTCCTAAAAATCAAATAAAAATGTCATAAAAATCCTTGTAAAATATTGTAAATATATAAAATATTAAATTATCTATATATTTGTATAAATAATTTATTTAAAATAAAAATCTTGTATATATAAGTATACATACTTAAAAATAACACCTTGTATTTATTTTAACCCTTGTAAATACCTTATTTAATTAATTAGAAATAACGAAACTAACTTTATTACATTCTTAACATTTTTATTTACATCATTTAATTATTTGAATTCATTTTCGACTTTTAGTTGATTTATTTAACTTTTTTTGTTGTTTAGCCTATTTTGGTGTTTCCCTACACGTGCTCTGATAGGCTGACCCGGGTCAACTGCCTAGTATGCTCGCTTCTTTCCCCATCTCCTGTGCCACCTATCCTTCGCCCAATTTTCCCTCGTGCTCTTCTCATTAAATTGTCCCTCGTTCTTCTAAAAAAATATCACCCGTTCATTCCTCTCCACCGCCAGCTCTCCAGATTCACCATTTTCACCTCGATTTGCCCTTGCGTTCAAATTCAAAACCCATCGGAGTAACATCTATAAATATACCCCTTCCACCTCCGCCACAAGTTTGATCTGATTTTGGTCCTTTTTTCTCCCCACGGTCGACTTCTGGAAGAGCTTTTAGGTGATAGATCGATCTCTCCATGATTAGGAGCGTGAGACGAGGTTTGAAGTTGTGACTCCACCCACTCGCTGGCCTTCAACCAGCATAGTTCCAACTCTCTTCACCCCACCGTAGATCGAGGTGATTTCACCCCTATTCTTCACTGTAGGCAACCTTAGGTAGCTTTTATTTAATTATGCAATTTCACTTCGTCGTTTAAATTCTACCAAGTAGCTTAAATCTGCCAATAATATTTGACCTCTGATCACCAAATCAGAGGTGTTCTGATTAGTTTCACCCAACTCCAAATACGCCCAAAACTTCACCATGACAATCTCCATATCTTCCACCATTTGGTCACCCACAGATCCCTCCAGATTTGAGGTCGGGCTTCCATTCCAATCACCTTCGCTGGAACCTTATTCTTTCACGATGCATCTGGTTTGTTGCTAATAAACTCAGATGGAGCTATCCTCCAATCACATACAATGCATTGCAGGATTTTGGAGCACAATTGGAAGCTAGAACGAGCATCGATAGGTCCATGTGGAGTGATACACTTTCTGACCTCCAGACCATGCTCGAGACTTCTCCGATCGCTGACGAGCCATTGGATAGATAGAGGAGGAGTGCACGAAGCCGCAGCGCTTTCCAAAAGATGAATCAGGTAGAGGTTGATTGAGATCACCTCGATTAAAGCATGTCAGGAGCCGCCTTCAAACTTGTTCTTCCTGCAATCTTCAGTATCGCACGATCTAGAACTCCATGCCAAATTGCATAAGGGTCATTGATTTTGCCCTAAAGCCGAGCCGTGGATTGAAGTCCCTAGATCGAATCTCATCCATCCACTCGAACGACATCGTCAACTGTTGGATCAGATGGTCAACATATCAAGGTCGTCCAGAGGGCCACGTCTTTTAAAGGGTATAATTACATTGAAACCCTTGTGTTATTTTATTTTCAAATAAGTCTGTTTGGACACGTGTCTTCATGTCATGCACTGAACATTTGCATTTCTTTCCCTTGCATTTATTTTAATAACATTTCGGTCATGTTTGAACTATAAGCGTGCCTATCACATGACTTCTTAGGTTAATTGCAATAAAAAATCTGCATTTTGTGTTATTTATTTGATCCCGGAAAGTATTTAATTTACCACTGTGTTGTGTCCAGCGAGGCCCACATGCATGTGCATGTGATTTTTGGAAATTTTGCATAATTTTCCTTGTAGTTTTCATATGTGTTATTGTTTAATCTATAAACTTTAAATATTTTGAAATATGCCCCTGTACGTCTGCATTTACTTTACTTATTAAAAAACAAATAAAGAATATAAAAATCTCATTAATAATTATACCAAAATCATATCATATTTTTTAAAGTAGATATTGCATCCATAATTTTTATTTTGCATTTCCATTATTTTTCTTAATTTTAATTCCAAAAACTCAAAAAAAATTCCTGTTTGCATTTGAAAATCAAAAATATAAAACTTTTTTCCAAAAATTCTAACAAAATTCTTGGTTATTCATTTTTATTTGTTTTAATTTCTATATACTTTTGGCAATTTTATTTCTCATAAAAGCATACGAAATTCATAAAAATTCATAGAAAATTCCACAAAAATTATAAATTACACAACATAAAAATATAAAAATTTATCTTTTATTCTATATACATTTATTCTATTTTTTATCTTATTTCCTATTTTAAAAATCCAAAAACTTTCTTTTGTGTTTACTTTATTTTCCATTTTTGATTTATTTAATATCTTAAAGTTTTTTTTTGGAAAACTATGGAAAAATCATAATAACATTAAAAATTTGTCAGACACTCAATGATAATTTTTCTTGAATTTTCTGTGTATTTTACCAATTTGTATAAATCCAAAAAATCTTTCTCTTTCTTTTTTTATTAAATTCTTTTTTCATTTTATTTCCTTTTATTTATAAAATTTAAAAACTTTGGCAGTTTTAAAATTTTAAAAATATAAAAAATATAAAACTAAAAAAACCAATTAAAAAATAAAAATAAATAAATTTCCATAAAAATACAAAAATACAAAAAATACAAAACCAAGCACAGTGTTCATAGATTTCCCTTATTACTTTTCATTGATTTTCATTGTAGAATAACCCTCGAGATTTTTATAGCCTCTCTGAGTTTGACAGTGTATGTTATACATGTAAATTAAATAGCGAAATTCTCTTGCTATATTTTCTTTATTTATTTTATCTTGAGAATCGAATAAATTCTTGTTGACTGATTTTTAGGGTTGAAACAACACTAAAATTTAATTCCATTAATTTAAAACCTCAAGAATTCCTTCACAAAAAATGGCAATGTTGCTGGGGAGGCACGACGAGGTAGTTAGTTCTTTCTTTTGACTCGCTATTCTTAGTTGTTTATACTTGTTTTCCTTTTTTTTATTTTTGTCTATATTTTTTGTGACATTTATTTCATTTTTAATATTGTTGTCACATAAATTCCTTGTCTATATTTTTGTCATTTATTTCTTTCATATATTTTGTCTATATTTTTTGTGTATATATTATGGATTTACATCTTGTTGAGGAGCGATCACTGAAATTGAATACCTTGTGCCATTAAGTTATTAATACATCGCTTGTAGGATCCGATGTGTCGGACAGCGAAAGCTCCCCAAGATCGGACTTAAGAGTTCATTTGAGATCTATTTTCGCTTGCTCTTCTAGCTTTGCTTCAGATCGACTTTAATGTTTGTTTGTCTATATTCACTATATTTATTTCCACACTATTTTTTTGCTCATATTTTCATAATTTTATCTCTTACATAGTCTTGTGTTTCCTCTTTGTTGCGAGGG
The DNA here is from genome assembly GCA_037367405.1 of Ottelia alismoides. Taxonomy (NCBI): domain Eukaryota; kingdom Viridiplantae; phylum Streptophyta; class Magnoliopsida; order Alismatales; family Hydrocharitaceae; genus Ottelia; species Ottelia alismoides. Next base: position 408,487 of record JAZKJV010011719.1, on the reverse strand, counting down.
CCCGACGAGTGAGGGCGGTATTCTTAGGAGTGACGACGCACCCGAGTGAAGCAGAGGCGATAGTCTTGTGTTTCCTCTTTCTTACGAGGGCCCGACGAGCGAGGGCGGTATTCTTTGGAGTGACGACGCACCCGAGTGAAGTAGAGGTGACTTGTTTCTTCATCAAGCTGCAAGAGAGCGTAGGGGAGGAGAAGAAGATTTGGAGGACACGTCACATCAAGCATTCCGCATATAAATTTTCTGTTTTATTTTAGCATTTTATTCATTCCTTATTTTTGCAAAAAAAATTGTAATTAATTATTTGCCATTTGCCATTTATTCTATTTTTAAAAGGCCACTATAACCTTGTGTTTGTGAGCTTTGTTTCACCAAGTGTCGGTGCACTTGGGGGATCTCATCAGTTTTGTTTTCATCGCCTTCTTTTTCTTTGTTTTCTCATGGTTTTGTGTCCTTGAGGCCTTAGATGTAGGTTTTGTTATCTTGCTTGAGCCAGGTAATTAATTAGGTCCAAAGACCCTAAACAATAATATCTGCACCTATAGAGTAGAGCGTATCTTGGACTTAGTCAAATTAACATGTTTTTGCTCGTTAATAGAAGTTGCATCTACGACGGTTCTCGTGCATCATATAGATTAGTTTATTTTCTGTCTTTTATTTTCTGCGCAGATCATCCTACATGTAGAGTGCTGGCGACAAGGTATGCATCCTCTATCTCCTGCATGCATCATTGAATTTTCCTGCGCATTGGCATTTCTGAATTCCTTCCCTGTTTTTACTTACATAATATTAAAAGGAAATAGGAAATTTGGTATATGATTTCTTGAAAAAACTCAAAAAAGTGACAATTGTATGAAATTGAGATTGCTAAAGAAAACTCGACCCTAAAACTAAACATAAGGACAAAATCATTATTTTGGGAAGAGTTAACCCCCTCATTGTTTGTAGGTACTTACCTCCAAACAGAGTGGGTGAGGACATGGCCATAAGGATAGAGCCAAAATCCCTGGACTTGTGCCTTAAGTACCTGTACATCACTTTTTGTGTATGGTTACATCTATAAGCACTTGCCTCCAACCATAGAAAATTATTTTAGTGTATTAATCCTCATATCTCCCTTTAGGCCTGATATTAAACTCGATAGCTCGAGAAGATGGTACCACTATTTAGGGAGGTCTGAGTATGCATGTTGGGCGATTGCGTCGACACACCTTGGTTTGTATTATGTTTTCTTGGTAGTGTAAAGATCCTTCTACGCCCTTTGCACCTCTTTCTGACTCTCTTCTTGTGTTGACCATCGTATTCTCGCATCTTGCCTCTTGATTTCGAAGATGTCGGATTGGAGCATTTCTCGTTCTAACTTTGCGAACTCATTGCACACTCCAAACTGCTTGTCTTCTTCTCGGGAAGACTCGCTTCTCGAGTATTCTTCTTTCTCCACTTCACCATTCACAACATCGATCAAATCCATTATTCAAGATTGACTCTAATCTTGAACTATCATTTGAGACTCCATCATTCTTGACGACTAATCCATTGTCATATACACTTGCAGAAATCGAGACAGTGCACTTGATGCCACCTAAGGGTAAAATTTCCATGGTTGAGAAGAGAGAGATCAATAGAACCTTGTTCGCCTCCATAGAGGTCATTTAGGCATAGTTGACTGAACAGGATGACGTGCAAGTCGGATTGAGAGATGCGATCATCGAGCTGAGGAATGATAGACATGAGAGGAGAGAGGAGGATAGAAACCCTAGAGGAGGTGGGAATGGGGGAGATGATCCATTACTTGAGCCAGTATCTAAGCTCACATTGAATGATCCCTATTGACAGACCAACTCATTGATTAGAATCCCTGCGATTCATTGGCATTTTGAGCTTAAGCCCACAATTTTGCCACTACTCCCAATATTCCACGAACACGTAAATGAAGAACCATATGTACACCTTCAACAGTTCGATCGTATTTGTGGCACTATACATTATCGGAATGTCCCATTAGAGATAGTGAAGATGTCAGCCTTCTCGTTCAATCTCATGGACAAGGCTTTATACTAGATAAACCACGTGGTAAGGGTGTCACTATTTTGGAAGAGTTGAGGTCTGCATTCTTAAACAAGTATTACCCATTTGGACGTCTCAACCAAATGCGATCGTTGATTGCTAACTTCTCCCAGATGTCCCATGAGCCTATTCACGAGTCATGGGAAATATTCAAAGACTTGACAGAGAAGTGCCCCCATCAGGATATTCGAAAGAAGAGCCACATGCAAAACTTTTTTGGGGGGATCGAGTATAGAAAACCAGAAGCCGGTAGATGCTGCTTGTTGGGGTAGTCACTTCAATAAGGACAAGGATGTCCTATATGAGATTTTTTAGGAGATGACAGAGAGCTCTGCAACTCTTTCTTCTTCCCATGCATTCCAGAAGCATCTCGTTCCTCCTTCTTCTTCTGAGACACCCCACATGGCTGTCAACATGACAACATCACAAGATGTGGTAAGGTGGATAGTTCAGATCTGACCATCATTGGAAATCACCTATCCAAAGTAGACATAATTGAGAAACAATCCAAGGACCTTGAGAAGCTCCAAGTGATCGAATAGAAGATAAAGAACCTAGATAAGTTGGATGAGATTATGAAGCACCTAGAGATTCTTGTGAGTACGATCAGCGCATGTCAGAGTGCGAGTGCAGCAGCCGATACTTCTGCTCATGAGCAGACTTCTTTCACTTCCACATAGCAGATTACGAGAGGGTCATCGACAGTTCAACATGTTTACTATGTGGAGATCCCTTACCATGTTCAGCAGCAGTCACACCAGATAGTGTCATACCAACAGGAGATTCCATTCATTCGTGAGAAGCAATCTCAACCTCCAGCTTTCATTCAGGAGGTGAACGGTATTTGGTTCGATCGAGAGCACAACCATCCCTGTCCATCAGGTCAAGGCCAGTTGGGTTCCTAGCAGTGTCAGAGACCCCCCACCAGTTTCAGGAAGGTGGACAACAATAGTACGAGCACAAACAGTTCCATCCTCATTATCAGTCTCAAAGTCACTTCCAAAGCTGGAGACATGTCGAGCAACAGATGTAGTCAGCATATTTTCCATAGCCTTACCACCACCAGCAGTCTGCATCATATGGACAGTATTTACATCCTCTTCCTCCTCAATACCAGCCACCGTATGGATCAGCAGCCTCCTCACTACCAGTCTCAATGATAGCCTATCATTGAGCTTCTCGAGGCACCTTTAGTGAATATCGCACTTGATCAGCTAGCACTATTGATGAAGAACATGAATGATCTTACTCAAAGAATAGATGACCAGACCACCACGAAGACACTGATTCCTGCACAGGTTGAAGCCAATCCCAATAATTTCATACGCAAGGAACATGTAGTCCATGATCAATTCACACCCGAGACAGGTACGGCCCATGATTTTGCCTGTTTATCTGACTCTATTCATCTCAAGAGAGGTAGGAGATTGCAGTCGGCCACACACCAATTGGGATGTGAGATCAAGCCACTGAGAGAGCTTCACCTTCCATATCATCTTCTTCACCAGCAGTACAGAGGTCTAGTGTAGCAGCATCAGATCCTGGAGTTTCACCATCTTCGTCTTCACCATCTTCACCTTCTTCACTCATAGAGAGATGCAGTTCACAGTAAGCAAAGAAGGAGCACACACCCATCGTAGAATCTCCTTCTACACCAGCCGTAGCAACCGTTTGTTTTTTATTTTATTTCTTCTACCTCTAATTTGGATAGCATCGTACTTACTGATTCTGGTTATCCAAATGTAAATTATGACTCTATTTGAATAAGCGAAATGAGAATTTGAATGTTTCTTCTGATTATGTGCCATTTCCTTATACTTAGAATAAAACCAAAAAAACAAAAATTAAAAACATCCTTATATGATCATGGAGTGGTAGAGATCCTACAAAACATTTTTTTTAGATGTCATTCCTTAAGGCCATGGAGTACATGCCTGTAGTGAAAAAGGAAATGAAAGAAGCATGTACTCAAAGGCATTAACCAAAGCAAAAATAGTCAAAAGAACATAGAGAAGCACATCCTGACCATGGCCACAGTTCATGCAATCAACAACCTCCCACCTAAAAAGAAAGATAAGGGAGCACCTCACATCCGTTACTACATGTTTGATCAAGAGTTTGATCGTACTCTTCTCAATAGAAGATCCTCCATTAATCTCATGCCATCCTCGCTACTCACTGAGTTTGGGTTGGCGCCTCTTATATCTGCCATGATGATTCTTTAGTTTTCTAATAGATTGATCACGAGGCTGAGAGGCATATTAGAGGAAGTTATTGTAACGGTGCAAGGAATGAGATTCGTAGTTGATTTTGTTGTCATGGATATGGACACCTCTGCACTCCATACCCCAATTACACTAGGTAGTTGATTATGGTACTGGAAAGATCATCTCTAACTCTTGTAGTAACAAGGTGAAAATTGAGACAATCCCCGATCCTAGACCATCACTGCCGCCAGCAATAGTAGATGAAAGAGAGATAGTTACACCTGATCTTGAGGACTGTGATTTTCTTGCTCAGTTTAGAGATACAAATATGTTCACTGATTTCATGGATATCCAGGAATTCCTTTCTGAGAAGGAATCCTTGGAAAGCACAATCGACATGAGTTCCCATGTTGATCCTATTGAGTTTTTTGTTGATGGACAATTTGAGCTATTTTTTTAGGATCATTCTGAGACATTGAAGGTACATTCTGAGATTCATCAGACACATTCCTTTTTGAGATTATTGATGAGAGACCTCCTACTGAGATTTCTGAGATTGTTTTTGAGGAATCTTAACAGCCAGATGAGTCATTCCATTCTGAGAAGAGATCACTTGTTGCAGATCATTCTGAGATTTTACTTGCTAAGCTGATAGTAGCCAAGAATGACAGTTCACGTAGTACAGATCATATACCTTCTACTAGTGCAATGGTAGAGGTTGTCATAGAGTTGATTCAGGCCCCACCTGAGCTCAAGTTTTGCCATCTACATTGAAATATGCCTTACTTTTAGGTCCCCCCCCAAATGTTTCTGGTCATCATCAACTTGATGTTGGCTGAAAACAAGAATCTCACGTGCTAGTGGTTCTTGAGAGAAATCACAAGGTCATTGGGTGGAATATTTCCGATCTCCGTGGTATTAGTCCAGCTTTGTGCTCCCATCATATCTACTTAGATGATGACAACAAACCCTCCGTGAGTGTCAGAGACATCTCAATCCAAACCTTCGGGATGTTTTCATGAAAAAGATTATGTAATGGTGTGATGCTGAATTTATTTATCCCATTTCAGATTCCAAGTGAGTCAGTCCATTACAAGTGGTCCCGAAGAAATCCAAGATCACTATCGTAAAGAATGACCATGGTGAGGAGATTCCGTCCCGTGTAAGTACTTCATGGTGTGTGTAGATTACTGGTGCCTAAACACAGCTACCAAGAAAGAACACTTTCCACTGCCCTTTATTGATCAAATTATTGAGAGGTTGGCAGGGAAAGTGTTCTTCTATTTTTTGGACGGGTACTCGGGGTATAACTAGGTTGTTATCACTCCAGAGGATCAGGAGAAAACTACTTTTACTTGTTTCTTTGGCACCTACGCTATTACACGGTTTGCTCCTGAGGATCAGGAGAAAACTACTTTCAGTTGTTTGTTTGGTACCTACATCTTTAGACGGATGCCCTTTGGAGTGTGTAATTCTCCCTCTACATTTCAAAGGTGTATGTTGGCCATTTTTGTCGATATGGTGGGTAGCTTTCTAGAGGTCTTCATGGACGATTTCTTAGTATACAGGGATAGGTTTGACACATGGATTTCTCATTTAGACCGAGTACTTCAATGTTGTTGTAAGGTAAACATAGTGCTCTCGTGGGAGAAGAGTCACTTTATTGTTACTAATGGGATTGTATTCAGCCATGTCATCTCCAAACACGGTATAGAGGTTGACTCGACTAAGATTGATGTGATTTACAAGATAGAGACATCGCAGAATTTGAAGCAGTTGAGGTCATTTCTTAGACATGTTCGATTCTATAGGAGATTCGTTAAGGACTTCTGTCCTAGATTCTATAGAGCCAGACCTCTGACTGAGCTTTTGTGAAAGGAGAGTGAGTCTGTTCTAGATGAGAAAGTCATCCTTGCATTTCACCAGATGAAAGAAATGGTTACTAGTGCTCCTGTCCTACAACCACTTGATTGGTCTCTTTCCTTTGAGATTATGTCGGACTCGTTTGATTTTGCAGTTGGAGTTGTGTTAGGGTAGAGAAGGGATGTGATACGGTTTCCTATACACTATGCTAGCATGACTATGGATGAGGCACAATGTAATTACACAGTCACTGAGAAGAAGATGTTAGCAGTGGTGTTCGCATTACAAAAGTTCAGATCCTACCTCCTTGGTTCACATGTAATTGTATGCACGGATCATACTACCATATGATACCTATAGGAAAAGGAGGAGGCAAAACCATGCCTTATCAGATGGATCCTTCTTCTCCAGTAGTCTGATTTGGAGATTTGAGATAAACATGTATCAAAGAATGTTGTGGCATATCACCTTTCCTGCATTATAGATGTAGAGACCCGTGACCATACTATTCTTCCAATATCAAAGACCTTTCCAGATGAGACCTTTTTGTCTATGGACTCACTCCCATGGTATGATGATATTGTGAACTATCTTGTCTCCAAGAAAATTCCACAAGATTGGCCGAAGCACAAGGTTGACAGATTCATATCAGAGATACATTTTTTCTAGTGGGAGGATCCATACCTATTTCGAGAGGGTGCAAATTGTATCGGGAGAAGGTGCATTCCTCAGGAGGAATACACTGGTGTAATTGATCACTGCCACAAATTGAAATCCGGTGGGCATCATTCTGGGAAGCGCATAATAACAAAGATTTTATAGAGCGTCCTATGGTGGCCAACTTTTATTAAGGATGCTACAAAGTGTGTTCGAGGTTGTACTGACTGTTAGAAGATGGGAGGAGCTGTTGGTTCCAAAGATACCATGCTCCTGAGATGTATTCAAATTTTTGATGTTTTTTATGCTTGTGGCATAGACTTCATGGGCACATTTCCTGTCAATTAGGGATTTCAGTACATCCTGCTTGTCATGGATTATGTTAGTCCTTGGGTGGAGCCGCTGATAGTCGTACGGTATGTCTCTTTCTTAAGGACCGTATTATTGCGTGGTTTGGGATTCCCGAAAGTTTTGTCTCCTTACAACCCACAAATTAATAGCTTGGCTGAGATTTCAAATAGGGAGATAAAGATGATATTACAAAAACTTGTATGTATAGATAGGAAGAAATGGTCTCAGATGCTTGACTCAGTTCTATGGGCTTATCAGATAGTGTACAAGTCTCCATTGGGTATGTCTCCCTACATATTGGTGTATGGAAAGCCTTTCCACCTGCAAGTTGAATTAATTCAAAAATCATTATGGGCACTCCGTGTATGCAATTTGGATTATGAGAAAGCAAGAAAGAGTAGGAAGTTAGATCTGAATAAATTGCTAGAATTCTGAGATTTTGCTTATGACAACTCACTCATGTATAAGGAGAAAGTCAAGCGTTGGCATGATAAACACATCAGAAAGAAGACTTTCTCCCCTGATCAGAAAGTTTGGTTGTTGGTGATAAATTGAAGTTGTTTCCATGCAAATTGAAAAGCAAATGGTTAGGACCGTTCATTTTGAGAGCTGTGCTGACAATGGTAGTATTGTCTTATCTAGGTTTTCATCTGACGCACAACCATTTGTTGTGAATGGACAGTTGTTGAAGCCACAACTAGGTCATTATACATTAATGTCCATAATTGATTCTATATCTATGGTATCAGACGATGACTTCTTGACATCTTCTGCATCTAATACATGAGCTGATTTTCTCTTGTATATATGTTTTCATTTTATTCTTTCTTCTTCCATTTTAATTGTTCACTTCTTTTTCATGTGTATATGCTATACTTAGGATGTACTCTATCCCATGTATAGGGGGGTGAATGAATTGAGTTTATGCATTGTCATTCTAATTTATCACTCCTATTGTTGCCTATACTTAGGAATACTTTACCCTAAGTTTGGTGGGGGTGATGTTGCTCATTCTGCCTCCTTTGTGTTTTTTAATTTCTTTTATTTCGTCTGATCTCTCTCTTGTCCTTCAATTTGTTGATATTCTTTTTCTGTACTTAGGGATCTTTTACCCTAAGTATAGGGGAGGACGAGTTCAGTCGTTGAGTTTGTTCATTCTCTTCTTCGATTTTACCCATTTGTACAATCTTCTACACTAAGGATTATTTGATCCAAAATATAGGATGGATCACTGACTTCTATTATTTGGGTTGTTGTTGTATAGGATTCTTTTCACTTTTCTATACTTGGCACGAGTTATGTCATCCTTTGTAGCTCTTTGGTCACTGTGAGGACATAGTTCGAGCTAAGTATAGGGGGTGTCGTATATATTGTATATATACTTTAGCCAAAAATTGTACTTTTATTAATATTATGGCTATTATTATTCTTATAAAAAAAATTGTTTTGAAATATGATTTGCAAAAATCTTTTGAAAAATGTTTGCAAAAATTATTTGTAAAATACCTGCCAAACCTTTTGTAAGATTGTTTGTAAATTGTTTGGAAAATTTTTATGAAACTATTTTTATACAAATCTTTGCAAAATTGTTTTTAAAAATTTTTTGTTTGGAAAATGTTTGTAAAATTATTTTGTATATAAAAACTAAGTATAATGTACAAAATGGTTGTAAAATTTTTTAAAGCAAAATGTTTACAAAAACTTGTTTGTAAAATTATTTGTAAAATGATATGTAAAAATGTTTGTAAAATAATTTGCAAAAATATTTGTAAAGCTTTTTGAAAAACCATTGCAAAATATTTTGAAAAATGTTTGAAAAATCTTTTGTAATATATTTTGAAAAGGTTTGTAAAATGTCTTATAAAATTATTTTGTCACATGGGATATAAATTATGGGATGTGTGTGTGTGTGTGTGTATATATATATCGTAATATCCACATGTGCATAAAACCCCTAATCACTTATCCTCATGTAAATAAAATTCTTTATTGGATATAAAATTATTTTATATAAAACTTGTATCTCATACTTGTACATAAATTCATCTTGTGATATCTTGATAAAATTTTTATAATGCTCATGTGTATACTTGTATATATTCAGTATTCTAATTCTTTTTCTTTCTGAAAAAAGTTTTGTATATATTTCTTGCATTTGCATGTGCATTTTCCAGAATGGTATTCGCACTTAAACTAGTCTAGAATATAGTTGAAGAATGGAGATTAGTTGGACCGTGATCCACTTAAATTCAGAGGAACCTTATAGGAAAGGGAATTGAGATTCTTCTGGTCTATAGACTTAATTCTTGGGGAACCACAAGACTTAGTTCAATGTCGTCTTGACTGCTTAAGAAGAGTACATCAGAGCACACACATGATTCATGTAGATAATGACTTATCTTGCACACATGCACTTAAACCTTGCTCACATCAGCTGAAGTGGTAGAGGGCTGGATTTGCCACATGAGACATAAGCCAATGGAAACATCAGTAGTCACACATTTGTGTCCATTGTACGCCAACCTGATCCAGTAGCAGCGAGCTCTAAAGAAAAATGTTGTGGGTTGCAATAAAGCTTCAAAAGAGGGATAGTCTATTAGCTCAAGAGGAGAAATTCCTTATGTACATGCTGCACCTTGTATATATTCAAAAAAAGTGCAAAAATAAAAAACATAAAAAGTGGACATGCCTGATTGAAAATAAAATGTCTGCCGGATTATGTACATTTGTATGGTCAAATAAGCAAGCTTGAGCTTCCAAGTCAGATATTTATGAGCATGCGGATGGATGACTTGACTACACTGATCAAGCATCCAAGGATAGGTAGCTACACTGGCTATCGTCCATTCTTCTCTCCATCTCCTCTTCTTGAGCTAGTTGCACTTGAACTTAAAAGGGAATACCCCGCTTCTCGAGGGAATAGTTATTGGATTGGGGAATTATTGTTACCATGTTGTAGAAGACTGAACTTTATTGCTTCAACCAAGGAGAGCTACATATCACTTACATTGTACAATAAAGACTCATAGTTATAGAGTTGTGTGGTTTCTAGAGGTTGTTGAGTGTTAGGTTTGTTTCCCACTAAGGTTCTGCCCAAACTAATAATCCAAAGGTCTGACTAAGGTCCAAACTTTGATTTTACGAAGATAAGATTATTACTCAGCATTGTTCTAAGTTCTTTATTTTTCTTTTATTCTTTTCCTTTTTCTTTTAGTCACTTATTCTTCAAATAAGTGTTTGCTAAGGGACTAGCAAAGGTAAAGCATTGAGGGATGATGAATCTGCATTTCATCATCTTTATTCATTTATTTTAGCTTAAAATCTCTTATAAAATACATATAAATATTAATAAATCCATTTTTTTACTAAACCTAATTTTTTTTGTAAACATTATATCTTTATCACCATTTTAACCTAAAATAAATAATAAATGAAATAAATTAAAAATAAACAAAATAATGACTATATATATGAAATAGATGCTGGCAAACTTTGACCTCAAGAGAAGGTCAAGACTTGACATGATCGATAAGGAATAAAGTAGGGGGAGATAAAGCCTAGACACCAAAATTTCCAGAAATTCATTTCTTCACCTGTATATGTTCATCATCTGTACACTAATGTGTCTAATACACATTCTTTTATTTAATTTATTCATTACCAAATTCTTTTTAAATAAAAATGATTTCATCTTGAAATTTGTGAGTAAATTTCTTTTGTAAATAATAAAAATAATTGCAATAAAAATCTGAATATATTGTGCAAGTAACAACGCTCTCAAACAACCACAAAGCTCAACTTGCAAGATAAATATATTATCCATCAAAATTCGAAATTCAACAAACTCACTTCCATTGTACTTCAAATTAAATAACCTTTAAAATGGAGGTGATTTCATAAAAATTGGAGTTTAGGTGTGAAATGTGGCAAATTCGGGTACTATTGTATATTATACCTATGCATACTTTGTATATTATTTAATTTTTTACTTCGTGTACATATTTGTGAATTTTGTATTTTCAATTAATTTTGAATATTATAGTTGACTCATATAAAATACCAATAAAAATTATAAAATAAAAAATAAAAAAATCGTGTATATATTGTATAGGTATCACTATGTATATATTATACATATACTTAATTATTAACCTAATAAATTAATTCCTCAAAATCAAATGAAAATTTCATAAAAATCCTGGTAAAATATTGTAAATATATAGAATATTAAACTATGTATATACTTTGAAATAAATCAAAAATCAAAATCTTGTATATATAGGTATACATACCTATAAATAACACCTTGTATCTATTTTAACCCTTTTAAATACATTATTTAATTAATTTAAAATCACCAAAATTGACTTTATTTTATTCTTAGTATTTTTATTTACATCATTTAATTAATTAAATTCATTTTTTATTTTTAATAGACCTTATCTTTTTATTTTTTTTGTCATTTACCCTATTTTGGCATTTTCCTACACGTGCTTTTATTGGTGGCCTGGGTTTGTTGACACGAGTCAACTGCCTCGTTTGCCCGCTTCTTCCACCCATCTCGTGTGCCACCCGTCCTTTGCCCAATTTTCCCACGCTCTCCTCTCACCATCCCGTCCATCATTCTTCTCCAAAAATTTCGCACGTTCATTTCTCTACACCGCCAGCTCTCTAGATCCACCATTTTCACCTCGATTCACTCGTGTGTTCAAATTCAAAACCCAATTGAGTAACATCTATAAATATAACCCTTCCACCTCCATTGTGAGTTTGATTCATTTTTGGCCCCTTTTTCTCCTAGCGATCGACCTCCGAAAGAGCTTTGAGTTAACAAATTGAGATCTCCACGACTAGGAGCATGAGACGAGGGTTGAAGATGCGACTCCACCAACTCGCCGGCCTTCCTTCGATGTAGTTCCGACTCTCAGCACCCCACCAGAGATCGAGGCAATTTCACCCATATTCTTTACCATAGGTAACCTAAGGTAGCTATTATTTAATTCTGCAATTTTACTTCGTCGTTTAAATTCTGCCAAGTAGCTTAAATCCGCCAAGTGTCTTTAAACTCCTATCACCAGATCAGAGATGTTCTAATCAATTTCACCCAACTCCGAATACGCTCACACCTTCGCCACGATATTCTACATCTCTTCCACAATTTGATCACCCTCAAATCCCTCCATATCTGAGGTCTGACTTCCATTCCGACCACTTTCTCTGGAAATCCCCATTCTTTCACGATGCATGTGGTTTGCTTCTAATAAACTCAATCAGAGCTATCCTCTGAGCACAATCATTACATTGTAGGGTTTTGGAGCACAATTGGTAGCCTGAACGAGCACCGAGAGGTCTATATGCAATGATATACTTTCCGACCTCCAGACCTTACTCGAGACTTCACCGATCACTACGGAGCCTTTGGATAGATAGAGGAGGAGTGCAGGAAACTATAGCATTTGCTAGAAGTTGAATCCAGTGGAGGTTGACCGAGATCCTCTCGATCGAACCTTTCTAGGAGTTGCATTCATACTTGATCTTCTTGCAGTCTTCAACACTACATGATCAGGAACTCCATGCCAGATTCCGTAATGATTTGATTTTGCCCCAAAGCTGAGCCATGTATTGAAGTCCCTCTGATTGAATCTCATCCATTCATGTGATATACGTTGTCAAACATTGGATCGGAGGGACAAAGCATCAAGGCCATCCAGAGCGCCACATCTTTTAAAGTGTATAATTGCACCTAGGCCCCTATGGTTATTTTATTTTCAAATAAGTCCGATTGGACACATGCCTTCATGTCATGTATGAATGCATTTCTTTCCCTCGCATTTATTTTAATTACATTTCGGTCATGTTAGAACTTCAAGCATGTGTAGCATGTGACTTCTTGGGTTAATTGCAATAAAAAGTATGCATTTTTATGTTATTAATTGGTCCTTAGTAGTATTTAATTTACAACTAGGTCATGTCCAACGAGGCGTACGTGCCTGTGCAAGTGATTTTTGGAAATTTTGCACAATTTACCCTACAGTTTTCATATGTGTTATAGTTTAGTCTGAAACTTTCAATATTTTCATATATGCCCCTATGCATCTACATTTACTTTTCTTATTAAAAATCAAATAAAAAACATAACAACCTCATTATAAATTCTACAAAAATCATGTTAGATTTATGTTAAATAGATCTTGCATCCATAATTTTCATTTTGCATTAACATTACTTTTATTTATTTTAAAAATTCCAAAACCATATAAAAATTCCTTGTTTTATTTGAAAATCAATAAAAAAATATTTTTTTTTGAAAAATTCTAAAAAAATCCTCATTGTTCATTTTTGTTGATTTTATTTTCTTTATAATCTTGGCATTTTTATTCCCTCATAAAAACCATAAAAGCCATAAAACACTTAATAACATAAAAAAATTCATGAAAACTCATAAAAAAATTTAAATAATCATAAAATACCTTGATGGAAAGAATAAAAATTTATCTTTCATTCTATGTATATGTATTATATTGTTGATCTTATTTCGTACTTTAAAAATCCAAAAACTTTCTTTTGCATTCAGTTTATTTTATTTTGTGTTTTTTGATTTTTTTAAAGGCTTAATTTTTTGGAAAATTATGAAAAAATCATAATAATATTAAAAAATTATAGACACAAAAATGATTTTGTTTGAAATTTTTATCTATCATACCACTTTGTAAAAAATACAAAAAGTTTCTTTCTCTTTTTTTATTGATTTCTTTCATTCTATTTATTTTCTTTTGTTTTTAAAATTTTAAAACTTTTGCAAAATTAAAAATTCAAAACATAAAAAAAATAAAAATCAGAAAACCAAATAAAAAATTAAAATTCCATAAAAAAATTAAAAAATATATATAACCAAGCATAGTATTCAAAGATTTCCCTTGTTTCTTTTCATTGATTTTTCGTTGAATAGAATAGCCCTTAAGATTTTTGTATCCTCTGTCATTTCAACCTTGTATGATATACAAGTAAATTATTTCTCTTGCTACATTTTATTTATTTATTTTGGCTTGAGAATCGAATAAATTTTTGTTTAGGGATTTTTAGGGTTGCAACGACACTACAATTTATTTCCATTAATTTAAAACCGCAAGAATTCGTTCACAACAGTCGCTCAAACATTTTGAGTACATTATCTCCTAGATCTACCATCTTGCATAATGCAGTGAACCATGTCATTCATGATTAAATGCTGAGAGCACATATGTTTGCCAAAACATCTCCTTCGGTTTTATAAGGATCTTGACAATTACGATTATCATCGATATGTTACTTCCAAAGTATACTCGATGTGAGATCAAGACTGTAGAGACATATGAACCCTAGGTTCTTTTCCCACTATCTATCTAATTGTCTTTCCTCTTCGTCATGAGGAAACATACACATTACAACCACATACATTTTGGGTTCAACCACAAGTACTACATCTTGATCATGGATCCATTCCACGATACAGGTTATGATGGAGTATAGATTTGAGTGTGTTTAATGAAGGTTATCTGAAATAAGATAATTTGCATAAATATGATTTACTTTGATTAAGAGTACAAATGTATTAAATAAAATTTGTCTCGCTTTTTATTACCTCGAAAGTCCATTCCCTTTCGGACATTCAAAGCATGAGGTATGATATACAAAATACCTAAAGCAAGATCTGGAATTTCCCTTTCACCTTTGTCACACCCCAATAATATGAGAAAACACAACTCGAGTGAAGGAAGAAGGAACCCTTTCTGCCTTGCAAGTCCAACTTTGTCTTTGACACTCGAGCCCACCACCTTTGATGTTGACACGTTGTTAATTGAATCAATCGTCAATAGGAATATAACTCGCAATGGACAATTTAATGTCGCCTCAATTATATGGGGAACAACATTAGCATCACCATGCATGTGGCCTTACTCTTTCGAGAAGCGAAGTACCCAATCCATTTGCACCAGTACGTTGGAGATATGACTTTGCATAGGCATCTCCACCGTACAATCCATAGCGACGGAACCCTTCTCCTTGATGAGAGATCATGGATGTCATATTATGATCCTCTATATCTCATTCAAATTTCGATTAATCATTTAGAATCTTGTTATTATGATTACCCACAAAGGGATAATGGATTATATTAATTTAATCTTATCAAATTAATCATCAATCCAATGCAACCAACAAATAATTTAATTTTCTTTATATTATTATATGATATACACACTTACATAGTACAAATTAATTATTCCAATTAGTTGTTAGAGTATGCCCTAAACGTGCACCATGGTATACTTCCTTGAAATAGATCTAGTCAGATACTCGAGTTATGCTAGGAGGGATCAATTCCTTGACATGCAAGGTTCTAATTAAGGAACATAGCCAGCATACCCGGTCTAGATGCCATCTCCATTCTAATTCAGAACAACACAATTAGGTTTAATTATACTAAGAGGTTTTATCGATCAAATGGAATTAATGACCGATATTATACTATATAATTATCACTTGAAAATTTATACATCTTAAAACATTCTAAATGATCCTAAATTTCTAGTCACGTCAAGCAATCAAGTTGTTTCATATGGAAATTATTGAACTACAACAATTGTAATTTCCAATTTAGGGCTTGTCATGAAACAATCATTCAATCAAGTTGTTATTTCTCAATTATTTATCTAAATAAGTGATACAACAATTAGTCAAAGTAAATTCATAATTTGCATGATTATTTTAAATGATGAACACAATAAAAATGTCATCAAGATGATCCAATCATCTTCTGAACCATATCGACTAAATATCACATATCTAGGATAAACGGAGTCAGAATCATACGAAATAAATTCGAGTGATTTGCTGGTTCAATTATTAACTTATTTAATGTGTTTTTAATGTGTTTCATGAAAGGAAAACAATAACTAAAAATCTTTTAGTTACAGATCCGAGTTTACATGTAAAAATAACAACACTACAAGAACTTATTGATTTTAATACAATGCTCGTTTGATTGCAACAATTGGTGAACCTTTTGGAGACATATTTAGATATTCTAGATACATTTATGTATAAAAAAAATCATTCACATAGGGCACAAACAATAGTTTTTTCATATGAGCAAAAAACTATACGATAAAGCATCTATGCAAAAACAAGTCCTCGCACATCCGATATCCAAAACTTTTTCCCTTAGAGTTTGGATCACTTCCAATACCATTGACCAAGTCTTTGGTAGCACTTGAAGGGAGTAGTTTAAAAAAAATCAGATTCGTGCATCACAGAAGTGTGGAGATCACATCATATGCGATCTAAGTCGAATAGTCGTACTAGTCATAAAGGGCAGTGGATTCGATGAAACCACATGAAATGGGAACCATTCCCATGCCGGTTCATCTCGATCACAAATAAGTATTAGGGTTATCTCTTGTAGCGTGATCGCGATCCTCGTGTCTCAAAACAAAGAGACCTCCTATACCAAGTCTCTGATGTAGACAACATTTACGGATGCGTGGATGAGACGCATGCTCCCCCCCCCAAATCCTTTGTAACAATACAAGCCGAGAACCTCTTGATTTCATCATATGAAATCAGTCATCCTCCTCACGAACACGAAGCACTGAAGAAGATGAAGATCCATGAGCAGTCAAAACGGCAACACAACTACAGTGTGACGACGATGTAGCTTTACATAGAGTGGGCAGGCACTTAGGGATGAAGAGGATAGCCTATTGGATGTGTATATATAGAGAGAAAGAGAGAGATTGTGTTTCTCCAACTTGTGTGTTGAATTTTTGTTCAGAAGAGTTAGGCTTTGGCCTCCACTTATATGAAATTAGATGGCTAGGATGCAGTCCTAATTGATAATCAATGGTCTAGGATTTGTTGCAATCATTTTGCAACAACAATTAATTAATCTAATGAAATAAATAAAGTTAAGACATTATTCAAAAAAATTTATTTTCATTAAATCAATTACATGTGGAATAATAGGATGGAGGAGAGTCTCCTTCCCAAAAATGGTGGATGGCCACCATGGAGACTTTCTCCATGTGGTCGTCCACTCCTATTAGGAGTGGAGCCTTCTCCTATTCCCTAATTGATGAGATTCTCAATCTCATCATATTTTCCACACATTGTAACACTTTTTGTTGCTTGAATTTTCATTAAAAAATTCCAAATTATTTTGTGACAATTCCAACCATGCCATAGATATTTGTGAATCATATTCATCCATCCAATATTAAATGTAGATCATGTTACATGTAGTTGTACAATGCGAATCCAGTTCACATTTAATTGTCTATTGTTAATCAAGTTCACATTAACTTATAATTTTTAAATAATATTTACAAATTAATCTTTCTTATGATATTACGAATCATATTCATAATATTTATGATTATTGTGGATAGTGCTATCCATATTAATCATATCCATGATAATGAAATCCAATTTAATTATCTTAGTTGTCTCTCTATATGTCTCCAACTAATGTAAATAACATCCACATTATTAATGATAATTAATCCTATTTAATAATCAATTTTTCAATGCTCATATATTGTCAACAATAGAATTACTCTTGAACTCTTTCAAGAACAATGTGCCTTCCCCATGGATACTTGAAGATGAGGACAAGACGACTGTATATTCCACGTATAGTGACTGGGATAGTGAGATCTAATCTCATATCCAGATCTAGAAGACCTCTCAGAGAAGTCCAATCAAGTTAGACAGACTATCCAATCTTCTCAGTGCATCTGAATCATATTCAAATTAAGATCCCACATTCTGACTAGGATTGGATAACTAGTCTACTGAGTGGAGTCACTAAAACCAAACCTGTTTCATCACTCCCTCGAAATGGAAGTGTCTTGGTTATATAAAAGATTAATATCACATCGCCCTCGACTATTCCTAATATCCATACATCATGCACACTGAAAGGCCTAGAATAAATATGAAGTTTTGATCTTATTTGAATTGTCTCCTTCACTGTTTTGTCATTAAGTTTCTTATTTTATCATTTGGAATGGATATCGATCATATGATTTCCAAAAGCATAAATCATACATGCAAATCCTGTCTTGTTTCCAAAACAAGATGATCAACATTGGAATATGGTTTATCCCAATATCTCATGAGTGAGCCCATAGCTTTCAGTTCAATAGTGAACCTGTATGATCTCATTGAGAGATTGTATTACTCACATTCCATCATAAGACCACAAGCTCATCAGTATATAGACCTTGATTAAGTCATTAACCTAATGGTCCACATAATGTACATACATAGACATATAGTAATACATCTGTCTCCAGTCAGAGGATATGTGCCTATACGTGACAGCATACGACATAGGCCTTGGTTATCTCGATCCCCTTAAGTCAACTCTTTGACCCAACTCATCCAAGACCTCTGAATCTCTATTTCTATGTAGATTACATGCATCAAGAGGTCGGTCAGATGTTTGACTTTAGACTATGGATTGTCATATCCTTCTCAGGTTGGAGATCCCTTCTTGATAATCACTTAACTGTATGGTTGAGCCCTTGTTGAATCAACTTTTTCAGGTTTTAATTATTAATAGAAAGTTAGAAGTATCGTCGTAGACCAAACGAGTCTCAAACAAAAATTATAATTATTCACAACTCAAGCCAACACACAGAAAATGTAAGAGAAGATTTACTATTTATTTACCGATATGATGTACATGATCGAACTCAGGGAGGCTACCAAATCCCGAGGGTTATTTAATTCAAAGAAAAATCAATGAAACAAAAGAGTAGTTATTTTTATGCAACTTCTTGGTTTTTGTGGGTTTTTTATATTTTTATTTTTTTAAAGATTTTAATTTTTTATTTTTTATGTTTTTCTGATTTTACATTTTTTTTTAAAATTTTTTAAATGTTTTTTATATTTTTGATTTTTAAAATAAAGTAAAACAAGGAATATAAAGAAAGAGAGGGAAAAAATCTTTTTGGATTTTTAAAATATAAAAAAAATAACCAGAAAAGGCAATTAAAAATGATTTTTGCATTTTTGTTAATTTTTCCATAGTTTTTGTTAGTTTTTAACAATTTTTGGATTTTTTTAAGATGTTTAAAACAAGTAAAAATAGGGAAACAATCAAACAGAAAAGAATGCAAATGTTTTTGGATTTTCAAAATAGAAAATAAAATAAAAATATGTAAAATATATACATAATAGAAGATTATTTTTCAAGGTTTCCAAAAAGAAATTTTATGATTGTTTCAGACTTTTTTGTGATTTTATATGATTTTTTAGTATTTTTAGTATTTTATGTTTTTATGGTTTTTTATAAAGAATTTAAAGATGAAATCCATATAGAAATTAAAATAAACTAAAACAAACAACCATAAAATTTTCATAGTTTTTTAAGAAAATTTTATAATTTTATTGAATTAAAACAACAAAAATGGAGATTTTTTTGTGTTTTTGATTTATTAAAAATAGTAAATGAAATAAAATGACAAAAAAATACGGGTAATAAAACTACTTAGCAGGAGCTAATGATGACTTTTAGGGAATTAATGATCGTGATTAGATATTTATTAAGAAATAACAAGCAAACAATAAATTGTAGAACATGTACCTTAATGCAAAAAAGTTTATTTGGTAGACTAAACAGACAACAATATATAAAAGTCCGGGGGCTCTGTGTATTTTTTCCAAAAGGGCTCGTGCGGACGAATAGGACTGTGTTGGCACAGACCTCAATGGAATTATTTTATTTCTAGGGGTCAATTAGTAACTGAAAAGCACAAGGGATATATTGCAAATTCACCACAAATCACGTGTGATGCACGTTTAAACAAATAAAAAAGGACAAAAGTTTCATTAAAATAGTAATAGGGAAAATAATGCAAATATTTTAGCTACTGCAAACTGACACGTGTCCCAAGTGGGGTTTATTTACAAAATAATATATGCAAGGGCTGGAAAAAGCAAATTCACTGAAGGTAGTATGCCAAGCATGTGTGGATCTGGCACTCGTGATCTTATATGGAGCTGGAAGATCAACGACTGCAAATTAGGCATACACGAACAAATATGGGGTAGTTGTCCTTGATCTAACGGTGACTGGAGACGATGGAAGAACCCAGAAGAAGGAGGTTGCCAAGGAGTTTTGATGGCCAGATCTTGTTGATCTCCTTTCGATCAGCATCTTGAAGCTCTTTGCACGATCATGCTTCTCTGTCGCATCATCCTGATAGTTCAATGAAGCTTGAAGGTCATCGGATAAAGATTTGGATCTTCAAGTGGTCTACAGCTTCAGGAGAGCTCCATATACATATTTACAGCTCCATATCACTTCCTGCTACCTGGAAATAATATTTATTACTAGGAGATGGAGCTTCGACCTGTCTTATTAGGTGAAAACAAAAGTAAATAGAAAGGGGAATGGGGATCTCTGGCAAAGGCAGTCGGGAAGTAGATCTAAATCGCATATCTCGAGAGATATGGGTGTCCACGCTGCAAGAGATGGTGGAGAATGGTGCGGCGAATGTGAGTGAGTAATTGGATGCGGGTAATGATGATCAGAGAACCTCCGATCAAGCATATTAGAGGCATGTGAATATGATCGGATTTGAAACTAATCACAGAAAATAAAAGCTAAATGAAAAATAGAATTACTTAATTAGACCTACAGTGGAATGAGAAGATGATAGCCTCGATTCACAATGTATGGTGACGAAGCATCAACAGTCGCTGACGAACTCTGATAATCGTGATGTATCATGAATTCCAAAGCTCCAAACGCTATCCCAATCATGGATGTGATGCTCTGTCACCGCCTTACTCTCCAAGGTTAGATTTCAGGCGCTAAAACAATGGAAAAATGGATCAGGAAGGCAATGAGATCTGGGAGGGTTTTTATAGAAGTGCTAGAGCAACGAATTTTGAACAATGAGAAGGCATGTGAATCAAGGAAGATCTCCAATATTATTAACGTGCGAGCGAATTTGTTGTCCGGGCAATACATTTCAAGAAGAAGTCGAGTAGATTCGATGGAGGAATCGTATAAAAAAGATGGGAAATAGGTCCAGTGAAGAGGGTTATCGGGCAATCGGGTAGAAGGGGTGGTTGACCTAGGTCTAACCAATGGGAGCAGACCTGCAATACAGGACAAACTGCTACACGCTAAAAGATAATAAAAATGATAAATAAAAAGAAATGAAATAGTAAATGAATTTAAATAAATAAATAATGTAAATAGAATATGTTAATAAATAAATAATCTTAATTTTAGTGATTTTTTATGAATTAAATAAATTAAAAAAAAGGGCTAAAATAAATAATCAGCTTTATTCATAGGTAGTTTTACGTATATATACAACAACTTGATTTTTAATAAATTATTTTCACAAATAATTATATAATTTAATATTTTATTTATTTACAACATTTTTAAAGATTTTAAATATATTACTTATTTTATTTTTATGAAATAATTTATTAGGTTAAATAAATAGGTATATTTGCAATATATACAATGCAATACAAGTACAATATATAGTTATTGTGAATTTTGATTTTGTAATTTTTATTTGCTTTTTTCTTAGATAAAATATGATATTTACAATTACTTAGAAATACAATATGCAAAAATATGTACATATTATAAATAATGTATTGACACAATATATAGTACATGTGCAATATACAACACACTCAAAAAGGCCACTTTTTGCATCTTAACTGTGATTTTAATAAAACTTTCATTTTGAAGCTTATTTTATCATTTTGAAGCTTAATTTATTTAGAGTACAATAAAAGTGAGTTTGCCTTATTTTGATTTTTTATGGAGAAGATATGAGTCTGACAAGTTCGGCTTTGTGGCTTTTTCAACGTGTCAATTTACACAATGTATAATGAATCTTCTTGAAGATATTTTTGATATTTACAACTTATTTTGATGTACAAGTTCCAAGAAGAAAACAATTTTATTTCGAATGAATTGGGTGATAAATAAAATATAATAAGGATTTATATACAAAATAATGGTGTATGTGCAATTCATACAAGATGAATGGAATTTAATTTTCTTTATTTTTCTACAAGTGGACTTATCTCTCCCTATTTTATTCCTTATCGATTAAATCAAGTCTTGACCTTATCTCGGGGTCAGAGTTAGATTGTACTTATTTCATATATACATTCTTCATTTTTCTTTATTTTCCTTTTATTTATTTATTTATTTATTTATTTTAGATTAAAAACAATGATATTTGTACAACATTTACAAAATAATAAAGAATTGTAAAAGCTCATATGTATTAGTATTTGTAGGTGTTTAAGAATGTATTTTAAGCTAAAATAAATGAACAAAGATGATGAATGTAGATTCATCATCCCCCTTTACTTTACCTTTGCTAGTCCCTTATTAAACACTTATTAGAAGAATAAGTAACTAATAATAAAAAGAAGAAAGGAAAAATAAATAACTTTGAACAAAATTGATTTTTAAACTATTCTTCACAAAATCAAAGTATGGACCTCGGTCAGACCATTGGATTATTATTTTGGAGGAACCTTATTGAGAAATGGAGTTAAAATCTAACAAACTCTTAGTTCCACAAGACCCCTATTCATGTCGCCTCAACAGTCAGGTTAGAACAAGTCCTCATACGTAGATTCTGATGACTATGAATCTTACTTGGACTGTGTATGTGAAATATAGCTCTCCACATCAGAAATGACAAAGACCAGCCTTCTCTTATCAAGACAACCCTCATTCCCTTATCTAGCTACTCTTTCCTCGAGGAGTGGGGTATTTTCTTCTAAGTTCAAGTATGTGCTATGTCCACAATCAAAGGGGGAGAAGTAGAAGAATAACAAGAGAATTGGATTGTGGCTAGTGTAGCCACATCTCCTTGTGAAGCCGGCCAGTGTAACCTCTCTGAAGCTGAACCTATGTGGTCGAATATATACATGCTTGATTTTTTTGTTAGAATACATAATGCTTTTATTTGGTGAAAGAATCGTTGTGCTGCATATATCTTTATTGTGCCCCTACGGATATAGAATCTTTCTTTCCGCACATGTTCTGGGGCCTTAGAAAAATTGTGATGGCAAACCCTCCCTCATCTGATGCTTTATTTCAAACCACATCTCGCGTCAGTAGATGTCCATGCCACTAGACTAGGTTGGGGCACACTGGCTACTCAAGGTGACTATGTATGTTTCCATTCGTGTGCATCTCTTGCCAGAGGATTCTAACCCTCACCACCTCATCAGTGTAGAGCTACATGTAAAGCGTTTGTCCAAGTTAGGTCAATGTGGGCTCAAAGAATTAAGTCGCTACACCTGAAATGTCTAAACTCCAGTTCCTATAACGTTCCTTGAAAATTATATGGATTAAGGTCTTAACCAAGATCCGGTCTTCGATTTTATTCTAGACTAGTTTAATCATCAATTTCATTCTGAAAAAAGCAAATGCTAATGCAAGAAAATATATAAAAGCATTTTTTTTCAAAGAAAAGAAAATAAAAGAAAAGACATAATTCTTTTTAAAAAGGCTTTCAGAGAGTTTTGCAATTTTTAAGGGTTTTAACGTTTTCAATTTTTATAGGATTTTTATAAGAGAGAATTATACACATTTACAAGAATGTACAAGGATTTTATACTAATTTACAAAGAGTTTTATACAAACTCTATACAAATTTATATACATTTTATACAAGATTTTACAAAAAAAATATTTACAGGTTTTATGTACAAATTTTACGAGAAGGATTTTATCTAAAAAAGACTTTTATATACAAACTTTAATAAAATGTTTTATATACACATTAATACAAGTTTTATACAAAGGATTATATAAATTAAATTTATGCACAAAAGAATTTTATTCACATATTTACAAGGGGATTACAAACTTTTGTACAACTTGTAGTACACACAATATGGAGAAACATGTTATTTATATATAAGATGACAAAATCATTTTCAAACAATTATACGAAAGTTTTTAGAAACATTTTACAAAATAATTTCAAAATATTTTACAAAATTATTTTAAAAAACATTTTACAAAATTTTACAAAATAGTTTTTACAAACATTTTACAAAAAGTGTTCAAAAATAGTTACAAATAAATTATACAAATGTTTATTTACAAATGTTTTAGACACATTTTTAAAGTATATGTAATTTAGATATAAAATAATTTACAAAGATTTTACAAAAAAATAATTTTACAACAATTTGTACACAAATAATATTACAAAGATTGTTACAACTATTTTACAAAGTTTTTTTCAAAGAATTTTTACAAACTTTTTACAAAACATTTTTATTACAATTATATTAGTCATGTTATTAACAAACAAAAGTATGATTTATGGCTAAAGTATATATACAATATATATGACACCCCCTATACTTAGCTCGAACTATGTCCTTATAGCAACTAAGAAGGGATAAAGGAAGACATAAGTCATGCTAAGTATAGAAAAGTGAAAAAAATATATACAACAATGATTCAAAGAATAATGAATGAAAATAATAGAAGTTGGTGACCTCCCATACTTAGGATCAAATAGTCCTAAGTATAGAGACTGCACAAGTAAGGAAAGCCATGGAAAAGAATGTACAAACTCAATAACCCGACTTGCCCTCCCCTATACCTATGGTGAAATATCCCCAAGTATATAAAAAGAATATCAGCAAGTTAAAGGACAAGTGAGGGAACAAAAGAAGAAAATAAACAAAAATGAAAAGAAAGTAAATGAACTACATCACTCCACCTATACTTCGGGTAAAGGTTCTTTGAGTATAAACAAAGACGAGTGTGATGAAACGGGACAAAAAGAACAACTCAAGTCATTCACCTACGCTATATTTAGGATAGGGTACATCAAAAGTATAGCATGCACACACGGGAAAGAGGTGAATGATAAAAATGGAAGAAGAAAGAAGAAAAAAAGGATATATACAAAAGAATATCAGCTCATGTATCAGATGCATCAGATGTCAAGGATCATCGTCCGATATCTAATAGATAGAATCAACCATAGATAGGAATGTATCATGATATAGATATGGCTTCAGCAACTGTTCGTTCACAACAAATGATTTCACGCTAGATGATAACCCAGATATGACAATACTACCATTGTCACGCACAACTCTAACAACGAATGGTCTTGACCATTTGCTTTTGAATTTTCCAAGGAACAACTTCAATTTCTGATCAAACAACCATACTTTCTGATCTAGGACAAAAGTCTTTCTCCTAATGTGTCTATCATGCCAATGCTTGACTTTCTCCTTATACATGAGTGAGTTGTCATAAGCGAAATCTCAAAATTCCAGCAGTCTATTCAGATCTACTTTCCTACTCTGGACTACTCTCTCATAGTCCAAATTGCCTACACGGAATTCCCATAAAGATTTATGAATAAGCTAAACTGGAAAGTGGTAAGGCTTTCCATAAACCAATCTATAGGGAAACATGCCCAATGGAGACCTGTACGCCATCCGATAAGCCCATAGAACCGAGTCAAGCATCTGGGACCGGTTCTTCTTATCTGGAAGCACATGTTTCTAAATTGTCATCTTGATCTTCCTATTTGAAATCTCAGCCAAGCTGTTAGTCTGTGGGTGGTTAGGAGACGCAACACGATGCTTAATGACGTACTCCTTAACTAGCTTTCTGACCTCTCGATTGATGAAATGGCTTCTACCAACTGAAATGACTATCTTGCGTATCCCTAACTGCACAATCATGTTGTCCTTGAGAAATGAACAAACCGTATGACTACCAATGGCTCTGGTAGGGATAGCCCCCACCCAACAACTAACATAATCCACAACAAGCAAGATGTACTAAAATCCTTGACTGACAGGGAATGGGTCCATGAAGTCTATGCCTCAAGCATAAAAAATATTAAAATCCGGATATATCTCAAGAGAATGGTATCTTTGGAACCAAAGGTTCCTCCCATTCTCTAGCAATTAGTACATTGTCTCATATAATCTGTAGCATCCTTGAAAAGAGTTGGCCACCATAGGACACATTGAAGAACCTTTGTTGTTGTGCACTTCTTCGAATGATGATCACAAGCTTCTAATCTGTGATAATGCTCAAGCACACTTGTGTATTCCTCTTAAGGAATGCACTTCCTCCAGATACAATCTGCACACTCACGAAATAGCTACAGATCCTCCCACCAGTAAAAATGTAACTAACAGAAATCTGTCTACCTTAAGCTTATGCCAATCTTTTGGAAATTTCTTAGAGAAAAGATAGTTCAAAATATCAATGTACCATGGGAGTAATGCAACAAATAAGATATCTTCATATGGAAAGGTCTCTGATATCATAAGTAGTAACTACTTAGGGGATGTTGCATCTATGATCCGAGAAAGGTGATTTGCCACAATATTTATCAATCCAGGTTTGTCTCAAATCTCTAAATCAAACTCTTAGAGAAGAAGGATCCATATAATAAGATGTGGTTTGGCATCATTCTTTACTTGTAAGTACCGTATGGAAGTATGATCCGTGTAAACAATCACTCTACATACAAGTAGGTATGACCAGAAGCATCTGCGGGAGGGACTCGCAAGGAAGGCATACTTCAGAGATAAGGGTAAAGCTTTGAACTCAGGTGGTGTCTGATTCTACTCTACAACAACCTCTGCACTAAACTGGTAGAAGGTATATAATATGTACTATGTGAACTATCTGTCATGCCTATTATATGCTCAGCAAGAAGTGTATCAGAAAGATCTACAAGGAATGCTCTCCGCTCAGACAGGGATGGCTTAACAGGATTCTCAAAGATCTCAGTAAACTCATCGATAAATGCCATAGATAACTCATCAATAATCTCAAAAGAATGTATCTCATCAGCACATATTTAAGAAAACTCAAGATGAAGCTCAGATATCATAGCAGGAGGTATCTCATCAGTAATCTCATAATAATGTATCTCATGAATATCAAATTGTACCTCTGACAACTCAGCGTAAACCTTAGAAAACAACTCAAATGCTCTATCAGCTGACAACTTTGAATGATTAACAGGGGACAAACATCGAATGTGATTTCCAGGGATTCCTTATGGGACTGGAACGCCTGGTTATCCACGAAATCCATAAACATATTTGTATCACGTATCTCGGCAAGAAAAACACAATCCCAAGAATTTGGTGTAACATGCTCTCTCTCATCTGTTGTTGGTGGCGGTGATGGCCTCAGATCTAGGATTGTCTCAATCTTCACCTTATCACTGTGGGAGTGAAAGGTGATCCCTCCAGTACCAAAATCAACTACCACTTTGGACATTCAAAGGAACAGCCAACCAAGTATAATCGGGGTATGGAGTAGCGGTTCAAGTGTATACATATCCATAATGAAAAAATCAACTAGGAAGATCATGCCTTGTACCATTACAATAACATCCTTAAAATGCCCCTCGACCTCTTGATTGATCTATCAATAAACTGAAGGATCATCCTGGTCGATCTAAGAGTCCCCAACCCAAACTCGGTGAGTAGAGAGGAAGGCATAAGATTGATTGGGGATCCGTTATCGAGCAGAGTATGATCGAACTCCAGGTGAAAAATCACACAAGGATGTGAGGTGCTCCTTTATCTTTCTTTTTGGGTGGGAGGTTGCCGATGGCGTAACTTGTGGCCACGATCAAGATATGTTTTTTGGTCCTTGGGCATTTGTTCTGCTTTCTCTGACACTTCCTGGTACATGCTTATTTCATTTCCTTTTTAAATGCGGGAATGTTTTCCATGGCCTTAAGGAGTGACATCTCTAAAAAGATGTTCTGAAGTATTTCTACCACTCCAGGTTGCAAATAGGGTTGTTTGAAGGATATGGGAAGACCCTTAAGTGCATCACGGAAGCGTGAGGATTGCTTCGTATATGATCGAGAGTGACGAGTCGCACTAGTTGCTTGAGACAATGGAATTTAAAAATTTTCAATCGATGAAACCACATGATCCAAGAACTCTTCCTGGATTGTTTCATCTAAACCACAAACAAGTAATAGGTTTACCTCTTAAAGTGTGGTTGTGATCAAGTCTCTAAACAAATAGACCTCCTGTCTTAAGTCCGACCCAACAGAGGAGACATTTGGGAGCGTGTTGATGAGACGTGTGCTCCTCGGAATCCATGTTGATGATCCAAGCGGCGAAACTCTTGGTCTCGTCACACGAGATCAGACATCTTCTTCACAAGCGAGGTGCACTGAAGGACACAAAGATCAACAAATAAACAATCTGGTAGCATAACGACGGTGCTGCGGTGATGGCGACTCTTTATAGGAATCCATGGTGGACAACCACAATGAGAGAGAGGGAGAGAGACTTGGTGTGTAGAGAGAGAGGGAGAGAGCAATTATTATTTTTCGATATAATTTGAAGAGCAAGGGGTGCCTCTTCTTATATAGTATTTTGGGATCCATGGATCTCAATCCATGGACAACATAAAACCAATGGATGAGATTGATTTGTGTTTCTTTCAACGGGCACGATTATGTTGTAAAAACACAATAAAAATTAATTTGATCAAATTAAATATAAATTAATTTCAATTATCTTGGAGATAATTAGAAGGAGATAATTATCTACCAATCAAGGGAAGGCGACTAGTCAATCCCATTGAGACTTGGTGGTCGTCCATCACCTTTGGTGGATGAAAATCTTTTCCAATGAGATTACATTATCTCATTCCAACTCTATCTCACAATAATAATTCTTAATTATCCTGAGAACATTGCAATCATACCATTGGATTATTATAAATCACATTCACAACCCAAAATAAATGTAAATTATTTTCAATTAATCATTCAATGTGAATCCAATTCATATCAATCATTAATCAACAAATATAAATCACAATAGGCTCTCTTTAATATATTATAAATCATATTTATAATATATATGATTAATATGGATAGTGCTATCCACATTATTTATATCCATGATAATTAAATCACATTTAATCATCTTGGATCTCCATTCTCATGTGCCAAATAATATGAATCATATTCGCATTATTCACATCTTTGATAATTAAATCACATTTAATTATCTTAGATAAATCTCCTTATAATATGAATCAAATTCATATTATTCATGATAATTAAATCACATTTAATTATCAATTTTCTCAATGCGCGGATACATATACCAACAATGAAATTAACCTGAACTCTTTCAAGGATAATGCGCTTTCTCCGCGGAAAGGACATGGCGATTGTATTGTTCCATGTATAGTGACTTGGATATTGAGATCACATCTAAAATTCAGATCTTCAAAACATTTCATAGATGCTTGATTAAATCAAGACTACAAATCTTCAGTGCGTCTGAGTGAAATTCATATCAATGTCCAACATTTGGACCAAGATCAGATCACTTATCTATTGATAGGAGTCACTAAAATCCATACATGTTCCATCACTCCCTCAGAATGGAAGTGTTATGGTTATACAATCGTTTATAATCACATTACCCTCAGGTATTCCTAATATCTATACATCCTGCATATTTGAAGACCCAGAATAAACCCGAAGTTTTAGATCTATTTTACACTATCTACTTCAGGGATTTATCATTTAGTTTCTCATTTGACTATTGGGAGTTGGTATCGATCATATACTTGACAAAATCATATATCATGCCCAAGTGTTGATCATGTACTTTCCAAAATCATATATCAAACCTACAAATTTAGTCAAGCTTTCAAAGTGAGACGATCGTGCATGGAATTTGATTCTTCCCAATATCTCATGAGTGAGCTCATGTCTTCCGGTTCAGTAAATGAACTTGTATGATCCCTTTGAGAGATCGTATTACTCATATGCCCTTGCATGCACATCAACGTGCCCGTGCATCGACCTTGGTTAGGTCATCAACCTATTAGTTTACCAAATGCACATGCTCAGACATATAGTAACACATCTGTATCCGTTCAGAGAATGCGTGCCTATATCATGACAGCATACGACATAGGACTTTGGTTATCTCGATCTTGTTAAGTCAACTCTTTGACCTAACTTATCTAACACCTCCAAATCTCTATTCCTATGCATAGGACCTTCATCAAGAGGTTGGTTAGATATCAACCTTTAGAGAAAGGATTGCCATCTCCTTCTCGGACTAGAGATCATCTCTTAATAATCATTTGACAATTCTTGATGAGTCCTCAATCTAACTCTTTAGATATTCATCCAAGCACCAACCTTTATGATTCAACAATTGAATCAACAGCTTTATGATCATTAAGATGGCCATGGTACATAACCCTAATTGTACTAAGGGACCTATTATGCAAATTAGTTATTCTTCATTTCATATCAAGGAAAGATATTTGCAATAACTATTGGACATGCGAGCCCACGGCGAGCTATTATGCAATAAATGTTATTGCGAATATCATTCCCTAATCTGAAATGAAGAATACATAATTTGCATAATAGGTCCCTTAGTACAATGAGGGTTATGTACCATGGCCATCTTGATGATCATACAGCTGTTGATTCAAATATTGAATCATAAAGGTTGGTGCTTGGATGAACATCTAAAGAGTTAGATTGAGGACTCATCAAGCACCATCAAATGATTGTCAAGAGATGATCTCCAGCCTGAGTAGGAGATGGCAATCCTTTCTCAGTTAGGCTTGTATCTTACCGACCTCTTGATGTAGGTCCTCTGCATAGTAATAGTGATTCGGAGGTGTCAGATTAGTTAGGTCAAAGAGTTGACTTAACGAGATCGAGATAACCAAAGTCGTATATCGTATGCTATCATGATATAGGCACGCATCCTCTGACCAGAGACAGATGTGTTACTATATGTCTGAGTATGTACATTTGGCAGACCAATAGGTTGATGACCTAATCAAGGTCTATACACTGGCGCGCTGGTGTGCATGTAAGGGCATATGAGTAATACGATCTCTCAAAGGGATCATGTAGGTTCATTACTGAATCGGAAGACATGAGCTCACTCATGAGATATTGGGAAGAATCAAATTCCGTGCACACAGTCGTTTCGCTTTGGAAGCTTGACTAAATTTGTAGGTTTGATTTATACTTTTGGAAAGTATATGATCAAGACCTAGGTATGATATATGCTTTTGGAAAGTATATGATCAATACCAACTCCCAATGATCAAAATGGGAAACTTACTGATAAAACCCTGAAGTATACAGTATAAAGTTGATCTAATACTTCGAGTTTATTCTGAGTCTTCCAGTATGCAGGATGTACAGGTATTGGGAATACATGAGGGAGATGTGATCATAAACGATTGTATAACCATGACGCTTCCATTCCTAGGGAGTGATGAAACGGGTTTGGATTTTAGTGACTCCTCTTAGTAAAGAAGTAATCTGATCTTGATCCAAATGTTGGACAGTGATCTGAATGTGATTCAGATGCAATGAGAAGATTAGATTTGTGATCTTGATTTAATCAAGCATCTATGGGAGGCCCGAGATCTGGATTTGAGATGTAATCTCAATATCCAAGTCACTATACGTAGAACGATACAATCGCCCTATCCTTATCTCCAAGTATTCGTGGAGAAAGCGCACTATCCTTGAAAGAGTTCGGGATAATTTCATTATTGATATATGTATCCAAGCATTAAGTAAATTGGTAATTAAATGTGATTTAATTATCATGATTAATATGAATTTGATTCATATTATAAAGAGAGTTATCTTAAATAATAAAATGTGATTTGATTATCGAAGATATGAATAATATGAATGTGATTCATATTATTTGAAAACATGAGAATAGAGATCCAAGATGATTAAATGTGATTTAATTATCATGGATATGAATAATGTGGATAGCACTATCCACATTAATCATATATATTATAAATGTGATTTATAATATATAAGAGAGAACTATATGTAATTTACATTCACTAATTAAGTGTTGATGTGAACTAGATTCACATTGGACATTAAATTGAAAATGTAATTTACATTTTATTTTGGGTTGTGAATATGATTCACAAATTTTTCAATGGCAAGATTGCAATGTCTACAAAATAATTATGAATTATTTTTGTAGAATAATTTACAACAATTATTGTTGTAAATATTGGAGATATATGCAATCTTGGATATTGCATTGGAGTCTCCCTTTCCTAATAGGAGAGGGGGGACGGCCACCAATCCCTAAAGGAAAGGGTGGTCGTCCACTCTTCCTATATGGAAGGGAGGAGCCTCCTTTCCATTATCTCCAATGTTGGTTGATTTAATTTGGTGATTGACTTATATTGATTTATCAATATATATTTAATCTAAACTAAATTAATTGTTGTTGGTTTTTACCAACACAAATCTTGGCCATTAAAAGAAACACAATCAATGAGAGCCATTGGATTTGTGTTGTCCATGGATTGAGATCCATGGATCCCAAAATATTATAAAAGGAGAGGCACCCCTTTGCTCTTCTTTACACAAAGAGAACATAAGTCTCTCTCTCTCTTTCTCTATATACGCCTACTCCCTCTCCCTCTCATGGTCGTCCACCATGGATGCCCTAGAGATGTTCTCCATCACCGCAGCGTCGTCGTTATGCTGCCCGTTCGTCTGCTCGTGGATCTCTGTCTCCTTTGGTGTGCCTCGCTCGTAAAGAAGACGTCGGATCACGTCTGTCGAGATCAGGAGATCCACCGCTTGGATCATTAACATGGATTGCGAGAAGCACGCGATTCATCCCCACGCTCGCAAGCGTCTCCTCCGTTGAATCAAACTTGAGACAGGAGGTCTCTTCATTTAGAGACTCGATCGCAACCACGCTTAAAGAGGTAATCCTATTACTTGTTTGTGGTTTAGACGAAACGATCTGAGAAGTGTTCTTGGATCATGTGGTTTCGTCGCATGATTTTTTTTAAATTCCGCTGCACAGATCAACTAGTTCGACTAGTCGTTCATCGTCATATTCGATACGACGCTCACGCTTCCGTGATGCGCTTGAGGATCTATCCTTATCCTTCAATAACATTTATTGCATAATGGCTCGCAGTGGGCTCACATATCCAACAATCTCCCACAATCCCAAAGAGCCATTAATGGTCTAATCTTTAAACCCACACTCATGTGATAATCATAGGCTATATAGAAGAATAGTTGGGTAAGCTGATCAGTCACTCTGTTCCCAAGAGACTATGCTAAGTCCTTTTACGACACTTTCGTATCACCTAGTAACAATGCTTACATCATGTGTGAATATTGCATCTTATGTAACCAATTCTCAATCATGTTAGTTATAGTGTCCTTGACACTACACCTCAATAAAATATTATAACCAGTATTTCTATTATCCTTATCAGAATACCCTTATTCCCGGAGATCTCTATCTCCTAAGGTATCGTAGTTAAGACATTTTAGATCTCTATCTATAAAATCTTAATTTCTTGAAGATAACACTTTGAGATCACTATCTCTAAAGTCTTGTCATTTTTAAAAAATTTGTTATTACTGCAACTAAGTGTTTTATCTCCATAGTTGGATTAGTAACAGTTTACTACTCCTACTACATGGTAGACATCTGACTTTTATACACATCTAGCATACACTGAGCTTCCCAAGGCTGATGCACTATGGCATGTGGCTTTGGTATTCACATCCTCAACTCTTTGAGGTGTTATCCCTTTAGATGGGTCAGTACCATATCTTATGGAAAGGAGAATTTCTTGGAAATTTCTAGAAAATGGAACATGTCCAAGATGTATCACTAAAGTGACGATCCCAATACTTTCTTTTCTTTGCTTCTAAACAACTTTAGAACTAAGATCTAAGAGGTGTCCTTGAGATCATATCTCAAGGTATGGAATAGCCAATCAATGAAACTTTATTATTATCCTTATGTCATTTCAAATGATTAGGATATCATCTACATTTAGCACGATGAACACAGTGGCACTCCCACTAAGCTTTACACGGTTCATCAAGATTCTATCTGAAATCATAACCTTAATAATTTCATAAAATCTGTGTTCCAACTACAAGAAGCTTATTTGAGTCCATAGATAGAGCTCCTTTATCTTGCACACCTTGCTTTCCTCAACTATGAAGCCATGGGGCTACTTCATATGAATATCCTCGGAGACGTATTCATAGAGGAATGCAATCTTGACTCACATCTTGAAGATATCATAGTCAAGTTCTGTAGCTATAGTTAGCAATATTCTGATGGGTTTAAGCATGTACATTGAAGGGCAAGTTTCACTGCAAGTAATGTATTCTCTTCGTGCGTATTTCTCATGGCTGCGAGCCATGCTTTGAAGGTCTCTACATTCTCATCAAGTTCCCTCTATCTCTTGAAGATCCATTTACACCTAACAGGTCTTACCCTTATAGGTGGATCCAGAGGGTCCCTATACAACGCTTTTATATGAAGCATACTTTAGACTTTATTGCTAACATCCATCTTTCCATGTCATGATCTTCAGAACCTTCATCACATGAAGTTCGATCATTGTCAT
Organism: Ottelia alismoides; assembly: GCA_037367405.1. Taxonomy (NCBI): domain Eukaryota; kingdom Viridiplantae; phylum Streptophyta; class Magnoliopsida; order Alismatales; family Hydrocharitaceae; genus Ottelia; species Ottelia alismoides. The sequence continues at coordinate 373,822 of JAZKJV010011719.1, read as the reverse complement.
ATTTAACTGACACATGGAATCCATCCTCAAACTCATTTGAAGAGATATTTGTGTTTAATCTTTAATTGTCCTTTTAATTTCCAATTTCAAGAACCTCATTATCTTATCAAGATTAAATGAGTTCCTTCACTTCATTCTCATCTTGATTCTCAAGAGAGTCATCCTCTAAGAATCATATCCTTGGAGATGAAATCTTTTAAGAATCTCAAGGTCATAAAGTAGGTATCCAATACCATCCTTTATTTTCCTAATGAAGCAGCACTCTTTAGTGCAAGATTCCAGATTACTTGCATGGAACCATATTAAGGATATATATTGTAGTCACTGCTACATATATACCAGGAAACAAAGAGGTAATTATGCTAAGATTCATCATTTATCAAATCATGTCACACATGATACAATTGTATCTCCCTACAACTCTATTGAGTTTAGGTGTATTAGGAGGAGTGAGATAGGAATGATATTTATATCTCCATAAGGTATTCCTTGAATTAATCTAATAGGTACTTGCTACCTTTATTAAATCAAATTCCTTCCTATTCCTTAAAACTTTGGTTCTAAACTAAAATTGTGAAATCTTTGAACATTTCAATGCTTTCTAAGGTGAAGGGAAGAAATCTCATATCACAAATAATCATCAATATATATCACGTATCCATAACGTTTATTATGATATGGATGATCCGCAAACATCAATTTGTATGAGATCCTGAATACCTTGGCATCTAACACCATTACCAAAGAAGGGTGTATCAGACATTTTACTTTGAATACAATATTCACAAGTATGTAATATTTGAAATTTCAGACATTCTAAAGTTTCATCTCTTACTAGTCTATTGATCTCATGAACAGACTTATGTCCAAGGTTTGATGCTAGATCATTGATAAATGATCTTCATCCCCCTATTGATCTTTAAAGGTTTAATTTTCGGTAATAGAAATGTTAATGAACCATTCATTAATTAATAGAGTCCTCTAGATGTAAGATCACCTTCTGAAATAGATCTGTCATAACTCTTTATCGATAGGTCTACTTCAGAATTCATGTTTATTTCCAACAGTTAAAAATAAACTATGAGTGTATTATGTTATCTAGGTCATAGAGATATTTTCTAAGACTAAGGACTCTCCCACTGAAATTATGATGTCTATATAACCAATAAAGATTGTTGCAAAAATAACTTCAATATCCTTGTGGATGAATGTTAAACCTCACGATCAAAAATTTCTAGTCTTCTAAAACATATGCAACCAATCGCAAATGTCATTAGAAGAATGACATACAATTGTTAGACTTTGATCTCATCTAATAAGTAAGTCAATTTCAATGATGATATGTAATGAATCTATGATTTGTTAACATTCTGTCTGCATTTTGTCTTAAAACCCTTAACAAATACATATAAATATCCATCCAATTTCACTTTTTAACAAAATCCCATTCATGAATAAAAATGCATGTTTATGCATTAAAATCATGCAAATAAATAAAAGAATAAAAATAAAGGAAAATTATAGATATGTATATATGTACAATGTGACTTGTAAAATAAATATAGATGAAAGATATATTTATAACCTAATCCCCAAGACCAAGTCAGCATGGATTGGTCTACAAATAAATAAGTAGGGATAGATAAGGAAGAAAACAAATAAAAATAATTAATTTCACACTTCATACATTCTCCATTAATTATCCAATAAATATCAAAACTTTAAAGATTTTTAATTAATTCATATGAACATATTTCACACTTAATTAAAATAAGGTTTTTTACTATTTATTTCGTATTTGTTAATGAATTTCTTGAACCTGGCCAACCAGGTTTTGATACGTGTCAGCACCTGGGTCCTTCTTCTTCAAGAAGGTCAGCCAGAATCTGTTCTAACCACCCAACTTTGCCTTCTTCTCCAAGCTAATTCCTAACTTATTCCTACAATCCAAACCCTCGATTCTACACTTCTAACAATCCTCTCTCACGCCAGCCCTTGATTCCTACCTAACTCCCTTCGATCTACCCTATAAAAATCCCCAAAGATCTCCATTAACAATCAATCACTCTTGAGCTCCACCTTCCAGATTACCCCTGGTCGATCCACCACCTTCACCACCATGCTTCGCCCTGACTAGGAGGTGACAACTCCAAGCAAGTCCACCGCGAGGAAGAGTGATCATCGGAGGAGGGTTCCAAGGACTTCGACGCCTTGCATCGCTGCCACCGTGCCGCGTAGAGCTTCGGCCATCATATCCCGTCAAGCAGCCATCGAGGTTCATACAACCTCATTCCCAGGTGAGTTCATCCATCATTGTTCCCATTTAATTCTCGATATCAATGTTGTGTTTAGCATAGTTAAATACATGATCATGTTCCTTAATCAACACTCTTAGAAGCCTACCTCTAAACCCTCTCAAACTCGATTCAATTCGCAACAAAATCGTTTCATATCTTTCCATTGTCACTACTACACATATATTTTGGAAATTCATAATTTCAGATCTGCAAACTTTTAATTCCTAAGCCGATTCAAACTAGAATCAAGCAACATCATGTTTCTTGCAGGTTTTAAATATGATCGGAGTTAATAATTCCATTGCCTGGAGTTTCTCTATTGAGAAGAGCATCAATCAATTAGCTTCCACCCCCAGTTGGAATTCATAGCAGTCCACCATCTTCAAAGGGATTCATCCACCATCTTCCTCCATCTTGAAGCAAGCCCACCACAGGCAAGCTCGAGGGGTGAAGGCGTCACCCCTCTGGCCCTGCCGAAGGTCCAAGCCACGCTCCGACTGACGGGAAGAATTCGGAGAAGAGGACGACTGTGCCAGCTACACAGAGGAAGAGAAGAACTCCAAGAAAGACAGATCATACAGGCTTGTGCCACGTGTCCAGGGTGGACGGTCCAGATCGCGCACGAGGTTCTAATCTCAAACGTTCAAATCGAACCGGTGGAACCATTGCGTAATAAAACCAGCAGGATTCCATACACTTCAACCCGCTCCAGAAGCATTCCAGAATTACCTTGAGGTCCCTGTGCAAGGACCTAAATGTAATAAAACTTCTTTTCTTTGCATTTTAGTCTTTTCCAAGGACCGATTTGTAACAGAACATAAAACTTTTCTTGCGGATATACCCTTGGTTTCTAGGGATGTTTTGGAGACCATTTTTGTTGTATTTTCTTCCTGAATTTTAAAGGTAGTTTCATAACTACCCAAGATACATTTTTTGTATTTTTCCGTAATTTTTTCTCGCTTTGTTTTCGACGATTCAAATTTGCGCAGTATCGAGTTATTTTCGAGTCAATTTTTGAGTCTTTGGTAAAATAAAGAATAAAGAGAATATTTTCGAGATTTAATTCTTTTATCGAAAACCCAAGTATTAATATTCTGCCACGTCAAGTTCGACCCAGGCACACTTACTTGGCTAAATAATATAGTGTAGACGAAATAGGAGAGAGAAGCTGCATATTCTCATTTTTTCTCTCTCTTCCCTATTTTATTGATTTTTGTTTGATAAACTGAGTCTGATTTCACGGTTATTTCTACATCGACAACTCTATATCAATTAATTACTGATTAGATTTTTGTGTTATCAAAATGGCGCCATTGCCGGGGAGGCGTTATTTCTACACCGATTTTTAACTTCAATTTTAAAAATTTCTGATATTCTTGTTTTTCAAATTTTATTTCTTTCTCAATTTTTGATTGGTTTTCGATTTACGGCTTTTTCTTCAATTTTCACGGTTTTTTGTGTTTCTTCATATTTCTTTCATTAGGTTTTATAGCTTTTTGTATTTTTTTACCTTTTCTCTAACTAATTTTTGTAGGGCCTGCAGGTTCAGCCGGCTTCCTCGGAAGCGGAAGCAGTTGAAAGTGCAGAGACTAGCCTCTTCTCTCACGGGTCGGTTGCTGAGGGAAGAATTAGCTAGGGTTTTTCTTGTAATATTTTTGTAATAAAAAAATAAAGAAATGCTATTTACCTATGTTTTTGTATTTTGTAGAAAGGGGCCCCTACGGGCATCCTGACTTGTACCTCCCCTCCCTTTTTCTCGGGGTCTACTTCACCGAGTGTCATGCATTCAGGGGAGTAGGGCACCCACCGTGGTTTTTCTCGCATCGCAGGTTTTCTATAGTTTTTCATGAGGCTAGGTGCATGCTTAGGTGTTTTTTATTTTTCTTCCTATCTGCTTGCGCCTTCATAGTTAGTTTTAGGACTCGCAACCTAGGTGCATGCTTTTAGAATAATAAAAAATATTAAAAATAAAAATAAAAACAATCATTAGATGTTTGTCTAAAACATTCAAAAAAAAGAGAAAACAGAAAATAAAATCGAGACTGCTTAAATATCTAACCTAAAAGAAACGTAAGGATCATTGGCTTTGGGAGAGTAATCCCCGCACTTCAACTACAAGTATACTTCCAGATATTATGAGTGAGGGACGACACTTAAGGATAGAACCAAAGACCGTGTTTCCTTCAATATACTACTTAGTCCATACACCTGATCATCATTCTTTAGTGGGTACACTCGGGTAGTTGGAAACGGTTTGAGTTTACTTAATAGAGTGGGGGGTTTAGAGGACACTGCGTAAGGCTCCGTCCACAAGTAACATAGGTAGCCTCAAATGGTCCGTACTTACTCCCATACTGGCTGAAAACAAGTGATTTTCTGTAAGGGCTCAAGACATGCCTGAAGCTGATGTGTCCTTTCCTGTTTTAGAGAGTTTTATAGATAACTCTGATACTCCTCATGTACATGTTGATCCCGATTGCAACAAAAAAGAGAATTTTATTCCCAAAGTTGTCCCTTTTCCCTAAGCTTTGTATGGAAAAGGCACGAAAAAAACCAAAAAAATGATGTTACGCCAGAAACTGAGAAATTACTAAAAGATCACATCTTTTTGAAAATCCTGTTCCATGATGCCTTGGATCACTTCCCTACGCTTAAGCAAGAGCTGAAAAATAGATGTAAAATGTGTAGGAAGAAGAAGTCCCGAATAGAGAAGCATATTTTGACAAAGGCTACCTCCTGTGTGATTCAAAACAGACTTCTGAAGAAGAAGAAGAAGAAGGCGAGCTCGAGAGGTAAAGGCATCACCCCTCTGGTCTTGTCAGAGGTCCCAGCCACGCTCCGACCGACGGGAAGAATTCCGAGAAGATGACGACCGCGCCAGCTACACTAAGGAAGAGAAGAAATCCAAGAAAGACAAATCGTACAGGCTCGTACCACGTGTCCAGGGTGGATGGTCCAGATCGCGCGTGAGGTTCTAATCTCAAATGTTCAAATCATACTGGTGGAACAATTGCATAATAAAACCAGCAGGTTTCCATATACTTCAACCCTCTCCAAAAGCATTCCAGAATTACCTTAAGATCCCAGTGTTGGGACCTAAATGTAATAAAACTACTTTTCTTTGCATCTTAGTCCTTTTCAGGGACTAGTTTGTGACAGAACATAAAACGTTTCTTGCAGTTATACCCCTGGTTTGTTGGGGTGTTTTGGAGACCATTTTTGTTGTATTTTCTTCTCGAATTTTTAGGGTAGTTTCATAACTACCCAAGATACATTTCTTGTATTTTTCACTATTTTTCCTTGCTTTGTTTCAACAATTTGAGTATCTGCAATATCGAGTTATTTTTGAGTCAGTTTTTGAGTCTTTTGTAAAATCAAGAATAAAGAGAATATTTTCGAGATTTATTTCTTTTATCGAAAACCAAAGTATTAATATTCTACCTCCTCGAGTTCGACCTAGGCACACTTACCTGGTTAAATAATAAGTGTAGACGAAGTAAGAGAGAGAAGTCGTATATTCTCATTTTCTCTCTCTCCCCGCTATTTCGTTAATTTTTATTTCATAAGTTGAGTATGATTTCATGGTTATTTCTACATCGACAACTCTATATCAATTAACTATTGATTTGATTTTTGCGTTATCAATATGTAGATATAGATTATTCTGATGCACTATCAGGGTCCTTCTCTAAGGATCCAAGATAGACTTGATAGTCATACTATCAACACATCTGCTTGTTGCAGTATTGGCACTCATCCAACTCTTTGGATGTCATATAGAAGTACAGTAAACTCTTTGACTTTCCTTCTTACTTGAGTCCAACCCATGCTTCCACTGTGCTCCTTTCATCTATAAACAATCATTGCTTAAGAAAAATGATCTCTTATGTTGTGCTAAAAAGACTTCAATATAAGAGTATTTCAATATTTATGCATGCTGCATTCAATTCATAAAATATTAATATCATGAATCTTCATGAATGACTAGAGTATAGATAATAGAATGACGACACTCATCATATCTGCATACATCTTAACTCTTAAAGATTTAGGTTCATGTAGGTGCTCAAACATTTTGAATACATCATCTCTTATAAAGACACCATTCTTAATGTGCAGTGAACCATGTCATTCATGATTATATGTCGAGAGCACATATGTATGCCAGAACATCTTCTTAGATATTTAAGGATTATTTGACAATTGCGATCATCATCGACAAGTCACTTCCAAAGTACATTTTATGAGAGATCAAGAATAAACTATAGAGATATACAAACCCTGACAATGTAGACCTATTGTCTATTTAAGTGTCATTTCTCATTATTATGAGGAAACTTGCACATTGCATCCCCATACAATATCTGTCCAACTACAAGTACAATATCTTGACCATGGATCCAATCCATGATATTATACTGGTTATTATTGAGTATAGTATTGAGTTGGTTTCATGAGGATTATCTGAAATAATAAATTTGTATAGATATATACAAATATATATTTTACTTTGATTTACGAATTTTTATATCAAAGTTATCTTGCCTTGTCAACACTAAAGTTCATTCACTTAATCACTTTCAATGTAAGAGATATATTTACCATTATATCTCAAGCAAGATCTGGGATCTCCTTTCTTATCTTTTTTACATCCTAGTAATATGAGAACCTGTAACTCGGATATAAAGAAGCGGGAACACATTCCGCCCTGCAAGCCCAACTTGCATTCCCAATTCGGTCTTTAACACCTGGACCCACCACCCCTAAGATGATGTTGACCCGCCGTTAATTGAGCCAACCGTCAACATGCTTAGAACTCGCTATACACAATCCAATATCACCCCAATATAATGAGGACCCGATATTGGGGTCACTACGCATACGACCTTACTCTTTCGAGAAGCAAAGAGCCTGATCCAGACGCGCTTGTATGCAGGAGCTGTTACTTTGAACATGTGTCTCTTCTACATATAAATCCCTGACGACGGAACCCTTTGCCTTGATGGGAGATCATGGATGTCACTTATGTGATCCTCCATATCATGTTCAAATTCTAATTATTTATTATAAATCATATTCACATAATTAATTCTTCCAAGGGAAATACTACTCTATTTATAATAGAGAGTTTAATTTTTTAATTAGATCTAATTAATTTAATCATATTAAATCAACTATTAATCCAATTAATCAACCAACAAGTAAATTTTAATTGTTACTTGAAGGATGGTATACTCTCAAAACTACGTATTATTCAAATTTTAATAATTAGAAAAATACATCATGATCGCTTTAAACATCATCCCTTCCTTACCTGCTTTCATGACCAATTCCGATGGGAGTGGGACAGACCGCTCACAGAGCAACCTGCTACCCCAATGCTCCGTGACTAGACACCATATCTACCTCAGGTTAGGATAATACCAGTTGATAACTTTTTACATGAGATGATAATCGGTCTTTCAAACGAAGTTATACCATATAATAATAATCAAAACATTTGTGATTAACATTATAAGGAGATTTGTTAAACAAATCCCCAACCCTATTCAAGCATTAATGTTTGTTGGAAGGTTCATGTAGCTACTTGTGATCTAGATCATATCCAATCATGGTGGTTATGGTCATGTCATTCAAGGAATAATCATCATATTTAAATATTTCAAAAATATTCAAATAGTTATCTCAAGAAAGTAACCATTAATTTCCATTATTTTAATTGAATGACAATCACAAGGTTCATGATAAAGTATGTAATTTCCATCAGTGAACCCTACATAATTACGTCAAGATTCACCATCCCCGAAATAGTGGATACATGTTCAATAAAATGATTATAACTTGAGCAATCGGATTCGAAATCACGCAAACTAAAATCACGGTTTCATTAATTAATGAGCAATCCATGATGAACGGGGTTGGCTATACTCTTGGTAAAACCAAATGCCATCACCTCTTGGAAATGTGGTGGAGGTGGACACTGCTTCTCAGGAATTTATTGGTACCCTTGATAATACGACATAACAAATGATGGAAAAGACTGTTGCGGGACCTGATCTGACGTCTACAAGTAGTAAATGTACTGGACAGTAGAAGAAGGAACTCCGGTACTATATTGGGCAAAAGTAGTGGAAGAAATGGTTTGCTTCACTGCAGGAGTATCAACTACTGCACTATGGCTCTGACATGAGCTGATGGTACTAACTAGAAGCTCCAGATGACATGTAATCTCAACCAGCTTGTCCACATGCTTCGTCCTCTACTCGATCACTTGTAGTTTATCAAGTTCTTGTGATTGCTTTCCGATTATATCTACTTTGTATAGGTGATTTCTAATGATGGTCAGATCGACGTTGTCCACCCTATCCACATCATGAGATGTCGTCATGTTGATGACCTTGTAGGGTGCTAAAGAAGAAGGAATAGGATGCTTCTCGAAAGCACATGAAGAAGAGAGTGTTGTGGAACTCTCTGAGCGACGTCTACCAATCTCTAGTTTTCGAAGCTCAACCCCCCAAAAATGTTCCGCACAAGGCTCGTATCGGGAATATTGTGATGGGGTCATTACTTCGTCAAGTCCTTGAATCTTTCGTACACCTTCTAAATAGGCTCATGGACAACTGGGAGAATTTAGTTATCAAGAATCGCATTTTATTCAAACATCCAAGGGGCTAATACTTGCTCAGAAAGGCCGATATCAACTCATCCCAGGACATGACAACCTTTCTTAAATGATAAATTAAATATAAGGCCTTGTCCATCAAGATGAACTGGAAGTTTTTCATCTTCACTACCTCTAACGGAATGTTAGGGTAGAGGATGGAGCTACATAGCAATCAAACTGCTGGAAGTGAATATAAGGCTCCTTGTGAATGTGTCCATGGGATATCAAGAGCAGTGGAAGTAAGGTGGGCTCAAGTTCAAAATGTCCATGAACCATAGGTATCTGAATCCATGTCATAATGTGTCATGCATATGGGGTATAAGTATAAGCGTCTCTCAATGTAGGCTTAGGCTTCACTCTATGCTGCTTAGCTCCCCTATTCCAACCTCCTCTCATCTACTCATCCTCCTCTCTCCTCTCTCATTTGTCATGTCTTAGCTCTAAGATCATATCACGAAGTCCTTCCTGGATGTTGGCCTGCTCAGTCAACTAGGGTTGAATGGCCTGTATGGATGCCAACATCGTGGAGTTGATCTCATGCTACTCAGTAAATGGTTCCTTTCCTTTTGGTGATGCCATCGAGTCCTTAGAATCATTCTCGACCTTCATAAAAGTGCAAGGCATTCAATCAATCCTCATAAAATTTCGAATCTCAAATGATAGTTTGAGATTAGGGTCAATCTTAAACAAGGGATTTATTGGAAATATAAGTGAAGATGTGGGAGAAGAAGGGTTTTCGGGAGGATAATTGTCCTGAATAAATGAAAATGAATGAACTGGAGTGGATAAAGATAATCTTGCGAAGTGCGAGCATAAAATACTCCAATACGACATCTTCGATGTCAAGAGGCAAGATGTGAGAACACATAGTCAAACAAGAAGAAGAAAGTGAAAAGAAAAGCGCAAAGTGTGCAGAGGGATCTCTACACTAGCAAACAAACACAATACAACCTCTTGTTTCATCAACTTAACACAAGTGAAAATCGTGAAAGTTCGGTTAATTATCTTTTTATTTTTAAGTTTAGTGAATCTACAAAATGTTACTAAAAACCAAGCACATAGGGTGATGTCTCCCTATCTCCCAGCGCATGTACTTAAACTTCCCCAAACAGTGGAACCATCTTCTTGGGATGTCGGGTTAATATCAGGCCTAAAGAGAGATAAGAGGATGAGCATGCCAAAATGATTTTCTAACATCTTATGTAAGTTCTTGCATCTCACCCGTACACCAAAGAGTAATTCAAAGGAGCATAGAGCACAAGTCAAGGGATTTGGGTTCTAACTTTATGGCAATGTCCTCACCCACTATGTCTGGAGGTAAGTACCTGCAAACAATGAGGGGGTTACTCTCACCAAAATAATGATGATTTGGTCTTTACGTTTGATTTTAGGTCAAGTATAATTAGCAGTCCCTTTTTTTATTGGTTTATCACTTTTTTGGATTTTTTTCAAAGAATCGATCTAATGAATTTTCTAATTCCTATATTCCCTAAGTGAGAAATTCAAGAGATGAGATCGAAAAAGCTGATGCGATGAAAATCAATGATGCATGCAAGAGATAGAAGATGTGTACCTTACTCCAACAGTCTACATGCAAAATGATCCTTGCATAAAATCAAAGACATAAAATAAACTAATGTAAATGATGCAAGAGAAACGTACAAGGCAGTTCTTATATTAGGGGGGCAAGAACCAATTATTTTTACCAAGTCTAATCCTATGATATACTCTATAGGAACAAATATTTTTATTTAGGGGATTTCGACTTAATTGGTTACCTGGCTCGGCCAAGGAAATAGAACCTACTTCTAAGGACTCAAGCATAAAAAACTACAAGAAAACAAAAACTAGTGAGGTTCCCCAAGTGCACCGACACTTGGTGAAATAGACCCCGTAGTCCACAAATTGTCTAGTGTCCAAATAAAAATATAAATAGAGGCAAGCACCTAAAAATTATTATAAATTACTACAAAAATGAATGGAAAGTAAAAGACTAAAATAAAATAAAAAAGAAATGCTCCAATCTGCTTATGCCAAGTCTTTTGCTCCTTCCTCTCCTACGCTCCCATGATGCTCTATGAAGAAACAAACTGCCTCCGCTTCGCTCGGTTGCGCCGGCTCTCCTAGGAATGTTGCCCTCGCTCGTTGGTCCCTTGAAAGAAATACAGTAACAAAAGATATGTCAGATCACATTTATGAAAATATGAGCAAAAATAAAAGAAAAAAATAATCAGAAATGTAGAATAGCAGACACTGAAACTAAAAATGGATATGTAGAAAAATTAGAAGATCAAGAGAAAGTAATCTCAAATGAATTCCAAAGTCCGATCTTGGAGGACTTTTGGTGTCCAACAAATCGGATCCTACAAGCACTGTATAAGCCCCCTTACGCATGCGGTACTCAATCTGAGTGCTCACTACTCACCACTGAGCAAATCCACAACTATGCATAGACTGAAATAAAGAAAGAAAGTAAGTGGTAGAAAATAAGAGACAAAATAAAAAGAAAGAGAAATAAGTATATACATAAACCAAGAATAGCGGGCTAAAGAATAACCTAGCTACCCTCACCATGCATCCTCGATAACGGTGCTATTTGTCGAATAACCTTTTCTCGGATTTTAATTTTTAACAAAAAGGTAGAAGTGTCGTCGTAACCCAAAAGAATCTCAAATAAAAATTATTAATTATTCAAAACTCAAGCCAATACATAGAAAAATGTAAACAAGAGAAAGAGATTTTTAATTTATTTACTTGTATAGTATACATGATCTAACATAGGGAGGCTACAAATCCCAAGTGTTACTTAATTTAAAGAAAAATCAACGAAATAAAATACAAGTTCTTTTTATGCAACTTCTTCGTTTTAATGGTTTTTATAGATTTTTCAATATAATTTGTATATTTTTTATGTTTTTTATTTTAATTTTTTATGTTTTTTAAATTTTTAATTGTTTTTTGTAGTTTTAATTTTTAAAACAAAGCCAAAAAGGGATATAAATAAACAAAGGAAATATATCTTTTTGGATTTTTAAAATGTAGGGAAAATAACAAGAAAATCAAGTAAAATTTTTTTTGCATTTTTGTTAGTTTTTTACTATTTTGTTAATTTTTGACAATTTCTAGAATTTTTAAGATTTTTAAAACAATTAAAAATAAGAAAACAATCAATAGAAAATAATGCAAATGTTTTTAGGATTTTAAAATACAAAATAAAATCAAAAATATGTAAACTATATTCAAAAATGAATATTATTTTTCAAGGTTTTTAGAAAGTGATTTTATGAATCTTAAGGAAATTTATGTGATTATATATGAATATTTTAGTGTTTTATTATTTTTATGATTTTATAGGGAATTTAAAGATCAAAATTACAAAGAATTTAAAATAAAGTAAAACAAACAAAATAATTATTTTCAAAAAATTCAAGAAATTTTTATTATTTTTTATTAAAATAAAACAACAAATAAGGGGAAATTAAAATGTTTTTTTATTAAAAATAGTAAAATGAAATAAAATAACAAAGAAAAATTACTGGTAATAAAACTACTTAGCAAGAGCTGATGATGATTTTTGGGAAATTAATGACAATGACTTGTAATTTATTACGCAATAATAACAAACAAAACAATAAATAGGGACCTTAATGCAAATAAGTTAATTTGGCAGACTAAATAGACAACATGATATAAAAGTCAGAGGGCTTTGTGTAATTTTTCCAAAAGGGGCTTGTGTCAGCGTACGTGTGCTGCCCTAGTACGGACCAAGATGGAGTTATTTTATTTCGAGGGGTCAATAAGTAACTGAAAATCATGATGTATATATTGCAAATTCACCACAAATCACGTGCGATGCATGTTTATACAAATAAAAAAAGACCAAACTACAATTAAAAATAACAATAGGGATAATAATGCAAATGTTCAAGCTATTATAAACTGACGTGCATCTTAACTATGTTTTATTTACATAATAAAATAATCATGGGCTGGAGATGCAATTTCACTAAAGGTAGTGTGCCAAGCACTTGTGGATTTGATGCTAATGATCTGATATGGAGCTGGAAGATCAACGACAACAATTTGGGGGTACATAGATGACTATGATTCAATCTAGGTGGATTTTCTCGATCTAACGGTGACTGGAGATGGTTGAAGAACCCGGAAGAAGAAGGCCGCTTGTGAGTTTTGATCGGCCAGATTTTGGCCGATCTCCACTCGATCAGCCTCTTGAAGCTCTCTGCATGATCCAGTTGCTTTGCCGAGTCGTCCTGATAGTTCAATGAAGCAGGAAGGTAACCGGATAAAGATATGGAGCTTCAAGTGGTCTACAACTTCGGGAGAGCTCTAGATCTAGATCTTCACCTCCCTATCACTTCCTTCTACCTGCAAATGATTTATTGCTTAGAGATGGAGCTCTGGCATGTCTTATTAGGTGAAAACATATGTAAATGGAAGTGGGAAAGGGGATCTCTAGTAAAGGTGTTCGAAAAAGAGATCTGAATCACAGATCTCAAGAGATCTGGGTGTTCAAGCTGCAGGAGATGATGGAGAATGGTAAGGCGAATGTGAGTAAGTGATCGGTTGTGGATAATGATGATCAGAGTACCTCCTATCAAGCAAAGCTATCAAGCAAAGCGGAGGCAGATGAAGATGATCATATTTGAACCTAATTATAGAAATTAAAAGTGAAGTTGAAACAAAATGAATACTATAATTACCTAATTAGACTTATAGTGGAGTAAGAAGATGATAGCCTTGATTCACGATGTCAGGTGAAGAAGCAACGATGGTCGCCGACAAACTTCAGCGATCGTAATGGATCACGAATTCCAAAGCTCCAAACACTCTCCCAATCATGTATGTGATGCTCTATCACCACCTAACTCTAGGGTTTGATTTCGGATGCTAAAACAAGGGAAAAACATATCAGCAAGGCAATGAGATCTAGGGGGTTTTGTAGATGTGATGGAGCTACAAATTTCAAACGATGAGAAGGCATGCAAATTGAGGTGGATTTCCAAAATTATTAACGGGCGAGCAAATTCATTATTCAGGCAATAAATTTTAAGAAGAAATCGAGTAGATTCGATGGAGGAATCAATTGAGAAAAAGATGGGAAGTAGGTCCGACGAAGAGAGTTATCGGGCAATCGGTTTAAAGGGGAGGATGACCAGGGTCAACGGACCCAGGACCAACTAGTGGGAGCGGGCCTGCACTACAAGACATATCGCTACACGACAAAAAATAATAAAAATGATTAATAAATTTAATATAAATAGAAAACCAATTTAAATAAATAAATAATGTAAATAGAGAATGTTAATAAATAAATAATCTTAATTTATTTGGTTTTTAATAAATTAATAAAAGGGTTAAAATAAATAACCACATTTATTCATAGGTATTTTTTCCTATATATACAACTCCTCGAATTTTAATAAATTAATTTTACAAATAATTATATAATTTAATATTTTATTTATTTACAACATTTTCAATGATTTTAAATATATTACTAATTTTATTTTAATGAAATAATTTAATAGGTTAAATAAATATGAATATTTGCAATATATACAATAATTTATTTTTATAAATTTTTATTTTGCAATTTTTATTTGCAATTTTATTGGATAAAATACAATAATTACAATTATATAAAAATACAACATGCAAAAATATGTACATAAAATAAATAATGTATTGGTACAATATATAGTACAAGCACAATTATAATAGATTCCAAAAAATCACTTTTTGCATCTTAACTCTGATTTCAAGGAAAACACTTTCATTTTGAAGCTTATTTTATTTAGTACAATAAAAGTGGATTTACTTTATTTTGAGTTTTTATGGAGAAGATATGAGTCTGGCAAGTTTGGCTTTGTGGCTTGTTCAAAGCATCATTATTTACACAATGTACAATGAATATTCTTGCAATTATTTTTAATATTTACAACTTATTTTATGTACAAGTCCCACGAAGAAAACATTTTTATTTTGAATGAGTTGAATGATAAATAAAATAGAATAACGCTTTATATATAAAATAATGGTGTATGTGTGATTTTGTACAAGATGAATATAATTTAATTTTCTTTATTTTTCTATAAGTGGTCTTATGTCCCTCTACTTTATTCCTTGTAGATCAGGTCAAGTCTTGACCTTCTCTCGGTGCCTTAGTCAGCCTGTATTTTATTCATATATACAGTCTTCACAATTATTTATTTTCCTTTATTTCTTTCTTTATTTATTTTTGATTAAAAACAATGATATTTATATAATATTTATAAAGGAATAAAGAATTACAAAAACTAGATTTATTAGTATTTACATGTGTTGAAGAAGGGG
This sequence comes from Ottelia alismoides, assembly GCA_037367405.1. NCBI lineage: Eukaryota > Viridiplantae > Streptophyta > Magnoliopsida > Alismatales > Hydrocharitaceae > Ottelia > Ottelia alismoides. The sequence continues at coordinate 358,507 of JAZKJV010011719.1, read as the reverse complement.
TTTAAGCTAGAATAAATGAATAAAGATGATGAAATGCAAATTCATCAGCCCTCAATCTAACTCTTTAGATTTTCAACCCTTAGCCAACCTCTATGATCCAACTTTTGGAACAACAGTTGTATGATATGAAGATGGCCATGGTACTTAACCTAATCGTACTAAGGAAACTATTATGCAAATATTTTTTCTTTATTTCAGATTAAGGAGCAAATTGCAATAACTTTTATTGCATAATGGTTCGTTGCGGGCTGACATGTCCAACACTACAATCATCTTAGAACTAATAATGACAGGAAATCTATTCTTGGGTCTCGCAAGAAAGGTGAACTTAAGTGTAGGAAGTAACGATTTCAACTCGGGCAATGTTGTATCATCAAGTAAATTTGGCTCAACCATCGTTGAATCTGGCTCATTGCTGCATGAAGTTGGAATAGCATGTGTTGTGCTTGACACCAATTTTGTTGTGTATTGAGTCAGATCACCTAAAATCTATGGTAATTTAGCCAAAGATTTGTCTGACTCATCCTCCTCACCCCTTGATTATTTTGTGAAAGATGGAACTGACAAATACAAAGGGATTTCTGCATCGTTAAGGGAATAGAGAGATGTGTCAATCAAGAAGCTCTACAAATACTTGCCAAACTACATTGTGAAAAGTTTCCTCTTCATATTTGAGGGTCTCTCTCAATACTACTGCGATCTATTTCCTTGGCCCAGTTGTGTTTAATACTCTGCATTCTGCCTTAGAAGATGAGTAATCCGTGTTGGTTTCAGATTCTGATTTTCGTTACTTCATCTGCTGCATCTATAGTTCTATGTCTCCATTTGGATAATAGAACTTCATCATTCCAATCTAATAGTCTAAACAGCTCTAGTAGTCCTAAGAAAAGGCTGCCCTAGAATGATCTGAAGTCACTCCGATGATTTGTGATTTCCATATCAAGGGCAATGAAGTCCACCATGTATTCTTGTCCCACAATCGAGATGATAACATTCACTACTTCACTTTAGCCTCCTTAGTAGACTTATATACGAACTGTAGTAATGCTTTTGATTTACGTAATGGTCCTAACTCTAGTCTCTTATACATGGCTAAAGGTAATAGGTTGCTAGTAGATCAGTTACCTAGGAGAGTGCATGCATACGCAATGTCATCAATATGACTCACTACAAAATGTGCACCCAAATTTATCTTCTTTCTCAAATGTTGTTTATTCTTGATACAATAAGTAGTTGTTACTGTTAAGACATGAGTCTTCACATAGTTGCTCAGTTTCTTCCTACTTGCCCTAGTAGGTATGCATCGCACCTCAAGTTACTTCTAAAACGCAGGATTGCTAGCACATACTCCTCAAATGGCACCTTAACCAATGGTGTTCTCCTTATAAAATGGTGCCAATTCATGACCATCTTTTTGACGCTTATAAATGATGTGCTTTCCTGTCATTAGAGCATGAGGGAAAGACATGGAAGAATTAAAAGAAGATGAAGAATCAGAATCATACACTGAAACATACTTCTTTTTGTTCAATGAAATTGAGTTCTTCAGACGTGAATCTTCTACATGTAACTTGGAATTAGAAATATGATTGTCTACTAGAGATCGTGGAATGTCTATTGTTGGTACATTCTCCTCAACCGAAGGTGCAAGGTCCTCCGTAGGCTCATAATCTGCATATCCATGTTGTATTTTGTGTTCTTCATCCTCTCTCATCCCTCAGATGATCTCCTCATGTGCTGATGAAGGGGTTGTTGTGTCTGCATGTCTTCCTCGTTCCCTAAATTCTCCTATGGTGGAGCCATAGAGACATCCTCCTCCATGTCCCTTGCCCGATCAGGCACGACCACGATCCTTCCACTCCTAAATGACATATGATTTACGAAATCAAATGGATGAATCTCATGCTTAGATCTAGATGAATCTTAGTAGTATACCAGATCATGATGTTGTTGATGTGTCTTGTTCAAGCTATTGGGGTTATAATGTACTTGGGCGGGAATGGATGTAGATGGTGCAGATCCCTCGTCCTACCAATGGCATAAGCAGTTGATGTCAACCCTCATATCTTGTATCTCTCTCTTGTAAGAATGAAGATCCTCGAGAATATGTTGATGTATGTTAGTAGGACCTGACGAAGAAGACTGTTGATGTAAAACTAGGTGCTTCTTAGGTGGTCCTTACTGAAATGAGGTTGAGAACTGTGAAGATTGACCATGATGGCCCCGATACTGCTACGGTTGTGAGGAAGTCTGAAAAGATGGCTCATGTTATCCTGACAGATAGTGATGCTGGTGCACATAGTACTGCCTCACATGTATAGAGTAGTAGGCTCTAGGGCTTGGTTGTGTAGGAAGGGGTGTAGGAGTGAAGCTGGTGTTGTGGAAAGTGTTAACCATGTGAGCCTAGGGTGAACCATTTATACAATAAATGCCATTGTAATATTTGATATAAAAATAAATTTTATTGATTTATTTTTACTCCTTGTCTAATATTAAATGAATGGATGAACGTATAAGGTCCCTTGGTACAATTAGTGTTATGTACCACGGTCGTCTTAATAATCATACAGTTATTGATTTAATTGTTGAATCATAGACATTGGGGCTTAGATGATATCTAAAGAGTTAGATTGAGGACTCATCAAGCACCGTTAAACGATTTTTAAGAAAGGAACTCTTGCCTAAGATGGAGATGGCAATCCCTCTATAAAGGTTGATATTTGACCTACCACTTGATGCAGGTCCTTTGCATAGGAATAGAGATTTGAAGGTGTCAGATAAGTTAGGTCAAAAAGTTAACTTAATGAGATCGAGATAACCAAGACCTAAGTAATATGCTGTCATGATATAGGCATGCATCCTCTGACTAGATACAGATGTATTACTATATGTCTATGTATGTACATTAGGCAGGCCATTACGTTGATGACCTAATCAAGGTCTATACACTGGCGAGCTGGTGTGCATACAAGGTCATATGAGTAATACAATTGATGAATCCATTATTCGCATCCTTTATTCTTTTATATAAATTCCATGTTCAAAATATCTATAAATATGTATCAAATATAATAAATTAGCACTGTGCATGCATTTGTTAATATTGTGTAATTAAAATTTTTTAATTAAAAATAAAAGAATAAATAAGAAAAGAAAATGGAAAAAAGGATGTATTTATGCAATAAATGCAGACTAACCCGAACCCCGAGAGAAGGTCAAATATTGGCCTGATTTAGAAGGAATAAAGTAGGGAGAGATAGGGTCCTTAGTCACTATATATATATATTCATTACTACTCATCATGTCTATATCCTTCACCTTTGTAAGTCCAAATAAAATAATCTCAAAATAATTTACTTTATTCTATAAAATTTGTAAATAAAAATGCAAATAATAATAATAATTACAAAATAAATTGTGTACAAATGCACAACACCTATACTTGTATATATTTACTTCTTTTGTAAATAATTTTCTTATATTTTGTATTGTTAAAACTATTGTATGTACTCCTAATAATTACCTAAAAGTGTAATAAAATTCATAAAAAAACAAAAATAAAACAAAAATAAAATCAAGTCTTTTTAATACAAAAAAACTAGTAATTCTGATTGTACATAAATTAATTAGTTTATTAACACTTGTTATCAATTTACAAAAAATATTTTTACACTCTTTAAATTATTTTGAAAATAAATAAAATAGAGAATAAAATGTATTTTTATAAAAATAATGAAATAAAAATACATGTATATAATATATAGGTATATTATGCATCTACATAATAGTTTACACTATATATACCATAATATATTTATTATTAAAAAATACAAAAAATCATAGATAAATTATTTATAAAATAACTGGCGATTTCTTTAAAAATTATTTTAACTTCATTTACTATTTTTTATTTAATTTTATTTATTTTTCTTGTTATTCCTAAATTCTGATTGGTCAACCTAGGTCTATTGACCTGGGCCAACCCTCCCACTCTCAGACCCGACCTGGGCAGACATTCACCAGACCCAATTTCTCGCCATTTTCATGCCTTGGTTTAACCACTTCTTCCCTCGGTTCACACACATGATTCTTCACCAAGGATCTTTTATCCTCACAGATCCCTAGGTAGCGTCAGATCCTCCTAGGGTTGTGAGCTTTTGCTTGATCCTTCCGGAACCCTAGGACACATATATAACATCTACTTACGCCTTTGCTTCGAGGGAACTCATTCCTCATGCCTCTTCTCCTCCACTCGATTCTCTGGGATTGTGACAAGGTCCCATAGCTCTCCTTTGGAGTTCAGATTGGAGCTGAATCGACGTAGCTCGCCTCGTGGCCAGAGATAGTTACCGCGACCAACCTCTTTTGCCTTTCACAGCAAAATCGAGGCCATGACACCGCCTCCACCTCCATTTCTCTTCGCCCATCCTTTCAACACCCCAAGGTATCACCCTTTTCCACTCCATTTCTTTGTTCATCCTTGACTCGTTGATTTGCGCCATCGCACATCTCTACTTCTCCGACCATCAGGATAGATCCCCATATTCCACACCTAATCGTTCAGATCAATCCGCCCCCATCACCGTCCACCTCCTCATGTCACCTGACCTCCCTACATCTTGCTCATCAGAGCTAGATTAGTTTTGATCTCCCTCCATCATCTTCACCAAAGATCAAATACCCATCCCCAGTCGTTTCTCTACTTATTTGGCATAAAAGCCCAACTGGAGCTATGTCTTCGAGTCCAACATTCCTTGCAGGTGCAAGTGCGTGTAAGGAGGCTCGAATCAAGCCTTAAGTTTAGAGGTAGAGCTACTCCAACTGAGCCACCTCCCAGATCCTCATCCAGCAATCCTTTTCCTCATAGGAGCCTCCCGTCCGACGCAGAAGCACACTGGCAGCATGGTAGACCCCTTAGCGAGCCGATCGGAGCACACCAATACCAGATCTTCCCGATTGAAACGACCCCGATGAGACCCCCTTAATTGTTCATCCAGTATGCCTTATCATTAACAGATTATGGGCATCTCTTCCAGTCTTGATCTGGATTGTCTAATCCATTCCTTTTTCTGTGTCGTCAGATCAAATTTTGGGCACATCTGACACGTACATCCCTGACATTCGTTGAGCCGTCAGAACTATCGAGCAATGGTCATCAAGACCATACGTCAGACTCACCTCCACGCGCATGCCACATGCCTGCCATGGGTATATTGCACTTTCTCCCTTGTAATTTGCTTTATTTCATTATAATCTAATAAGTATAATAATTAGTTATAGACTTTTTGTAGTAAAGACCTCATAATTAGGTTATCCATACTTAAGTCCAATTGAGTTGAACTCATGTATGTCTGTACGTGCTCTTGTGGGTATTTTGCAATCATTTGTGTGCGCTTTTGATTGGTTAATGAAATAGAGAAAGGTTTTCAGATATTGCATTTATGTCCCTGTGAAGGTTCTTCCATATGTAGAGCATGATTACTCTAGGTTATTTTCACCTAGGGCCCCTGCACTTTTAGTGTGTGTTATTATTTAGTCCAAGGAATAAAAATAATTACAACTAGGTCCTTTCTTCACTGTTTGATTGTCATGCTCTTTTATTGCTTCCAATAAATAGTAAATTTGGCTCTAAAATTCCCCAAAAATCAGTATTAGCTCTTACTAGTGTCTACTTTAGGTGGTAATTTATGTCTATCGAATTTCTCATATTTACAATTATTAAAAATTCAAAAAAATCGTAGAAAAAGCCCTTATTTGCCTTATAAAAACCATAAAAAAATAAAAAAAAAACATTAAAAATATAAAAAATTAGAGTAGCTTTGTTTTGATTTATTTGAATTTCTTTCCAATTTTCATTGATTTTGCTTCTATAAAAACCTAAAATTTGCGAAACCCTCAAAACATCATAAAAATTATAAAAAATCATAGGAAAAATCCAAAAATTATGATATCAGTTTCCTTTTGTAGATATTTTCATGTAGTGGTTAATAAAATTGGTTTTCAAGAGTTTCAATCATATTTGACATTTTTAATTTGCAAAACTTTCCTGACTGTGCACTATTTAGTTTTTTGTGCAGTTTTTGATTTATTTGAAAAGCATATAAAACTTGAAAATCTTTGAAAAATTACCAAAAACAACATAAAACATATAAAACATAAAATTATTTTTGTTTGGGACTTCTAAGTAATTTTTTGTATTTGAAAATACAAAAAGTAGTGTATATTTCTGTTTTTATTCATTGTTTTGGTTACCTTATTTTAAAAAATTAAAAATATGCAAAGTTAGAAACCACAAGAAAAGAAAATAAAAATCTTTTGAATCCTCATTATTTGACTACCAAGGTTTAATTGTGCTCCTTATGTTCGACCTTGGTCGCTATACCAGGTTAATAAAAATAGCTAGACCACTTGCTTGACTTGATTGATTTGTTGTTGGTTCAATAATTTTCTCGATTTCGACTCGGTTAGCTTGGGCGACAACGATGCATTAATTAATAAACTTAAACCTAGTTGGTCAGGTGATAGTGAGAATGGCGCCATTGTTAGGTGATGAATTTCCATTTCATCACCTTCACTCTATCATTTTGGCCTTAAAAACCCTGTCTAATTCATGTAAATAGCATTATGGTGTACATATTAACATTCATTATTTATTCCAATTATTGTATATAAAATAATATTTTTCATGCCAAAATTATGGAATAAAACAAGAAAAAAAGAATAAAATACCAAAGCTATTTTATGACCCTAAACCCTGAGACCAAGTCAAGAATTGAATTGATCGACAAGGCATAAAGTTGGGGGAGATAAGGGACAATTATACGATAAAAATTCCATTTATTATTTCATCATTTATCCATTTTTGGGACCCATGTTATTATTATTATTATATATACCTCAAATAAAGAAACATTGTATATAAAAGTTGTAGATAACAAGATATAGAAAAATACAAAATTGAGTTTGCACTAAAACATTATACAATGTACATTTGATACACAGAATAAAAAGCCAAAACCCAAACTTCACAAATCCATATCTCCTAAATAAAAGCTAAAAATACACCAAAATCACATTGAATTCTACATAAATATTAATGAGCTATTTAATTAAGGTGGTTTAATATTATTTGGAGCTAATATGCATAAGTTAAGTTTTAGACCCCTATTGTATAATATACCTGAATAAAGTATTCATTTTATTTATTCTTTATTATTTTTACAATTTTGCTTTTTTATAATTTTGTAAATATTATGTATAGTATATGTGCATATCTAGAATAGAATAAAACCATAAAGAAAAGATAAAATAAAATAAGTATACAAAATACATAGACCAAATACATATACTTATACCTATATAATTTATACTCCTATTTATTTAAGTGTACAAATAACATCAAAAAATATAATAAAAATATATTTATGTACATAAAAATAAGTTATAATATATAAAATATAATAAGAAAATAATAAAATAAAAAATAAAATAAAAATAAAATAACCAAAACATAGATGAATATACCAATAAATACACCTTAAAAATTAACTGTAATAATCAAAAAGTAAATAAAAATCATATTAAAATACTACATAAAATAATAAAAAAAATATCGTATAATAAAAATTTATTAAAATCATTAAATATTTTTAATTAATTTATTTTCGAATAAATTATGCCTTTTCATCCTTTAGTGGACTGCTTGGACCAATGGTGTCGCTTCAAATGTTGATCCCCAGTCAACACAACCTCCAGGTCAGCTAACTTGACTCACGTGTCTTTCCCTCGATTTCTTCCCTTTTTTCTTGGGCTTCTCCTCCATCATTTTCATCAACTAATCACGCAAAGATCAACATCTACCATTGATGATCCATGCTCAAGCACCAAATCCTTTGTGCATACCTTCGATTCATCCTAAATCACTAGTCAATAAAGATCTTCAACTTTGTCTATAAATAAACCCCTTTGCCTTCTAGCTCCATTTTGATCCTTCTCTAACCTTGAATGCCCCCATCGTGTGTGAGTGTGTGCTTCCTAATGACAGCTGGAGCAACCCCGAGCTTTGGGCATGCGATTTGGGTGAGGCGGAGTAATCTACGGTGGCCCTCCGGCCACCTATTCTCCCTGAGCAATCCTCAAGTACGAGTTGTGCAATTTTATCATCCTTAGGTAATTATGGCTTGTAGCTTTAATTCTGTGCATTTTGTTCCTGATTTCAATCATGTCAGTAGCATAAATTAGGTTAATCATCTCGTCGGAGCTCTCCAGTTCCAGCCATGTTCTCACCATGAAGAACCCGATCTCCGACCATCCATTCCACCCCACTATCTTTCCCTTCTGCTTCTTCGCTACTGACGAATCCGGAAATGTGGCTTTTAATAAGTTGTTTTTATCGTGTTGTGCGTTGTAGGCGGCAATCGGAAACGATCAAGAAAATACCACAAATAATTTATTCAATTTTTTATCTCGTGGTTTTATGTTTATTTTACTTGGGCAAGTCCCAAGGTCGATCACAAGGAGGCAAAGGAACAACCTAGAATTAAGTCTATCAAAGTTCGTGTTCGGTTTTCGAGGCGGTCTTTTTTTTTGAATTTTCAATGCAATAAAGTATGCAAAATGCAAATTTGGCCTTATTTTAGGGACTAAAATGTGAATTACGTTCAAAAGATGTCCGAAAAATACGAAACTTGGACAAGATGTAAAATATGATGAAATGGGTGCCCTGTAATTTTTTTTGGAATTTTTGGATGCAATATGAATTTTTTATGGATTTTTAAATGCAAACAAAATGATTTTTAATATTTAATTTTAATAAATAGCAAACCTACTTATTTTCAAGGATCAAAATTATCTGAGATCTATCACTAGGGACGGATCTCAGAAAAATCCTAAACCTCGAAAATGTGGGGTTTAATACCTACTAAAAATTAAATACTAAAAGATGCAAAATGATTTTTACAGGACAAAATATGCATGCAAATGCAAATCTTTTTGGGCACAACGTTAAGAATAATTAACTCTACAAGATGTGATTTTTCGAGAATTTTTAGAGCAACGATTAATTAACTGTGAATTTCAGAGCAAGAATTGGGTAAAATATGTAATTTTCCACAAAATAATTATTTATTAATTAACCATCCGTCACAAAAATACCCACAATATGTCAAAGTGTAGAGAATTAATTAACCAACATCATGCTATTTTTGGATTAATAAAATAATGTAAAGAGAAGGTCCAAAATCACATGGGAACACAGGGGTACAGATGTAAATATTATAAATAAATATAAAACTGAAAGGGGACCTAAGAGTAATTACCGATAACCAGAGGGGGGTTTCTGCAAATTTTCCAGAGGGGCACGTGCGTGGCACGTGCCCTCTGGGGGCGGGGGCTGGACTGCAAATAAGGCGGCACTGGGGGCTTCTGTTGCAAATAACCCCGCGGTCACGTGCGGGGCACGTGACCCGGGGGCTGACGTGTGGCTGAAGTCGACCCCCCACGCACGTGTGCCTCACGTGTCGGGGTCTCGGGCCTCGAGCCCGGCCTGCGGCTGGGCGGTAGTGGCAACCCGCTATCCAGGCAGAGGTGCTGGCAGCTGGTGTCTGGCGGAGACGAAGAGGTGGCGAGGAGGAGCGTCGAGAAGGCGGAGTAGCGGTGGTTGGCGTCGATGCGTTGGGGGCAGAGACGGCTGTGGTGGCCGACAAACGGCCGAGGGACGTCGAGGTAGCGCGTGGCGGAGAAGAACGGTGGCTGGTGGTGGAAGATGAACGGTGGACGTTGATGAAGAGGCGGAGCGTCGTTGGCGTGGTGGCGCTGGAGCGGAGCCGGAGGAGAATGAAGGCGAACGTTGGTGGTCGTAGGGGTGTTGACCGGCGGTGAAGTTGGCGGTGATGGTTGAAGAAGATAACTGGCTCGACGGCGGTCGACGGAGGCCGAAGCAGAGACACGTGCGGAGGCGTGATAACGACCAGGGAGGTCGGATCTCGTCGAGGAAGAGGGACCTACGGCCTGTCACCTCGTAGGTCCTCTGTCGCGGTGCAATCGGCGGATGAAAACCACCAAGGGGCGGCGATGGTGTTAAATAGGGGATGGGCTGCGCTGGGAAAGGAAGGTGGTCGCGGGGGGCTTGATCTGATTGGGATCGACGGGGATACGCGGGGGATTCGAAGGAGGGGATGTGATTGCGAGGATCGGCGATGGCGACGGCGGCGGGATTTGCGGCAAAAATCGCGGGGGCGGCGCGGCGGCCGAATTGGGAAAGAGATGCCTGGAGTCGAGAGGTGGAAGACGAGCGAGGGCCGTCCGATCGGCTGAGATCGGACGGCCCAGTTGGGTACACGTGGCGGGTCCAGAGGAGAAGGCCGGGCACGTGCGTGGCGCGTGCCTGGGAGGCACGTGCCTCGCACGTGCGGTTTTATTTTTTTTTTATTTTTATTTTTTTATTATTTTTTATAATAAAACGAAAAATAAATAAACCCAAAAATGGCTGACACGTGGCGGCACCAGGTGCTGCCACGTGTCAGCACCACAAAATTCCGAAAATAATTATCTTGTAAAATCAAAAATAAATAGTAAATGACCTCGGATCGAAAAACTTCCTTCACAAAAAATGCTCGTCTTGACGAGATCTACAACTTTCATATAGACATCAAAACCAAAATCGGTCAAATGTAAAAAGTGAATTTTTGGGGTATCCTATGTACATAGAATACCTTGATTTTTGGGTTTTATAATTTTTTTGTCATTTTTAAGCACGATAAAAATCCGGAAAAATATGGAAAAATCAAAGATAAATAAAAGACACTTAATTCTAGTTTTTTTGGATTTTTATTGATTAAGAAAATTTATACATAAAATACAAGGTCAAAAACCGCGAAAATATACAATGTACAAAAGAGGCCCAAAACCCAACTTTCACATATGAGCTCCGATTCACTTGAACTTGGTCTTGTTTTGAAGGTAATTGAATGCACATTAGTTCAAAAGTGAGTAGGATTAAATCGGACACTGGATGGAGAAGATATGTGGCTTTCAGTCCGAAAATCCTTAAATTAGGGTTTGGGTTTTTGGTCCACTTATTTGGGTTAGTTATTTTTTTGTATTTTTCTTTTATTCTTGTTAGTGACATGTACACAGTGGAAGTAGTTTTGAGTTATTCGGAGTTAGCATGAATGTGTTAAAAATCTGGGAAGTTAGGCTTATTTACAGGTCATTTTGGCTTGGATTTTTGGCTTCTTATTTTATGCAGATTTTTGTGCTAAAATGCCATTCTTATGAAATCATGTATGAATGCTAATTATGCAAAATAGATGCCAGAATGCTGTTGATTTTTAGGGATTTGAGCTTAATAAATGAGATTTAGAGTGATGAATACGAGATTCATCATCCCCCTATACTTAAACCATGCTCGTCCCTGAGCATAAAAAGAAATGCTATGAGGTGAAATGAGATTGGGTTCCATACCAAGACCATGAGCTGAAGGTGAAAGTAAGCCTAAATTCAACCTTTGGATTATTTGTGTGTCGGAACTTCTGTGAGACTTAGAATTTTAAAATCAACAGCCCTCAAGTTCTACACATCATTGCTACAGTTTCTGCTCAGAAGTCATCTTAGATCAATCATCTTCCCAAAGTATACTCTTTGAACATTGAATAACCGACTCTTGTGTGTGAAATATTTTAGCTCTTCCCACCCAGAATGCTGGACTACCGCGCAAGCCTCCTCTCCAATAACTCGTCCTCGGGGAGTCAGGCATTTCCTTCTAAGGTCTGTCGCGCTGTGTTCACAATCGAATTGGGGGGAGAAGAAAGAAGAATGAGAAAAGAACTGGAGGGTGGCCAGTGTAGTCACCTCTCCTTGTGAAGATGGCCAGTGTAGCCGAGTCTCCACCAAGATCTGCAGGTTTCTGGAAGCTTGGACCTTTTTGGTCAGATTTTATTTAGTAGTTGCTTCTTTGTATTTGGAATTTTTGGTGGTTCTGCTTGGATCTTGTTGTGCCCCTACGGATATAGAATCTTTTGTTTCCGTACATTTTTTAGGGTCTTAGAAAAAATTGTGCACAGCCGTCCATCCCTTTTCCGAAGCTTTATTTCAACCCGTACTCCGGTCTTTAGATTTCCACGCTACCAGAAAAGAAACTCACACAGTCTTCCAACATCCCGTCTGAGTTGAGCTAAGTGCATAGTGCGAGAGTACAAATTAATTCCCTATTCCAGAGTTGTACCTAGAATGAAGAGACCAGGTTAGACACTAAGAGTCAAACGTTGTACATTGTCATGTGGAACTCAAAGAATTAAGTCAAAGACCTGAAGACTCTAAAATCCTATTTCTCGGTGAAGTTCCTCTGAAGATTTGGTGGATTAAGGTCAAGTCCAGACCACTCTCGGTTTCGGCTCACAACTCGGTTCAGAACCCAAAGACTTTTCACATATGCAAATGCGATGCTTGATGAGATGCGAGTGTGTGAAATGCAGACACATTTTTTTTATTTGTGATTCTTTTCTCTTTTTTTTTTGAATGAATGAATGAATAAGAAGCCATTTTTCAAAAATTTTGGGCAAGGTCAGTGTTAGTGGAAAAAAAACACATTTTTTTAAGAAGAACCCACCCCGTAAATACATATAGACTTACGCGAAAGTACGAGGTATGGCTAAAATATATACACAGTATATATACAGACCCCCCTATACTTAGCGAGTGCTGTGTCCTCATAGCACAAGAAGCGTAAAGAAGACATAGCTCGGGCTAAGTGTAAGAGAGTGAAAAAGAAAAAGATTTACAAAAATCGCCCCCCTATACTTAGACTGTGAATAGTCTAAGTATAGAAGAAGAGCGGAAAAGAAAAGAGAAAAAAAATGAAGCAGTCAGGTTATGTGAATGAGGAGAGTATATACAGGTGGACGTTGGTTCCCCCTATACTTAGGCTTTGATCAGCCTAAGTATAAAAGAAGGGTGGAGGCGAGTTGATCTGGAGATGGAGTGTGATGGTATATATAGATGGCTTCGGTCCCCCCTATACTTAAGCCTTGGCCTAAGTAGAGGAAGAAGCTGTACAAGGAGACCGACGTGGTCGGGAGGGAGGGTGGGTAGCCGATGATTAAGGCGGTTTACGGCTGATCTTCTTGTGAGCCTGCGGTGGGAGATCGTAATGATGAGTCGGAGATGAGGCATATGATTCCCAACTATTATCAGTGTCATCCTCAGAGATATCATGATGGATAGTAGATGAAATATTTGAGTCAGATGAAAAGTAACCATTATCAGAGTTATCCTCAGAGGAATAGTATTTGAAAGTGGACATACTCCAGATGTTCATGTCTTTTTGTTTCTTCAATTGTTTCCTCAAGCTTCGTTCCTTTTTAAGATCAGTCGATTTGTCCTCCGATGAATATTCAGATGCTCCGGTCTCAGTCAGCTCATAAGAAATAATTCTAGTGTACTTGTGGAAGGTAGGAGCATCAGCTTTGGATGAGTAATAATTAGGAACGGGAGTTGTCTAACGAGAATCGAATTTTGGATCCTTACAAAGATATGGCTTTAGAGCTGCCGAACAGACTTCACTCATGTAGACTACCTTTTCCGGACCTGATGAGGGATCATCAACCGATTCCTCTTCCGAAAGATCAAAGGTGACTTTCTTTTTCTTGTTTCGTGAAGATGTCGGTTCACTTGAGTACCCGGATGAATAGCCATTGAAATTCTTCTCCTTGGTCGGTGTTCGGGCTACGTGTTCGTTCTTTGTTTCCTGAATGTTGGTGCACTCTTGATTTGGGAGGATTTGGTCAAGATAATCAGAGTAGGTCGCTCCAGGGTGCGACCATGCAAATGTCTCAGGATCGTAGCAGAAGGATTTGTCTATTTTGAAATCTGTGGGAATTGAGATATCGGGGAGAGTCTCTAAACCAATAGTCTCATTAACAAACGCAATCTCAGGTGTAGCAGCAGGGTAGGGCTCTTCTACCGTTTCATGGTTGCCGTTGTTGGGGACTTTGTGGGTTACCTCAGAAAATCGTGCTTCCTCAAAGACTGTATCAGATCGTAGTGATTCCAATGCCGTAAAATTTATTTCCCGAGTCTCACAATCGATACTCGCCTTGGCCAATGCCAAGATGATTTTCCGAGAATGATTGGAGACTGGGTGAATTCTCCTTGATGCTCAATATCAATGATCGTGAATTCTACCTTGAGCGGATCACCTTGGAATTTCATGATGACAGAAATGGTTCCTCTCGGCCTTTTTATTGATCGGTCGGCTAATTGTACAATCTCTCGTATCTTCCGAATTGGCTCGAGTTTGAGTTCTTGAAATACAGAGGTCGGGAGGATATTGATCGGTGAATCGTCATCAATACGAGCATGTGTAAAAATTGTGTCTTTGATTTCGCAGTCAAATCTGGGCAACCGCTTCACTATGCGGCTCTTGGTTTTTCTCCTCAACACCAAGGAGGAGGCCATTGACAAGATATGTCTTTCAGTTTTTGTTCTTATCCTTCCTGACTTTTTGACGATTAATCTGTCCATTAGAAATTTCTTAAGGTCAGGGAAGTGTTCAATGGCCTTTATAATGGGAAGTTCAAAAATCAAGTATGTTTCCAGTGCTTCCCGTAAGGCAGGATCCAAATTCCTCAGATCTTCTTCAGATTCAATTTTTATGAGATTTTCTGGATTTTCAATTTTTTTGTATTTTCTGTGTGGTGTGGCGATGTGGTGTCGTCCATAGATGAGAAGGGGCGTAGATGTTCAGGGTATGGATCAGAGGCACAGTCATTCCTAGGGGAATAATGAGCAGAAGTTTTGATATTAGAGTCATCCCTAGGTCTTTGAATATCCTCAAAATTTTCATCATGGAATCCAATCATTTCCTCATTTGGTTTTACACCCGATCCACCATGGAATGAGATTACTCGGTCGGCAAATTTTTGAAATTTGTCCTCCATCAATTCAAATCTTGTTTTTATCCTCGAAACATTATCCTCACAATTTTGTTCATGATCAATCATGGGAGCACTCGGATTTTGTTCAATAATTCCATCTTCCATTTTTCTGTACGTACGGAGAGGAGAATTTCTTGGAATATCCATTATACGATCATTTCTTGAAAATTTCTCCTCAAAAATTACGGAAGGAGGCTGCTCATATGTTACAGGCATGTGTATTTGATCTGAGTGGAATTCGGTCCTTTGATCATGTTTGGTCAGATCTTGATATTGTGGAGTCAGCATACAGGGTTTATATGTGTCTAGGAGTTCAGTCCAGTCCTCTGTATGAGTATCATGTCTGACCAGGGGTCTGTCATGGTCAATCCAACGATGATGATCATTAAGCGCATGTCTTTCCATCTGGGTTTGGGTTCTCTGCCAGTCATGGGATTTAAAGAGATTTTGATCTTGAAATGTTTCATTGGCGAGAGAGTGAGAATAAGACGGTTCACTCCAAGATGGTGTGGTTGGATGATTTGAGAAAGGATTTAATGAGGTCGAAGTCATCTGCGGTTGAAAGCTTCCCGCAAATGTTGGAGGATTAAATGAAGAGGAAGTAGTGGATTTGGGCCAAACCGACATAGATTTGTTTTCATAGTGGTGTTCGGTCATTTTTGAAGGAGTTGAGAGAAATGATGGGTTGGATCTGAAATTTGGAAAAATTTCCATGATGAGATTAAAATCAAGAGATGTGAGAGATGATTGTATGGGACAGAAAATTTATCAAATGTGCGGCTATTGATCTTCGATATCGGTTCACGCACACCAATACCAACACAAATCAACCCTGGGTTCACCAACTCACACAATGAAGCCGTAAGATTTCGGCTATTATCTTTTCAATTTTAGTTGGTGATAATTCAATCTTGGCAAAAATTTAGCGAGCTGAGGTTTTGGATTTGGGCTCTATCCTTAAGTGTCGTCTCTCGCTCACTCAGAAAAATAAAATCATCCAAGGTCGGGGTTGCTCTCCCGTAGAAATTCTTGATTTTATGGGTTATTTTAGATCAGATATATTTAGCAGTCCCGTTTTTAATGAGGTGATCACTGAAAAATTAGATGAGCACAAATACACGTCTACCGTCCAGTCCCAATTTCCTTTAAAGTTATGTTATAAAACAAGAGAGAGGAATTCGAGAAAAGCCGATGCATGCGGAAAACTATGATGAATGCTCAGTTAGAAGACTTACAGTGAATCCTCGCAATCTCCATGTGGGATGCTAGACAGAATTTAAAAATTATTCTAAATGAAATGCAAGCCGATGGAAAACCGCACCTAAGCAGAAAGTTCTATTAGCGGGAAGAATTGATTTAAATTTGGCTAAGTTGAACGATCTATGTGCGTCTCGATTAAAGTGCATTGTGGCTTAAGATCCTACGAGCACAAGCAAAAGTATAAATGCTCTGAGAGCCGTATGTGCAGGTCTATCCTAATCGCCACTCAAGTCGGGCCCCACCCTCGCCGGAGAGTGAAACAGGCCACGACACACCACAAATAAAGTTCAAGGTCTTTTTACACACGCGAGAGTCCAAACGGACACCGCTATAAATGAGCAGAAATTAAAAGTGCAGAAATTAAAAACCTAGACTCTACTCTCGCTCACGACTCGACTCGATCTTAAATTAATTGCGGTTTTTGGTGAAGTTGCGTCGGTTATTGAAAACCGCTCCACGTACAAGGTACCTCGCAAAAAAAAATAAGAGAGAAAATGTAAGAGAGTGACTCAAGAATAAAAAAAAAAGGCTGAAAATAAATTGCAGAGAAAAATGGAATTTACAATGAAAAATTCGGGGGTCAGACTACCCGAATGCGGAACACCAAATAAAAATTTTTAGACAAAAATCTAAGTCGTTTGCCTCCCCGGCAACGGCGCCATCTGACGAATCCGGAAATGCGGCTTTTAATAAGTTGTTTTTATCGTGTTGTGCGTTGTAGGCGGCAATCGGAAACGATCAAGAAAATACCACAAATAATTTATTCAATTTTTTATCTCGTGGTTTTATGTTTATTTTACTTGGGGAAGTCCCAAAGTCGATCACAAGGAGGCAAAGGAACAACCTAGAATTAAGTCTATCAAAGTTCGTGTTCGGTTTTCGAGGCGGTCTTTTTTTGGAATTTTCAATGCAATAAAGTATGCAAAATGCTAATTTGGCCTTATTTTAGGGACTAAAATGTGAATTACGTTCAAATGATGTCCGAAAAATACGAAACTTGGCCAAGATGTAAAATATGATGAAATGGGTGCCCTGTAATTTTTTTTGGAATTTTTGGATGCAATATGAATTTTTTATGGATTTTTAAATGCAAACAAAATGATTTTTAATATTTAATTTTAATAAATAGCAAACCTACTTATTTTCAAGGATCAAAATTATCTGAGATCTATCACTAGGTGACGGATCTCAGAAAAATCCTAAACCTCGAAAATGTGGGGTTTAATACCTACTAAAAATTAAATACTAAAAGATGCAAAATGATTTTTACAGGACAAAATATGCATGCAAATGCAAATCTTTTTGGGCACAACGTTAAGAATAATTAACTCTACAAGATGTGATTTTTCGAGAATTTTTAGAGCAACGATTAATTAACTGTGAATTTCAGAGCAAGAATTGGGTAAAATATGTAATTTTCCACAAAATAATTATTTATTAATTAACCATCCGTCACAAAAATACCCACAATATGTCAAAGTGTAGAGAATTAATTAACCAACATCATGTTATTTTTGGATTAATAAAATAATGTAAAGAGAAGGTCCAAAATCACATGGGAACACAGGGGTACAGATGCAAATATTATAAATAAATATAAAACTGAAAGGGGACCTAAGAGTAATTACCGATAACCAGAGGGGGGTTTCTGCAAATTTTCCAGAGAGGCACGTGCGTGGCACGTGCCCTCTGGGGGCGGGGGCTGGACTGCAAATAAGGCGGTACTGGGGGCTTCTGTTGCAAATAACCCCGCGGTCACGTGCGGGGCACGTGACCCGGGGGCTGACGTGTGGCTGACGTCGACCCCCCACGCACGTGCGCCTCACGTGTGGGGGTCTCGGGCCTCGAGCCCGGCATGCGGCTGGGCGGTAGTGGCGGAGGGGCGGTCCAGGCAGAGGTGCCGGCAGCTGGTGTCTGGCGGAGACGAAGAGGTGGCGAGGAGGAGCGTCGAGAAGGCGGAGTAGCGGTGGTTGGCGTCGATGCGTCGGGGGCAGAGACGGCTGTGGTGGCCGACAAACGGCCGAGGGACGTCGAGGTAGCGCGTGGCGGAGAAGAACGGTGGCTGGTGGTGGAAGATGAACGGTGGACATTGATGAAGAGGCGGAGCGTCGTTGGCGTGGTGGCGCTGGAGCGGAGCCGGAGGAGAATGAAGGCGAACGTTGGTGGTCGTAGGGGCGTTGACCGGCGGTGAAGTTGGCGGTGATGGTCGAAGAAGATAACTGGCTTGACGGCGGTCGACGGGGTCCGGAGCAGAGACACGCGCGGAGGCGTGATAACGACCAGGGAGGTCGGATCTCGTCGAGGAAGAGGGACCTACGACCTGTCACCCCGTAGGTCCTCTGTCGCGGTGCAATCGGCGGATGAAAACCACCAAGGGGCGGCGATGGTGTTAAATAGGGGATGGGATGCGCTGGGAAAGGAAGGTGGTCGTGGGGGGCTTGATCTGATTGGGATCGACGGGGATACGCGGGGGATTCGAAGGAGGGGATGTGATTGCGAGGATCGGCGATGGCGGCGGCGGCGGGATTTGCGGCAAAAATCGCGGGGGCGGCACGGCGGCCGAATTGGGAAAGAGACGCCTGGAGTCGAGAGGTGGAAGACGAGCGAGGGTCGTCCGATCGGCTGAGATCGGACGGCCCAGTTGGGTACACGTGGCGGGTCCAGAGGAGAAGGCCGGGCACGTGCGTGGCGCGTGCCTGGGAGGCACGTGCCTCGCACGTGCGGTTTTATTATTTTTTTATTATTATTATTTTTATAATAAAACGAAAAATAAATAAACCCAAAAATGGCTGACACGTGGTGGCACCAGGTGCGGCCACGTGTCAGCACCACAAAATTCCGAAAATAATTATCTTGTAAAATCGAAAATAAATAGTAAATGACCTCGGATCAAAAAACTTCCTTCACGAAAAATGCTCGTCTCGACGAGATCTACAACTTTCATGAAGACATCAAAACCAAAATCGGTCAAATGTAAAAAGTGAATTTTTGGGGTATCCTATGTACATAGAATACCTTGATTTTTGGGTTTTATAATTTTTTTGTCATTTTTAAGCACGATAAAAATCCGGAAAAATATGGAAAAATCAAAGATAAATAAAAGACACTTAATTCTAGTTTTTTTGGATTTTTATTGATTAAGAAAATTTATACATAAAATACAAGGTCAAAAACCGCGAAAATATACAATGTACAAAAGAGGCCCAAAACCCAACTTTCACATATGAGCTCCGATTCACTTGAACTTGGTCTTGTTTTGAAGGTAATTGAATGCACATTAGTTCAAAAGTGAGTAGGATTAAATCGGACACTGGATGGAGAAGATATGTGGCTTTCAGTCCGAAAATCCTTAAATTAGGGTTTGGGTTTTTGGTCCACTTATTTGGGTTAGTTATTTTTTTGTATTTTTCTTTTATTCTTGTTAGTGACATGTACACAGTGGAAGTGGTTTTGAGTTATTCGGAGTTAGCATGAATGTGTTAAAAATCTGGGAAGTTAGGCTTATTTACAGGTCATTTTGGCTTGGATTTTTGGCTTCTTATTTTATGCAGATTTTTGTGCTAAAATGCCATTCTTATGAAATCATGTATGAATGCTAATTATGCAAAATAGATGCCAGAATGCTGTTGATTTTTAGGGATTTGAGCTTAATAAATGAGATTTAGAGTGATGAATACGAGATTCATCATCTACTTCCTACACTCCAGCCACCCAGATCACTCATGTGATCTGGAGATCGATGCTCCTCCACCATCGTACGTCGGAACATCCCCATTACATTCATCAAGAGTGCATTCCATCTTCAAAATGAGCCGATCTCCATCGCCTCGAGCCATATAGTGTCTTCGTGCAGGTCCCAGCTTCAAAGAACCCCTCCAGGGTCAAAATCAACCAGGCCGAAGGCTCTTCAGGTTCTCCTTCCACAACATACCAGGACACTATCGATGGGCCATGGAGCTTCTTGAGCACATCAGTAGCTGCGGACGAGCTTCTCGGTCATGTAGAGCCCCAAATCATCTTAGAAGATCGTTGGTGGAGTGAGGATCAACTGATTGAAGTTTTCCCGACAGATGTTCTTCCTTGTTCTTCAAGTGGAGCAGGTGTCGTTGGATTAGACTCATCCCCGTGTTCTAATCGTGATCGTTCGTCCACCACAAGCCTTGTCCGCCCGATGGAATCCCAGATCCAATCACGACTACAGATCGACGAAGCATCATCAAGCATCCAAGGCTTACCACTTGTTTAAGTGAAACGACCTGCGTCGTCCGATGGCATGCACTATTAGGGTAATTTGCATATTTTGCCCAGCTTTTTGTATTTATCTATTAGTCGTGTAAATAAAATATGTCATGTAATTAAAATGGACCTTTTGCATAAAGGACCATGTACTTATTTTGTATTACTTGTGGGTACAGTCCACGGTTCCTCACGTGTTGTCTCATGTGAGGTGGAAAAATTGCTTATATGCCCTGGAAACTTTTTGTATTTAGGTTTAGTCCAATAAATTTTTACATGCATAGTAAATTTCGAGAAAATTACATGTGAGCCCCTGATGCTATTTTATCTGCAAAAATACCCTTCCAGTTCATGTATTTTTAGTGCTTGGATGGCATTTATTAAAAATAGCATATGTGCTCTAAAAATTATGCAAAAATTGGGTTAGATGTCTGTTATTATGTGTTTTCACGCCCCAATTTCATTCACAATTTTCGCATGTTAACTATTTATTAAAAATCAAATGAGCACATTTTTGTCCTTGTTTGAGTTAGAAAATACCCAAAAAATGGAAAACATTTTGAAAATTCCCAAAAAAAGGTATGTTCTTTATTTTAGTATTTATTAACTCCAGACCAAAAATCCCTAAAAATCGAAAAAGTCAAAAAATAAATAAAAAGCTCCAAAATCCTTTATAAAAATGTGAAAACTCAACAAAAATACCACAAATACATTTTTCCTATTTTTGAAATTTATTTATATTTTTATCTATCTATTAAACTTTATTTGAAGAATTTTGGATTTATTTTTCTATTTTTAATCTTCATTTCAATTTCAGCCTATTATTTAATTACTGATTTGGTATATTTTTTACTCAAAAAATGCATAAACATTAGCAAAACTTCCAAAAAAATCACAAAAACATTAGAAATATATATAAAAAACAAATTATTTATTGTATTTTATTTATTTATACTAGTATTTATAATTATTACCCTATACGGTATATATAGCCGTATATAGTCTATTATGTATATACAAAGAAAAAGAAAAAAAGAAAAAAAAAGAAAATATAGAAAATATAGAAAATTAAACATTATAAAATTAATAACAATAAAAATATATATAAATTAAAATCCATATATATAACTAAAAACCCACAAAAAATAAAAAAGGATAAAAGACATGTTTGTATATACTACACATTGATTAGCAATAATCGCATGCTACTTGTTTTGCTCTATGTGGTTCGATCTCTACATGCATGCTTGTTGTACACTTAGTTTTGTAGACAATAATAAATTTTAACTCCATCCTTTTTTTATTCATTGTTGGATCTAAATCATGGGTTAATTGTTGATTAATCACGGTCTCTTGAGTGGTCAATGCACTGACCTTGGTTTCGCCTTGTGAAACCGTACGACCCTCGTGAGATTGTGGTTATCAAAAGGCGCTGTTGTCGGGGAGAAATGTGTGTAGCCTAATTCGTAGCCTGTTTTGTGTACATTCATTTGTTCATTTATTGATTTATTGTCTTAATTAGTTATTCATTTCTTTGTGCATATTTATTCATTCATTATTTGTACATAACTCATTTTGATACTTCTATTTGATTATATGTGCTAATATACCTCTCTTTGTGAATTTGTTGCGAGGGCTCTCGCTACGCGAGGATGGCTTCCTATGATGCCGGTGCAGCCAAGCGTGGTGGAGACTGGTCCTCACCCTTTGACCAGTTGGAGAGGTTGCAATTGGATCAAGGAGAGAACATTTAGCATAGAAATAAATTAGATTTATTTATTGGCGAGAGAGATTCATTCATGATTTGTAATAATTAAAGACTTGGACACTACTCTACTCTACGAGGTCCAGTGCCCGAGTGATTGTTCACTAGGGTCCTCATCGTGGTTTTCTCGTTCTTTCACCGCCTTTTTTTACTTTGCTTCTCATAGTTTTAAGTTTTCTACCTCTCCTTTTATTTGTGTGTGTACATGGAGCCCCTAGACTTAGGTTGCTTATATCGATAATTAGGTCCAAACCCTAATATGAAGCATGTGCCTATAGTCTCTTTATGTTTGGATCTAGTCAAATTAATAAATGTTAATTATTTAGACTTGAGACCGTGTGTCGAGAGAGGTCACATCAAGCGCTGGTAGGACCTGTTGTGGCGTGTACAGAGTGGCATCGAAGATCAGTCTTTTGGTCTCATTTTTAAATAATTAACATATGGTTCTTCATGACTAGTAGCAGCTACTATTTAGGGCGATTTTGTCGAATGCACACCGCCATTTATATAGGTTTAAAAATTGTGTTTTGCATACCACATGGACAAAGCTTAGAAGCATTGTAAGTCTTCTAACTCAGCACGCATCATTAGATTCAATGGTGAGATTTCCACCATCGAATCAACTTATACAACTTTTTCGCTATCTCTGTATTATTTTGAGCACCTATGACATAAATAAAAATCAACAAAATCATTGGGCGCTTGTATGCAAAATACCTAAAAAGGTGAAAACCCAAAAAAATTAAAACAAGGGGACTGCTAAATAAACTTTGACCTTAATTAAAATATGTAATGGATTATCATTGCCTTGGGTTCATAAAGCCCTCATTCTTTTCAAGTACTTTAGGAGGGGACCAAAATCGCTCCCATGAGCAAGGCACGACCATCTAAGGATTAGGGCCAAAAACCCAGTCTGTAACTGCCTTGTGTATCGCTCAAATTTCCGAAAATGGCCCTTCTATCGTACGTGACCGATTAGGGCCTCGTCAACAATGGTGTTCCTGTCCTATGTGGAACATCGGTGTGGTCTGAATTATTGAGCTTAGGCAACATACTCACAGGTGTGTATGTCTCATCAGTTTGCATCCGAGTAAGTTCTTGCACACTCACGAGTGATTCCGTTGCGAGTGAGGTCCGAAGTAAAGGTTTTGCATATCGACTTCCTCCCTCTATTTCTTTGGCTGAGTAGGGTTACAGGAAGGGTTACAAGGACTTCAAAAAGTGCAGACTACAGGTTACAAAGGAGGAGGACAAGTACGTGATACTTTTCTGGCGGTACTCTCTCTCCTATAGAGTTAGCGTGCTAAGGACTTGTTATAAGATATACCTGAAATAACAACTCTAAAAATGAAAAGATAATAAATATACAATCCCTTACGGCTTCACATGGCGTGAGTTGGTGAACCCAATATTGTATTATGTTTGTATGGATCTAGATTAAGGTTCAAAGATCAAGTTCGTGA
Organism: Ottelia alismoides; assembly: GCA_037367405.1. Lineage (NCBI taxonomy): Eukaryota > Viridiplantae > Streptophyta > Magnoliopsida > Alismatales > Hydrocharitaceae > Ottelia > Ottelia alismoides. Next base: position 334,850 of record JAZKJV010011719.1, on the reverse strand, counting down.
ATTTGCGCAAATTTTGTCATATATGTCTTCCTTTTGACCCCTTCTCACTTAGAGCCTTTCTACTGTTTTAGATTCCTTTTATTCATCGTTGACCATCGTATCTTTCCTCCTACATCAATCTTCTTTTGTTCCACGATGACGATCCATGGATGGTTTAGTCGGGATTCCATCGATGCCCACATCGATTACATAGACTCGACATCAACAATAATTTAAGGCGATTCCCGAGAACCTGGTCCAGACCTTACGGGTTGATATCCAGACTCCTCATTTTCTTTCCACCACCTCGATAACGTAATAAATCGGGACAACCTTTGTCCCACATCCGTCATTGTTAATGGGAGTCAATTTCAGTCTACATCTTTTTCTCCATTCACAACAATATGGGATTGAACCTAATCCCATATTCATCTTGGTAGCTAGGATTCAATTTCAAGTGGTCTGATTGGGAATCTTTCATGTTTCAGATAGAAGACAACCTCAATCCTAGATCCTAATCTGGAATTCATTTCCTTTAATTCAGACCTAGAGATGGCACCTCAAGGGAAAGGGAAAGGACAACAAACTCCATAGATGGAGTTGGGTCAAGGACCCGACCAGAACCAAGTGAATACTCAGTTGATGGCTTCCATACAGGCCATACAACAGCAGCTGACTAAGCAAGCTTTAGTTCAGACCAATATGAGGATATGATGAATGATTTACAGAACAGACCAACAGAAGGAGGCAGAGACAAACCCCTTGAGGACTCTGATGAAGAAGAACCTCAACCTGAGAGGCATAAACCTGCACTGAAGGAGACATACAATTCTAGAGACAGCCAGATGATCGAGTGGATCCTCATTCCACTAGTACATGCTCACTTCGAGCTCAAGCCACAATTCCTTGCTCTTCTACCAACATTCCAAGGGAATACCAATAAGGAGCCATACATTCACCTGTATCAGTTCTCACGCATCTGCTGAGCTACCCACTACCCCAATGTCCCATTGGATGTAGTGAAGAAGATGGTGTTCCCCTTTAGCATGCATGATAAGGCCCTATAAAAGTCAATCATTTGGGGATGGTTGTGACGACTTGGGAGGAATTTAAATCTACATTCCTCCACAAATTTTACCCTCTCAATCGTCTCAACCAGATGCGAGCCAGGATCAGCAACTTCTCCTAGGCTACCCACGAGTCTATCCATGAAGCCTGTAAGTGATTTACGGGCCTACAGGAGAAGTGACCTCACCATGAGATATTGAAGACCAATTTGGTCCAGCACTTTTTCGAGGGCATGAATGTAGAAAGGCAAATGTTAGTAGATGCTGCATGCGAAGGATCTCATTTCAATAAGGATGAAGATGTGGCATGAAAGATTTTCGAAGAAATGGCCAAAGGAGAGGTCGCCTTATCTTCATCATGCACTTATCAGAGACAACCTCAGGTCCTTCAAAAGTCAGTTCATATGGCAACAACCCGTGAGGCAGAGAAAGATGAGAGCTCCAACCTCAGTATCAGCAGGGACCATCTTTCAAAGGTTGACATTATCGAGAAGCAGTCACAAGATCTTGAAAAGCTCATTGTGATCGAACAAAGGACACAAAACCTAGATAAACTGGACCAAATAATCAAGCAGTTGGGGCTGCTGGTGAGCACCATTAGTTCTCTTCAGTCGGCGACACCATCGTCAGAGATTTCAAGGTTTTTATTTTGATGAAAATATGTGCGTTGTCATTGCAACCCAAAGAATCCCTCAATAAAAATATTTATTTATTCTCAAACTAAATTAATTACAAACATGTAGTAAGAGATTTTTTCTATTTAATTAACCTGTATAGTAATAGGATCGAACTCAGGGAGGCTACAATCCCACGGTTATTATATCAATGAGAAATCAACGAAATAAATAAAAGAATCCTATGAACACTATTCTAGGTTGTGGTATTTTATTTTATTTTATTTATTTCATAATTTTTATATTTTCTAATTTTTTTATTTTTAGTGGTTTTTAGTTTTGTAGTTTTTTAATTTTCAAGAAAATAATTTTCAAACAAGCTATATACAAAAATAGAAAATGGCTATTTTTGGATTTTTTTAAATATATCAAAAAGCTCAAAAATCTCCAAATAAATTTTTTTGTATTTTACCATATTTTATTTAGTGAATTTTAGAAGATTTTTTGAATTCTTAAGAATTTTTAAATGAATAAAAACATGAGGATAATTAAATAGTGAATATACATGACTATTTTGCAATATAAAAATAACAAATAATACATGCGAAAATTATGAAAATTATTTCTCCTAAAATAAAAGAAAATTATCTACAAATAGGAAGCGAAATAAAAAGTTTTGAATTTTTCTACATTTTTTTGTTTTTTTAAGATTTTTGATATTTTATATTTTTTGATTTTTAAAATATTTAATGCACAAAAAATGGACAGAAACTTAAATGCACAAAAAGAAAGCAAATGTATTTTTTAGAATTTTTTACATAATATTTGATTTTTTATGATTTTTCAAATTTCAAACACAGAAAAATGCAATGTTTTTGAATTTTTACTAATAGAAAATAAAATAAAAGGCAATGCAAAATTTATACAATGAAGAGACAAGCAGTAAGAATATAACATGAATTTTCCTGAATTTATTGAGCAATAAAAATCTTTATTTCAATGAAAAGAACAAATAAATTAAATGTTCGGAAGCTAGGGACTAAAAAGTAAATATTTAAAGTTTTTACAACAAAATTTAGCAAGAAATAAAATAGTGCTAGAAATGGCAAATTACCCAGAAAACTTGCTAAGCAAGTGCTTAAAGCTGGACGACTGGGCTTTATTGCAATGATTAAAATTTTAGGGGGGAAGTTGTAAATTTTCCCAAAAAAAGGGCACGCTGGGCTAGGGGGTTCCAGTTCTTTTTGTTCCACACCCAAACAAAAGGGGAAGGGGATCGTCGCCCCTTCACACCCAAGCACGATGGCAGGCCTCGACGATTGCGGTGAATGGTGATGGAGGTTACGCGGTTGGCGATGTTGAAGATGGCATGGCGAGCTCCTTCAAGCAGTGGCAATCACGGTTGGTAGTGATGTGCCGTCGCTTTGGAGCAGAGATGGACTGCGGTCAGGCGGAGCTCCTTCGAGCAGTGGCAATCACGGTCGGCAGATTCGCACGGGGGCACAGAGGTGCCTCTTGCTCAGGAGGATGGTCAGCCCACGCAGAATGTGCGGTGGAGGGTTTCACATGACATCTAGTGTTGGGTCGTAGGGGTTGACGACGAGCGGTGTGGCTCTGCCCCAGGTAGAGGAGGGGAGACGATGGCGCGGTCGGCGCCTGCGGTAGAACTCGGGCTCAGCGGTGAATGTGGATCGATGGAAATTCCGCCCACATGGTGTGGCGATCAGCAGTGGTTGGCGGTCGGCGAAGCTCGCCCATTACATATGGAGGTGCTCCTCTTCAAAAGCGAGGCAGTGCATGCTGCTCCCCCCTCCTCCCCCTTTTATTTAGCAACAGCATTTGATTCTTTTTGTAATATTTTTTTACAAACAGAAACTATAGTCTTTTTTTTTAGATCTTTGTTCCTGCAAAAAAATCAAAATAAATGACTCAAACACGACGGCTCGATCCAAAAAAATCAAAAAGGAATTAGTGGGCGAGGAGGTTCTGACGGAGGTAATGGATTGGAACAGAGTCTCCGGGCACCGCACGTGGTCGGAGGAGATAGATCGCGTGAGGTAGAATGCGAACATGCAGGGATTAAGAATATGAGATGGAATATCAGATCAGATTCATGTTTGGGAATTGATTAAAAATTACGATCTAAGATTAAAAATTAACAATGAAATCAATATGAAAATTAGACTACGATTAACCTAGATAAAAACAAGAAATAAAATGGAATGGATCTCACCAAATGGGAGCAGGTAACACTGTAATGGCCTCGACGAGGACTGACTCGCTGCCATCGGACGGCTCGAAAGCTGGGCACTTCTCTACAACAAGAATGCTCTTGGAGAATAGGCTCCTCTCACCAAAAGATGGATCGAGTGAGAATGAGGGAGGAGGAGCCAACTAAATAGAAAAAATATGAGTTTGAATTCAAAATTTGAATGGAGAGAAAAATACGGAAGGAAGTTAGTGGTGGAATTATCTACATAATAAATTAATTTAATTAAATTATTTTTGTCACTTTATTAAATTAAATAATAAATGTTTATTATTTTTTAGTGAGTGTTCATTAAGGAAATCAATTATATATATATTATATACATATGGCACATTATATACATAGTTAAATAAGGAAACCATGTAATTTTAGGTTTTTTATTTTTATTTTAAATAAGTATTAAAAAAATATTTACAATTAATTACAAATATAATATGTATAAATATGGATACATATATATAATACATAAATGGTAAAATTGAAAAAACCACAACAGAAAGTCGTCTTTCAAACCGTAACTCCGAAAATTATGAAACCACTGCCATTCTAAAGATAATTTAATTTAGAATAAAATGGAAGTGAGTTTGATTCAATTCGAGTTCATATGGAGTCGGAATTGGTCTTATAATTATTGCTTTACGGCTTTTTCCTAGTGTAGTTATCTTTATTCTGTAAATGATTTTATTTTACAATTATTTTTATTATTTAGAAAACATTTTTATTTACAACTTTTGTTTAGAAAAATACTTAATTTGAGGTCAATTTATGGACAGGTAAAATAGTGTAAGTTTTTTACAAATACAACAACAACAACAACAAAGCCTTTTCCCACAATTAAGTAGGGTCGGCTACATGGATTCTTCGCCTCCATTCAGATCTATCTTGGGTCAATCTCGGACTTATATCCAGCAAACTAAGATCCCTTCGTATAGTCTCTTTCCAACACTTCTTGGGTCATCCTCGCCCTCTCTTAGCCGGCTCAACATCCCAACACTCGCATCTCCTAACCGGTGCATCAGTTGACCTTCTTTGCAAATGACCAAACCATCTTAAGCGGTTTTCTCGCATCTTATCCTCGATCGGAGCTACACCAACTTTCTTTCTGATTGCATCATTCTGAATCCGATCTTTACGTGTATGTCCACACATCCATCTTAGCATTTTCATTTCTGCTACAGCCATTCTCTGCACATGTCTATGGTTCACAGGCCAACATTCAGAACCATAAAGCATAGCAGGTCTCACGGCTGCTTTGTAAAACTTTCCTTTAATTTTTAAAGGCATTTTCTTATCACAGAGAACAGCGGAGGCTCCTCTCCACTTTAGCCAGCCTGCATTTATTCTATTAGTAACATCTCCATCAATTTCTCCATCATGTTGCAAAATAGATCCCAGATATCTAAAAGAATCTCTCTTCTGGATGTTATCGTCACCAATCTTCACCTCGATTCCTTCACCATTGCTTCCATCAAAGGTGCATTCCATATATTCCGTCTTAGCCCTACTTATACGAAAACCTTTAGTCTCCAATGCATGTCTCCAAACCTCAAGCTTCTCATCTACTCCATCTATAGTCTCGTCAATCAACACAATATCATCAGCAAATAACATACACCAAGGTACCTCATCCTGAATGTGACTTGTCAACTCGTCCATAATCAAAGTAAAAGGAAATGGACTCAAAGCTGAACCTTGATGTAAACCAATGTTGATATCAAAATAGTTAGTCCTCCCTGTCGGGGTCCTTACACAAGATAAAGCCCTATCATACATATCCTTTATGAGATTAATGTATACGACAGGTACTTGTCTCTTCTCCAAAACTCTCCACAGTATCTCTCGTGGGACGGAATCATAAGCCTTCTCCAAATCAATAAAGATCATATGGAGATTCTTCCTTTTAGCTCAATAAATCTCCATTGTTCTCCTCAGCAAATGGATGGCTTCAATAGTTGAGCGACCTGGCATGAATCCGAATTGATTTTCTTTTATTTGGGAAACTTGCCTCAACCTTCTTTCAATCACACGTTCCCAAATTTTCATAGTGTGACTCATCAGCTTGATACCTCTGTAATTTGAACAATTTTGAATGTCTCCTTTGTTCTTATAAAGAGGCACCACGATACTCCTCCAATCTTCAGGCATTTTCTTACTTCGCCAAATAACATTGAATAGATTCGTAAGCCAAGTCAAACCACGCTCACCTAAAACTTTCCAAACTTCTACAGGGATGTCATCCGGTCCAACACCTTTCCCAGGTCTCATAACCTTCAAAGCCTCCTCTACTTCTTTTCTTTGTATTCGTCTATAGAATGCACGATTCAAGTAACTTTCACTACTAGCTAGATCACCCAAAGTGATCTCTCTATTTCCTTCTCCAATGAAAAGTTTATGGAAGTATTGCTTCCATCTAGTCTCTATATCCTTTTGATGAACAAGCACGTGACCTTCCTCGTCCTTAATGCATCTCACTTGAGAAAGGTCTTTGGTCTTTATTTCTCTTGCTTTGGCCAACCTGAATATATCCTTCTGGCCCTCCTTAGAGTTGAGATTTTTATACAAAACCTCATAAGCTTTTGACTTAGCTTCGCTTACAGCCTTCTCCGCTTCCTTCTTCGTTATTTTATAGTCTGTGATAGTTTCCTTTGTTCTATCCTTAGACATAGCTTTAAAGCAAGCTCTTTTAATTTTTAGCTTCTCCTGCACCCCTTCACTCCACCACCAAGCCTCCTTTTGACCCGGAGCTCCTCCTTTTGACTCGCCTAGCATCTCTTTGGCTACCTTTCGGATACAAGATGCTACTGCCTCCCACATCTCATTTGCACTACCGCTACAATCCCAAGATAAGTCTTCTAAAACCTTCTCCCTGAAGCTTGATTGCTTCAGCGGAAGATTCCACCACCTAGTTCTAGAGATCTTAGGAACCTTCCTTTTCTTCACCAGCCCTTTTATTTGTAAATCCAAGACTAACAAGCGATGTTGGGTTGTCAAACTCTCTCCATGGATTACTTTGCAATCTTTGCAACACAACCGATCTCTTCTCCTCAACGCAAAGTAATCGATCTGTGTTCTAGTTGTGCCACTCTTATAAGTAATTAAATGCTCCTCCCTCTTCTTGAAAAGAGTGTTTGCTATGAAAAGTATACACAAAATATACACAAAATATACACAAAATAAATTCAAAGAATGAAAAGTATTTACAAATATTTTTTTTGAATTTTCTGATTAAAGACCCTATCTCCCCCTTCTTTATTCCTGGTCGATCAGGTGAAGTCTTGACCTTCTCTCGAGGTTTGGGTCAGCAAGTATCTATTACATATATATAGTCTTTTATTTTCTTTATTTTTCCTCTATTTATTTATTTATTTTAAGTTAAAGTAATAATAAATTACAATATTTACACACAGATGCAGGTTAGTAAGAATATGGATTTAGTAATATATACAGATGTTTTATAAGAGATTTTAAGCTAAAATAAATGAATAAAGATGGTGAAATGCAAATTCATCATCCCCCTATGCTTTAACTTTGCTAGTCCCTTAGCAAACACTTATTTGAAAGAATAAGTAAATGAAAGAAAAAAAAGGAAAAAAAAAAGAAATTACGACAATTTTGAGTATTAAACTTATCTTCATAAAATTGTAGTATGGAGCTATGTCAGACCTTTGGATTATTAGTGTGGCAGAACCTTAATGGGAAATGGATTTAAGACCTAACAACCTACAAGTTCCACAAGACTCCTATTCAAGTCTCCTCAACAGTCAGGTCAGAACAAGTCTACATACACAAAATCTTATGACTATGAATATTTACTTGTACGTTGTAAAGAAAAAACCTCTCTCAACAAGGTAACTCTAGTCCCTCGGTCTAGCAACTCTTTCCTCGAGGAGCTGGGATATTCCGTTTTAAGTTCAAGTACAACCAACTCACGAAGAGGAGATGGAGAAAAGAATGGACAGTAACCAGTGTAGCTACCTATCCTTGGATGCATGACCAGTGTAGCCAAGTCTTCCAGTTACAAGATTACAACAAAATTACTTTGAAGCTCTTTGTTATACTTGTATATACACTCTGACGGGCGTTTTACTTTTTAATCAGGCATGTCCCCTTTGGAGATTCTGCATTTTTTTTCAAATATATACATGGTGCAGCATATACATAAGGAGTTTTTCCTCTTGAGCTAGTAGACTATCCCTCTTTTGAAGCATTATTGCAACCCCACAACATCATTCTTTAGACCTCAATGCTAGTAGACCAGGTTGACATGCACTACCCTCCCTAGAGGAAGATGGATATTCCCACTAGTTGTTACATACCCGTGTGCTACCCCAAGCCAAAAGATTCTACCTCCTCACTACCTCCTTCATGAAGAGCTATGTGTAGAGTGCTTGTCCAAGATAAGCCATGGTCAAGAAGAATCATATGTGTGTTGTTAAATATTTGACATAGACTAATCGAGACGACATGTGAACATAGTCTTATGGGCTCAAAGAATTAAGTCGTTAGGACCTAAAAAGCCTTATTTACGTTTCTTATAAAGTTCCTCTTAAATTAAGTGGGTTAAGGTCCAAGTAAGCTCCATTCTTCAATTTTATTCCATACATAGTTTAAATGTCAATGTTATCCTGAAAAATGTACATGCAAATGCAAGAAATATATACAAAGCAATTTTGCTTTTACCAATATATACATGAATTATACAAGAAAATTGAAAGGAATTTTTTTAATTTTTTGTTTTGTGTTTATTTTGTTTTTTTGGTTTTGTTTTAATTTTATTTTTTTGTTTTATATATCTTTTTTTATTAATATGGCAGGTGACCAAAGTCTATATACACAAACACGTGGATTTTACAAAGTTATATACATATCTAAAAATAATCATTTTTTAAAAGTAAGAGTTATGTCTAAAGTATATATACAATTATACGACATCCCATATACTTAGCTCGAACTATGTCCTCATAGTGATCAAAGAGCTACAAAGGAAGAAATAACTCGTGCTAGGTATAGAAAAGTGAAAAGAATACTATACAACAACGACTCAAAGAATGAATAGAAGTTGGTAATCCCTCCTATACTTAGGATAAATTAATCCTAAGTATAGAAGACTGTACAAAAGGGAAAAATCGAGGAAAAGAATTAACAGACTCAACGGCTCGTCTTGCCCCCATATACTTAGGGTAGAATAGCCCTAAGTATAGAATATCAACAAGTTGAGGGCAATTGAGAGATCAGAAGAAAAACACAAAAGAGATGATATGAACAACATCGCTCTACCTATACTTAGGTAGAGTATCCCTAAGTATGAGCAACAACATGAGTGATGAACAGGACGAATATTAACAACTCGAATCATTCAACCCCCCTATACTTAGGATAGAGTACATCCTAAGTTTAGCATACAAATATACACAGAAAAGAGGTGAATGATAAACGCAAGAAGGAAGGAGCAAAATGAAACACATATATACATGGTAGACATTGTTGAGGTGCCTATCAACAAACATTAGAGTTTACACCCCTAGCTGGGCGCAAAGGCTTGGACAACGAAGTATGAAGTTTCAGGACGACATCTGTAATGTGAATACAGTATTGTCGTTGTTGTCTCGATGTGAGAACAACAACGTGGTCGATAGTGTGAATGTTGAAACCCGGATAAGCAATCAGGCAGGTGTCTGCTATAGGGTAAATAGATGTGCAGATAAAATCGGGCACTGGTAGCACTAAAGAAATCTTCGACTCATGGTCAGAGTGGAGTGAATGGTTGGAGCCAAAAAATGGAACGTGGAGAAGGAAGGATCTATCATGGAATCTTCCATGTCAATCATCGTCTCGAAAATGTATGGATGATCAAATTCAAGAGACTTGCTGAAATCCGATGCACATAATGTAGAAAATTCATATAATCCATTGAATATCTTAAAGATCGAATCGTCCTCATGAGGGTCGTCGAGGAGAGACAACTCAGACTCAGAAGAAAAATCAGAAGACTTGGTCTCGTGATCCGACAGATTGGATGTACAACCAAGGAGTGAAACCGAGTATAGAGAACACACAGCCCGCAGATAACCCTCGGGGAGGTGGGAAAAATCAAGTGGATTCGATGAAGAGAACGAATGACTATACTCAAATAGCTGGTTCTCTCTCGAAGTTAGAGAAAAACTGTCCAATGGATCGTAAGGCTCAAAGATATCTAGGTCAAGATCAAAGAGATCATTGACCTGCCAGTGGGAAGGGTTCTGTTCTTGAGAAATGTTGGATAGTATTTGATCCTCGAGGTGAAGGGTGGGAGGGAGGTCATGAGTTATGATGACTTTTATTTCTTTTTTTGTTTTTTATTGATTGCTAGTGATCATTAGAAAATGAACGTAACCAACTCAACACCAAGGACATACAAACACAATGCAAACCCTCTATTCACCTACTCAACTCAGTGATGGCCGTTAAATTTCGGTCATTAATCTTGTCGATTTTATAGTTAGGTGATTAAACAAAAGTTGTACAAACACTTAGGTTGGTTTATGGGATTGGGGCACTAACCTTATTATTTTCGTGATCAAGTAAATACGACTACAATGAGGGGGTTGCTCTCCCAAAACAATGATGTGAATCATTTAGGTTTAATTTTAATAGTCCAAGTGATATTAGCAGTCCCAATTTTTTATTTTTCAAGTTTCACTTTTTTCTGATATTTTTGAAAAACACGTCTAACGGATTTTTTTACTTTCTTTATTCATATATCCAAAAAAGCAGAGGGAGGAAAACAAAAAGCTGATGCACGAAAAAAAATGAAATGCTAACATTAGAGATAGAGGTGCATACCTGACTTCAGCACTCCACATGCAATATGATCCGCGCATAAAAAATAAAACTAAACTATATGCAAATTTAAGGGAGAACCGTGCTAGCACTAACTTCTATTCGGGAAGAACCAAGTTATTATTTGCCTAGGTCCAAACGATCAATAGGAACAAATATTCTTTTAGGGCTTTGGACCTAATAACTACCTGTCTCAACCAAATAAAACCTAAGTCTATGGGCTTCACTCATAAAAAAAACAAAATAAAATAAAGTCAGAAAACACAAATTCGTGAGAAAAATAAAAATAAAAGAGATAAAAACAGCGATAAAACAACGGTGAGGTCCCCCAAGTGCACCGGCACTTGGCGAAACAGACCTCAAATAATAAGGTATATAGTGTCCTTTTTACACAAGTTTGAATAAAGAAATAAATGCTAAAATCTATCTAAGCTATCTATGCTCCAAATGATTGGTCTCTCTCAAATTTTCTCCTCCTCTTCTGCTCTCATGTAGCTTCAAGAAGAGTCAAGCCGCCTCCACTTCACTAGAGTGTATCAGCGCTCCTATGAAAGTTGCACAAGCTCGTCGGGCCCTCGCCAGAAAAAAGAAAATGAAGAATGTGTAAGAGACATATGTATAAAAATATGAGCAGAAAAAATAGATTAGATACAATGAATATGAACAATGAAAGAATGTAGAAAAATAAACAAAAATTTACAAGCAAGAATAGTAGGTTAAAAGAAAAACCTAACTACCATCACCGTGCCTCCCCGGCAATGGTGCCATTTTGTTGGACGGAGATCTTCAAGGTTTTTATTTTAATTAAAATATGTGCGCCATTGCAACCCAAAGAATCCCTCAAGAAAAATATTTATTTATTCTCAAACTAAGTTAATTACCAAAATATAGCAAGAGAATTTTTCTATTTAATTAATCTGTATAGTAAAAAGATCGAACTCAGGGAGGATACAATCCCGAGGGTTATTATTCAATGAGAAATCAATGAAATAAATAAAGGAAACATATGAACACTATTCTAGGTTGTCGTGTTTTTTTATTTTTTATTTTATTATTTTTATATTTTCTAATTTCTTTATTTTGGTGGTTTTTAGTTTTTCATTTTTTTGATTTTAACAAATAAAATTTTCAAACATGCTATATACAAAAATAGAGAATGGTTATTTTTTGGATTTTTCAAATATATCAAAAATGCAAAAAAATCCAAAATAAAATATTTTTGTGTTTTACTATATTTTTACTATTTTTAGTGAATTTTAGATATTTTTTTAATTTTTAAGAATTTTTAAATGAATAAAAAAGGAAGAAAATTAAACAGTGAATATACATGACTATTTTACAATTTAAAATTACCAAATAAATGCGAAAATTACAAAAATTATATTTCCTAAAAACTACAGAAAATTATCAACAAAAAAGAAATGAAATCAAATTGTTAGATTTTTCTACATTTTTTAATGCTTTTTCTAAGGATTTTGATATTTTACAATTTCTTTGAGTTTTAAAAATATTTAATGCATGAAAATTGAATAGAAAGTTAAATACATAAAAAGGAAGTAATATTATTTTAGAAATTTTTTCGCAATATTTATTTTTTAAAAAAATTTTCGAATTTTAAATAGAGAAAAATCCAATGTTTTTGAATTTTTAATAATAGCAAATAAAAGTAAAAGGCAATACAAAATTTATACAATAAAGAGACAAGCAGCAGGAATATAACATGAATTTTTCTAAATTTATTGAGCAATAAAAATATTTATTTTATTGAAAATAACAAGTAAATTAAATTTCTGGAAGCTAGGGACTAAAGGTAATTATTTGAAGTTTTTACAACAAAATTTATCAAGAAATAAAATAGGGGTGGAAACGGCAAATTACCCAGAAAACGAGCTAAGCATTTGATTGAAGCTGGACGATTGGGGCTTTATTGCAATTATTTAAACTTTTGGGGGAAAGTTGCATTTTTTCCTAAAAAATTAGGCTAGGGTGTTCCTATTCTTTATGTTCCATGCCCAAACAAATGGGGAAGGGGTCGCTGCCCCTCCCTATTTTTCCTTCTAGCCCAAGCAAGGAGATAGGCCTCGGTAGTTGCGGTGAATGGTGATGGAGGTTGCAAGGTTGGCGATGTTGAAGATGGCATGGTGAGCTCCTTCAAGCAATGGCGATCGTGGTCGACGGTGATGCACCGTCGCTTTGGAGCAGCGATGGCCGACTGTCGGGTGGAGCTCCTTCGAGGAGTGGCGATCGCAGTGGGCGGATTCACGCGGGGACACGGAGGAGCCTCAGGCACAGGAGGGCGGTCGGCCCGCGCAGGATGCGCGGTGGAGGGTTTCGCCAAGCGGATGGAGCTGGTCGCGAGGCATTACGACGAGTCGTATGGCTCCACCCCAAGCGGCGGAGGGTTGTTGACGCGGTCAGCGGCTGCGTTGGAGGTCGGGCTCAGCAGCAAAGATGTATTGGCAGAAACGACACCCGCGTGATGTGGTGATAGGCAGTAGTTGGCGGTAGGCGAAGCTCTCCCGTTACAGGCAGAGGTGTTCCTCTCTAGGAGCAAGGCGGTGCCTGCTGCCCCTCCTTTTTTTAGCTGTAGCAATTGAATTTTTTTATAATATTTTTTTAACAAATAGAAACTGTAGTCTTTTTATTTGAAATCTTTGTTTCTACAATAAAATGAAAATAAATGACTTGAGCACGGCTGCTCCGTCCAAAAAATTTAAAAAGAAATTAGTGGGCGAGGAGTTTCTGACGGAGGTGATGGATTGGAACCGAGTCTCCGGACACCACACGTGGTCAGAGGAGATAGATCACGTACAGTAGAATGCGAATATGTATGGATTAAGAATATGAGATGGAAGATCGGATCATATTTAGGTTTGGCGAATGATTAAAAAGTATGATCTAAGACTAAAATTTGACAATGAAATCAAGAAGAATATTACACTACGATTAACCTAGATAAAAACGAGAAATAAAATGGAATGGATCTCACCAAATGGGAGCTCATAACACCATAGTGGCCTCGACGAGGACCGACTCGCTATCACCGGACAGCTCGGAAGCTGGGCACCTCTCTATAACAAGAATGCTCTTGAAGAATATGCTCATCTCACTAAAAGTTTGATCGAGTGAGAATGAGAGAGGAGGAGCCAATTAAATAGAAAAAAATATGAATTTGAATTTCAAAATTTAAATGGAGAGAAAAATAGGGAATGAAGTTAGTGTTGGAGTTATTTACATAATTAATTAAATTAAATTATTTTCATCACTTTATTACATTAAATAAAAAATGTTAATTATTCTTTTTAGTGAGGGTTATTTAAGGAAATCAATTATATACATACACTATATACATATGGCACATTATATGCATAGTTAAATAAGGAAATTATGTCATTTTGTGTTTTATTTTATGTTTATTTTTTATTTTTATTTTCAATAATTATTAAAAAAATATTTACAAGTATTTACAAATACAATATGAATAAATATGGATAAATATATACAATAAATAAATGGTAGAATTGCAAAAACCACCACATAAAACCTTCTTTCAAACGTAACTCCAAAAATTATGAAACCACTGCCATTTTAAAGATAATTTAATTTGATGGAAGTGAGTTTGATTGAATTCGAATTCACATAGAGCCGGAATTGGTCTTTCAATTATCGCTTTACGATTTTTTCAAGTGTAGTAATTTTTATTTCTACATGGTTTTATTTTGCAATTATTTTTTTTATTTAGAACACAATTTTATTTTTGTTTAGAAATTTATTTAATTTGAGGTTAATTTATGGAAAAATAAAATAGTGAAAGTTTTATAAAAATATACACAATAAACTCAAAAGAATGAAAAGTATTTACAAATATTGTTTTTGATAGTTTTGATTAAGGACCATAACTCCCCCTACTTTATTCCTGGACGATCAGGTTAAATCTTGACCTTCTCTCGGGGTTCGAGTCAGCCTGTATCTATTACATATATACAATCTTTTATTTTCTTTATTTTTCTTTATTTTGTATTTATTTATTTTAGGTTAAAATAATAATAAATGTATAATATTTACATACAAATGTGGGTTAGTAAGAATATAAATATAGTATTATATATAGGTGTTTTATAAGGGATTTTATACTAAAATAAATTAATAAAGATGATGAAATGCAGATTCATCAAAGACTCCTACTAAGAAGAAGGACGAACCACCACCGCCACACTAACCTCAGCCGAATCTTGCAGCAGCTGACCATCCAGCACATATACTACGTGCAGGCACCTGAGTAGAGCCCACAAAAACAGCAAATGGTAGTCTATCAGCTAGATTTTCTCCAATCCTCTAACCCAAAATTTCCACCACTACAACCACTGATTCCGGAAGTAAATAGTGTATGGAGAAAAGACGCACAGCTGACCCGTCCTATGGGACAGCATCAGGTCCAGCTAATAACCAATTGGCCTTACCACCAACCTCAGGTTGGTCGTTTTCCTCATTCCTTTCATCCTCAGCATCAGTAATAGAACACTCATCTCAACAGTATCAAGGCATCTGGAGATAGTCAAATCAGTATCCCCAGCCACGATACCGTCATCAACAACCATACCATCAATACACGGCTGGACAACAACATCAATATCCCCCTACTCCATATCAACAATATAAGCTTCCTCCTCCTCCACAACAACAACATCAGCAATCCTAGCCTCAACCTCCCAACCATTAGCAATAAAGTGTTCTGCATGCTGAAATTTCTGAGATGGTTTTGGTGAACCCTACCCTGGATTGCTTGGCGCAACTTGTGAAGGGTCTAGTGAAGATGACTAAGAAGGTCGATGACCTGAATGCAACTAAAACTCCCATTTCAATGTAGATC
The DNA here is from genome assembly GCA_037367405.1 of Ottelia alismoides. Taxonomy (NCBI): domain Eukaryota; kingdom Viridiplantae; phylum Streptophyta; class Magnoliopsida; order Alismatales; family Hydrocharitaceae; genus Ottelia; species Ottelia alismoides. The sequence goes on along the minus strand of JAZKJV010011719.1, from coordinate 319,232 downwards.
GAAGCAAATCCCATAATTTTAAAAGGAAAGAGCAGGTAGAACGTGATGTCTCATCTGTGCTTATCAAGTCAGATAATCATGATTTTGTTTTATTGACTATTGTCTCTCAGTAGTGGTAGAACGTTGCCTCCATCTGCCACTCACATCGGGAAGAAATCATCATCTTCTGCATCAGTCGCGCTAGCTATAGGTTCAGGTGAGGAAGAAGAAGGAGGAGGAGCCATGCCAGCTGCCACCCATCCCCATCTCCACCAGTAGAAAGAACAAAAAATAAAAAAATAAAAAAAGACCAAAAAGATGATCGCAGTCGATGTGAAGTCGCACTAGCCATGGAGGAGCCATCAGCAGCAACTGATCCAATGTCAGCTGACGGAGCAGAGATCGCACCTTTTGCTTGTCCACCTGCAACAGAATCTTCACCTCCAGCATATAGTCCTTTTTTGTGATATGGATGTATAGAATTTTGTGGACAAGAATTTTGTTGTAAATAAGAATACTGCTTTTGATTTTCAGCACTGTGAATATTCCTTTCACTAATACAATAGAAAAATCAAAAAATTGTAAAAAAGAAATAGTGCATTATCTGATCCTAGAGTTGTGGATATTACTAGTAATTTGACTATTGAAATTACATTGATGAAAGCCATGTAACACATGCTCGTTGTGAAGAAAGGTTAGAAGGAGGCATGCACAAATAAGCATTAGTCAACACGTAACAACGGACGCCAGCAAGTAGAGAAGCGCGTTCATACCATGGCCATAGTTGTAGCCATGAGCAATCTCCCACAAAAGAAGCCAGACAAAGGAGCACCTTTGACCAGATGCGAGATATTCGATCAAGACTTCGAGCGGACTCTTCTTGATAGTGGTTCTTCCATCAACCTCCTGCCATTGTAATACTATAATAATTTGTTTGGGTTCGTTGAAGCAAACACGATTGATCCTTCAATTCGTGGATCGATCCTTCAAGTGACCCTGAGGTTTTCTAGAAGATGTTGTTGTAAAGGTGTAGGATATGCAGTTTTCAGTTGATTTCATGGTCTTTGACATGGACTCTCCTGCACCATTACTCAAGACCCCCACCATCCTTGGGCAGCCATTCCTGCATACCGTAGAGTCTATAGTTGACTACGGGTCTGGCAAGAGCATTGAAAAACCTGTCAATGCCCTTTTAATAATGTTGAATTAATGTTCGAATTTCATTGAAGGTAGGCAATTTCAGATCGATAAAAACCACTTAATTACTTTCTCAATTAAACGTAAGCGGTCAATATTTTTACTTGGGCAATCTCAATTCGAACTCAAGGTGGACACTATATCCTTAGGTTTATTTAAAGTCGATCTGGAGATTAGATTTTCAAAAGGGGAATTTTTTTAGTATTTTTAAATGCAATAAATGAGTGAAAGGCCAATTTTTCAAAGTTCAAGGACTAAAACGTAAATTACATTCAAACAGTGTTAAAAAATTCTCAAAACTGGCCAGAATGTGAAAAATGAGAAATTAGATTGCTTTAATTTTTTGGATTTTTCTGACTCAATATAAGTTTTCTGTGAATTAAAAATGCATACTAGGTAATTTTGAGAAACTTAATTTTAATAAATAAGAAACCTAATTATTTTCAGGAAATAAAATTATCCTAGATGTATCTAATGGTGACTATCCAAGAAAAATTCAAAATCCTAAGAATATTGAGTTTTAATCTAATAAAATTTAATTACTCTAATCACCAAACATTTTATTCTAACCTTGATATATGCAAATGACATGAAATTCGAGTACAAAGTAGAACATACTCAACTCTAGCGATTGTGATTTAATTCGCAATTTTTAGAGCACAGACCAATTTAATATTAATTTCAGAATGAACATTGGATAAAATATGCAATATTTCACCAAATTAAATTTATTAAAAAAACCACAGCCCACAAAATTACAACAAAATATCCATTAGATAAAGAATTTATTGTTCCATAGTATGCAATTTTCATAATAAATATATGACGCAAAATGATTGTTCAAATTAACATACAAACACATGGTTCTAAATGCAATACGAAAAAAAATTGATAAAGACAAAATATCCTAACAAGGATTTTATGCAATTACTTATAGTTATGGGGGCTTGAATACAATTTTTACACCAAGCACATGCAGGGCACGTGAGCTCCTGGTCGGCAGGCCTTCCTGCGAGTCTTAGAATAGCGGGGGCGGCTCTGCAAAATAACCCTAGGCCTTACGTGCCTTGAATGTGAGGTGGCATTGGATAATGAGTTGGTCGGGGCCCGTCTGGGGGAGGTGGCGAAAGGTGCACTGTTGCCGCACCTGGAGGAGGCCGGCTTGCACTAGCGATGGAGATGTACACGGCAACGGTGGCTACAGTCGTAGGTGGCTGGGTTTCAATGGTCGAAGAACTCAAATATCTAGCCCGCACATCAGTGGAGGCTCTACTATGGGAAAGGGGTTGTTGCCGCTGTAGAGTCCGAGGGAAGCGCTGACCGATCGACACACGACCGGGGCTTTAATGCGGATGGCACTGGAGAAGCTTGGTGATGAGACCAACGGAGGAGATTTGGTCGCATGTGGCTACAGCGTAAGGGTCATGTGCTTGTGTGCACCCGGGTGAGGGTGGTGGACTCTCTGGCATGGTGTCGAGCGAGGGGTACAGGAGGTCGCACGAGGGTGTGATGGAGGAGGTTAATCCGATGGTTGATGGCGAGGGCAGAGCGGGAGCTCAATCGGAGGTGCGACAGGTCGACGGTCATTGGAAACGCCAAGGCAAAGTGGCGTGATGTGAGTGACCTTTGTGCGGGCTTAGCCAATGGGCTGCTAGAGGCGGAACAAGTCGTGGCGCGATGGTGCTGGAGTGTCGCTCCACTCGGTGGTCGATGGGGAATGAGCAGAGCGAGAAGATGAAAGGTAGGATCATGAGTAAGGCAAGAAGGAACAAGATCAGGGGAGGTAAGTGCACAGAGATGAAGCCACATGGGCAATGAGGTCAATGGTGAAGATGAAGAACAAAGAAACATAGGAAAAGATGCAGAACAGAGGAAGAGGAAGAGAGGGTACAAGGAAAATACCTGATGGTGAATCGATGTGCTTGGGGAAGAACCTGATCAGTTCTTGGTCTTCACTTCAGAGCTTGGCGATCTTCTTGGTGATGAAGCCGCAACAATAAGGCAAGTAGCCCCCTTGGATCTCGCCAACGGTCAATCCTCGCTTATCTTTGCTTCAACCCACCTCGAGTAGTTGTCACCGGCAAAGGCGTTCTTGGGAGCACGAAGCTACAGATGGGCTTCTCTCAAGGATGGACGATTATCGGTGAGGTGGGAGGGGAGTCTCCTTTTAAAGGAAGTTGCAGGGGCGAGCGGGGTATGCGGTGGAGGGATCGTGGAGGCGGTTGTTGCTCGCAGGAGCAGCTCTTGAGTACGCAGAGGTCGAGGGTGTGTCACACGGTAGATGGAGAGACGAGTGTGATTTGGGCGAGCAGTTGCATAGATGGCGGGCCAACGAAGCGCGGTAGTTGCACTGATGCGGGCTACGTGGTCGAGCGGGAGAGGAGAACATGCAGGAAGAGAGAAACAAGCTGGGGAAGTGTTTGCAACCGCAGGCACCACTGCGCATGGGGGTGCAGGTGTGGATGCGTGCAGGAAACGAGTGGAGGGTGGTGCAACTGCCAAGCGGAAGTTGCAGGGCACTGACCACACGAGGTGGAAGGAAAGTGGTCACGTGCTAGGCGCATGACCAGCCGGAGAGAGAAGGAGAGGGGTTGGAGGTGGCACGTGGCGCGCAGGGGGGAAGCCACATAGTAGGGTAGATATAAATGATAATAATAATAATTAAAATAATTAAAATAAATTAATTGAAATAATTAAAATAAATACGTAATTAATTAAAAAATGGGTGTCACATGGCGGCTCCAGAAGCTACCATGTGTCGATCCCAGAAAAATAAAAAAATAAATGTAAAGAAAAAAATCAAAAAGAAATAACAAATGGGGTCAGATGAAAATGTAGTCAGAATAAAAGTTACTCATCTAGATGAGATCTACAACTTTCATTAAGGATCGAAAATCAAAAGAAATCATATGTACAAAAAGTATTTTTGGGGTTACCTTATATATATAATATCGTATTTTTATCTTTTGCAGATTTTTTGTCATTTTTAAATAAGAGAAAAATCAAATAAAAAATAGAGAAAATGGGGGTACCTTAATCTATTTTTTGGATTTTTACTAATTAAGAAAATATAAAGATAAAATGAAGGGTATTTTGGTCAATATGTATAATATACAAGAGGGCACAAAACCCAAGTTTCACCTACAAACTCCGATTTTTATGAAATTGGTCTTGTTTTGAAGTTCTTTGAATGTATATTACTTTAAAAGTGAGTAGACCTAATGAGAGAGATATTCACATATTGAGGTTCATACTCTCAAACATGGATTTGATTTTTATTGGACAATTTTAAAAGTTAGTATTTTTTTGATATTTTCCCTTTATTACTGTTAGTAATATATACACTATAGAGTTGATTTTATTCGTTTTGGAGTTAGTATAAAATAGATACAAATAGGTAATTTAGCTAATATACATGTGAATATTTACAAGTGATTTTGGCTCCTTGTTTAATGCAATTTTGAATGCTATATGTAGATATTATTTACACATGCATGAATGTTAATTATGTGGAATAAATGGACAAATGCATATAATTACTCGGGAACAAAACTCTATTTTCAACTTTTAGAGTGATGAATCACATATTCATCAACACCCTATACTTAAACCATGCTCGTCCCTGAGCAACCAAATGGAATGCAAAAAGTGATGATTTTGGGTTACATACCAAGGTCATGAACAAAATCTGAAAATGGAGCTTGACTCGACCTTTGGATTAAAGTGTGGCAGAACCTTATTAGGAATTGTATTTAAGACTTAACAGCCTTTAAGTTCCGCAAGTCTCTTATTCAGGCCGCCTTAATAGTCAGGTCAGAACAGATACTCATACGTAAATTCTGGTGACTATAAATCTTTCTTGTACTGTGTATGTGAAATATAGCTCTCTACATCAGAAATGGCAAAGAACCAGCCTCCTATAATAAGGTAACTCTAATTCCCCGGTCTAGCAACTCTTTCCTCGAGGAGCGTGGTATTCCCTTCTAAGTTCAAGTGCGACCAGCTCAAGAAGAGGGAGTAGAGAAGAGAATGGATGGTAGCCAATGTAGCTACTTATCCTAGGATGCTTGACCAGTGTAGCCAAGTCATCTATCTGCAAGCTTACAAAAACTTTGAAGCTCTTCTTATTTTTCTATACTTGTATATACACTTCGATTGGCATTTACTTTTCAATCAGGCCTGTCCACTTTTGGAGATTATGCATTTTTCTTCTTCTTCTTCTTTTCTTTTTTTTTGATATATATACAAGGTGCAACATGTACATCGGGAATTTTTCTTATTGAACCTGTAGACTATCCCTCTTTTGAAGCATTATTGCAACCCACATCATCTCGTCGTTAGACATCGACGCCACTAGACTAGGTTGAGATGCACTACCCTCCTTAGAAGAGAACGGATGTTTCCACCCATGTGCTACTCCAAGCCAAAGGATTCTACCTCCTCACCACCTCATCAATGAAGAGTTGTGTGCATGGTGCTTGCCCAAGTCAGGTCACTGTCTAAAAGAATCGTACGTATGTATGAAATATACTACTTAGACCAATCAAGATGACATGTGAACATAGACTTGCGGACTCAAAGAATTAAGTCGCTCGACCTGAAAAATCTTAACTCCGGTTCCTATAAGGTTCCTCTAAAATTAGGTAGATTAAGGTCAAGTCAAATTCATCCTTGACATCTATTCATAACTTGGTTCAAAACCCACTAACTTTTCACTTAGCATATGCTAAATATGCAGATGAGATGCAGATGACATGCAATGCATATGGATGTATGAAGTGCAAGATACTTTTTTTAAATGCAAGGGTGATATGCAAGAGTAAATAAGAAGCCTCTTCTTTTTTTGGTATACCTACTATTTCACAATAAATTTTACAAGAATTTTTACAAGAATTTTACAAATTATACAAGTATTATACAATATACAAGTAAACATGTATTTTATAAAAAGTTTTTTTTTAAATTACAAAATTTACCCACCCCATAATTATTGCACAATATATATAAAAATACGTGAAAGTACGAGCTATAGGTAAAGTATATATGTAATATATACACACCCCACTATACTTAGCATGTGCTCTGTCCTTAGAGCACGAGAAGCGAGGAAAAAGACATAGCTCGTGTTAAGCGTATGAGAGCTAAAATAACAAAAAGTATAGAAGTCGCTATGTCCCCCTATACTTAGGCTTTGGCAGCCTAAGTGAAGAAGAACATCAAAAATGGGGCGGGCGAGGTTAAGAGGGGAAGTGGATGTGTATACACATGGCGGGCATCGATCCCTCCCTATACTTAGGCTCAGGTCTACCTAAGTATAGGATAGGAATGAAGGATATGGTTAGATCCTCAAGCGCATCACGGAAGCGTGAGCGTCGTATCGAATACGACGAGGAGAGACTAGTCGGACTAGTTTCTCGATGCAGCGGAATTTAAAAATTTATTACGACGAAACCACATGATCCAAGAACACTTCTCGGATCGTCTCGTCTAAACCACAAACAAGTAATAGGATTACCTCTTGAAGCGTGGTTGCGATCAAGTCTCTAAACGAAGAGACCTCCTGTCTCAAGTCCGATCCGACGGAGGAGACGCTTGCGAGCGCGGGGATGAACCGCGTGCTTCTCGCAATCCATGTTGATGATCCAAGCGGCGGATCTCCTGATCTCGACACACGAGATCCGACGTCTTCTTCACGAGCGAGGCGCACCGAAGGAGACGGAGATCCACGAGCAGACGAACGGGCAGCATAACGACGATGCCGCGGCGATGGAGAACCTCTCCATGGCATCCATGGTGGACAGCCATGAGAGGGAGAGAGAGGGCTGACCTCTAGAGAGAAAAAGAGAGAGAGAGAGAGATGCTTCTCAAGCATTGTGTGTAAAGAGAGAGCATGGGTATGCCTCTCTATTTATAGGGTTTTGGGATCCATGGATCTCAATCCATGGGACATATAAAATCAATGGATGAGATTGATTTATGTCAATCCAATGGTCAAGATTGTTGTTGGTAAAACCAACAAATTTAGTTTAAAATATATTTGACAAAATCAAATATAAATTAGTCCTAAATCAAACCAATAAATAAGGAGAGAATACATACATGGAGATCACAATTCCATGTATAACATGGTGGACGGCCACCCATTCCAAATAGGGCATGGGTGCCGCCCTCCCCTTTCCTAATGGAGGGCAATCTCATGATAATTCATGAGATTGCATATCTCCATGGAAATTCTCTCTTTATTTATTTCCAACAACTTTTGTTGGGTTTTATTCTTCAAAAATAATTCACAATTATATTTGAGAATATTGCAATCTTCCCATGAAAAAATTGTGAATCAAATTCACAACCCAAAACAATATATAATTTACATTGTCAATTAATTACACAATGTGTATCCAATACACATAATAATTAATCAACACATATAAATTATAATTAGCTCTCTCTAATACATTATAAATCACATTTATAATATATATTATGAATAATTGGATATTACTATCCACATTATTCTTATCCATAATAATTAAATCATATTTAATTATATTGGATAACTTATTCTCTTGTGCTTCAAATAATATGAATCACATTCACATTATTTACATCTTTGATAATCAAATCACATTTAATTATCTAAGACAACTCTCCTTATAATATGAATCAAATTCATATTATTCATGATAATTAAATCACATTTAATTATCCATTTTCTCAATGCTCGGATACATATATCAACAATAGAATTATCCATGAATTCTTTCAAGGATAATGCGCTTTCTCCGCGAATACTTGGATATAAGGACAGGGCGATTGTATTGTTCCACGTATAGTGACATGGATATTGAGATCATATCTCAAATCCAGATCGCGGGCCTCCCATAGATGCTTGATTAAATCAAGACCGCAAATCTAATCTTCTCATTGAATCTGAATCACATTCAGATTAATGTCCAACATTTGGACTAAGATCAGATTACTTCTCTACTGAGAGGAGTCACTAAAATCCAAGACCCGTTTCATCACTCCCTAGGAATGGAAGCGCCTTGGTTATACAACTGTTTATGATCACATCACCCTCAGGCATTCCCAATATCTGTACATCCTGCATACTGGAAGACCCAGATTAAACCCGAAGTATTGGATCAACTTTATACTGTCTACTTCATGGTTTTATCAGTAAGTTTCTCATTCGATCATTGGGAGTCGGTATTGATCATATACTTTCCAAAAGCATATATCATACCTAGGTCTTGATCATATACTTTCCAAAAGTATATATCAAACCAACAAATTCAGTCAAGCTTCCAAAGCGAGACGATCGTGCGCACGGAATTTGATTCTTCCCAATATCTCATGAGTGAGCTCATGTCTTCCGGTTCAGTAGTGAACCTATATGATCCCTTTGAGAGATCGTATTACTCATATGCCCTTATATGCACACCAGCGCGCCGGTGTATAGACCTTGATTAGGTCATCAACCTATTGGTCTGCCAAATGTACATACTCAGACATATAGTAATAGATCTGTCTCTGGTCAGAGGATGTGAGCCTATACCATGACAGCATATGATATAGGACTTTTGTTATCTCGATCTCGTTAAGTCAACTATTTGACCTAACTAATCTGACACCTCCGAATCTCTATTCCTATGCAGAGGACCTGCATCAAGAAGTCGGTCAGATATCAGCCTAACTGAGAAAGGATTGCCATCTCCTACTCAGGTTGGAGATCATCTCTTAATAATCATTTGACGGTGCTTGATGAGTCCTCAATCTAACTCATTAGATATTCATCTAAGCACCAGCCTCTATGATTCAATAATTGAATCAACAGCTGTATGATCATTAAGATGGCCATGGTACATAACCCTAATTGTACTAAGGGACCTATTATGCAAATCATGTACTCTTTATTTCAGATTAAGGAATGAATTGCAATAACATTTATTGCATAATGGCTCGCCGTGGGCTCGCATGTCCAACAATCTCCCACTAGCCCAAAGAGCCATTAATGGGCTAATCATTTAAACCCACACTCATGTGACAATCATAGGCTATTTAGAAAATAGCTAGGTAAGCTGATCAGTCACTCCGTTCCCAAGAGACTACGCCAAGTCCTTTTACGGTACTTGCATATCCCCAGTAACAGTGCTCGCATTTAATGCGAATGTTGCATCTCATGCAACCGATACTCAATTTTGTTGTTTATAGTGTCCTTGACACTACATCTTATTAATTATCATAACCAGTATTCCCATAATCCTTATTAGAATACCTTCATTCCTGGAGATCTCTATCTCCTAAGGTATCTACAGTTAAGACCCTTATAGATCACTATCTACAAGGTCTTAAACCTTTGAATATAAGACTTTGAGATTACTATCTCTAAGTTTTATCATCTTTGAAGAAATTATTATTACTGCAATCAAGTGTTTTATCTCCATAGCAGGATTAGTAACAGTTTACTACTCCTACTGCATGGCAGACATCTGGCTTTTGTACACATCCAGTATACACTTCAGCTTTGCGTAACTGATGCACAAGTGCAAGCAGTTCTGGCTTTTACTTCCTCAACTCTTTGAGGTGCTATCCCTTTAGACAGGTCACTACCTCATCTTAAGGGAAGGAAGCCTCTCTTGGAATTTTCCAAAATTGGAATAAGTCCAAGGTGTATTACTAATGTGACGGTCCCAATACCCTCTTCTCTTTGCTTCTGAACGACTTCAGGACTAAGATCTAAGAGGTATCCTTGAGATCATATCCCAAAGTATGGAACAACCAAATTTTAAAACACTTATTATTTATTCTTATATCATTTTAAATGATTAGAATAATATCTACATTTAGCACGATGAATACAATGGCACTCCCACTAAGCTTTACATGGTTCATCAAGATTCTATCTGAAATCATAACATTTACAATTTCATCAAATCTTATGTTCCAAATACAAGAAGCTTATTTGAGTCCAAAGATGGAGTTCTTTAGCTTACACACCTTGCTTTCCTCAACCATGAAGCCCTGGGGCTACTTCATATGAATATCCTTAGAGAGGTATTCATAGAGGAAAGCAATCTTGACTCACATCATGAAGAGGTCATAGTCAAGTTGTGTAGCTACAGTTAGCAATATTCTGATGGGTTAAAGCAAGGTCACTGGAGAGCAAGTCTTATCGCAAGCGATGCCTTCTCTTCGGTGTGTAGCTCATGGCTACGAACCGTGCTTTGAAGGTCTATACCTTCTCATCAGGTTCCCTCTTTCTCTTGAAGATCCATTTACACCTTAATGGGTCTGACCCATATAGGTGGGTCCTCGAGGGTCCATATACAACACTTGTATATGAAGTCTACATTAGACTTTTATTGCTAACATCCATTTTTCCATGTCATGATCCTCAGGAACTTCATCACATGAAGTCCGATCATTTTCACATGGAATACATCCTCAAACTTATTTGAAGAAGTATTAGTGTTTCATCTTCAATTATTCTTTTAGTTTCCGATTTCAGGAGCCTCATTATCTTCTCAAGATTAAATGAGTTCCTTTACTTCATTTTATCTTGATTCTTAAAAGAGTCATCCTCTAAGAATCACATTCTCAGAGATGAGATCCTTTAAGAATCTCAAGGTCATAAAGTAGGTATCTAATACCATCCTTTATTTTCCTAATGAAGTAGCACTCTCTGGTGCTGGATTCCAGCTTACTAGCTTGGAACCTTATTAAATATATAATGTAGTCTCTACCACATATACATATACCTGGAAACTAATAGATAATTATGCTAGGATTAATCATTGATTAAATCATGTCACACATGATCAATTGTATCTTCCTACAACTCCATTGAGTTAAGGTTTATTAGGAGGATTGAGATAGAAATGATATTCATATCTCCATAAGGTATTTCTTGAATTCATCTAATAGGTACATGCTACCTTGGTTAGATCAAATTCATTTTATCTTCCTTCAAACTTTGGTTCTAAACCAAAATTGTGAAATCTTTGAACATTTCAAAGTTTTCTAAGTGAAGAAAAGAAATCTCATATCAAATAATCACTAATAGATATCACATATCCATAATGTTTATTCTGATATAGATGATTCACATACATTAATATGTATGAGATCATGAATACCTTAATCTTACACCTTTCCCAAGGAAGGGTGTATTGGACATTTTACTTTGAATACAATATTCACAAGTATGTGAGATTTGAATCTTTAGACAATCTAAAGTTTCATGTCTTACCAGTCCATTGATTTCATCAACAGACATATGTCCAAAATTTGATGCCAGATCATTGTCAAATGATCTTTATCCTCCTATTGATCTTTTAAAGGTTTAATTTTCAGTATTAGAAATCTTAATGAACCATTCAATAATTTTCTAATTTAATAGAGTCCACTAGATTTTAGACTACTATCTGAAATATTTCCATCATAACTCTTTATAACAGATTTATTACAGAATTCATGTTTATATCCAACAATTAGAAATAAACAATGAGTGTATTCTAATATCTAGGTCATAGAGACATTCTCCAAGACTAAGGGCTCCCACTGAAAATATGAAGTCTATTGATCTCATGGAAACTGTTGCAACACTTGCATCACTTTCAACATGGATGATCAATAAACCTTAAGATCAAATTTCTAATATTCTAATACATATGCAACCAATCGCAAGTGTTATTAGAAGATTGAGATACAATTATTAGACTTTATCTTATCAAATAAGTAAGTCAATTTCAATGATTATATGTAGATTATTCTGATGTACTATCTGATTCCTTCTCTAAGGATTCTAGATAGATTTGATAGTCATAATATCAACACATCAACTTATTGCAGTATTGGCATTCATTCAATTCTTTGAATGTCATATGGAAGTTACAGAAATACAGTCAACCTTTTGACTATATTTCTTACTTGGGTCCAACCCATGCTTCCACTGCGCTCCCTTTATCTATAAGCAACCGTTACTCAAGACTAAGGACCTCTTATGTTAAATTCAAAATATTTTAATGTAAGAGTATTTCAACATTTATAGATGCTTCATCCAATTCATATAATTTGAATATTATGAAGCTTCATGAATGACTAGAGTATAGACAGTAGAATGATGACACTCATCATCTACATCCATCTAAACTCTTAAAACATAGGTTCAGGTAGGTATTCAAATAATTTGAATACATCATCTCTTATAGAGCTACCATTCTACATGATGCAGAGAACCATGTCATTCATGATTAAATGTCAAGAGCACATATGTATGCCAGAAAATCTTTATTGATTTTATAAGGATTATTTGATAATTACGATCATCATTGACATGTCACTACCAAAGTACATTCAATGAGATCAAGACTTATAGACATACAAACCCTAGGGTTTTAGTCCTATTGTCTTATTTAATTATCACTTCTCATTATTATGAGGAAACTTACACATTGCAACCACATACATTATGTGTCCAATCGCAAGTACAATACCTGGATCAAGGGTCCAATCCATGATATTCTACTGGTTATTAATGAGTATAACATTGAGTGGGTTTAATGAAGGATTATCTGAAATAAGTAATTTGCATAAGGGTATATATTTATATATATACATGTTTTACTTTGAATTAGGAATTTTATATCAAAGTTGTCTTTCCATGTCAACAATGAAAGTTCATTCCCTTAATCACTTTCAATGTAAGAGATATACTTACCATTATATCTCAAGCAAGATCTGGGATCTCCTTCCTTATCTTTGTTGCATCCCAATAATATGGGAACCTACAACTCGGATAAAAAAAGAAGCGGGAACACATTCCGCCTTGCAAGTCCAACTTGCATCTCCCAATTCGGTCTTCAACACCCGGGCCCACCACCCCTAAGGTGATGTTGACCCGTCATTAATTGAACCAACCGTCAACAGGAATACAACTCGCTATGCGCAATCCAATATCGCCCCAATAATATGAGGACCCGATATTGGGGTCACTACGCATACGTCTTTACTCTTTCGAGAAGCGATGAGCCCGATCCAAATGGATCATATGCAGGAGCTGTCACTTCGGACAGGCGTCTCCCACATATAATATCTGGCGACGAAACCCTTCGCCTTGACGGGAGAACATGGATGTCACTTTTGTGATCCTCCATATCGTATTCAAATTATAATTAATCATTATGAATCACATTCATTACGATTAATTCTTCCAAGGGAAATAATAACTCTATTTATAATAGAGTGTTCTTAATTGGATATAATTAACTTAATCATATTAAATTAATTTTCAATCTAATTCAATCAACAAACTTGATTTTACTTAATCATATTAATTGTTGTTGGTAAATCCAACAAATTTAGTTTAAAATATATTTGACAAAATAAAATATAAATTAGTCCTAAATCAAACCAATAAATAAGGAGAGAATACATACATGGATATCACAATTCCATGTATAACATGGTGGACGGCCACCCATTCCAAATAGGGCATGGGTGCCGCCCACCCCTTTCCTAATGGAGGGCAATCTCATGATAATTCATGAGATTGAATATCTCCATGGAAATTCTCTCTTTATTTATTTCCAACAACTTTTGTTGGATTTTATTCTTCAAAAATAATTCACAATTATATTTGAGAATATTGCAATCTTCCCATGAAAAAATTGTGAATCAAATTCACAACCCAAAACAATATATAATTTACATTGTCAATTAATTACACAATGTGTATCCAATACACATAATAATTAATTAACACATATAAATTATAATTAGCTCTCTCTAATACATTATAAATCACATTTATAATATATATTATGAATAATTGGATATTACTATCCACATTATTCTTATCCATAATAATTAAATCATATTTAATTATATTGGATAACTTATTCTCTTGTGCTTCAAATAATATGAATCACATTCACATTATTTACATCTTTGATAATCAAATCACATTTAATTATCTAAGACAACTCTCCTTATAATATGAATCAAATTCATATTATTCATGATAATTAAATCACATTTAATTATCCATTTTCTCATTGCTTGGATACATATATCAACAATAGAATTATCCATGAAATCTTTCAAGGATAATGCACTTTCTCCGCGAATACTTGGAGATAAGGACAGGGCGATTGTATTGTTCCACGTATAGTGACATGGATATTGAGATCATATCTCAAATCCAGATCGCGGGCCTCCCATAGATGCTTCATTAAATCAAGATCGCAAATCTAATCTTCTCATTGAATCTGAATCACATTCAGATTAATGTCCAACATTTGGACTAAGATCAGATTACTTCTCTACTGAGAGGAGTCACTAAAATACAGACCCATTTCATCACTCCCTAGGAATGGAAGCGTCATGGTTATACAACCGTTTATGATCACATCACCCTCAGGCATTCCCAATACATGTACATCCTGCATACTGGAAGACCCAGATTAAACCCGAAGTATTGGATCAACTTTATACTGTCTACTTCATGGTTTTATCAGTAAGTTTCTCATTCGATCATTGGGAGTCGGTATTGATCATATACTTTCCAAAAGCATATATCATACCTAGGTCTTTATCATATACTTTCCAAAAGTATATATCAAACCAACAAATTCAGTAAAGCTTCCAAAGCGAGACGACCGTGCGCACGGAATTTGATTCTTCCCAATATCTTGTGAGTGAGCTCATATCTTCCGGTTCAGTAGTGAACCTGTATGATCCCTTTGAGAGATCGTATTACTCATATACCCTTATATGCACACCAGCGCGTCGGTGTATAGACCTTGATTAGGTCATCAACCTATTGGTCTGCCAAATGTACATACTCAGACATATAGTAATACATCTGTCTCTGGTCAGAGGATGTGTGCCTATACCATGACAGCATATGATATAGGACTTTTGTTATCTCGATCTCGTTAAGTCAACTCTTTGACCTAACTAATCTGACACCTCCGAATCTCTATTCCTATGCAGAGGACCTGCATCAAGAAGTCGGTCAGATATCAGCCTAACTGAGAAAGGATTGCCATCTCCTACTCAGGCTGGAGATCATCTCTTAATAATCATTTGGCGGTGCTTGATGAGTCCTCAATCTATCTCATTAGATATTCATCTAAGCACCAGCCTCTATGATTCAATAATTGAATCAACAGCTGTATGATCATTAAGATGGCCATGGTACATAACCCTAATTGTACTAAGGGACCTATTATGCAAATCATGTACTCTTTATTTCAGATTAAGGAGTGAATTGCAATAACATTTATTGCATAATGGCTCGCCGTGGGCTCGCATGTCCAACAAGGAATGGGTATGAGAACCGACTGGATCTAAAGAATATACAAATTGATCGTGATCTGAATCTTTTTGATGTTGCTGATGGATAGAGATCAATGTAGCAAGACTTCATGCGCGGCTCTATATGCGTCTCCTGAATCTACCTCACACATGAAAACAATCTCTTCAACACAAACTAATTGTTCATTTGGTTTGATAAAGTGTTTCAGCAGTTGTCCATTCACTAGGGATGTTTGTGCTTCACTTATAAGATCTGAGATCTCTGCACATCCACTGTCATGCACAACACAGACTATAAACGGACCCATCCACTTGGATTTGAGATTACCTTGGAAAACCTTCAGCCTCGCATTGAACAACCATACCTTCTATCAAAGAACAAAGGTCTTTCATCTGATAAATCTATCGTGCCAACACTTTATCTTATCCTTGTACACCAAACTGTTGTCGTATGCTCAGTTTCTGATTTCCACAAGTTCATTCAGATCCATCTCTCTCCATCTTTGCCTTAGGTGTGTGTTCCAATTGACCTTCTTAATTGCCCATGTTTATTTGTGCATAACTCTATGGGAAAGTGGCATGGCTTACAAAATACCAAATTTAATGGGGAGGTTCCTAATGGTGTCTTGTAAGCTATCCTATAGGCCCAAAGGACTTGGTCTAAAATCTGAGAACAGTCCTTCTTGTCTGGGCGGACAAGCTTCTGCAATATGGTCTTAACCTCTATATTTGACACCTCTTCCATGCCATTGGTTTTTGGGTGGTAAGGACTAGCGAAACAGTGCTCTATGTCGTAATCCTTCACAAGTTTCTTCGTGACTCTGTTAATGAAATGTCTACCCCCATCGGATATTAACACTTTGGGGACCCCGAACCTAGAAATGATATGATCTCTGATAAACTTACACACAGTCCTACTGTCTACGGCTCAGGTCGGGATAGCCTTCATCCACCTTGACAAGTAATCTACCACAAGAAGGATATACTCAAAACCATGGCTAACTGGGAATTGGCCCATGAAGTCGATGCCACAAGCGTCGAAGACATCACAAATGATGACAGGTTGCATCGACATCTCATCTTTGGAACCAATCTTTCCTCCTATTCGCTGGCATATCGTGTACGACTTCACAAAGGTGAGAGCATCGTGAAATAGAGTCAGCAAGTATAAGCCACACTGTAATACCTTCCATGCGATCCTCTTCCCAGAGTGGTGTCCTCCTGCCTCCAGACTATGGCAAAAAGTAAGGACACTCTAGTATTCCTCCCGAGGAATACACCTCCTCCAGACACAATCTGTTCCTTCAAAGAAAAGGATCAGATCGTCCCAATGGTAGTGTCTCGAATCCGACTTGAGTCGGTCTATGCTGCTCTTAGGACAATCTTCGAGAACTTTCTTGAGGACAAGATAGTTCACTACATTGGCGTACCATGGGAATGAGTCCATAATAAAAGTCAACTCGTTAGTGAAGGAGTCTCGAATAGGTGTATCATCAGATGCATCAGGAATCTCGAGACGGGAGAGGTGATCAGCCACTACATTCTTCTTTCCAGGTTTATCTCTTATGTCCAAGTCAAACTCTTGGATAAGTAAAATTTACCTAAGAAGACGTGCCTTTGCATCCTTCTTTTCCATGAGGTATTGTAGTGATGTATGGTCTGTGAACACAATAACCTTGGATCCAATGATATGAGATCTGAATTTATCCAAGGAGAACACTACCGCAAGCATCTCTTTTTCTGTATCTGTATAGTTACGCTGAGCAGGATCAAGCGCTTTGCTTTCATAGTGTGTAACAAACGGAATACCATCCCTTCTCTGTCCTAACACATCCCCAATAGCAAAATCTAAGGCGTCCATCATGATCTCAAAAGGAAGAGACAAATCTGAGGATTGTTGGGTCGGAGTATCCATGATTATACCTTGAATTAGTTTGAAGGCATCAAGACATTTGTAATCGACAATAAACTCTATGTCTTTGCCTAAAAGCTCAGTTAGTGGTCGGGCGATCTTTGAAAATTTTTTATAAATCTCCCATAAAATCCAACATGCCCAAAGAATGGCCATAATTGTTTTACGTTGGTTGGTGGTTGGAGTCTCCTGATCACGTCTGCCCTGGCAGGGTCAACCTCCATTCCTCTTTTGGAGATGACATGCCCCAACACAATGCCATCCATCACCGAATGACTTTTCTTCCAGAAGAGCACCAGATTTACCTCACAACATCATTTGAGGACTCGGTCCAAATTTCTAAGATAGGAATTGAAGGAATTACCGTGAATCGTGAAGTCATCCATGAAGACTTCCAAGAATTCGCCGACCATCTCGGCGAATACAGTAATCATGCACCTTTGAAATGTACCGGGACCGTTGCATAACCCAAAAAGAATGCGCCTGAAAGCATAGGTACCAAAGGGGCATGTGAATGTGGTTCTCTCCTCATCCTTAGGAGCAATAGCTAATTGGTTGTAGCCCAAGAACCCATCTAAGAAGCAGAAGAATTGCTTTCCCACTAATCTTTCTAAGATCTGATTGATAAATGGTAGTGGAAATGATCCTCATTCATCGCGGCATTCAAGCGTCTTTAATCCACACAGACATGTCATGACATGGGTACTTGTGTTACAATCTCCTCTCCATCCTCGTTGGTGGTTGTCTGGATTCTCAATTTTTTTCGGGACAATATGGATAGGTGCCACCCACTTGGAATCAGAGATGGGATAAATAAAATCTACGTCGTACCATTTCTTAATTTCTTTCTTCACGACCTCTCATAGATTTGGATTTAACATGTGCTGGAATTCACGAGAGGGTTTGGCTTCGTCTTAAAGGTTGATATGATGCGAACATAGAACAAGATTTATCCCATTGAGATCGGAGATGCTCCAACCTATTGCCTTGTGGTTTTTCTCCAGAATCTCTAGCAAGCGAGATTCCTGCTCCTCAGTCAATCGCGAACTGATGATGACCGGAAACTTCCTCTCTTGTCCTGCAAGGAAGACATATTTTAATGTTGTGTGTAATGGTTTGAGTTCAGGTAAGGTATGGTCATCAAGAAAGTCTGGCTCAATCAATTCTGGTTTTATGTTGATAGTGATTGGATCTGTCTCTGAAGTAACTGCCACCAACTATCTCGGCTCTGGAGTCAGATCGTCAAAAGTATCCAAGCAACCAGCAAAAGCCACATCCTACTCATCATCCTCATCTTTTGATTGTCTTAAAGAGTAAAGGGTAGACAGACCTGGCTGGGCCTCTATGTCATCGAATATGTAGGAGGATGCACTCTCTGTGTGATATACGCCTTGTTCTTTCCTAAGGATCTCGCAAATTGTCTCATGTACAAGATTCTCTCCTGCGGACAGGGATTCATCGGTGCTAGCTGGGTTCTATGTCCATGGCCCAATGGTGTCTACATGAACACAATCTGCCTATGATGAAGTGTACTCGGTGCTTGATTCGGAATCTGGCCTTTGGCACCTTGTTTGCTTCATCTCTAGTTCCTCATCTCAACCCGGAGTTTGGAATTGAATTTCTTAACCTTATAATCAAATAAGGCCCCTAATGTCCTGAGAAAGGGCCTTACAAGAATGATCTGAGAATCTCTCCAATTTCGAGAGGTCTCCATATCAAGGACTGTAAAGTCCACCATATAATCCTGTCCCTCTACATTGATGATAATGTTCCTCAATTCTCCCTTGGACCTCTTAGTGGATTTGTCAGCAAACTGGAGTAGGGCTCTGGATTTCCTAAGAGGTCCTAGATTTAGTCGCTCGAAAAGGAATGTTGGCATCAACTTAATTGAGGATCCATTATCCAAGAGAGTGCATGCAAACGCAAGGTCATTGACATGACTCACCACATAATGGGCACTCATGTCCCTTCATTTCCTTGGAAACGCATTCTTAATGGCGCAAGTAGTGGCTACTGATAGAGTGTGCTTCTCAACAGGACTTCTCGTTTTCCCGGTAACCCTTGTAGGTGTGCATCTAACCTTAAGGTACTTCTGGAATGCAAGTGTCATATCCACAAACTTATCAAAGGGGATTGCGACCTTGATATATTTGTTGCAAAACTCTACCATCTCAGGATATCTTTTTATATTTTTTGGATTTCTTCTTTTTGCCCATACAAGCACGGAGGAAAGGGATTATTGAAGATAACTCAGATTATGAAACAGAAATATTTCCATTCAAACGGGAAACTGAGTTCTTTACAGGACTAGGACTCTGACTCTGCTTGGAATGAAATTCATGAAAGGAAATAGGGGTGCGCCCTCCTCAGATGGAGGTGCATGCTCTTCATCAGGCTCGCTTGATTCACTGATGGTGCTCCCCTTCGCCTTTTTGTTCCTTTTTTCATGATTTTTTGAGATTTTGGGGATTTCGAGTCCCTTTTATTCTACTAAAAGTGGTAGTTCTGGTGATGTTGCTCCTCTGCCTCCAAGTTCTCCTTAGGTAGAGACTTGGCGGCATCCTCATATTCCCGTGCCTGATTAGGTATGGTCACGGTCCTTCCGCTCCTGAGGGACATATGATTCACATTATCA
Organism: Ottelia alismoides; assembly: GCA_037367405.1. Lineage (NCBI taxonomy): Eukaryota > Viridiplantae > Streptophyta > Magnoliopsida > Alismatales > Hydrocharitaceae > Ottelia > Ottelia alismoides. The sequence continues at coordinate 299,187 of JAZKJV010011719.1, read as the reverse complement.
TACGAAAGGATCTCATGTTCAGATAAGGAATAATCTGAATAGTATACCTGATCTCGTGGTCACTACTGACCTTGATTTAAGCTATTGGGGTTACCCTGAACCTGGGCGGGAATTGGAGTCCATGGTGCCATCTGTTGATCCAGGTGGTGTATGACATGGTTCAAATATGTCCTTATGTCATGGTAATCATTCTGCATCTGCTGAACCCTATCGATCAAAGACTGGATGGAATAGGTAAGGGACCCTAGATCACTTGTGTGCCGGGTCTGCTGCTGCTGACTAGAGGATGGGTGATTCTGCTATCTATATTGGCCCTGTTGGCCCTGCCTGTACTGTTGTGGGTGGGACTGTAAGGTGTAAGGTGGTGGTGGCCCTGTTGGCCTGAGTGGAATGTGCACTGTTGTTGGAGTTGCTGAAGCTGGTATCCTTGTCCTAGCCGGGACTACACAAAATGTGGTGTGGGGACGGAGCTGGTGTCCTGGTAAGCTAGGGGGTCGTGTGGCTGACCATTTCCTATCCTCGACTGTCTGTCAACGGGGTCATGGCTGTACCACAACCCATTAATCTCAAACATCTATGGAGGCTCCTCATAGATTGACTCCATCTGTAGGGGTGCGTACTTCTCCTACTGAGTGTATTGTTGCTCCTAAACCCAACTGTATTGAGGCCCCTATACCTGCTCCTGTATGAGGTAGACTCGATGTACAGGCACATGTGGTGCAGAAGGGGTAGGTAGTCATATCTTGGCTACCTTCTCAGATAACTCCTCCACTTATTTCTTCAATCATGAAAGGGACTCAAGGTCAGTGACCCTCTTGTGGATCTGCTCTACAATGGTAAGCTTATCAGCTATTATCCCTATGTTAGGGATTAAGTCATCTATCAGATCCACTATAGTCCTCCTCGGTGTCTCATGAGATAGGCTTGAGGGGGACACCTGATAGGTCCTCGTGGCATGAGATCTGTTTGTTTCTGCCATTTACTCTAGGATCTTCCATACAGAATCTTCGTTCTTATTCAAAAAGCTACCTCCCCAGGCTGCACTCACTAACCCCTGTATTTCAGGGGTCATGCCACAGACAAGGTATGGACTAAGATCGCCTTGGTAATGCCATGGCAAGGGAATTTCTACATTAAATCATTGAATCTATCTCAAGCTTCATGAAATGGCTCGTGGGGGCCATGGGAAAAACTAGAGATCATTTTCATCATCTAGTTAGTCCTACTAAGTGGGTAGAACTTCTTTAAAATAGATTTTTGAATTGCAACCAGGTTATACATCTAACCCCGAGATTCTTCAACCAATGGGTAGCCTTATCTCCTAAGGCAAACGAGGTAGCCTTCAGCCTGATGTAATCTCATCCAACCCAAGAGTGGCTAAGGTTGTTACATATCAATTCGAAGTCTCTCAAGAAAGCATATGGTTCCTCTATTGCATTTCCATTAAACTTCGATAGAAACCTAAGGAAATGGTGCTTCAGCTCAAATGCCTCTGGTGATACCTCATGTACAAGCCAACTGTGTATCTCATTCTCTGCTGGGTTATAGTCATCTACCATCAGTCTGTCTATTCCACCCACTTCAATCACCTGTCCCATCCTAGCCATAAGATCTACATTCAGCTACTCTGCTCTAACTAAACGGGCAAGAATTTGTTGCATGGGGTCATCTCTGTGTTCCTCTTCGTCAGGGTGTTTCTTAGGAGGCATCTTGGTCTTGGGTTTGTCTTCTTCACCTGGATCAACAATGTGGTCTAGATTAGAAGAAGACTTTGTAATGAAGATATTCTCACCGAGGCGAAGGTCTTCCTCGATGAGATGGGAAGAGAGAAAGGGAATGGTCTGAGGGTGACCATCCTAAGAATGAGAGATCCCGAACTCAAGAGGGTCATGAGTCCGGGTTGTTCCAAGTTGCGCTTGAACCTTTGAAGATGTACAACTTGAAGGGTTAAATGAGAGATTAGCGAAGTCCGAATAAATATCCCCCTAGTCAGTCATCTTAGATGGTAAAAGAACCGATGATAGCAAGGTATTCAATGAGGTGCTAGTTCTACGGTGCACGTAAATATACGGAGTAAACTAACACAATACAAACACAATACAAAACCCTCAAATTGACCAACTCAGTGCATGATGGCCGTAAAGGTTCGGCCAAATTATGTAGTCAGATTTAGTCGGTGATAAATACAAGTCTTGAAAGATTAACGAATTCTTAGGAGACCTTCACTTTCCTACAGACTATCCTGATTCTCACGATAAGACAACTGTCAGCCAATATAAGAGTAAGTGTGGACTGTAAAAATACGGCTACCCGTTTCTTGAGGACAAAGCCTTATAAGGTGTCCTCTAAACCTCCCACTCTGCTAAGGAAATTCGGACCATTTACCGGCTACCAGTAGATCCTCACTGAAAAGTGGCTAATCATTTTGAACCAGTAATCTATATGAAAATACTAGCCTAGGTCTATCCTAGTGTCGTCTCTCTCTCTTTTGCGTGTAAATCATACAATGAGGGCTTTATGCACCCGTAAAACAAGGTTCTCTTTATTCCAATTTTGTTTAATCGACCTGCTCAATTCAGTCCCAATTTTAAATTAGGTTGTCACTTGAAATTTTATCTGAACACACAAACACGTCTATCATTCAGTCCCAATTTCCTTTTAATTCCTAAGTTATAAAACAAGGAAGGAGTTGGAAATCAGAATGCAAAACTAAAACAATGATGCATGCTCAGAAGAAGGTATACTTACAATGACTCCCATCACTCTTCATGCGTTATACAGAACTGAATTTGTAAAATTTTACACTAAATGCATGCAGATCGAGAAAACCAAACCTAAGCAATATACTATTAGCAGGGAAGAAGTGATTTTGATTTGACTAAGTTGTACGTTGCTATGTGGGTATCATTAAAAGTCTCAGAAGATGTGATTCTCCCAAGATTGTGTGGCCTAAACTACGATTGGCACAAATAAATTTACAATTAAACTATCGAGTGACTATCCTAATTTCACCACTCAAGTCGGGACCAACCCTCACCGGAGAGAAACATGCCCGACATACCACAAGATAATGTCCAAGTCTGATTACACACGCAAGATTTTGAACGGAATCCGCTGGTAATTTTAAAATAAAAGAAAATGCAGAAAATAAAATCCTAAGGACTCGACACTCTCTCACAACTCGACTCGATCTTAAATTTATGTGAATCCTTGATAAATCTCGGATTCATCACTCTAAATCTCCTTTATTAAGCTCAAATCCCTCAAAATCAACAGCATTTCTGCATCTATTCTGCATAATTAGCACTCAAGCATGTTTTAATAAGAATTGCATTTTAGCACTAATTTCTGCAAAAAATAAGAAGCCAAAATCCAAGCCAAAAATGACCTGTAAAGAACCTAACTTCCCAGATTTTTTAACTAATTCGTGCTAAATCCGAATGACCCAAAACCACCTCCATTTTGTACATATCACTAACAAGAATAAATGAAAAATACAAAAAAAAAACTAACCCAAATAAGTGGACCAAAAACCCATACCCTAGTTTCAGGACTTCCGTACTAAAAACCTCGTATCTTCCTCATCCAATGTTCGTTTTAATCTTACTCACTTTTGAACTAATGTACATTCAATTACCTTCAAAACAAGGCCAAGTTAAAGTGAATCGGAGCTCGTATGTGAATGTTGGGTTTTGGGCCTCTTTTGTACATTTTGTATTTTAGCAATTTTTGACCTAATATCCTATGGACATAATTAACTTTTTTTAGTTCATTTCTTTTTCATTTGTCTTCTTTGATGAAATTTTTATTAAATTGCATAAAAATCCAAATCCAAGCTGAGCTTGAAATCAAAGAAACAAATTGAGTCCGAGTCTCCACTAACCGATTATACAAAATTAGTCTTTTTCTTAGTTTATTTTATTTCTTCTTTTTCTTAATTAATAAAAATCTAAAAAATAGATTATTGTGTAAATATTTATTCTTGATTTTAGCACATTTTTCGGGTTTTTTATCTGGTTTAAAATGACAAAAAAATTATAAAACCTAAAAATCAAGGTATTCTACGTACATGGGATACCCCAAAAACATCACTTTTTTACAATTGATCGATTTTGGTTTTGATGTCTTCATAAAAGTTGTAGATCTCATCGAGACGAGTAATTTTTGTGAAGAAACTTTTTCGATCCGAGGTTATTTGCTATTTATTTTGCATTTTACAAAATCTTTATTTTTCGATTTTTTTGTGGAGCTAACACGTGGCGCTCCTGGAGCCACCACGTGTCAGCCATTTTTGGCATTTTTATTAATTCGTTTTATAAAAAAATTAAAAATCCACCGCACGTGTGTCGCATATGCCTACCAGGGACGTGCTCCGCACGTGCCCCAAACTTTCCATCTCATGTCGCCACGTGGCGTTATAGGTACCGTCCAATCGCGTTTGATTAGACGACGCCTATGTGTCGTCTTCATCAAGCTTCCCCCTCTCCCAATTCGGCCGGTCGCCGACCCCCTTCGAATATCCGTGTTTTCGCAGAAGATCTCTCCGCTGCCAGCCCCGATTTCTTCGCCATCGTCCATCATAGATCCTCCATCATCCCAGATCAAATCCCCTCGAATCAATCATCGATTGAAACCCAAAAATCCCCGATCTATTCCCATCGACGTCCGCTCGATCCTCGCCCTATTTAAGAAGCACCGCCGCACCTCTGAAATCTCATTCGCCGTCTGCACAAATCAAGGAGGAGGTCGGTGGTGACAGCCCGACCCCCTTCCCATTCTTCTCCGGCGAGATCCGAGGGTCGATCGACCCTCGTCGCAACCCAAGGCCAAGTCTCCTCGGCCGTACTGCCCCTGCTCCAGTGTTCATCACCGTCGAGCCCTGATCGACAACGACTCTCCACTGACTCCATCGTCCTCCGTCGTCATCAACATTGTCTTCCTCGACCTCCTCCGCCGGTTGCTGCTCTCCCTGATCGTCTTCTTCGACTCACCAACGCCTCCGGTGTTCGTCGACTTCAACTTTCACCAGCAAGCCATCACAGGCCAGGAGACCCCCCAGCTCTCCTCCAACTCCGCCCGCTTCGTCATCGACCGCCAGGAGTTTCCAAGCTCCGATCTCCACTAGTAGCCGGGGGGACGTCAACGCCACACAGCAGACCACCTCCGCCCTTGCCGGCCAGCCTCCGCTCCGTCTGCCTTGGCCGGCCCACCTCAACGTTGCCGCGCCACCGGGCACGTACCCCGAGACCCCCCGCATGTGCGAGGCACGTGCGTGGGGGGACGCCAGCCGCACGTCACCCAGGTCACGTGCTTTGCACGTGACCGTGGGTAAATTATGCAAAACCCCCTAGAGATCTTCATATTGCGCCAAAGCCCCCGCCGACCAGAGGGCACGTGCTGCGCACGTACCCCTCTGGAAATTTTGCAAATACATCCTCCACATTATTGGTAATTACCGCAAAGTCCCCCTTGCATTTTTTATTTATATTATTTATTATAAATTGCAATTTTATCTTGATTCCCCCTCTATTGTGAACCTCTTCTCGGCATTATTTTATTTATCAAAAATTAGCATTATGTTTCTCAATTAATTCTCTACATTTTGACATATTGTGGATATTTTTGGTTAATTAATAATTAGCATGATTGATGGTTAATTAATAATTAATTATTTTATGGAAAATTGCATATTTTGCCCATTTCGTACTATTAAATTTGCCTTTGATTAACTGTTGCTCTAAAATTCCCGAAAAATCACATATTGTAGAATTAATTGTGCTTGACATTGTGCCCAAAAAGAATCGTGTTTGCATGCATGTTTGCTCTGTAAAAATATTTTGCATATTTTAGTGTTTGATTTTTAATAGGTATTAGATCTCACATTTTCGAGGTTTAGAATTTTTTCTAAGATCTATCACTAGTGATAGATCTTAGATAATTTTATTCCTTGAAAATAATTAGGTTTAATATTTATTATAATTAAATATTGAAATTCATTTTGTTTGCATTTAAAAATTCATAAAAATTCATATTGCATCCAAAAATTCCAAAAATATTACAGTACATTCATTTCATCATAATTTGCATCTTGGCCAAATTTCATATTTTTCGGACATCGTTAGGTGTACTTTACATTTTAGTCCCTAAAATAGGCTGAATGATTTTTTTGCACCCTTTATTGCATTAAAAAATTCCAAAAAAAAAAGACCGCCTCAAAAACCACGCACGAATTTTGATAGACATAATTCTAGGTTGTTCCTTTGCTTCCTTGTGTTCGACCTTGGGACTTGCCCAAGTAAAATAAACATAAAACCACGAGAATGAAAATTGAATAATTATTTATGGTTATTTTCTTGACTGATTCTGATTGCCGCCTACAACGAAACGACAAAATCAAATTATATTTTTACGCACGACAAATAAATACATCTTTTTAACGCAACGAATATCAGACTCGTCAGATGGCACCGTTGTCGGGGAGGCAAACGGCTTAGTTTTTGTCTTAAAATTTTCGTTCGGCTTTCCGTATTCGGGTAGTCTGATCCCTGAATTTCTCATTATAAATTCCATTTTTTCCTGCATTTATTTTCAGCATTTATTTCTCTTATTTTATTCTTTATTTATTTCTAAGTCACTCTCTTACATTTTCTCTCTCTTTTTTTTTGCGAGGTACCCGGCGTATGTGGAGTGGTTTTTCTAGAAATCGAAGCATCTTCACTGACTTCCGAAAAAAGCCGCAATTAAATTAAGATCGAGTCGAGTCGTGAGAGAGCGTAGAGTCTAGGTTTTTAATTTCTGCAATTTTATTTTTGTAAATAACTGCTCATTTACAACGGTATCCATTTGGACTCTCGCGTATGTAAAAGACTCTGAACTTTCTTTTGTGGTGTGGTGTGGCATGTTTCACTCTCCAGTGAGGGTGGGGCCCGACTTGAGTGGCGCTTAGGATAGACCCGCACATACGGCTCTCAGAGCATTTTTTATTATGCTCGTAGGATCTAAGGCCACACTTCACTGTAATTGAGACGCACATAGATCGTTCAATTTAGCCAAATTTAACTCAATTCTTCCCTGCTAATAGAGCTTTCTGCTAGGTGCAGTTTTTCATTGGCTTGCATTCATATAGAATAATTTTTCAATTCATGTATGGCATCCCACATGGAGATTGCGAGGATTCACTATAAGTCTTCTAATTGAGCATACATCATCGTTTTTCGTGTGCATCAGCTTTTCCCGGATTTTTCCCTCTCGTTTTTATCACATCATTTTAAATGAAATTGGGACTGGACGGTAGACGTGCATTTGTGCTCATTTAATCTTCAGTTATCGCCTAATTAAAATTAGGACTGCTAAATATAGCCGACTTCAAATAACCCATAAAATCAAGAATTTCTGCGGGAGAGCAACTCCGACCTTGGATGTTTTTTTTCTAAGTGAGCGAGAGACGACACTTAAGGATAGAGCCCAAACCTGGATTTTCATAATGACTATTGATTCTACCAAAAACGATTAGCTACTTCTCAGTGAGGATCTACGGGTAGCCGGTAAACGGTCCAGATTTCCTTAGCAGAGTGGGTGGTTTAGAGGACACTACGTAAGGCTCCGTCCTCAAGTAACGGGTAGTCATTCTACGGTTCGTACTTACTCCCATACTGGCTGAAATTAGGTGCAACTATTCGTAAGAATTCGGGCCAGTCATTAGGAAAATTTCTAGCACCTAATAGCTCGCTAAATTCCTTCCAAGATTGTCTGATCACCAATTAAAATTGAAAAGATAATAGCCGTGGCTTCATTGTGTGAGTTGGTGAACTTGGGGTTTGATTTGTGTTTGCATTGGTGTGCGTGAACCGATATCGAAGATCAAAAGCCGCACATTTGATAAATTTTCTTTTGACTATCACGTGCAATCATCTCTCTCCTTTCTTGATTTAAACCTCATCATGGAACTTTTTCATAAAAATCATTGCAGACCTGATGAATCTCGTATTCATCATGCTAAAATTGGTCATTTAGGCTCTGTTCCCCATCATTCACCTGTAATTAATCATTAATAGAGCATTATTAGCATTCATACATGTGTGAATAATATCTGCATTTCATCATGCATAATTACATTTAAAATCCCCAGTGTAAATTAGCCCAAAAATCCGCTAACTTCTCACATTTTTAGTTAATTCATCCTAACTCCGATTGACCCAAAACCACCTCCATTGTGTAGATATTACTAACCTTAATAAATAAAAAATACAAAAAAATTACTAACTCCAATAAGTGTCAAATAATCCCAAAGTCTAATTTCACATCTGACAGACTAAAATGAGCATATCTCCCACATACAGTGTCCGATTTTGGTCTACTTACTTTTAAAGTACTCCATTTTCAAATACCTTCAAAACAAGATCAATTTCGTAAAATTCGGAGCTCATATGTGAAAGTTGGGTTTTAGGCCTCTTTTGCGCATTTTAACTTTTTGCTATTTTTGACCTGAGTTTTTATGTACATAATTAATCCTTTTAATTTTATTTCTTTTTCATTTGTGTTCTTTGATGAAAGTTTTATTAAGCAACGCAAAAATCAAAATCTAGATCAAAACTGAGATCAAAGAAACTGACCGAGTCCAAGTGTCTGTTGTCGCTCTTCACAAAAGTTGTGTGATTCTGACCTCTATTTTATTTTCCTATTTTATTATTTATTAAAAATCCAAAAAAATAGATTAGTGTGTAAATATTTTTCTTGTATTTTATCGTATTTTTTCTATAATTTTTATCCCCTTTAAAACCACCAAAAAAATACAAAACCCCAAAAAATCAGTTTTCTATACACATGGATAGCCACCAAAAATACCACTTCTCACAGATGACCTCTTTTGCTCCCGGACCCTTCATGAAAGTTGTAGACCTCGACAAGACGAACAACTTTCGTGAAGAAATTTTTTGATCCGAGGTCTCCTTCTCTTTCTTTTCTATTTTTCTTTATCCTTAATTTTTGAAATTTTTTTGGGGTGATACGTGGCAGCCCCTGGGCGTGCCACGTGGCACCCCATCCATCTCTCTCTCCTGACCCACCCCCGGGTCACGTGCCTAGCACGTGACCCCATCATCTCCTACCTCCAGCTGTTGTCCCCCCCCCCTCGTAACGCCACATTCACTCCTCCTGCATGTAACGGCCGCCGGCCCACGACCTTGGACCTCGTCCTCACTATTACAACCTCTCTCTATAAAGAGGATCCTCCGCCATCGGAGGTCCTCACTGTTACAACCTCTCTCTATAAAGAGGATCCTCCGCCACCGCCAAAAACCATCCGCCCTTCGTCCTTCAGTGCCGGTGACAGCGGACATGGTACGGCGCAATCCAGAGGAATCTTACGCTCCTCTGCGGTAGCTTTAAGCATTGCCCAGCTTCAACCTCCTCTCCAAGGTCTGGAGGCAAAGACCGACAAGGACCATTGTCCTCCTCACAGTCCACCGTCACGCCCAAGCACCAACACCTTCCTTCGATTTTTTTGTGCTAACGTTGCAGGTTTCCGCTCTCAGCAACTCCACCACCTCGCCTCCGCCCCCTCGCGGAGGCGCTACTCCGCTTCCCCCTGCTCGCAAGGCTGCGCCGCCCAGGTCGCGCTCCAGCACCACCTGCGCGGCCCGCCGATCCGACCCCCGCACCCGCACTCCTCCGCGTGGCCCAGCGCCTTCGCTGCCCCCGCGGCGCCTCCGCCTTCGCCGACCGCCACAGCTCGGCCGTGTGTCGGCCGAGATCTGCCTGCCCTTCCCCACGCGTCGCCTTCGCCGGAGAGCGCCTCCGCCTTCGCCGCCCCCGCGGCGCCTCCGCCTTGCACGGCGCGAGCGTTGTTCCGCCCTCGACACAACCACCTCTCTGTCACGCCCTCGCCCTCCGATCGGCCTCCACTGCACCTCCGCCACCGCGCGGCACCTCTACCTCGCAGCCCAGGTCCATCCCTCCGCTCGGCAACCGCCTTCCGCGTCACCGTCACCGCTCGGCCGAGCTCTGCCGCACGCTGGAACCACCGTCGGATCTAGGGACGAGTCCCTTAATCTAACGGTCCTCCAGCCGCCACGTGGCGGGCCCCTGTCACGCCCCGAGGCTCGGCAACCGAGCCTGAGCCCCGTCCCACCAAGCCTCAGGCCCGGGCCCGAACCAGAGGGTCGGCCACCCGAGCCTCACGTCTGCCACAAACCCGAGGCTCGGCATTCCAAGCCTCGACCTCGGTCGCCCGAGCCTCAAGCTCCGCCCCGAACCTCCTGGCGCACGTGCAACGCACGTTCGCTTGGGGGTAAATTGCAAGAAAGCCCCCGAAGTTTAGAAAATTGCAGAAATACCCCCGCTAGGGGTAGATTACGTCCGGGCCCCTCAAGTTTTTATTAATTACAGATAAGTCCTCCAGGGACCTCTTTGCAAAGAAAACTTTATTTTATTTATACTTTAGTCCCTGGAATTTCATTTTAGCATATCTTTATCATACGAACTCCGTTTTTAGCGTATAATATGTCATTTCGAAGCTATTTTCATGCTCTACAATTTAGCATAGTTTGTGGACAGATTTGAGGTTGTTTACTATCTATTATTCTTCAAGGATCTAATTTGACATGCAGGCTCAATTTTAACATCATTGTGTTGTAGAGAAATCGATGATATTTATGCAGGAACTCCATTGGGAAAAGCTTGGGAAATAAATTCTGATGCATCATTTAATAATTATTTATTGAGGATTTAGTCTGTGCAGGAGTTTCGGAAAGGAATTTTGATAAATTATTTTCCCTGTATATTTCGAACAGGATGGTTATCGATTGAGGATTAATTTACAGGGGAATTAAGAGGAATTTTTAACAGAGACCAGATTCCCCATATTATTTATTTATACTCTGATTATTTCTCTTGAACTTTAGTTTTTGATCTGTAATAATTGTCAAGGTTATTGATTAACATATATTGAAGCTGAAATATTAATCTCAGATCTTGTGGTGAACTGTCATCTCTATATATTTCCTTGCTTTTGCATCTCATTGCATTGTATATTTTTGCAACACACAAATTAATCGAGAGCATTAATTGATTATTTAATTTGATTTAAAAACCACGCAACTAAAAATCTATATTCCCTGTGTTCAACCTTGGTAAACTTGCCAAGTAAAATATTTCACAACATTCAAAGATTGTGGTTTTTGATCGACCGATTTTCACCTCCTATACTACAATTTACGATTATTAAAGAGGTGGATTTCGCGCTCATCAAGACCCGACCCATCATTCCTTTCAGTTCTTTCAAAAATGGTCGAACATTTATCTGAAAATCCATCAGATCTATACTATGAAAATGAATTTGTCTCAGTTAGGCCCAAATAAACTAAATCCTCTTCTTTCAATAATCTTCCAACATTTGCAGGAGACTTTCAGCCGTGGATGAATTCGGCCCCCTCATTTAATTCCTACTCGAATCATCTGACCGCACATGACCACCTACCATCTTTGATTGAACCGTCTTACTCTCGGTTTCTCTCTAATGAATCATTTCAAGATCAAAATACCTTTGAGTCTCACGACTGGCCGTGAAACCAAACCCAGATGGAAAGACCTGCACTTAATAATCATCAATGTTGGATTGACCACAACGATCAAATCCCTATTGACCAATCCGGATATCACGTGGCAGCTACTGATTCCGATTACCGCCTACAACGAAACGATAAAATCAAATCATATTTTTATGCAAGATAAATAAATATATCTTTTTAATGCAGCAAATATCGGACTCTTCAGTCAGCTTATCACCATAAAAAGATGAACTCTGAAGCTCCTGAGATGCTCAGCCTCCTAAGCGGTCACTTCATCGCATCGGGTCTCTCGCACGAAAACAAGACGATGTCAGAGAGATAGACACAAAATAATGCAAATAAATAAATAAATAATGCAGAAAAAATAAATGGACAAATATTCACAAGAAAACCGGAGGTCAGACTTCCTAGGGATGAAAAACCTAAAATCTGGATGTTCTGAAAATTAACCTAAGTCATGCCTCACTAATAACGATGCCATTTTAAAGACCAATGAATGCCCTTTTATTAATGTAGAATTAATGATCAAATTTCATTGTAGATAGGCAATTTTGGATCAATCAGAAACCACTTAATTAATTTCTCAATTAAATGCAAGCGGTCAAAGTTTTTTACATGGGCAAGCCCAAGGTTGAACTTAGGGAGGCCACTATCTCCTTAGGTTTATTTAAAGTCGATCAGGAGATTAGATTTTCAAAAGAGGCATTCTTTTAGTATTTTTAAATGAAATAAATGAGTGAAAGGCCAATTTTGCAAAGTTCAGGGACTAAAATGTAAATTACATCCAAACATAGTCCAAAAATTCTCAAACCTGGCCAAAATGTGAAAAATGATGAAATTAGACTACTGTTTTTTTTTTTGAATTTTCTGACTCAATATGAATTTTCCGTGAATTAAAAATGCGGACTATGTGAATTTGAGAAACTTAATTTTAATAAATAGCAAACCTAATTATTTTCAGGAAATACAATTATCCTAGATGTATCAAATGGTGATCTATACAGGAAAAATTATAAACCCTAAAAATATTGAGTTTTTAGTCTAATAAAAATTAATTACTATAATCACCAAACATTTTATTCTAACCTCGATATGCTTGCAAATAACATGAATTTGGGTACAAAGTTAAACAAACTCAACTCTAGCTACTCTGATTTTTTCATAATTTTTAGAGTACAGCTTAATTTAATATTAATTTCAGATTAAACATTCGTAAAAATTACAACTAAATACCCGTTAGATAAAGAATTTATTATTCTACAATATGCAATTTTCATAGTAAAAATATGATGAAAAATGATTGTTCAAATTAAGATGCAAACATAGGGTTCTAAATGTAATATGAAAATAAAATTGATAACAACAAAATATGCTGACAAGGACTTTTATGAAAATACATGTACTTATGGGGGCTTGAATGCAATTTTACACCAAGCACAAGCGGGGCATGTGCGCTCCTGGTCGGCGGGACTTCCTGCGAAACTTAGAATAGTGGGGGCAGCTCTGTAAAATAACCCCAAGCCTCACGTGTCTTGCACATGAAGTGGGTTTGATAATGAATTGGCAACGACCCGTCTGGGGGAGGCGGCGAACGACGTGTTGCTGTCGCACCTGGACGAGACCGCCTCGCACTTGCGATGGAGATGCGAGCGGCGACTGTGGATACAACTGCAGGAGGATGTGTTTCGATGGCTGAAGAACTCGAACGACCGGCTTGTACGTTAGTGGAGGCTATGCTACGGGTAAGGGGTCGTTGCTGCTGTAGAGTCCGAGGGGAAGCACTGACTGATCAATAAATGATCGGGGCTTTGATGTGGATGGTGCTGGTTAAGCTTAGTGGCGAGACCGGTGGAGGAGATCCGATCGCAGGTGGCTGTAGCATAAGGGTTCTGCGCTTGTGCGCACCTGAGTGAGGGTGGTGGACTCACTAGTGTGGTGTCGAGCGAGGGGTACAGGAGGCCGCGCGCGGGTGTGATAGAGGAGGCGAACCCGATGGTCGATGGCGAGGGCGGAGTGGAAGCTCAGCCGGAGGCGTGATAGGTCGATGGTCAGTGGAAGGGCTGAGACGAGGTGGAGTGATGTGTATGGCCTATGTTGGGGCTCGGCCAATGGGCTGTTAGAGGAGGACTGAGTCATGGCGCGATGGTGTTGGAGTGTCGCTCCAGTCGGTGGTTGATGGGGGATGAGCAGAGCGAGAAGATGAAAGGTCGGATGATGAGTAAGGAGAGGAGGAACAAGATCGGGGGAGGTAGTGTACAGAGATGAAGCCACAGGGGTGATGAGGTCAATGGTGAAGATGAAGAACAAAGAAACAGAGGAAAATATGCAGAACCGAGGAAGAGAAAGCGAGGGTTGAAGGAAAATACCTGATGGTGAATCGATGTGCTTGAGGAAGCACCTAATCAGTTTTTGGTCTTCGCTCAATGAAGGAGCACACCTTTAGAGCTCGGCGTCTCCTTGGTGATGAAGCTGCAACACGAAGGCAAGTAGCCCCCTTGGATCTCGTCGACGGTCAACCCTCGTTTGTCTTTTCTTCAACCTACCTTGGGTAGATGTCACTGGCCGAGGCATTCTTGGGAGATCGAAGCTACAGATTGGCTCCTCTCAAGGATGGTAGATGATCAGCGAGGTGGGAGTGGAGTCGCCTTTTAAAGGAGATTGCGGGGTTGAGAGGGGTATTGGGCTGAGGTATCGTGGAGGAGGTGGTTGCTCGCAGGAGCATCTCTTGAGTACGCAGAGGTTGAGGGCACGTCGCGTGGGAGATGGAGAGATGAGGGTGGTGTGGGCGAGCAGTTACATAGATGGTGGGCCAGCGAAGCATGGCGGTTGCACGTGATGTGGGCTGCGTGGCCAAGTAGGAGAGGAGAACATGCAGGAAGAGAAAGAAGCGGGGGAAGTGGTTGCAACCGTATGTGCCACCGCGCATGGGGGAGTGGGTGTGGATGAGTGCAGCGAGTCCTGCGGAGGAAGCGGACGGAGGGTGGCGGAACCACCAAGTGGAGGTTGCAGGGCGCGGGCCATGCGAGGTGGAAGGGAAGTGGTCACGTGCTAGGCACGTTACCAGCCGGAGGGAGAAGGAGAGGGCGAGGAGGCGCCATGTGGCGCGTAGGGGTACGGCCACGTGGTAGGGTAAATATAAAAAATAATAATAATAATTAAAATAAATTAATTAAAGTAATTAAACTAAATGATTAATTAATTAAAAAATGGGTGACACGTGGCGGATCCAGAAGCTGTCACGTATCGATCCCAAAAAAATAAATACTAAATGTAAAAGGAAAAAATGAAAAAGAAATAACAAAAGAGGTCAAATCAAAAAGTTGTCAAAACGAAAGTTGCCCACTTCGACGAGATCTACAACTTTCATGAATGATCAAAAATCAACCGAAATGTTCTGTACAAAAGGTATTTTTTGGGGTACCTTATAGATATAAAATACCCTATTTTTGTCTTTTACAATTTTTTTTGTCATTTTTAAATAAGAGAAAAATAAACAAATAGAAAAAATATGAAAGGAATATTTGCAAACTTAATTTAATTTTTTGGATTTTTAATAATTAAGAAAATAAAAAGATAAAATGAAGGGTATTTTGGTCATTATGTACAATATACAATAGGGGCCCAAAACCCAAGTTTCACATACGAACTCCAATTTTTATGAAATTGGTCTTGTTTTGAAGGCCCTTGAATATATATTAATTTAAAAGTGAGTAGACATAATCGGATACTATATTAGAGAGATATTCACATTTTAGGTTTATAGTCTCAAACTTGGTTTTGGGTTTTTTGGACAATTTTACAAGTTAGTATTTTTTTGATATTTTTCCTTTATTAGTGTTAGTAATATATACATTATAGAATTGATTTTATTGGGTTTGGAGTTAGTTTAAAATAGATACAAATAGGTGAATTAAGTTAATATACAAGTGAATATTTACAAGTGATTTTGGCTCCTTATTTAATGAAATTTTGAATGCTAAAATGTAGATATTATTTACACATGCATTAATGCTAATTATGCAGAATAAATGGAGAAATGCAGCTAATTACTAGAAAACGAATCTCTATTCAACCTTTAGAGTGATGAATCACAAATTCATCAAGCACGTTCAGCTCGAGCAATCGCATAGTTACTATAAACATGGTTAATAAGCCAAGGTATTATATGATGAAAGTCATGCAACACTGCATGAAGAAACAACAACTTCATTCCAGACATCTGAGATACATGACTCTCTTTGAACGACACATGGACTCTGGAAATCCTCTATCGTGAGGAGGACCAGGAAAGCACAATCTATACAAGCTCTGACGGCATTTGGGAGACAGAATCCAATTTGCATATGCATCTCTTTGATTCAGACGGTTCACGCTAGTCTGAACATGATGAATTTATTGCAGATATGTTCAGCACATTGTCAGTTCAACAACAAGCCACTAAGATGAGTAGCTCTACCTCTCAAGTGATGGAAGGTCATCCCCCTACCAGCACAGTTTGTGAAGTGACCGAGAAGCAGGATAGATCTAAACTTGAATTAAAGCCACTTCTGGCAGGCCTTAAGTATGATTTTCTTGCGGGTACAGAGAACATATATCCGGTCATCATCAACAGCAAGCTGAACCTGGATCAAGAATCTCGACTTCTCGAGGTTCTACAGAAAAACTGCAAGGCACTTGGTTGGCAGGTATCAGACCTCCACGGGATAAATCATGCTCTGTGCTCACACCACATATATTTGGAAGAAGATTCCAAGTCGTCCCCATAATTTCAAAGAATACTAAATCCAAATCTGCGGGAGGTCAGCATGAAAGAGATCATGAAATGGTGTGACGCAAGCTTCATTTATCCCATCTCCGATTCAAAATGGGTGAGCCCATTGCATATAGTTCCGAAGAAATCAAGGCTCACCGTGGATACAAATGATAGAGGAGAGGAGATCTCTACTCAGGTACCGACATCCTAGCGTGGATGTGTTGACTACCGCCATCTTAATGCAGCAACCAAGAAGGACCACTTCCCCTTGTTGTTCATTGATCAATATTGGAAAGACTAGCATGTAAGGAGTTCTTCTGCTTTCTGGATGGGTACTTAGGTACAATCAAGAGGCAATCACCCCTGAAGACCAAGATAAGACTACCTTCACTTGCTGTTTGGCACCTATGCTTTTAGAAGATTGCCCTTTGGACTGTGCAACGCACCAGCTATCTTCCAAAGATGCATGCTTGCAGTTTTCGATGAGTTGGTAGTCGATTTTCTCAAGGTGTTTATGAACTCCATCTACGGTGACAGTTTCGATTCCTATCTTGAGCACATGGACATAGTATTTCAGAAATGTTGTGAAGCCAATCTTGTTCTATCTTGGGAAAAAAGTCACTTCATGGTCACAGAAGGGATTGCGCTGGGCCACGTCGTTTCGAAATGTGGCATGGAAGTCAACTCGACAAAGGTTGATGTGATTGCCAAGTTAGAGCCACCTCAAATAGTCAAAAATGTGAGGTCATTTCTGGGGCATGTGGGATTCTACATGAGATTCATTCATGACTTCAGCCGCATTGCCCGACCTCTTATAGAATTGTTGTGCATGGAGACTGAGTTCAATGTTGATCAACTAGTTCTCCTCTCATTTAATTGGTTGAAGGAGTTAATACCTCAAGATCTTGTCCTACAGCCGCCAGATTGATCTCTTCATTTTGAGATCATGACGGATGAATCAGACTTCGTAGTTGGGGTTGTTCTAGGACAATGAAAATACAAGGAACCCTATGTCATACAATATGCCAGCAAAACATTAGATGAAGCTTGAAGAAATTACACGGTGATAGAAAAGGAATTGTTGGATGTGGTTTTCGCCCTTGAGAAATACAGATTCTATTTGCTTGGATCTAAATTCACCATCTACACTAACCACTCTGCTATTTGATTCTTGCAGCGGAAGAAGGATACCAAGCCTAGACTGAACAAATGTATCCTTCTCCTCTTGGAGTTTGATTTGGAAATCAAAGACAAGTCTGGGGTTTAGAATGAGGTATCATATCACCTCTCAAGAATTGAGCAGCGAGAGCCTCCACTGAGTAGTGCACCCATCACAAACACCTTTCCTGACGAGTCAATTCTGGCCATGGATTCACTCCTTGGTATGCTGACATTATGAACTACCTTATTTCTGGTGTAGTCCCTCAAGATTAGATGAAAATCAAGAAGGAAAAATTGCTGTCCACCATCCATTTCTACCAATGGGAAGACCTACTTTTTTTCAGGGAAGGTGTAGATTGTATTTGGCGTAGGTGTATTCCGCAGGAGGATCATCATAGTGTCCTCGAGCATTGGAGTGAATCTGGTGTACATCACTCTAGTAATAGAACGACAGTGGATGTATTGCAGTGTGGCCTCTGGTGGCCTACACTATTTAAGGATGCCGCAGCATTCGTCAAGCGCTTCACTGACTATCAGAAATTGAAAGGAACCCTTACAACTAAAAATTCCATGCGCCTGAAGTTCATTCATATAGCAGATGTATTCAATGCTTGGGGCATTGACTTCGTGGGACCCATCCCTAATAGGCACGAATACGAGCACATCCTTATTGCCCTTGATTATGCGAGTTGCTGGGTTGAAGCTATCCCTGCTCGAGGCGCTGACAACCTTATAGTTTTTTGATTTCTAAGAGAAAACGTCATTGCACGGTTCGGGATTTTGAAGACACTCATAGCAGAGGGGGGTAGTCACTTCATTAATCGAGAGGTCAAGAAACTAACGAAGGAATTTGGTATCGAGCGTCGAGTTGCATCTCCTTACCATCCTCAGACCAATGGTATGGCTGAATTATCAAACAGAGAAATCAAGATGATCCCCTAGAATCTTGTAATGCCGGATAGGAAGAATTGATCCCAACTCTTGGACTCAGTCCTTTACGCATACAGAACCTCTTACAAGTCGCAATGGGCATGTCACCCTACCCTCTTGTGTATGGAAAGCCATGCCATCTACTAGTGGAGCTAATTCACAAATCATTATGGGCCATCAATATCTCCAGTTTGGACTCACAAAGAGGTGGTTAGAAAATAAAAGAGGTTTTGAACAGTCTCCTAGAATTATGAGACTATGCTATGATAACACATTAATGTATAAGGATAAGGTTAAACGCTGGATAAGTGTGGTTGTTTGATGCAAAGTTGAACATATTCCTGGGCAAATTAAAGAGTAAATGGAAATAGCTATTACGAGTACTAGAAGTGCGTGACAACAGAAGCATTGTGATATTAGAATTGTCTCCTGACGCATAATTGTTTGTCGTAAATGGTCAGTTACTGAAGCCTTACCTCGAGCATGACACTTTCCTGGTCGTTGATTCTATCCAAGTAATATGCACCGAAGGAGCATTCGTAACCTTAGCAGCATCAGAAGAGTAAGATAATATCAATCGAAAACTCTTCCATTAAGATTTCATGTTTTCTTCTTTTCTTCTATTCTTCTTTTCGTTTTCATTTTTCTACTTCTATTAAAAAGGTGTCGCCTCTTTTTGTCAGTCTTCTATACTTAGGGCGTACTTTGTCTTAAGTATCAGGGGGGTGTGCACCTCGAAACTCTTTCATTCTATGATCCCCCCCCATCTCCTCTTCTCTTCTATAGTTAGGGATATCTTACTCTAAGTATTGGGGGAGACAGTTCGAATGAGATTTGTTCATTTCCACCCTCGACCCTCCCTACATGTAGATACAATATGATATACTTAGGATTAATTGATCCTAAGTATAGGCAGGATGACCGACTTCTCGTTCTTTCCTTCATTATTCTTTTGTCGTTGAACTATAGGCTTTACTATACTCAGTACGAGTTATTCCTTCTCTTCTCTCTTCGATCTTTGAGGGCATAGCTCAAGCTAAGTATAGGAGGGTCGTATATACTCTGTATATACTTTAGCCATAACTTGTACTTTCGTATTTTAAATAAAGATGGCTAAATCACTATTTACATCCAAAAATACAAAATTCATAAGATCAATCAACAAAATGATGCATATTATTCCTCAAAATAATTTTATACATATTGATTAATAAATCAGGTAAAAATGTTTTGCAAAATGTTTGAAAAATACTTTAAAAATCTATTTGAAAACTCTTTTGAACATTGTTTGAAAACTATTTTGCAAAATGTTTTCAACCTTTGTAAAAATAATTTGCTTGTGAAATTTACTTTTCGTAGTTTGAAATAAAAATGTTTTGAAAAAAACTATTTGCAAATGATTTGAAAACAGATGCCTTTTTTAAAAATCTATATATATTGTTTGAAAAACCTTTGCAAAATGATTTTCAAATGTTTGTAAAAGATTGTGAAAATTACTTGCGAAAATTATTTGGACTATAGTTTTCAAAAATTGTTTGTAAAATGATTTTCAAATAAGTTTGAGGAATATATACATCACACAAAAACTCTTTATTAATTGTATATATATATTTATAATCACACATCCTTTGTAAATCCTTAAACCCTAACTCTTGTAAATAATTAATGAATCCCCGTGTAAATATTTGTACCTATTTTCTTAGACAAATTTTTTTGTTTTCAAAAATCACAAAAACATTTGCAAAACCAAAAATTCAAAAACAGTTGCAAAATATTTTTGAAAAATTGCATAAAAATTTGCAAAACCTTTTTAAAAATCTATAAAAAAGTTCAAAACTTTGAAAAGTGCATCACTAAATTTTTTTCATTGCATTGTACATAGCGTTTGCATAGCACTAACATTTTTCGGATTGAGTTTGATAATTGAACAAGTCTAAGTAAAATCCGAAGATTGGAGCTTGGTTGGACCTTAAATTTACCTAATCACATGAACCTTCTTGGAACTGGATTTGAGGTACTTCAGATCTGGTTGAATTAATTCTTTGAGAATCACGGGACTTGGTTCAATGCCTTCTTTACTACCTAAGTAGAGTATTTCATAGCACATGCACGGCTCTTGTCAATAGTGACCTATCTTGGACAACTGCAACTTTCACTTGTCTCAACGCAGTTGGAGTAGTGAGGGGATTCGATTTGCTGGTATGAGACACATACAAGTGGAAACATTTGTCCTCGTCTAGGGAGGGAAGTGCACCCCAATCTGCCCAGTAGTAGAGACGTCTAAAGATAGGACAATATGGGTTCCAATAATGCTTCAAAAGAGGAGTAGTTTACTAGCTCGAGAGGAAAAACTCCTTATGTAAATGTTGTTGTATATAGTATTTCAAAAAAAACTCCAAAAAAGTGAGCATGTCTAATTGAAAATAAAATGCATACCATAGTGTACATATTTCTATAGTCAATAAGAAAGCCTGAGCTTCATTGTCATATCTTGTGAGCCTGCAGATGGATGACTTGGCTACATTGGTCATGCATCCTAGGATAGGTAGTTGCACTGGCTACCGTCCATTCTTCTCTTCACTCCCTCCTCTTGAGTTGGCTTCCACTTGAACTAGAAGGAAGTACCCTGCTCCTCGAGAAAAGAGTTGTTGGATTAAGGATTCGTTGGGTTGTCATACTGGAGAAGTCAGTCTCTTTGTCGTTTCAGTTGAGGGGAGCCACCATTATATACACTGTACAAGTGAGATTCATAGTCACAAGGGTTTGCGTATGAGTTGAAGTATTCTGACATGTCCATTGAGGAGATTTGAGCAGAGTTTTGGGATTCTCGAAAGTTATTGTGTTTCAAATCGGATTCCCAATAAGGTTCTGACCACATCTAATTGTCCAAAGGTCCGACTTGAGCTCCAAACTTTGATTTTGTCAAGACAAGTTTGAAAATAAAAATTAATCCACTTTCTTTCTTTTTCTTTTCTTTGTTTTTATTTTTTCTGCACTTATTGCATAAGTATTTGCTAGGAACTAGCAAAGGCAAGTATAAGGGGTGATGAGTCTCCATAATTCTATCATTTTGGCCTAAAAACCATAGCTAATGCATGTAAATAGCATTATGTTGTACATATTAACATTCAATATTTATTTCAGTTACTGTATATAAAACAATGCTTTTCATGCCAAAATTATAGAAACAAAAGAAAAAGAAAAAATACCAAAGGTATTTTATGAACCTAAACCTTGAGACCAAGTCAAGAATTGAATTGGTCGACAATGAATAAAGTAGGGGTAGATAAGGGCCAATAATATGACAAATCCCATTTATTCATTCATCATTTATCCATTTTTGGGACCCATTTTATTCTTTATTATTTATGCCTCAAATAAAGAAACTTTGTACATAAAAGTTGTAGATAATAATGTATAGAAAATACGAAATTGAGTCTGCACAAAAATAATTAATAGTGTACATTTGATACATAGAATAAAAAGCCAAAACCAAAACTTCACAGAACCATATCTCCTAAATAAAAACTCAAAATACACAAAATAACATTTAATTGTATATAACTATTAATAAGTTATTTAATGAAGGTGATTTCGAATTATTTTGAGCTAATATGCAAAAGTTAGGTTTCAGACCCCTATTGTATAATACACCTAAGTAAAATATTCATTTTATTTATTCTTTATTATTTTTACAATTTTATAATTTTGTAAATATTATTATAGTATATGTAAATATTTAGAATAGAATAAAACCATAAAGAAAATACAAAATAAAATAAGTATACAAAATACATAAACAAAATACTTATACTTATACTATATAATTTATACCCCTCTATATTTAAGTGTACAAATAACATCAGAAAAATATAATAAAAATATATTTATATACATTATAATAAGTTATAAATATATAAATATAGGGATAAAATAATAAAATACAAAATACAAAATAAAAATAAAATAAAACATATATGAATAAACCTATAAATACACCCTTAAAAATTAACTTGTAATAAATAACATAAAAAATAAAAAATCATTAAAATACTACATAAAATAATAAACATATTTTATTTTATAATAAAAAAATAATAAATCATATACTATTTTTAATAATTGTTTTTCAAATAAATCCCACCTTTTTGTTCTTTAGTGGTCAGTACGGACTAATGGCGTCGCTTCAAATGTTGACCCACGATCAATTCAACCTCCAAGTTGCCTAACTTGACTCGTGTGTCTTTTACTGTGATTTCTACCCATTTTCCTTGGCTTCTCCTCCATCATTTTCATGAACTAATCATGTAAAGATCAACATCTACCATCGATGATCCATGCTAAGGCCCCAAATCCTTTGTGCATACCTTCGATTCATACTAAATCACTAGTCAGCAAGGATCTTTGACTTTGTCTATAAATAAACCCCTCTGCCTCCTAACTCTATTTTGATCCTTCTCTGAGCCTTGAATGCCCCCATCGTGTGTGAGTGTGTATTCTTGGTGACAGCTGGAGCACCCCCAAGTTTTGAGCAGGCAATTTGGGCGAGGTGAAGTGATCCACGGTGGCCCTCCGACCACCTCTGCTCCATGAGCAACCATCAAGTACGAGTTGCACCTTTTTATCATACCTAGGTAGTTGTAGCTTATAGATTTAATTCTATGCATTTTATTTTCGATTTCAATCATGTCAGTGGCGTAAATTAGGTTAATCATCTCATCAGAGCTCTTGAGCTCCGTCCATGTTCTCACCATGAACCACCTGATCTCCAACCATCTGTTCCACCACACTATCTTTCCCTTCTACTTATTCGCTACTTCTTATACTCCAGTCACCCATATCATTCCTGTGATCTGAAGATCGATGCTCCTCCACCGCCTTACATCCAAGCATCCCCATTCCATCCATCCAGAGCACATTCCAGCTTCAAAATGGGCTGAGATCCATCGCCTCGAGCCATATAGTGTCTTATTGCAGGTCCCGGCTTCAAAGAACCCCTCTAGGGTCGAAGTCAACCCAGCCGAAGACTCTCCAGGTACTCCTTCTTCCCTGACATGCCAGGACCCCATCGCTGGGTCCTGAAGCTTCTTAAGAACCTCAGTAGCCGCAGACGAGTCTCTCGATCATGTATAGCCCCAGATCATCATCAAAGACTGCTGGAGGAGCAAGGATCAACCAATTGAAGTTCGCCCAGTTGTTGTTCTTCCCTGTTCTTCAAGGGAGCAACAACCATTGGATTAGCCTCGTCCCCCTGTTCTAGTTGTGATCGTTCGTCCACCAGAAACCTCGTCCATCCGATGGAAGCCCATATCCGATCATGACCATAGATTGGTGAAGCATCATCAAGCGTCCAACGCCTGCCACATGTTCAAGTGAAACGACCAGCGCCTTCCGATGGTGCGCACGATTGGGATAATTTGCATATTCACCCCACTTTTTTGTATTTATTTATTAGTCTTGTAAATAAAATATGACATGTAAATAAAATGGATGTTTTGCATAAAGTACATTGTACTTATTTCGTATTGCATGTGGGTCCAGTCCACCTCACGTGTCATCCCACATGAGGTGGAGAAATTGCTTATATGCCCTAGTAACTTTTTGTATTTAGGTTAGTCTAATAAAATTTAATATACATTGTAAATTTCTATTGCATATGAGCCCCTGATGTTTATTTTATTTGAAAAATACCCTTCCCAGTTCATGTATTTTTGGTGCTTGGATTTCATTTATTAAAAATAATACATGTGCTCTAAAAAAATATGCAAAAATAGGGTTGGATGCCTGCTAGTATGCATTATCACGCCCCATTTTTATTTTGGTAATTTTGGGATTTTAACTATTTATTAAAAATTAAATGAGCACATTTTGTCCTTGTTTAAGTTAGAAAATACCAAAAAATAGAAGAGAATTCTGAAAAAATCCCAAAAAGTGTATGTTTTCTATTTAGTATTTATTAACTCCAGACCAAGAATCCCTAAAAATATAAAAAGAAAAAAAATAGCACCAAAATCCTTTATAAAAATGTGTAAAATAAGCAAAAATCCCAAAAATACATTTTCTTATTTATGAGTTTTATTTATATTATCATCTATCTATTGAAATTAATTTGATGAATTTTGGATTTATTTTTTTATTTTTAATCTTAATTTCAATCTCGATTTATTATTTGATCCCTGAGTTGGGATATTTTTGTCTTTAAAAATGCATAAAAATTAGCAAATTTTTTAGAAAAATCACAAAAATAATAAAAATATATAAAACCGAAAAATAATTTATTTGTTGTATTTTATTTATTTTACCAGTATTTATAATTATCTTACCCTATATGGTATATATATCCTTATAAAGTCTATTATGTCTATACAAAGAAAAGGAAAAAATTAAAAATATGAAAATATAAAAAAAATATAAAAATTATAAAATAAAAAATAATAAAAATATATAAAATTTAAAATCCAAATATATATAATTAAAAACCCACAAAAATAATAAAAAGGGATAAAAGAAATGTTTGTACATACTATATATTGATTAGCAATAATCATAGGCTACATGATTTGCTCTATGTGGGTCGCCCTCTACATGTTTGCTTGTTGTATACTTAATTTTGTAGAGAATAGTAAATTTCAACTCCATCCTTTTGTTATTCATTGTTGGATTTATATTGTGGGTTAATTGTTGATTAATCATAGTCTTTTGAGTGGTCAATGCACCGACTACGGTTTCGCCTTGTGAAACCGTACAACCCTCGTGAGATTGCGGTTATCACTGGGTAGCACGACTAGTGTTTATTTCTTGTGCTATTGTTTGTTTCTTTCATTATTGTCCTCTTTATTTTCTTTTATTTCTTTATATTTTTCATAAATTATGTTCTGACACATTCTCTTATCTCTCTTTGTTGGTGATCCTATAAGAGCCGATGCACCTGAGCGAGGTGGGGGCTAGACGTTCTATACTGACCTGCAGCAGAAATCAGTTTAGGAAGAGTAGGAGATTATTTTAGATTAGATTTTATTTTCCTATGTTTTATCTCATTTGTATAAACTTGTAATAATTTCCAGAGATTTTGGACTCGATTATTCGGGGTTTGTTTAGCCGAGTGCCGGTGCACATGGGGGACTGATAAATTCTAGATTTATCAGCTTAATCATCATTATTTATCCCTCTTGCTTAAGAAAAGTAACAAGATTCATTGACTAATAACACTAATTGCTAGATATTGTGTTGTAAATAATTAAACTATTTATAATCGTATTATAGTGTAATAATTTATGTATTTATTTCTTATTAAAAATCAAATAAAAATTAGAGTAATATTGTATATAAATAAAATAACATAAAATAAAAATAAAATACAAAAAATAAGAAAAAGAAAAATCAAAGAAAATTGTTTTATAGGGTTTTTATTAGTATTTAAAATTTATCTATGTATAGATGAACCTTTGATCTCTTTGACTTCTACATGAAAGTTATAGATTTCATAGAGATCTACAACTTCATGTTTTGAGTTTTCTCTAACTCTCTCTTTAACTATTTTATTTCTATTTTTTACTAATTTTTCTAGTTTCTAATTATTCTATTGGGCCATGTGGCGCATTCTACTTTGGTCACATCGCCTGCTTTTGGCTTGCCACCCGTGTTTTCTACAAACTGTCTTATCGTTTGATTTGACGGCTTATGATGATCTGCGCCCAGCCGTCCAATCCTTATACTTCAGACACATCTCAGACGCCCGTTAGCACCTAATTTTGGACCGTTGGATCATATGATCCAATGACCCCTGCTTCATCCCCAACCTCCAGCCATCCCTTTTTTCCCCGCTAACCTCACCAACTTCTTAACATCCTCATATTATCCTACCATCATTAGATGCCCTCGTTCCTAACTTCCGTCACCAACCTCAAGCCTTCTCGACCCTCATCCACAGTAACCACCCATTGTCCTTCATACCTAATGCCATCGTCAGTTAACAACAGTCGAAACCAGCAACAACAACCACCTGGAGGTTACCAACTTAATCTTTAAAAATCGATCACCGCCCCAAGTAGCGGTTGTCTACCCTATGCAGGGAGCGTTGCTAGCCACCTCCTCTTCTTCGTGACAGGAAGAGGAGGTGTCGTTGAGTCATTATGGAGATCATCTCCTGGTAAGATCCATGGCTGAGATGGCCATGCTACAACCACTCCGTCTGCCATTTGAGCTTGTCGCCAAGGCTGAGCAAGCATAGCGAAGACCCCGTAGCTAAAACTACCTCGATCCCAAGCCCTACAGTCCATTCCTCATCTTCAAGATTCAGGTAAATTTGGTTTTAATTTCTTTTTCAGTTTCAATAATTATTCCTCGCATGTCAGTAATGAAGGATATGAAAAAATCCTCAAGCGCATCACGTAATCGTGAGCGTCGTATCGGATACGAGGGAGAACGACTAGTCGTACTAGTTGTTCGGTGCAGCAGAATTTAAAAAATTTTCATGCGATGAAACCACATGATCCAAGAACGATTCTCGGATCGTTTCATCTATAACCACAACAAGTATAATGCAATACCTCTTGAAGCATGGTTGATCGAGTCTCTACGAAAAGAGACCTCCTATCTCAAGTCCGATTGTTGGAGAAGCGGCTTGTGAGCGCAGGGATAAGTCGTGTTGTCCTCGCAGTCCAACGAGTTGATCCAAGCACGGTGAACTCCTGATCTCGTCGTACGAGATCGAACGTCTCCTTTGTGAGCGTAGCACTCCAAGAAGACGGAGAACCGTAGAGCGTCGAAGCGGCGGCACGGTGGCATAGGCGACGACAAAATCCTCCCCTAGGGTTTTGGTGGTCGGCTACAAAGAGAGAGAGGGAGAGGGTTGGCATGTGAGGAGAAAAGAGAGAGAGAGAGAGAGAGAGAGAGAGAGAGAGAGATGTGCTACCAATAGCATGTACAAGAGAGCATGGTATGCCTCTCTATTTATAGGGTTTTAGGATCCATGGATCTCAATCCATGGGACATATAAAATCAATGGATGAGATTGATTAATGTCAATCCAATGGTCAAGATTGTTGTTGGTAAAAACCAACAACTTATGATTTAATTTAGTTTAAACATATTTGATAAATCAAATATACATCAATCCTAAAATTAAATCAATCAAATAAGGAGAATATTACAAAAGAGATCAAGCCTCCCCAAGGAATAGGGTGGACGGCCACCAATTCCATATAGGAATTGGGTGCCGCCCACCACCTTCCAAGTGGGGGCAATCTCATGGATTTCCATGAGATTGCATATCTCCTTGAATTTCTCTATTATTTATTCCAACAACTTTTGTTGAGATTTATTCACCAAAAATAATTCACAATTAATTTTGGGAAAATTGCAATCTTGACATTGGAAAATTGTGAACCACATTCACAATCCAAAATAAAATATAATTTACATTTTCAATTAATTAGACAATGTGTATCCAATACACATTAATAATTAATAAACAAATATAAATTATAATTAGCTCTCTCTAATACATTATAAATCACATTTATAATATATTATGAATAATTGGATATTTCTATCCACATTATTCTTATCCATAATAATTAAATCACATTTAATTATATTGGATAATTCCTCATACATCATGATAATTAAATCACATTTAATTATCAATTTCTCAATGCTTAGATCGTATGGAATTATTCTTGAACCATTCAAGAACAATGCTATTTCTCCTTAGATACTTGGAGATAAGGACAGGGTGATTGTATTGTTCCACGTATAGTGACTTGGAAATTGAGATCACACCCATGGACCTCTCATAGATGCTTGATTAGATCATGACCGTAAACCTAATCTTCTCATTGCATCTGAATCTCATTCAGATCAATGTTCAGTACATGGACTAAGATTAGGTCACTTCTCTAATGAGAGGAGTCACTAAAATCCAGACCTGTGTCATCACTCCCTCGGAATGGAAGCATCATGGTTATACAATCGTTTATGATCAAATCACCCTCAGGCATTCCCAATACCTGTACATCCTGCATACTGGAAGACTCATAATCATCCTGAAGATATAGATCACTTTTACATTGTCATCTTCATGGTTTGATCACTAAGTTTCTCAATCTTGGTCCTTGGGATTTGGTACAGATCATAAGCTTTCACAAAGCATATATCTTACCTTAAAATTCATGTCATGCTTCTAAAGCACGACGACCAAGCATGGAATTTGATCAGTCCCAATACCTCATGAGTGATCTCATGTCTCCCGGTTCACAAGTGAACTTGTATGATCCCTTTGAGAGATCGTATTACTCATATGCCCTTACATGCACACCAGCTCGCCGGTGTATAGACCTTGGTTAGGTCATCAACCTAATGGTCTGCCAAATGTACACACTCAGACATATAGCAACACATCTGTCTCAGGTCAGAGGATATGTGCCTATGATGTGACAGTATTCATCATAGGTCTTTGGTTATCTCGATCTCGTAAAGTCAACCCATTGACTCAACTAATCCGATACCTCCGAATCACTATTCCCATGTAGAGGACATGCATCAAGAGGTCGATCAGATATCAGTATAATGAGAAAGGATTGCCATCTCCTTCTCAGGCTGGAGATCACTACTTGTCAATCATTGATGATGCTTGATGAGTCCTCTATCTAACTCCTTAGATATTCAACCAAGCATCAACCTCCATGATTCAATCAATGAATCAACAACTGTATGATTATCAAGTTGGCCATGGTACATAACCCATATTGTACAGAGGGACCTTATACTTTATTCATTCAATCAATTTCAGAAAGGGAGTGAAACATAATCAATAACTTTTATTGATAAATCATTTATTACAATAACATTTATTGCAGGAATGGTTCGCCTCGGGCTCACATTGCTAACAATCTCCCACTAGCCCTCAGAACCATTCAGGAACAATCCTTAAACCCATACTCATTACATGCTGGTCGAAAACCTTTTGTGTCAGAGGTTTGGTAAGAGGATCAACAACGTTGTCGGCAGAGGCCACCTTGGTTATGATGATGTCACCACGCTTTTGAATCTCCCGAATGATGTGGTATTTCCTTTCTACGTGCTTGCTCTTCTGATGCCATCTGGGTTCCTTCGCCTGGGAAATAGCTCGTGTGTTATCATAGAGTAGCGGGATGGGAGTATCAGAGGAAACTACGCCAAGCTCTAGCACGAACTTGCACAACCACACCACCTCCTTTACAGCATCCGATGCGGCAATGTATTCGGCTTCTGTTGTTGAATATGTTGTAGTGTCATGTTTCTTGCTTCTCCAGCTCACAGCACCACCATTCAACAAGAACACAAACCCTGATGTCGACTTTTGATCATCAATATCTGATTGGAAGTCAGAATTTGTATATCCCAAGACTTGGAGATCACCATCTCCATATACCAAGATGTAATCTTACGTTCGTCTTAAATATTTAAATATGTTCTTTACTGCATTCCAGTATTGTTCTCCATAGCAGGATTGGTAACCACTTACCACTCCCACTGCATTGTAGATATCTGGCCTAGTACACATCATGGCATACATTAAGCTTCCTACATCTGATGCATAAGGGCATCTAACCATGGCTTTCTTTTCCTCAACAGTTTGAGGAGCCATTCCTTTAGACAGGTGGATACCATGTCTTAAGGGTAGGAATCCTTTCTTGGAACTATCCATACGGAATCGTTCAAGAATCTTCTTAATGTATCCATGTTGTGACAATCCCAATATCCTCTTCTCTCGGTTTCTGAACAACTTCAGACCTAAGATGTAAGAGGCTTCTCCAAGATCTTTTATCTCAAAGGTGTGGGATAGCCAAATCTTCACACTGGTCATCATCCCTGTATCATTCCCAATGATAAGTGTCATCTACATAAAGCACGATGAACACAATGGCGCTCCCACTAAGCTTCTTGTATACACAAGGTTCATCAGGATTCTGCACAAAATCATAACTCTTTATGGTTTCATCAAATCTGATGTTCCAGCTATGAGAAGCTTGCTTGAGCCCATAGATGGATTTCTTCAGCTTGCATACTTTGTCATCCTCAGTCATGAAGCCCTGGGGTTGCTCCATGTAGATATCCTCCTTGAGGTATCCATTGAGGAAAGCCGTCTTGACGTCCATCTGCCAGATGTCGTAGTCAAGATATGCAGCTATAGCTAGCAATGTCCTGATGAATTTAAGCATAGTCATAGGAGAAAAAGTCACATCATAGTCGATGCCTTCTCTCTGTGTGTAACCCTTGGCTACGAGTCATGCCTTGAAAGTCTCTACTTTCCCATCAGGTCCCCTTTTTCTCTTGAAGATCCATTTACACCCAATTGGTTTTACCCCTTTAGGTGGACCCTCTAGGGTCCATACACCATTCTTATGCATGGAGCCAATTTCTGACTTCATTGATAGCATCCATCTATCCATGTCATGATCTGCGAGTGCTTCATCAAATGAAGTAGGATCATTGTCATTTTCACTTGACACATGGAATCCATACCTTTCAGGTGGTGCAACCACCCTCAAACTCCTTCGAAGAGGTATGGGTGTTTCATCTTTATTTATCTCTTCAGTTTCTGGGTCAGGAAGCTCAGAATCCTCAAGGGATTCAATGAGTTCCTTTACTTCATATTTATCTTGACCTTTAAGGAAATCATTCTCCAGAAATTTCACATCTCTATAAACAAAAACCTTCTGAGTCTCAGGGTCATAGAGTCGGTATCCAATACCATCTCTAACATACCCTATGAAGTAAACATCACGAGAGCGAGATTCTAGCTTACTTGCATCCACGTTCTTTGCA
Organism: Ottelia alismoides; assembly: GCA_037367405.1. Taxonomy (NCBI): domain Eukaryota; kingdom Viridiplantae; phylum Streptophyta; class Magnoliopsida; order Alismatales; family Hydrocharitaceae; genus Ottelia; species Ottelia alismoides. The sequence continues at coordinate 267,966 of JAZKJV010011719.1, read as the reverse complement.
TGGACCAAGCAACCCCAAACCCTCAAGTGATTAACACTAGGTTTGGTTCCATACCAGAGTTCATGAGGAGTCTTAGGTACAGATTTGCTAGGAATCTTATTCAGGATATATATTGCAGTCTCTACTGCATATCCCCAGAAACTAAGTGGTAAATGTGCTTTGCTCATTATTGAACGAACCATATCCATGATGGTCCTGTTGCATCTTTCAGCAACACCATTAAGTTGGGGAGTTCCAGGAGGAGTGAGATTGGAAATAATTCCATTCTCTTTAAGGTATTCCTTGAATTCATCTGAGAGGTACTCGCCACCTCGATCTGATCGAATTCGTTTAATCTTCCTATCGGTTTGGTTCTCAACCAAAGCCTCGAATTCTTTGAACTTTTCAAAGGTTTCAGATTTATGACGTAATAGGAAGACAAATCCGTATCGCGAATGGTCATCAATAAACATCAAATAATATCGATATCCATTTCGAGTCGCGGTACTGAAGGGACCGCATACATCACTATGTATTAGGTCAATAATACCTTCGCATCTTGTAACCTTGTTACGGAAAGGCATCCTGGTCATTTTTCCTTGAATGCAATTCTTGCAAGTAGGTAAAGATTGAACCTGTAGAAAATCTAAAGGTCCATCCTTTATTAATCTATTGATCTTATCAACAGATAAATAACCAAGCCTTTGATGCCAAATCTCATTCGAAAGATTTTCATCCTCCCTGGATCTTTTAGGGTTTTTATTAGTGGTTGTAACATTCATAACACATTTATCATGTACAATTCATAGAGTCCTCCAGAAGTCAAAATGCCATCTGCAATATATTTATCATAACGATTTATTACTAATTTATTACAGAAAAGGAACGAATATCCACTTCTAACTAGCTTAGATATAGATATTAAATTCCTTCTGACTTCAGGTACATAAAGATGTTCTTTAACTACTAGGACTCTTCCACTAGATAATGATAGCCGACAAGTCCCGACGACGACTGTTGTAACACTTGCATCAGATCCCATCTGGATGACTATCTCCCCTTCTTCAAGTTTTCTAGTTTCCTGAAACAAATGCAACAAATTGCATACATGAACAGAAGCACCAGAATCAACAACCTGACTTCCTTCTCGTCCAACGAGAAATTGGTTTCAATGATAAAAGTAGATTTCATACCTGCTGGGGCGTTACCTTTGTCGACTGACTTCAGGTAATCCGGGCAATTACGCCTCCAGTGCCCCGACTTTTTGCAGTGGTGACAGACGTCGGTTTTCTTCGATGCCATTAGAGTGGATGCATTGGAAGATGAGCCAACACTTTGTCCCTTCCTTTTTCTCTTCTGGGTCGGGCCCTTCCAAGAACCATGCTTCCAACCGCGCTTCCCTCTGACCTGTGCAACCACTGCACTGCCAGCGGGACCATCTTTCTTCATTACGTCTTCTGCAGACTTTAATGCAGCAAGAAGCCCAGCATATGTCAACTCCATCTTGTTCATGTGGAATGACACCACAAAGTTATTGAAAGACTTGGGCAATGATAGCAGAATGAAATCAGATTGCATGTATGCATCCATGGTTGCCCCCAGAATCTCCAGCTCTGATAAGTACCCAAACATTTTGAGTACATGTTCACGGACCGAAGTCCCTTCCTGCATCTTGCAGCGAACGAGTTCTTTCATAATGTTGTATCGCTGAGTGAGGTTAATGTCACCAAACATATCTTTCAGATTCTGCATAATCTCCTGGAAAGTACTCATCTCCACATGTTGTTTCTGAAGAACATTGGAGAGAGAACCCAAGATGTAGCATCTAGCCAAGATATGATCTTCATCATACTTGTCATTGTATTCTTTTTCTTCCTTTGACTTAGGGTTTTCATGCTTGTTTTCTGAGAGCACATAACTTATGCGCTCAGCCAAGAGTACAAGCTCCAAATTATGGATCCAATCCGAGTAATTCGGTCCGGTCAACTGGTTGACCTCCAGAAGCCTGCTCAGTGGGTTCATGGACTTCATTTTCTGAAATTGAGAATGCACTATATTAGAACATATAATCATATATTCAAATTTATGTTATTTGATTAAGGTTTTTAAATCAAATTATTCTTGCATTGTCAACTTTGAAAGTTCATTCCCTTAATCACTTTCAAAGTAAGAGATATACTTACCGCTATATCTCAAGCAAGAATTGGGATCTCCTCTTTATCTTTGTTACATCCAATAATATGAGAAACTGCAACTCTAATAAAGAGAAGAGGGAACACATTCCGCCTTGCAAGTCCAACTTGCATTTCTCAATTCGGTCTTTAATACTCGGGCCCACCACCCCTAAGGTGATGTTGACCCGTCATTAATTGAACCAGCCGTCAACAGGAATAGAACTCGTTATGCGCAATCCAATATCGCCCCAATAATATGAGGATCCGATATTGGGGTCACTACGCATACGACCTTACTCTTTCGAAAAGCAAAGAGTCTGATCCAGATGCGCTTGCATATAGGAGCTGTCACTTCGTACAGGCGTCTCCTATATACAATCACTGGCGACGGAAATCCTTCACCTTGACGGGAGACCATGGATGTCACTTATGTGATCCTCCACCTCTTATTCAAATTTAATTAATTATCATGAATCACATTCATATAATTAATTCTTCCAGGGTAATCATCAACTCTATTCATAATAGAGTATTCTAATTGGATACAATTAATTCAATCATATTATATTAATTATCAATCCAATTCAATCAATCAAACTTGATTGTTTTACTTGAATATATATGGTATTATTCTCAAAGTACGTATTCATTCATATTTTAATAATTAGAAAATACATCTTGATTTATTCGGCATTATCAAGACCCTACCCGCTGTCATGGCCAGTACCGGCGAGAGTGGGACGGACCACATACGTTGCAACCCGCTACCCCAGCGATCTCTGACTAGACACCATATCCGCCTCGGGAAAGGATAATGCCAAATAGATCCATTTGTACTTGAGATGATCATCGATTCTTCAACCGAAATTATACCATATAGTAATAATCAAAACATTTTTTATTATAAGGAAATTTGCTAGGCAAATTCCCAACCCTATTCAAGCAAGGAGTTTGATGATTGTGTTTCCAATTTTTTTTATCTAAATCAAATCTAATAAATTAATTGGTTGAGGCCAAGTCAATTAAGGAAATAATCATCTTCCAATATTTCTCAAATATTTTCCATAATTATTTCTTGAAATTAACAATTAATTTCATTAATTGACAATCACATGGTTCTTGATTAGGACTGTAATTTCAGCAGTGACCCCTACTTTCTAAAATTAACAAATCGCAATCATATTAAATCAAAATTAGACAAAATTAATATTCATAGATTGCTAATTTGATTTAGGAGAGAACCTAAGTGATATTTCACGCATTTCGAGGAAAGTCTAAACAGTAATTAACTCTTTAATCACGTTAAGATTTGCAGTTCCCGCAACAATGCATACATGTTCATTAAAACAACCATATCTCGAGCAAAAGAAATCCAAATTACGTAAACGCAGATCCTATGGTTTCCTTATTTAATGGGGAACAAAATCCAAATGCTAAATTTGTGTTTAAACAATTTAAACATTGCAGAATTTATTCACTAAACAGAAGTGCGAAAATCAAATGCGATAAAAAACTTTCACGACTTCCACGAACCCAAGTCGTCCTAGGTTTGTGGATTGTATCCAAAACCTTCAACCTAAGGCTCTGATACCACTTGAAGGATATGGAAAAATCCTCAAGCGCATCACGAAAGCGTGAGTGTCGTATCAGATACGACAGAGAATGACTAGTCGTACTAGTGTTCGGTGCAGCGGAATTTAAAAAATTTTCATGTGATGAAACCACATGATCCAAGAATGATTCTCGAATCGTTTCATCTATAACCAGAACAAGTATAATGCAATACCTCTTGAAGCATGGTTGATCGAGTCTCTACGAAAAGAGACCTCCTGTCTCAAGTCCGATCGTCGGAGAAGCGGCTTGTGAGTGCGGGGATGAGTCGCGTTGTCCTCGCAATCCAACGAGTTGATCCAAGCACGGTGAACTCCTGATCTCATCGTACGAGATCGAACGTCTCCTTCGTGAGCGTAGCACTCCAAGAAGATGGAGAATTGCACAGCGTCAAAGCGACGGCGCGGTGGCATAGGCGATGACGAAATCCTCCCCTAGGGTTTTGGTGGTCGGCCACCAAGAGAGAGAGGGAGAGGGTTGGCGTGTGAGGAGAAAAGAGAGAGAGAGAGAGATGTGCTACCAATAGCATGTACAAGAGAGCATGGTATGCCTTTCTATTTATAGGGTTTTAGGATCTATGGATCTCAATTCATGGGACATATAAAATCAATGGATGAGATTAATTTATGTCAATCCAATGATCAAGATTGTTGTTGGTAAAAACCAACAACTTATGATTTAATTTAGATTAAATATATTTGATAAATCAAATTTACATCAATCCTAAAATTAAACCAATCAAATAAGGAGAAGATTACAAAAGAGATCAAGCCTCCCCAAGGAATAGGGAGGACGGCCACCAATTCCATATAGGAATTAGGTGCCGCCCACCACCTTCCAAGTGGGGGCAATCTCATGGATTTCCATGAGATTGCATATCTCCTTGAATTGCTCTATTATTTATTCCAACAACTTTTGTTGGGATTTATTCACCAAAAATAATTCACAATTAATTTTGGGAATATTACAATCTTGATATTGGAAAATTGTGAATCACAATCACAACCCAAAACAAAATAGAATTTACATTTTCAATTAATTAGACAATGTGTATCCAATACACATTAATAATTAATAAACAAATATAAATTATAATTAGCTCTCTCTAATACATTATAAAACACATTTATAATATATTATGAATAATTGGATATTTCTATCCACATTATTCTTATCCATAATAATTAAATCACATTTAATTATATTGGATAATTCCTCATACATCATGATAATTAAAGCACATTTAATTATAAATTTCTCAATGCTTAGATCTTATGGAATTATTCTTGAACCATTCAAGAACAATGTTATTTCTCCTCAGGTACTTGGAGATAAGGACAGGGCGATTGTATTGTTCCACGTATAGTGACTTGGATATTGAGATCACATCTCAAATCTAGATCCCATGGACCTCTCATAGATGCTTGATTAAATCAAGACCGTAAACCTAATCTTCTCACTGCATCTGAATCTCATTCAGATCAATGTCTAGTACATGGACTAAGATTAGGTCACTTCTCTAATGAGAGGAGTCACTAAAATCCAGACCTGTGTCATCACTCCCTCGGAATGGAAGCGTCATGGTTATACAATCGTCTATGATCAAATCACCCTCAGGTATTCCCAATACCTGTACATCCTGCATATTGGAAGACTCATAATCATCCTAAAGATATAGATCACTTTTACACTGTCATCTTCATGGTTTGATCACTAAGTTTCTCAATCTTGGTCCTTGGGATTTGGTACAGATCATATGCTTTCACAAAGCATATATCTTACCTTCAAATTCATGTCATGCTTCTAAAGCATGATGACCATGCATGGAATTTGATCAGTCCTATTACTTCATGAGTGAGCTCATGTCTCCCGGTTCACAAGTGAACATGTATGATCCCTTTGAGAGATCGTATTACTCATATGCCCTTACATGCACACCAGCTCGCCGGTGTATAGACCTTGGTTAGGTCATCAACCTAATGGTCTACCAAATATACACACTCAGACATAAAGCAACACATCTGTCTCCGGTCAGAGGATGTGTGCCTATGATGTGACAGTATTCATCATAGGTCTTTGGTTATCTCGATCTCGTTAAGTCAACCCATTGACTCAACTAATCTGATACCTCCGAATCACTATTCCCATGCAGAGGACCTGCATCAAGAGGTCGATCAGATATCAGCCTAATGAGAAAGGATTGCCATCTCCTTCTCAGGCTGGAGATCACTACTTGTCAATCATTGATGATGCTTATGAGTCCTCTATCTAACTCCTTAGATATTCATCCAAGCATCAGCCTCCATGATTCAATCAATGAATCAACAGCTGTATGATTATCAAGTTGGCCATGGTACATAACCCATATTGTACAGAGGGACCTTATAGTGCATTCATTCAATCAATTTCAGAAAAGGAGTGAAACATAATCAATAACTTTTATTGATAAATCATTTATTATAATAACATTTATTGCAGGAATGGTTCGCCTTGGGCTCACATTGCTAACAGGTAAACCTTCACCCATTTCTGACAACGCTTTTGCCTTCACCTTACATTTGAGATGTACGCAGGAAGTCAACGTCATCTCCTACTTTCCTTCAGATACTAATCACTTCAACTCGTCTTCTTCTTTTTCATGGAGAAGAACCCAACATGGCTTCCTACTCTCCACTTCAATGAAGCCCACCATTCCACTTCACATCCATACGCACACCTCTGCTTGGTTGTTGCTAACATTTTTGCAGGTCCCCCAAACTTCATTGGTCGGAGCTTGAGGAGAAGCTTTGTTCTAGAGGTTATTCCCCGAAGTGTGATTGTCGAGCCAATGTTCCCAAGGTCCTTAGAGCTTCTCTTCACCTTTAGGAACTTCATTACACATTTGTGAAGATTCCTCGATCATTAGGCAGTGGCAAGCATTGCAACTAAGCCTAGGAGCTCTCACTGGAGCCCTGTTTTTGATGTTGTGCAACGATGGAGGAGGAGGATACATTGAGGTACAGTTGTTGTTTGATCCGGTCCAACTGGGACCAATCCAAGGGTGGAGGAGCATCCACGTAGTCATCACCAAGGTAGGCACCTCAGAGGAACCAAGCTGTCTTCCTATGCATTCAGACCAGCCATGTGGCCTGGATCACCTGCAGCCGACCAAGCCAACATCCAAGTCTGAACGCACGTGCAGAACGCGTGCATCATAAAAAAATTGTAAGGCATCTTCTCATAATTGCAAAATTACCCCTGCGTAGGGGGTATTTTATAAATTTTACTATCAGTTTTCTATATTTGCATTTAAGTCCCTCTAGGGACGTGTTTGTGACATTTCATGTTATGTTTTATCGCATTTATGCCCATGGATTCTATGTTGAATAACTTGAGCATCTTTTATCCAAATTAAGTGATTTCAGTGGTATTTTTACCCTTGTTTAATTGTCTTTACACTGAGATTAATTATTCCCTAATTAGACAAGTAAAATAAGGATTATTTTTTTAGAGTCTATATATGTGCTTTGCGTGCTCATTAAATGTTGATTGGCTCTAGATTGAATCACTTTATTGAACCCAAATTAAATAGGTAATTGCTCAAGTTCCATTAATTATTGTATGGCATAAAAATGTGTATATTTGCATGTACTATCATTTTGTCATCACATCATTCTTTTCTAACTTGCACTTATATGTTTCACCATCACATTGTGTTCATCCACGCATGCATTCATATTGTGCATCTTATCTTGCATTGTTTGCTCGCATTGTTTTGCTTGTTTTGACCTAGGTGATTTATCAATTAATTAACCTAGGTATTTAAAGACCTAAATAATCATATTATGGCTCGTGTCCTTGTGTTCGACCTGTGACTTCCCAGGTTAAAAATTAAAGCTGAATCCTCTTCATAGAGATCATTAATTTGATTCTGCATGAAAAGTTAAGTGTTTGTGCTATAACGGATCCATTATTAATATATGTATTTAGCGATTCATCAGGGACCTCACTGAGTTTTCTTCATCATTTTCATTGCCTTTATTTTATTTTATTTCTCGTGGATTTGAGTTTTCTGACTTTATTTTATTTTGTTTTCTATGTGTGTGCCCTAGACTTAGGCTTTTATTTGGTTGAGCCTGGTCGTGATTAGGACCAAACATCTAATAGAATATCTATTCCTATAGACTCGAATGGACTTAGTCAAATAAAAAATGTTAACTATTTCAATTTGAGACTGTGCACCGAGAGAGGTCGCATACAGCGTTTGCAAGACCCGTTGTGGTAGGTAATGAGCGGCTTCGAAGACCGGACCTTGGTCTCATTTGAAGATAGTTATCACTTTTTTCTTCCCATAATAGAATTTATTATTTAGGGCGATTTCTTCTTACATCATAGAGATAGTTTATTTTTCATCTTTACATTTATGCGCGGATCTTATTGCATATAGGCTGCTGGAGCAAGGTACACCTTCTATCTTGTGCATGCGTCATTGATTTCATCACACATCTGCATTTTCAGCTTCCTCCCCCTGTTTTCTTGGACTTAGGAAAAAAAGGAAATCAAAAAATTCATTAGACGATTTTTTTTTAGAAACATGTCAAAAAAAGTGATAACCAATAAAATCAGGACTGCTAAACAAACTCGACCCTAAAATAAATGTAAAGATCACATTCATTATTATGGTGAGAGTAACCCCCTCATTGTTTTTAGGTACTTACCTCCAGATAGAGTGGATGAGGACATAGTCGCTAAGGAGTAGAGCCTAAATCTCTGGACTTGTGCCCTATGCTCCTCTACATTACTCATTGATGTATGGTTGAGATGCAAGAACTTTCCTTCAACCCTCTGCAGAAGTAGTCTTGTCCAAGTTGGGAGTGCACCACTGGCTTGGTCAGGTTCTACCCTAGGCGACTTAACTTGTGAGTCTGATTAAGTAACTGTATTCTCACTAAACTTTAAAACATAAAATATTAACGACGACCTTTCACGGTCATCATTGTGTCAAGTTGGTGAATGGAGGGTTTGATTTCACATCATTGTTTTTAATCCAGATCTACTCTTCCCTACTCCCCACAGCACGATGATGGACATACAGTCTCTTAGGCTACCTTTAGTGGCACCCCTTCACAACACACTTGTCCATTCATCTAGAGTGGTTCCTGAGACCTCATACCCAATCTCAAAACCTGAGTATTCACCTCCTTCTTCTTTGACCTTCCCCATCTATCATCTGAGGTACATTAGTCAGAGCAGATATTTGTCAACTTACCTACACCCAAAGTCCCTCCTTTTCCTTGTCAATGTCGAACAAGATGGCCCAAGAGCAGAGAGATTATGAGCAGCCAGATATTCACGATGTGTTTGATCATGCAACGATTAAAACACCCTCCTGGCATCCCTAGAGGCGATGCACCGATAGATCGGGGACCAGGGGTTTCTCATGACAGAGGTGAGGTAGGGGTTGAGTTAGATGAGAGATGGGTGAGCAGATGCAATAAATGTAACACCGGACGATGGAGGAGGAGAGATACCTGAGGACCGAGCGGATTCCATATTTGAGAGATGCCTAAAGGAGGCTCGTGATCACAGAGACCTTTGTGCACCGTGAGAGCATTGCACAACCCTGGTGCAACTGTCACCCATAGATGGATTCAATTGTCTGCTATTCTTGGCAGTTTTGAGCTACGACCCCAAACGATTCAGTTTTTGCCCATGTTCCATGGGCACGCCACGAGGAGCCTCATCTACATCTTCAGGAGTTTGAGATTATTTGCAGAATAGTCCAGGATAGATTTGTGGATGAGGACACGATCAAGATGATAGCCTTCCCATTTTCTTTGGTTGACAGAGCAACCTACTGGCTAAAGCACTTGGTTAGGGTTGTCACCACCTGGGAGCAGTTGAGGACCGAGTACCTCAACAAGTACTATTCATTCGGTCGAACAAATTTAGTGTAAGACATGATCACCAGTTTAACCATGATCCCAAATGAGCATCTCCATGAGGCTTGGAATCATTTTAAAGAGCTCATTTATAGGTGTTCACATCATGATATCAACAAGCCCAACTTAGTCCAGAGTTTCCTTTGTGGGCTGACACCTGACCTGCAGGGGCTAGTCAACACCTCTTATGGAGGGTCCTATTTTTCCAAGGATGAGGACCAGGTCTGGGCCATCTATGAGGAGATGGCTGAGAACTATACAGTGATGACCTAGGCATGTGTTTACACTCAGGGGAAGCCCCCCACAAGCATTTTCTTTGCATATACTTACACGTATAGAAGCTGGTCCATCATCATCTTCTACAAGCGCAACACTAGCAAAGTCATCGGCTATAGACAAGGGCATCACTAGCCAGAAGTTGGATCGCATGGAGCTTATAGATAAGAAGATGTGTCGGGGCCTAGATAAGCTCAAAAGAATTGACGAGCTAGCCCAAACTTTGAGTGACCTTAAGACACAGATCATGTGCTTCCAAGAGGCACATACGACTTCTTTGCCACAATCTAGGTCACATGCTGATCAGGGGAGCCGATCATCATAGTCATCTGCCTCATACAGACATGTTCACCATATTCAGGTGGAGCACATTTAGCCAAACCCCCATTACCAGTTTCCACCACCACCTGCACCAGACACAGATGGTGGTCTATTAGATTGATCAGTTGTTAGTGTCCCTCCCCCCACCTTCGCATGAGCAGACTGAGTCGTTGATGGAAGACAACGGGATTTGGTATTCCCAGTACTAGCAGCATCCCGGTATACACCGTGATCACCCAAGCTTCAGATGGTCTACTAGATGTGCTCAGTCCTAGTAGCAGCCTCCGGTACAGTCAGGGCAGGGTACGCAGCAACAACACCAGTACTCCCAGCACACCGTTCCTCGACCCTAGTACCAGGGTCAGCACTAGAGGCATCATCAACCTCATTCTCAGTTTCACCAACCTCCCCTTGATAAATCCCAGATTTATCATGATTATTCGTCATTATTAACTCTCTTACTTAAGTTAAATAATAAGATTCATTGACTAACTAACACTAATTAATTATTGTGTTGTAAATAATAAACATTAATTAATATATATTATTAAAATCATAGTATGGTGTAATATTTTATGTATTTCTTTCTTATTAAAAATTAAATAAAATTTAGTTTAACAATGTATATAAATATATTAACATAAAACAAAATAAAAAATAAAAAAATAAGTAAAAGAAAAATCAAAGGAAATTGTTTCATATGGTTTTATTAGTACTTACTTTTTATCTATGTATAGATGACTTCTGATCTCTTTGACTTCTACATGAAATTTGTAGATCTCATCGAGATCTACAACTTTCATGTTCATAACTTTTTCTTATTCATCTTCTATCTATTTCTTTATTATTCTTTATTTTTTTATTTCCTTCAATCCTGGTTGGGCCACGTGGCACCTTCAGATTACATCGTGTTGCCTGTTGTAGTTCAGCCACCCACGCTCTGATTTATGTTGCCCGACTCTTCTACATCAGGCGCATCTCAAACGCCCCATTGGTGCCTTGTTTTGGACCACTTGATCATCTTGATCAAGTGGATCCAGACCATCTACCACCGCACAAATCTTGAGCATCTGATCTGGCGGTCAGATAGTTGGGGCTTCATCCTCAACTTCCAACAACCCTACTTCTCATTGCAAGTAGACCTGGCCAACGGGCTGGGGGCCCGCCCGCCCAGCCCGCCCAGCCCGCTCATGGGCCGGGCTTGGGCTTCGAAATTTAAGCATGGGCAGGCCCGGCCCGGCCCGCAAAAAATAAAAAATATATAAATATATATCAAATTATACATATATTAATATGATATGCTTTAAGTTTTTTTATTTATAACGCTAGTTTTAAATAAAAATTCAATGAATTACATGTCAAGTAACATGTAAACTACGTATATTAGTTATATAAAGTATAGATGGTATTAATAAAATCATTTATACGTATGAAATACCATTAAAAAATCAATGGAAAATGGTTAAAATGGGCCATGGGGTCCCATGGGCGGGCTTTGGACAGAGGTTTTTTAACCTCGGCCCGTTCGGCCCGGCCCATGGGCCGGCCCGGCCCGCAATTTGGCCAGGTCTAATTGCAAGCCACTCGAACTCCCTCTTTTCTCTGATTACTATCAACAACCACCTAGTCCCTCTACCCTGGGAATTACACTTATCCATTCCCCAAGTTAACCACCTTCCACGCTAATATCCCGAACTTCTTCAAACCTAACCTAATCGACGATTTCAAGTGGTTTAAATCCATTGGAAACCACCTATAACTTTCATCTTTCCTCTTCCAAAAACCCATCACCGCCTCAAGCGGCGTTTCCACCCCTTGTACGGAGACACCCTATCCCTCCTCTCATTTATATGACAAAAATAAGGAAAGATGTTGGAGTGTTGGTGGATTTGGTCTTCAGGTGTGACCCATGGTGAGATGCCATGTTACAAAATCAATAGGTGGTTGTTCGAGCCCCAGCTTTGGCTGACCTGATGGAGCGATGACCCCGAAGCCGATTGAGCTTCAAGCCCAAGGCTCAACTTCCATTCATGGCGATTTCTTCATGTACAAGTTAGATAGCTAGATTTTCTTTAACGTTTGCAAGTGACAAGACATTCAATGGTTGGAATACTTGAAGTGCTTCAATCTGGAGAATGTTCCCAGTTGATATTAACCATTATCCTCTTCAAGCTACTCTAAGACCTTCACCGACCTCGTTCTATCTTCGCAGACTTGCTACAGATCTTCATCGAGCTTCAGAGACTCCTCATGGGCATGGTGGAGCGATGGAGTATTCGTCGGATCCCATCCCCATAGCCACCATGTACGATGGTGCACTTCTGAAGAGATAGCATAGCTGTCGTTGGATCACACCAAATTGGGCGCGATCGAACGGCGAAGAGTTAACCACGTCGATTACTCTAGAGCCTTCAGCCTCGAACTTTCCATACCACCACCGAAGCACAACATGATGCCATGTAGCCCGAGCCACAAACCTCTACCCGAGCCTAGGACCTTACATGCCTCACGCGTGCGGGCCTGGGCAAATTTCAAGTCTACCATGACGGTTGTCCTTGATTGCAAAAATACCCCTGCACAAGTGGTATTTCATAAATTTCAATGTCATTTATGTTATTTGCATTTTAGTCCCTCTACGGACCTATATGTAAGGAATTCTATATGTTTTTATCACAGTTATGCCCCTACATTCAAACTTGAATAACTTGAGCATCTTTCATCCAAATGAAGTAATTTCAGTTGAATTTTAATCCTTGTTTAATTGTCTTTGATTTGAGATGAATTCATCCCTAATTAGACAATAAAATAAGGATTATTTTATTAGAGTCTAAATATGTGCTTTGTTGGTTCATTAAAGGAAATTTGACAAAAAGTTGAAGTGGTCAATTGGACCTAGACTCAAATCAATTCTTTGCTCAAGTTTGAAGTACCAATTTAGGGCATATTAATTTGTATATTTGCATATGTTAATGTTCTACATTTTGTTCATCACATCTTTATTCTCTAACATGCATGTATTTGTTTCATCATCACATTCTGTCTCATCCATGCATGCATGCATTGGTGATGTGCATTATCTTGCATTGCTTGCTTGCAATGTTGTCTTTGTTTTGATCCAGATAATTTATCAGTCACTTAACCTAGATATTTTAACACCAAAATAATTTTATGATGGCTCGTGTCTTTGTGTTCGACCATGGACTTCCCAGGTTAAAAATTCAAGTCGAATCCTCTTTATAGAGATTGTTCATTCGGTTCTGCATGACATGCCGAGTGCCCATACAACAACGGATCATTATTAATTTATGCATTTAGCAGTTCATCAGATGGCGCCGTTGTCGGGGACATGGCTTCACTAATATAATTATTTAGTTTTTTATATTGTGGTTAAGTTGATTTTTATTTTATCAAGGTCAATCATGTGTTGTGATGTTTTCTACATTATTATATATATGTGTGTTGATAATCTTTGAAATATCTAATAGTTTCTCTTCTGTGGTAGGGCCCATTCATCGTGGACGCTCGTGGAGAATGGAGGCTGGAAGCTCAAGATGGAGCTCCCATTGAGAAGAACCGCAGAAGATGCCTTCAAGACAAGACGAGCATTATTCTGTTGATATTTGTTGTATATTATTATGAACTAGACTTTATAATTTGTGTGTTGAGTCTATTTCACCCATGTTGGGTGGGACTCAACTTGAGTGCTCGATACTAGGGTTTAGCCATGTGGCTCATAGAGCTTCCTCATTTTATATCTTTAGTGATTGAGACGTAGTATAGGCCAAACGAACTTCATCTTATGAGATTCACTCATCTCTAAGATTCATGAGAAGCACGTAATCTACTTTCAACTTTGCCCAAATTAAATTGATTATATGCCCACTAATATATGCATGATTAGGTGCGGATTTTTATCGACTTGCATGCATTTAGATATAATTTTATATTAAGTCTCGCATGTGCATGAAGAGAGCCGGCGCTACTGTAAGTACTTCTCTTGAGCATATCATCATGGTTTAACGTCTTCATGATTTATTTATTTATTTTTCCTCTTCATGATTTCTCGCTTAGGATATTATGGAAAAGGGACTAGAAGTACATGATGATTTATGTGTTTAGAGATTTAATACATGTAATAACCTAAGATCTAAAACTGGGTCAGTTAATGCAAGATTGATGTAATTAAAATGGAGCTAAAATTCACCTTGTTTTTGGGAGATAAAACCCCGTATTATTTGCAGGTATGTATGCATTCATTGAGAGGTGAGGATGAATCCCTAGGATAGAGCCCAGCCCCTAGGTCAGCCTGCTCGTAAAGAACACGAAATTTCTATTATCACCAGTAAAAGAGACAAGATAATCAGACCATATTTATGGTCTTCACTGGGTCTGTTGGTGAACTAATCGGGTTTGCTTGATCTTGTTTGATTCTTCAACCTCCCGAAACCCTAGGCTCCATTATCGTCTCCTGAGATTCATCATCTAGAGATTCATCTAACATTGATCCCTTCATTACTTAGCTTCCTATTCTTTATACTTAGGCATATTTTCAGCCTAAGTATACGGGGGATCCTTCGTTGTTCTGATTGTGCTCCTCGGGTTACCTGGTTTTAAATTCATATCTTTATACTTAAGCTGTTACTCATCTTAAGTATAGGGAACCCAAGTTCTTATAGTCCTCTAACTGATTCTTTTTACTCTTTATGCACATGTGATACTAGATTCAGTTTGGGTATATTTTGTTTATATTTAGCATAAGTTATGGCTTCATATCAATTTGTGCTATGAGGACATAGAAAAAGCCAAGTATAGGGGGGTCTACCATATATATTACATATATTCTTTATCCATTGCTCATATTTTTAAAATTTTACCAACTATTTGGGTTATGGGTATCGTATTACATTTTCTACTGATTTGTGTACAAAATATTTTCAAAATATTTTTTGAAATTTGTATATATATTTGAGATGGTTTTCAGAAATGTTTTACATGGTTTGTGAAAATACAGTTTGACAGGTTTGAAAATAATTTGTAAAAAGTTTTGAAAATATGCATATTTGCGTCACATTATTTTGAAAAATGTTTTACTTAAGTTTGAAAAATGAGGTTTTACTTGTTTTGAAAAATCTTTGTAAAATGTTTTGCAAAATTTCTATACATATGTGACAATGTTTGCAAAAAGTTTTGAAAGATATTTTTCAAAGAAAAGGAAGTAAATATGTCTAATTAATTTACACTCTAACTTAAAAAATAGAAAAATAAAAATCACAAAAAGATTGAGTTATTAATTAGTGATTCTTCCCTAACACGTTCACCATACACTCAAGGCTTGAGATGATCTTTAACACACTGTTCAAGGAGTCCTAGACTTAATGTTATCATGTATTAATCATTAGGGTCTTGAAATTAAAAATTCACTCTCTCCTCGTTAAATTATATGCATGCTATATTTCATGCTTAATCTTCTTCAAGGACTTTGACTTTCACATCACATGCACGACTGCATTCATGATTGAGATGAGTCAAGCTATCACTGAGGGGACAAAGATTGGAAGTTTGAGTTTGGACTTGATCTATATGATGCTCGAGGATGGGATACGATTAATGATGGCTTCATGAAACCTGAGTGTCAGCATCTCAGCCAGTATGGGACATGTTCTCATGTTATCTCTTGATTTTTACTTAAAGTGCCAGGGTTTGATGACATTAATTTAATAAGTTAATCAATGTGCACCAATCTTTGGTAAAAGCAGTGGAGCTAGACAAAAAAAGGAAGTTCCCTCAAAACAAAAAATGATGAAAAATAGAAAGAAAAAGCTCATCATATTACAAAGCTACACCATATGAGCTATATTCAAGGTGAGCGCTCCCAACATTTTAAGTGTCCACCTGGACCAAATCATTAGGCTTTTATGAGTCGGGCTTGTACCTAAAAAAGGGTTATGCATTGTTTGTGCTACAAGTCTGGGTGCAGGTACACTAGATACTTTAAAAAGATGCATCCCGGTGTACTCCCAGGAAAACAAGTACGGACACACTGATTGGCAAAATCAAAATAAAAATTGTGTTGAGTATTGGCAGTTGAGAGAACCATGTTCCAATGAGAGGAAGAGAAAATAAGTACATAATCCTACATCCTCCATAATCTGGCCTTCCATCTATACCATTGAAGTTTGATGAACAAAAGAGACGGTGGATTGATGCAAGACTAAATTTGTTCCCTTGAGTTGAGGGTTGGGTCTTTAGGAGTGCTTCCGAGATTGGAATTCTTGGTGATATATTGACTCTACTCTCACGATGCAGTCTACATTGATTCATAATTCTTATGTATATGTATACACTGAGAGTCTGACAATTATAGTAGTTGAATTCCTTTTGAGTAATACTTGGATCAACTTAGAGTTTTAGGATTCCTAAATGTCGCGACCCCACTTACGGGCCGTCGGATCCTCCCATATCCGGATCTGGTTACTCATCAATAATTTATTCAGCAATCACAACTAACATTTAGAAACATACTGCAATTAAAAATACTCAAAAGGAAGTATTTCAACACTTTTCCATTCACAAAATAAATATCACATGATACATTATCCCACTATAATCATTTACATGTACATCTGTCGCGATCCTGAATCTCGGGCCGTCGGATCCTCCCATGTCCGGATCTGGTTACTCAGCAATAATTTATTCAGTAATCACAACTAACATTCAGAAACAGAATTCAAATGAAAATACTCAGAAGGAAGTATTTCAAAACTTTTCCATTCACAAAATAAAGTTTACATGATCCATTGTCCCACTACAACCCTTTACATGTACATCAGCTTGAAGGAAATACACAGAAATATTACTAACTACCTTACAAAGAAAAGCTAATGTGGCTGGCTGGATGTCTATGAAGGATATGGAGAATCCTTAAGCGTATCACGGAAGCGTGTTGATCGCATCTCATGCGATCGGGGCGACTAGTCACACTAGTCGCTAGATGCAGCGAAAATTAAAAATTTTAAATCAAGTGATGAAACCACATGATCACAAGAACATTTCTTGGAACGTTTCATCAAACCACAAAGTATTAGAAATACCTCTTGAAGCGTGGTTACGATCACAAGATCTTTAAAGCAAGAGATCCTCGTGACTCAAGTCCGATCTACGAAGATGGCACTTGCGGGCGCGATGATGAGACGTGTTCCTCCCACGATCCTTGATGAAGATCCAAGCCTTGAATCTCCTGATTTCATCCAACGAAATCTGTCGATGGAGATCCACGAGCAATCGAAGTGACAGCACAACGGCGTGGAGACGATTGCTTGTTCCCTCAAAGCACAAGGTGGATGGCCACCTTAGAGAGAGAGAGAGTCGAGAATGAGAGAGAGATAGAGAGTAGGCGTGTAATCTTGATGTACTCCAAAGGGCTGGGGTTGCCCTCTTTATATACTAGTTTGGGAGCCTATGTATCACAATCCATGGCATATAAAATCAACGGTTGGATTGATCTATGTATTAATCAACGACCATGATGATTGTTGTTCAAAACAATAATATTAATTTATATTAAATCAAATATTTGTTGCATTATCAACAACATAATTTAATTCAATAAAAAATCAATTATTACAAGATAATAAGATAATAAAAAGAGGATAATAAAACACCCCCCAAAAATAGGGGGCATCACCTATGACTAAGTCATTTGTGATGCCACCTCATCATTGGTGGTGTATTATCTCTTTTTAATTTTATCCTACTATATCTTAATAATTTGCAATAACAATTATTGCAAAAAAAACCACTAAATTAATTCCAAATTAATTTGTGAATATTTCGATCATGCCATTGAAAAATATGTGAATCATATTCACAACCCAAACTGAATTGTAAATTACATTTCCAATTAATTGCTTAATGTAAATCTAATTCAAATTAACAAATGATGTTTACAAAGCTGCTCTCTCTCTCTCTCTAATATATTATAAATCATATTTACAATATAAACACAAATATTATGGATAGCACTATCCACGATCTGCATTTCCTTGATAATTAAATCTCATTTAATTATCTTGGATAATCATTCTCACAATATGAATCTTATTCATATTATACTTGATAATTAAATCTCATTTAATCATCAACATCATAGGAATTATTAGTGAACTCCTTCAAGAATAATGTGCTTTCTCCGTAGATACTTGGAGATAAGGACAGGGTGATTGTATTGTTCCACGTATAGTGACTTGGATGTTGAGATCTCATCTGAAATCCAGATCTTACGGACCTTCCATAGATGCTTGATTAAATCAAGTCTGTATACTCAATCTTCTCATTGCATCTGAATCTCATTCAGATCAATGTCCAATACTTGGACTAAGATCAAGTTACTTCTCTACTGAGAGGAGTCACTAAAATCTAGACCTGTTTCATCACTCCATCGGAATGGAAGCGTCATGGTTATACAATCGTTTATGATCACATCACCCTCAGGTATTCCCAATACATGCACATCCTGCATACTGGAAGACTTGTGATCAACCTGAAGATGAAAATCAATTTTACACTGTCTTCTTCAGGGTTCGATCACCAAGTTTCTCAATCTTGATCATTAGGAATCGGTATCGATCATATGCTTTCCCAAAGCATATATCATACCTTCAAATTCTTGTCAAGCTTCCAAAGCATGACGACCATGCATAGAATTTGATCTGTCCCAATACCTCATGAGTGAGTTCATGTCTTAAGGTTCATAAGTGAACCTGTATGATCCCTTTGAGAGATCGTATTACTCATATGCCCCTACATGCACACCAGCTCGTCGGTGTATAGACCTTGGTTAGGTCATCAACCTATTGGTCTGCCAAATGTATATAATCAGACATATAGTAACGCATCTGTCTCTGGTAAGAGTATGTGTGCCTATGATGTGACAGTATTCAACATAGGACTTAGGTTATCTCGATCTCGCTAAGTCAACCATTTGACTTAACTAATCTGACACCTCCGGATCACTATTCTCATGCAGAGGACATGCATCAAGAGGTCGATCAGATATCAACCTATGTGAGAAAGGATTGCCATCTCCTACTCAGGCTGGAGATCATCTATTAATAATCATTTGACGGTGCTTAATGAGTCCTCTATCTAACTCTTTAGATATTCATCCAAACACCAGCCTCTATGACTCATTTAATGAATCAACAGTTATATGATCATCAAGATGGCCATGGTACATAACCCTAATTGTACAGAGGGTCCTATTATGCAAATTAGTTATTCTTCATTTCAGATCAGGGAGTGATATTTACAATAACATTTATTGCATAATGGCTCGTCGTGGGCTCGCATGTCCAACAATCTCCCACTAGCCCAAAGAGCCATTAATGGGATAATCATTTAAATCCACACTCATGTGATAATAATAATAGGCTATTTCAAAAATAGCTAGATAAGTTGATCAGTCACTCTGTTCCTGTGAGACTACGCCAAGTCCTTTTACGGCACTTGCATATCCTCAGTAACAGTGCTCGCATCTAATGCGAATGTTGCATCTAATGCAACCAATACTCAATCTTGTCAGCCATAGTGTCCTTGACACTACAGCTCAAAGAATTATTATTATAATCAGTATGTAATTTCTATTATCCTTATCAGAATACACTTATTCCTGGAGATCTCTATCTCTTAAAGTATTCACAGATAAGACCTTTTAGATCTCCATTTATAAAGTCTTAATTTCTTGAAGATAAGACTTGGAGATCACTATCTCTAAAGACTTGTCATCTTTGAAGATATTGTTATTATTGCAATCAAGTGTTCTATCTCCGTAGTAGGATTAGTAACAGTTTACTACTCCCACTGCATGGCAGACATCTGGCTTTTGTACACATCTAGCATACTTTCAGCTTCTCGTAACTGATGCACAAAAGGGCCACCAGTTTTAGCATTCACTTCCTCAACTCTTTGAGGTGCTATCCCTTTAGATAGGTCACTACCAAATCTTAAGGTAAGAAAGCCTTTCTTGGAATTTCCAGAAAATGGAACATGTCCAAGGTGTACTACAAATGTGACAGTCCCAATACACTCTTTTCTTTGCTTGTGAATACCTTCAGAACTAAGATCCAAGAGGCATCTTTTGAGATCATATCTCAAGGTATGGAATAGCCAGATCATAAAACACTTATTATCATCCTTATATCATTCCAAATGATTAGGATATTATCTACATTTAGCACTATGAACACAATGGCACTCCCACTAAGCTTCACATGGTACACCAAGATTATATCTGAAATTATGACATTTATAATTTCATCAAATTTTATGTTCCAGCTACAAGAAGCTTATTTGAGTCCATAGATGGATTTCTTTAGCTTTCACACCTTACCTTCCCCAATCATGAAGCCCTGGGGCTACTTCATGTGAATATCCTCAGAGAGGTATTCTTAGAGGAATGCAATCTTGAATTACATCTTGAAGATGACATAGTCAAGTTGTGTATCTAAGGTTAGCAATATTATGATGATTTTGAGCATGGTTACCGAAGAGCAAGTCTCATTGCAAGCAATGTCTTCTCTTCCGGTGTGTAGCTCATGGCTATGAACCGTGCTTTGAAGGTATCTACCTTCTCATCAGGTTCCCTCTTCTCTTGAAGATCCATTTACACCTTAATGAGTCTTACCCTTATAGATGGATCCTCGAGGGTCCATATACAACATTTGTATATGAAGTCTACTTTAGACTTTATTGCTAATATCCATCTTTCCATGTCATGATCCTCAGGAGTTTCATCACATGAAGTCCGATCATTGTCAGACTTAACTGAGACATGGAATACATCCTCAAACTCATTTGAAGAAGTATTAGTGTTTCATCTTTAATTGTCCTTTTAGTTACCGATTTTCAGGAGCCTCATTATCTTCTCAAGATCAAATGAGTTCCTACACTTCATGTTCATCTTGATTCTCAAGAGAGTCATCCTCTAAGAATCACATTCTCAGAGATGAGATCTTTTAAGAATCTCGGGGTTATAAAGTAGGTATCCCATACCATCCTTTATTTTCCTAATGAAGTAATACTCTCAAGTGCTAGAACCTTATTAAGGATATATATTGTAGTCTCTACTACACATATATACCTGGAAGCTAAGGGATAATTATGCTAAAATTAATCATTGATCAAATCATGTCACATATGATCCAATTGTATCTCCCTACAACTCCATTGAGTTTAGGTATGTTAGGAGGATTGAGAAAGAAATGATATTCATATCTTCATAAGGTATTCTTTGAATTCATCTAATAGGTACTTGCTACATTGGTTAAATCAAATTCATTTAATCTTCCTTCAAACTTCGGTTCTAAACCAAAATTATGAAATCTTTGAACATTTCAAAGGTTTCTCAGGTGAAGAGAAGAAATCTCATATCATACATAATTTTCAATAGATATCACATATCCATAATGTTCACTATGATATAGGTGATCCACATACATCAATATGTATGAGATCCCGAATACCTTGACATCTTACACCTTTCCTAAGAGAAGGGTGTATTGGACATTCTTCGAATATATTCACAAGTATGTAAGATTTGAAATTTTAGACATTCCAAAGTTTCATATCTTACTAGTCTATTGATCTCATCAGCAGACATATGTCCAAAACTTGATGCCGAATCATTGTCAAATGATCTTCATCCTCTTATTGATCTTATAAAGGTTTCGATTTTCAATATTAGAAATCTTAATGAACCATTCATTAATTCTAATTTTGTGGAGTCCACTAGATGTTAGATTACTATCTGAAATATATCCATCATAACTTTTTACGATAGTTCTATCTCAGAATTCATGTTTTTCCAACATTTAGAAACAAACAATTAGTGTATTCTAATATCTAGGTCATAGATACATTCTCTAAGACTAAGGGCTCTACCACTGAGAATATGAAGTCTATCTATCCAACAGAAGTTGTTGCAACAATTACATCAATATCCATGTAGATGATTATTAAAACCTTAAGATCAGATTTCTAATCTTCTAATATATATATATATATGCAACCAATTGCAAGTGTCATTAGAAGATTGGGATACAATTATAAGACGTTATCTTATGAAATATGTAAGTCAAAGTCAATGATTATATGTAGATTATTCTGATGCTCTATCTGAGTCCTTCACTAAGGATTTTAGACAGATTTGACAGTCATACTATCAACACATCAACTTATTGCAGTATTGGCTTTCATCCAACTCTTTGGATGTCATATGGAAGTCATAGAAGTACAATCAACTCTTTGACTTTCCTTCTCACATGGGTCCAACCCATGCTTCCACTGTGCTCTCTTCATCTATAAACAACCATTCACCTCTCAACATTCAATCACAAATTGCATACAATGTGGGTATTGCTCTCCCATAATCCAAGGTCCATTTTATTCCATTTATTTTGTCAACTTGCATTATCAGTCCCAATTTTATGCTTAGATTATCATTGTGTTAAGTGTGAACACAGATCAAGAAATCATCATCTAATGACCATTCCAAATTTCCTTTAATATCTTACGGGATAAATCAAGAGGAAGATCGAGAAAAATCGATGCATTCGCAAAATCATGATGCATGCTCGAGAGAGAAACTTACAGTGCTTCCAACATTCTCCATGTACGTGCAAGACTGTATTGAAAATTTTTAACACTAAATGCATGCAAGTCGAGGAAACCACACCCTAAACATGATACTATTTGCAGGAGGAATTTGAGTTAATCTTGGCTAAATTGATCGATGTCTATGTGTGCTTAATGAATCAAGGAGAAGAAGTGAATTCTCCTTGATCCTTATTGTGTGTCCTAACCTACAGATCAAGCACATAAAATTTGAAATGGAAGCTCGGAGAGTTGCATGCCTAACCCTAGGTTCGGACATTCAAGTGAAGCCCCACCCAGATTGGGGTGACATAGGCTCCGCATACATATGCATTGTTCAGGTCCATGCTACACACGCGAGCCCTCGAATGAGGACCGCTGAAATGCAATTATTACAATGATTTACAAAACAAATACATGAACAAAGTGTTAATTTAATTCCTTGATTTCTTCTGAGTTTCTTCTGAGGCTCCTCGCAGCGAAGCTCCCAACTCCATGCCTCCATATTGATCGAGCATCCTCCATCTCCACAGGCCCTACCATAAAAGAAAATGTCAGAAATACATCAAGAAATTTAATCAACAAAAATGATGCAAAAACAGACACACTAAGGAGACCTAAATTTTTGAAAATAATCATCTCAAAATAATACAATAAAATCCAAAAAATAAACAAGGACGAGTCGTGTCCCTGACAATGGTGCCATCTGATAAATCACAAAATCACCTGTTTAATTAGTTATTTTTTATTATGTGGCATAGGAGGCAATTTTGGATAAATGCAGAGTACCACACTTTAAATATGTGGAGTATTTATAACTTGGTATGTGTACAAAGTTCGAACACATGGATACGAGCCTCCTCATCTTACTAATTGGACATTAATGATTAAAATTGAGTGATTAAAATCTCTAATCTAGGTTTTCTTAATGCAAACATCGCAACACACACAGAAACGCATGCACAAAACAATCATGCAAAAATAATGATGTGATGCAAATGATGATGTAATACAATGATGCACACAAATGAGAGATGTATTCTTTATTTTAATTTTATGTAAAATAAATGAGGTACAATATGCAAGAAATGTGATGCAATGTATAATAAAATGCTATGCAATGCATGAGGAGACAAGTGCAGTTTTTGTTTGGATTTTTAGCAATTAAGATGATGCAATTGCTAAATAATATGATGCATACTAAAAGAATGAATATGCAATTATCCCTTTCAAATAATTGAGCAATAAAAAGGTTCCAATTTCAATATCAATTGAAGCACAAATATATTTCACGTATCTAAGAATGGCAATAAAATGATGAGCAAATGACACAATTAATCATGTATAATTCAGCATATAAAATTATGCGTCAAATCATATAAATAATAGTGCCATTATGAAGAGCGCAAAATTAGCATTAAAATGAAGTTAAAATTACTGGATTTGGAGTTCATATGCTCAAGATATTAAAGAAAGAGTCCAAGGGCATAAATGCAGTAAAAATATGAGAAATAAAAAGATAAATAATGCAATTTGGTCATAATAGGGGCATACTTGTAATAATGAAATGCCAGCGGAGCCCCTGTGTAATTTTCCCAGGCATGGCACATGAGGCATGCGCACATGGGAAGGACCTTCTTACAATATTGAATTCTTACTGTGCTTGCATGTAATTTACACACACCGCACGTATTTTGCACGCACACGAGACAGGCTTGGGGCGAGGGTCATATCGGATGCAGGTTTGGAGGTTACGTGGTGCGACCTCCACACTTTGTCTCTATTTTGGGTCCGCCGAGCCCTTAGGGTCGGTACCGAGGCTGGAGCAGAGCAAGACCATCCGATCAAAGCAATCAGACGACATCTAGAGTCTTACCTTACGTCATCATCTTCATTGAAGCGCCGGAGAAGGTGGGTCTCCGATGATCCCCTGAAGCTCCACTAGTGTCCTCCTAGAGTGTTGAAGGTCGGGGAAGGATCAAAGGAGGTGGACGAAGGTCTGGCTGGATCGAGGAAGAGCATGCAGTAGCTAGAAAGGTGAGGCAGTGCTCAGATGTCGGTGTAGGAGCTCTAGATCGGAGCAGTGGAGTGAGCTCCGATCGTTGATGATTTGACTTGTGAAACGTTAGTGAAATACATAGCGGAAGCGTAATAAGTGAGTGGCGGGATAGTGGGGCGTAGAAGGAGGTGTCTGGAGCGGTCTTCCCTCCGCCTCCGACAGAGGAAGGTGCTTGGAGTGGATGAGGTAGCAGAGGAAGGGAGAGGGTGGAAGGGACTTCCTGTGAAGGAGATGGATGACCGATGAAGGTGATGGTATGATCAAGATCAGAGTGAAGTGGAAGGTGTAGTGCAGATAAATTCAAATAAAACACAAATAAAAAGAAAATGAAATACATGGAGGATCGAAGAAGAAGAATGGTGGAGGAGGAGCTTGGGATGAGATTCGGATCGAGCCTTGGGTTGTCACTCTATCTGGCCAGCCATGCTAGAGAGCTCAAGCAACCATTGGGGGTGGTTGTAAGATGGCCAGAGCCATGGGTCACACTTGGGCTCCGGTCGTCATCGCGAGGCCAAATCTGACCTCCCCCTATCACACGGAGGTAGAGGTCGTTGGGTCATAGCCCTTGGAATGGTGGACGAAGAGGAAGCAGGGCAGGGGAGGCCTATTTAAGGGTGGACCTCTGGCCATTTCAGGTGATGGTGGGGGCGCAAGTAATGGCTGATTTGATGGTTCTAGGGTGAGATTTGCGGCCATTGATGATTGCACGAGGATGGCAGAAGCTATCGTTAAAGGACAACGTGTAAGGCATCATCCTAAAGTAATAAGGGAAGTTGTTCTACGATCCGTACCTACACCCATACTGGCTGAAAATAGATGCAACTAGTCATATGAGTTTAGGTCAGTCATTATTTCACTCTCAATTCAAAAAAAACTAACTTAAGATTTTATCCCTGACACCTTCTCATCTCACAAGACTTGTGTATTCCATACTACTTGGTTTAGAGTGACACTTAGTTTGAGTCTAACACTCTTGTTCATTAAGGGTCCTAAGACTTGGATACTCAACATCTCTAGCTAGAAGATAGATATGTTATATTACATGTAGAATCTCAAGAGCTTAAAGGAACATGACCAGCACATCACGTGCACGATGACAAACTCTTTATGATGAGTCGATGTTTCTCCTGAGGAACTAGGATGAGAGGCTTGAGTTGGATCTGATTCTTGAGGATGGGGCATGATTGAGGATCACTTCATGAAACCTGAGTGTCAACACATAAGTCAGTATGGTTACAAGGTCCATGTACTAATCTTGACTTAACCTAGGTGCCAGTGTGTGTTAAAAACCTTAAAAATGTAGATCATCATGCACCAACTTGGTAAAAGTAGTGGATATAGCTAGACCATTTTCATTCCAAAAATCAAAGAAAAGAGATCAAAGTTTCAAAGAAAACTTCCACAAAAAGAGCTGAATAACTGGCGAGCGCTCGCAATCTTTTCATGTGTCAACTCGGACCAAAGTTATTAGGTCATAGGAGTCGGGCAAGCACGAAAAAATCCATGCATCGTAAATTCCACAAGTCTGGGTGTAGAAAGTATCTTAGGTAATCAGAAAAGGCACACCCCAATGCATCCCATAAAAACAAGTCTACATGACTCCAAAATCTCTTAACGGACATGATGATTCACAACCAAAAATACATGTGTGTGTAATAAGACACCCGAGAGATCCTTATTCCAATTAGAGGAGAAAAGACAAGACATAATCCTACTTCCTCATACTCGGCATGTTCACCATTACATTTTTAAGCCTAACAACTAAGAGACGGTGAATTGATGGGAAACTTGACCATTGGACCAGAGTCAAGGACTGAGTCCTTAAGAGAGCCTCTTAGACTAAGACTTTGAGCGAAGCAAAGACCCTACGTAGGAGAATGAAGTCAACACCTTAAAAGTCATACATGTTATACATATATGTATCACTAGAGAGTACGATAATTAAAAATGTTGAGTTCCTTTTGGATGAGACTTGGTTAGACTTGGATTCAAGGAGTCTCCTAAAACTCATGGACTGGTCTTCAAGTCTTTGCATGCACAGTTTAGGATTCACCCTCTTAACTCATTCAAATTGCTTGGGGACAAGTAAAGGTTTAAGTATAGGGGGTGATAAATCCCCGATGCATCGATTCTATATGAAGATCTTAGCAAAATTCCCTTATTAATTCACTAATTAAACCTTTTAAATTGACTTAATTAACTCTGCTAATAAGATGGGAAATTAGGGCTAAATACTATTTATAAATAAACCCCTAATATCTAGTTAATTTATACTCATTATTTTATGTATAAAAACTAACTATTTTAACTTAGTTCTTTTTCATTTACATTCTTTGAATCATTCACTAACTTAGCATAAAGAAATAAAACTGACAAAAGTCATAAAATCAAAAGAAAACAAAAATAATTGGCCATATATGTTGTGCATAATCTATCTTTTTATTTTGCCTTTTTCTCACTCTATAAAAATCCATAAAAAAATAGATTAATCATGTACATATTTTGTATTAATCCTTAATTAAGACCTAAATAAAATATAAAAAATTACAAAACATAAAAAATATAGGGATTAGTTGGTAATTATTACCTATATAAAAATTATATTTTGTACAGATGACCTCTTTTGATTTTAGTCCTCCATGAAAGTTGTATATCTCATTGAGACCAACTTTCATGATACCAACAACAATTTTGGGTCCTTGATGTGTCGCCCATCCACCACTCTAGAACTTACCCCCTCCAACTCCAAATCCCTCTCCGGTGACAGCAGCAGAGGCGACCTTCACAGGGTGATAGCGAAGGGAGGAGTTTAGGTGCGCTATGTGGTCATACCCAACCACATAGCAACTTCTTCTTGGTTATCTAGCTCGGTCCCTCCATCGTTGGAGACTTGGAGCGAAGATCAAAGGAGACCCATCTCCTCAGCCCAGGTGACGCTGATAAACTGTATTTCTACCTCTCTTAAAAATGTTGAATTAGCATAGTATAGCTAGATAGAAATCGGATCAACAAAAACCACACTTTTGAATATGTGGAAAATTTAACTTGTTAAGTATACAAAGGTCGAACTCAGGGAACATTATTTCTTTAGTTGGATTGTTTAAATTAATCTAGGTAGTCAATTATTTATAATAGTAATTTCTATGTCAGAAAAGTGATGCATAAAATGAGAGTTAAATAATACAATAACACAGAGATAAAGAAATAAAGAAAATAATCTATGAATATATATATCCTAAAGTTGTTAATCAATCATTTCAAAAATAATTCACAGATCTAAAGGAAAAATCCAAGAAATATGTTTCAATTAGAGTCCAAGCTAGCATGTAAACAATAGTCAATTTTTGCACAAAATGAACCTCGAGAAATGATCTTCAATCACCAATAGATCACGAAAAATAAATTATTTAAGCCTCCTCAAAGATTACCTATGTAGAGAGATCAATTTCCTAAAGGTGGAATTGTGAGAATGTTCTTTCATAAGCCTGCATGTGAGATTAAGTGGACATGGGTAAGATTTTCAATATTACTCTCAGTGCAGCAATAACACTTGGAGACAGAAGCAAATCCCATCTTCTGAAAATTTTCATCAAAGGGTAACTTATTCTTAAACATGCGCCATAGGAAAATGGAGATCTTCAAAGGAATTCCAGGATCCCTAATTCCTTTCCCCCATTTGACTTTATCCACGTTTTCTCTCAGAAACTCCTAGACTTGCTTAATAGCAGGTTTTTTATCTGGGTTGCCAATCCACTTCATATTTGGGTCTGAACTTAAAAGGTGAATGTCTCTATATCTGGCAATCATAAAAGAAACCCATAAGAATTCCTCATTCAGATACTTCCTGCCATTTTAAATCTTAAATCCAAGAGAACTTCAGATATTCTTTTTATGGCTAACGCTCCTTCTTTGGGTGTTGCATATTTTCTTCCAACTCACCTAGTGTTTCTTTTTGTTTTTTGCAGATCTTCCCCAAAATAAATTGGAAAAAATACTCTCCATTCTACTGATAATTCCTTTGGGAATGTCATAGACAGACATCATATGTTTGGGAATGGAACTTAGCACATGTCTAATGAGAGTAAGTCTCCCACCTGAAGATAAAATATTACTTTTCCACCCCACTAATCTTGATTGAATTTCTAAAATAATGCTCGCAAAATAAGCAACTTTGGTTAGGCCTTGGTAAATGCATCCCATATAGATGAAAGGAAGCTTGCTTTCTCTCATATTTGAGATTTCAAGACCAATCTCCCCTATTGCTCTTGAAGCATTCTTTGATATATAGCAATCACTTTTATTAGTATTTATCAATTATCCAGAAGCTTTTTGGTAAGTACTAAGGAAAATGAATAGTTTCTCAAGAGACTCCTTCGAACCATTAGTGAAGATAATAGTGTCATCAGCAAATAAGAGATGCGAAACAATTGGAGCTTTCTAGTGAGTAAAATAAGGAATAGGTTTTTAGATTGTATCATCCTTAGAATACCTCTAATTAGAACCTCCTTAGCTAGAATAAATAAGGCTGGTGAAATAGGATCCCCTTGTCTCAGACCTCGTGAGTTTTTGAACCAGCCAGTAGAAGCCCCATCTATCAGAAGAGAAAAGGGAACTCCGTAAATACAAGCCTTAAGGATATTTATTAATAAAGAGATTAATCTAAATTTTTGCAAAACTGAAAAGGAATACCCATTCGATCATGTCATAAGCTTTCTCCATGTCTAATTTCATGATCACATTAGATCCCCTTGATTTCTTATCCAAATGTTGTGCCAATTCTTAAACCAATGCAACATTAACAAAAATACTTCTTCCAGATATAAAAACTCCTTGATTGATAGCAATGAGTCTTTGAAGTAATGGATTTAACTTATTTGTTAGAATCTTTGTTATAACCTTGTAGATCACATTGTAAAGACCGGTAGGTCTATAATCTCTGAATTCCAGAGGCTTATCCTTCTTTGGAATTGTTAGAATCAAACGCACTAACCACACACAAATATGGAGACGGATTTACATGGAAAACCCTACAAAAGGGAAAACCACGAGGCTCTCAATCCCTAATCTCCCTCACTAGAGATTAGGGCACTCTTCACTAAGATCATTTTTCAATGAGGAGGGATGAGTATAATATATAGAGAAGGATGGATAAATGGTCCCTCATCCAAAGATATGTTTACCCATATAAGTATGAACTCAATACACCCCCCCACTAAAGTTGGGCATACATGTCCACCATGCCCAACTTGCCTACATTCAATTCAAATTGTACCATA
Organism: Ottelia alismoides; assembly: GCA_037367405.1. Taxonomy (NCBI): domain Eukaryota; kingdom Viridiplantae; phylum Streptophyta; class Magnoliopsida; order Alismatales; family Hydrocharitaceae; genus Ottelia; species Ottelia alismoides. Next base: position 237,701 of record JAZKJV010011719.1, on the reverse strand, counting down.
GGCAGCCCCTTTGTGAAGAGATCAGCATTCTGATCGGTAGACTTCAGGTATGGAAGGCACAACAGACCATCCTCAATCTTCTCACAGATGAAGTGCCTATCAATTTCCAAATACGTTGTTATGTCATGCATTACAGGATTTTTGGCCAAGTTTATTGTAGCCTTGTTGTCACAAAACATCTTCATTCGCATACTAATCTTGATGCCCAACTCATGGAGCAGAATTTTTAACCATAGAATTTATGTAACACCATTGGCAAGAGCCGGTATTCTGCTTCAGCACTTGATCTTGAAACCATATTCTGCTTCTTACTTCTCCAATATACTTTATAACCAGATGTGGATCTTCTATCATTAATGGAGCCAGCCCTATCAGCATTGGTATATCCTTCAATAGTGACTTCAGGATTTTTCTTGAACATAAGACCTTTTCCCGGCAATCCTTTTATGTAGCATAGAATTCTATTTATCGCATTAGCATGAGAAGTGGTAGGAGCATTGAAGATCACGAGAAAATGCCTCTTTAATATTTGAAAATTTTAGTATAGGAGACAGATTTCGATTCGTCAAATACCGCAATCTTTGAATGATGTAGAGAATTTTTACTTGGTAAGTGTACCAAGGTCGAACACAGGGAACTGATATTTTTAGTTGCATGGCCTCAAATTAATTGAAATAATTAACAAAATATTATGTTAATTTCTGTATCAGGAAATAAAGAAAATAAGAGTGATGAAAATGCGAAGAAAATAAACAGAGAGAATAAATTAGACTCGGGATTTGTGATTTTATACGATTTAAATCCTCAAATAATATGATCAATAAACTTAAAATGAATGCATAGATCAAAGGAACGTTGAATAGATAATTATCAAAATATTATTCAAGATAAAGGTAAGACTATCAAAAAGTCAATTCACTCTTGCAAAATAGATCATTGATAATTTTTATAAAGACTAAATGTCCCCAAGATTCAATCCTCAAGGAGTGATCGATAATTTTAATGAAATAAATCTAATCAATCTCCTCGATTTAGCCCTTGCAAAAATAGCTCAAGTGTCACCAAATGCAATTGAAGATTCATCAATTAGAATCTTGCACAGTAGATAAAGATTCTCAAATAATAATCATCACTAAAACACCTATGATCTGTATACAAATTATATGAAATGAAAGAGCACGAAATAAGCTTCGAAATGACATGTTATGCATAAAAATTGGAGTTCAGATTATCAAGATATGCTAAATTGAAGTTTCGGGAACTGAAATGCAATAAAAAGTTAATTTTTTATCTCAAAGAAGTCCCTGAAGGGACTTATCTATAATTTCAAGCAATCGAAGGGGCACCTCTTTAATTTTCCCTGCATGGGGGTATATATGCAAATAACTCTGGAGGGCCTACACACAAAATTTCCAGAGCATCACGTGTGACGCGCGTGATGATGACGTCAGTATTGGTCGGGATCTTCTTACGATTTTTTAGAAAATGGACGGTCGCCTACAAAATTACCTCCCACGTACGTGCGAAGCACGTACACTAGAGGTTCGGGCATTGAGGTAGGCTCGGGCGAGGCTCGGAAGCCAAGCCTACACGTGGCAAATTTCTGGAAGTTGGGGGTGTCCGAACCTCTAAGCTTGGGCCCAGGTTCGGGGAGGTCCATGTGGTGGATTGGTAGCTGTTGGATCGAGGACAACCCCTGATCCAACTATGGTTGGCGCCCCTCGGCCGAGGGCGGCAAAGGCCAATGATGGCATAGCTCCCAAGGTGAGTGGAGCGCTGCATGCGATGGCTAGGACGTCGAGCGAGGCTATGCAGGGTTATTGGTGTGCTTCAAAGAGGTCGCATGTTCAGGTGGACAGCAGTGGCGAGGTGGGGATGCAACACGAGCCCCGAGGGCGTATGATGGAGACGAGGGGAAGGCTACTTGAGGGTGGACTCAGTCGGTCGACACACGATTAGAGGATCCAGATGGTGAGGTTCGGCGAGTAGTGTGCCGAAGGTGGGGCGATGAACATGCAAGCAAATACGCTGGAGTGGAGGAGTTCTACAGTTTCTTGTAGAGCGAGGTAAGCATATAGAAGAGGAGGATCGTGGAGTTCTCCTGGAAGAGCTAGAGCTTCAAAGCTCCAATAAGTCTTCGCTTCAAGCACAAGGAGGGATATGCGAAGCTATGTAGCACGCAGTAGCTGCAATAGTGGTGTTAACTACTGGATCACGCCTGAACAGAAGAAGTACAGATCATCATCACCATCGAAACCTGCTCATTGTGTTGTCACCGTTGTGATTGGTTGAAGCTAAACCTTTCTCTCCGTAATGGTGGATGCCCAAGTCGGCGATGGAGGATGGAATTTTAAAGGAGCAGGCAGAGGTGCATTACGACCGAAGGAGGAACGACTGGCGGTGGCGACTATGGAAGGGTACGCAGCGGAGGCGAAACGGTTGGTGTAGCACTAATGGCGAAGGTAGCCGAATGTTCGATTTGTGGAAGAAGAAAGAGGTCACGTGCTAGGCACGTGACCCGAGGGAGGAGAGAGGAAGTAGGGGTGCCACGTGCCACTCCCAAGGGTTGCCACGTGTCACCCAAAAAATTCAAAAAATAAAAAGAAAAGAAAATTAGAAAAGAAATAGAAGGAAGCCTTGGATCGAAAAATTTCCTTCACGAAAGTTTCGTCTTGACGAGATCTACAACTTTCATGAAGGAATAGGGAGCAAAAGAGGTCATCTGTATAAAATGATATTTTGGTGGTTTTCCATGTGTATAGAAAACCGTTTTTTGTGGTTTTACATTTTTTGTGAGTTTTAAAGAGGATAAAAATTATATGAAAAATATGATAAAATAAAGGACATTATTTACACATTAATATATTTTTGGATTTTTAGTAAATAAGAAAATAGGGAAATAAAATATAAGTAGGAAACAAGTGAATTTTGTACGGACTCATAGAGGGCACTCAGACACAGTCAGTTTCTTTAGTTTCAATCTTAATTTGGATTTGGATTTTTATGCTACGTGATAAAACTTTCATCAAAGAACACAAATGAAAAAGAAATAAATTAAAAATATTTAATTATATACATAAAAACTTAGGTTAAAAATAGCACAAAGATAAAATGCGTAAAAGAAACCCAGAGCCCAACTTTCACATATGAGCTCTGATTTTTATGAAATTGGTCTTGTTTTGAAGGTACTGAAAATGGAGTAGTTTAAAATTGAGTAGACAAAAATCAAATATTTTTTAGGAAGATATGTGTGTTTTAGTTTGTATGATGTGTAATTAGGTTTTAGGTTATTTGTCACTTATTTAAGTTAGCAATTTTTTGTATTTTTTCTTCGTTCTTGTTAGTAATATCTACACAATGGAAGTGGTTTCAGGTCAATCGGAGTTAGAAAGAATTAATTAAAAATAGGGGAAGTTAGCAGCTTTTCATGTCAATTCACACTAGGATTTTTAGTTCCTTATTTTATGCAATTATGCATGATGAAATGCGAATATTATTTACACATGTATGAATGCTAATGATGCTATATTGATAATTAAATGCATATGAATTTTGGAGAATGGGGCCTAATTGATCAATTTTAGCATGATGAATTAGAGGTTCATCATACCCCTATACTTAAACCATGCTCGTCCTCGGGCATCAAATAATGAATGACTTAATTGTATAAATCCCTGACTGTTCATGTAAATTTTCAAGGCTCAATTCATCGAAGACCCTTAATTTGAGTTATCCTAAAATTCTGGGCTCAACCATGCTTTAATCAAAAGGAATCCAACTTCTCTTATTATCAGACACTCTGTTTGTACATATAATATAAGGATATGACTTTTAGTATATTGCATTCATGAGAGTTGAGTCGAGATGTCACCTAAGGTTCTAGTCCAGGGGACTCTCCTCTAGACCTAATCCTCAACGCTAGGGAATAAGTCGGTTCTTGCATTCAATCTTCCATCTCCTTAGTTTGTCAAACTTGAAAGTATAGATGGATGACCAGATGATGGAGTGCATAGGATTGTGTAAAATCTTCTCTCCCTCACTTTGGAACAATGGGCCTCTTGAGTGCCTTATTACTCAACACATGTATATTTTTGTTTGTTGATCAATGTGTTCGTCAAGAGAATTCGGATTCCTCTGCACTTGTTTTCCTGGGAGTACACCGAGGAGTGTTGTTTTGAGTATCTAAGATACCTTCAACACCCAGACTTGTATCACTATGCGATGTAGAGCCCTTTTTGGGTGCTAGCCCAACTCCTTGGTCCTAATAGCATTTGGTCCAAGTGGACACTTTGAGATGGTTGGGAGCGCTCGCCTTTGGTGGAAGCTCTTTGTAGTTTGACTTTGTGTTTGAGATCTCTTTTCTTTCATTATTTCTTTCTTTTCTTTTTGGCTAGCTCCACTACTTTTACCAAGAGTTTGTGTACAGTAATCAACCATTATTTAGTTTCATCACATCCTGGCGCATAGGTCTATATCAAGAGATAACATGCGAACTTGTTCACATACTAGGCAGGACTTTGCTGACACTCAGGTTGCTTAAAGCCTTCGTTGACTTTATCCCATCCTCGAGCATCATTAAATCGGATCTAGACTCAAACCACCAGCCCCAGATTCTCTAGTGATAACTCAACTGGCAGCTATCACAGAGAAAGATCCAGCTACTTCCAACACCATGCCAGATCAGATTGAGCTAGACTTCTTAGACGATCACACTATTCCTGATCTCAAACCTTTACCCACAACTTTAAAATACGCCTTCCTTGTGGGTCAGGACAAGAAATTTCCGGTCATCATCAGTTCGCGATTGACCGAGGAGCAGGAATCTTGCTAGTGTTCCTAGAGAGAAACCGCAAGGCGATAGGCTGGAGCATTTCCGATCTCCATGGGATAAATCCCGCTCTGTGTTCGCACCATATCTACTTGGAGAATGAATCCAAACCCTCTCGTGAATTCCAATGTCGTTTGAATCCAAATTTACGAGAGGTCGTGAAGAAGGAGATAGAGAAATGGTGCAACGCAGGTTTCATTTACCCAATCTCCAACTCTAAGTGGGTGGCCCCAATCCATGTTGTCCCGAAAAAGTCGGGAATTCAGACGACCACCAACGAGGACGGAGAGGAGATCGTGACGCGAGTACCCACGTCATGGCGCGTCTGTGTGGATTACAGGCGCTTGAACGCCGCGACGAAGAAGGATCATTTCCCCCTGCCGTTCATTGATCAGATCTTGGAGAGACTAGCGGGGAAAGAGTTCTTCTGCTTCTTAGATGGGTTCTCGGGCTACAATCAAGTAGCCATAGCTCCGGAGGACCAGGAAAAGACCACATTCACATGCCCCTTTGGTACCTATGCTTTCAGGCGCATGCCCTTTGGGTTATGCAATGCTCCAGGTACTTTCCAAAGGTGCATGATTGCTGTATTCGCCGAAATGGTCGGCGAATTCCTGAAAGTCTTCATGGATGACTTCTCGGTCCACGGCGATTCCTTCGATTCATGTCTTAGGAATCTGGACCGAGTCCTCAAAAGATGTTGTGAGGTTAATCTGGTGCTCTCCTGGGAGAAAAGTCACTTCATGGTGACGGAGGGCATTGTGTTGGGGCATGTCATCTCCAAGAGAGGAATGGAGGTTGACCCTGCCAAGGTGGATGTGATCAGACGACTCCAGCCACCAACCAACGTAAAACAGTTGTGGTCGTTCCTCGAGCATGTTGGATTTTATCGGAGATTCATTAAGGATTTTTCTAAGATTGCCCGACCGCTAACTGAGCTTCTAGGCAAAGACATGGAGTTTATTGTTGATCACAAATGTCTTGAGGCCTTTAAGCTTTTGTAAGGAATGATTATGGATGCACCTATCCTACAAGCCCCAGATTGGTCTCTACCTTTTGAGATCATGACGGACGCCTCAGACCATGCTGTTGGGGTTGTGTTAGGACAGAGAAGGGATGGTGTCCTGTTCGCAATTCACTATGCAAGCAAAGTGCTTGACACCGCTCAGCGTAACTATACAATTTCGGAAAAGGAAATGCTTGCGGTAGTGTTTGCCTTGGACAAGTTCAGATCTCACTTAATTGGATCCAAGGTAATCGTGTTCACTGACCACACGGCACTACGATATTTGATGGCGAAGAAGGACGTGAAGGCGTGTCTTCTTCGATGGATTTTGCTTATCTAGGAGTTTGATTTGGACATCCGTGATAAACCTGGAAAGAAGAACGTAGTAGCCGATCATCTCTCTCGTCTCGAAGATCTTAATACTTCCGAGGATTCACCAATTCGAGACTCCTTCCCTGACGAGTTGATTTTTGTTGTCGACTCACTTCCATGGTACGCCAATATCATGAATTATCTTGTCTCCAAGAATGTTCCCGAAGATAAGCCCAAGAGCCAAATTGACCGACTGAAGTCGGACGCTAGACACTACCATTGGGATGATCCTACCCTTTTCTTTGAAGGACCGGATTGTGTCTGGAGACGATGTATTCCTCAGGAGGAATACCAGAGTGTAATTTCTTTATGCCATAGCTTAGAGGCAGGAGGACACCACTCCGGGAAGAGGACCGCATGGAAGGTACTTCAGTGCGGCTTTTACTGGCCGACTCTGTTTCGCGATGCCATCACCTTCGCGAAGTCGTGTTCGGTATGTCAGAGAATGGGAGGAACCGTTGGTTTCAAGGATGAGATGCCGATGCAACCTGTTATCATTTGTGATGTCTTTGACGCCTGGGGCATCGATTTCATGGGCCCATTCCCTGTAAGCCACGGGTTCGAATGTATCCTTCTTGCGGTAGATTATCTATCGAGATGGGTTGAGGCTATCCCAACCCGAACCGCAGACAGCAGGACTGTCTGTAAATTCATCAGAGATCACATAATCTCTAGGTTCGGGATCCCCAAAATGATGATATCAGACGGGGGAAGCCACTTTGTGAATCGGGAGGTGAAGAGACTCCTGAAGGACTACGGCATCGAACCCACAGACCAATGGTATGGCTGAGGTGTCGAATAGGGAGGTGAAAACTATATTGCAAAAGCTTGTCCGCCCGGACAGGAAGGACTGGTCTCAGATCCTGGATCAAGTCCTCTGGGCGTATCGGACAGCTTACAAGACACCGTTAGGAACCTCCCCATTCCGAATGGTATTCGGAAAGCCGTGCCATTTGCCCGCAGAGTTAGTGCACAAATCAGAATGGGCAATCAAGAAGGTCAACTGGAACACACACCTTGGGCAGAAGCAGAGAGAATTGGATCTGAATGAGCTTGTGGAAGTCAGAAACCGTGCATATGACAACAGTTTGGTGTACAAGGACAAGGTGAAGCGTTGGCATGATAGATATATCAGACGAAAGACCTTTGTTCCTGGACAGAAGGTATGGTTGTTCGATGCTAGGCTGAAGATCTTCCAAGGCAAGTTGAAGTCCAAGTGGACAGGCCCATTTGTCATCCGCACGGTGCATGATAGTGGATGTGTCGAGATCTCAGATCTCGCAGATGACGCATCGACATTCCTAGTGAACGGACAACTGTTGAAGCACTTCGTCGAATCCAATGAGCAGTTAGTCCATGTTGAGGAGATTGTATTCATGCGCGAGATAGATTCAGCAGATGCACCTCGAGCCGCGTATGAGACCTTGCAGCAGTGAGCTCCAGCCATCAGCAGCATCTTGAAAAATTCAGACCGACTCATTTGTATATATCATCATTCTTGTACATCCTATCCTCTCTCCAATGCGACTCTAGTAACCCATCCCCGCCTCATTAGATCACTATCTTGGACTATACTTAGGATGAGCAGATCCTAAGTATAGGGGGGAGGAGTCACTTGAGTTGGTTCTTTGTACATTCTCCAGATCACATTGGTCCTCATACTCACTTCCATCCTATACTTAGGCTGACCTGAGCCTAAGTATAGGGGGGACCGATGCCCGCATTGTATATTCATCCACTTCTCTCCTTGACCTCGTCTGCCCCACTTTTTGACTTTCTTCTACACTTAGGCTGCCAGAGCCTAAGTATAGGGGGGTCAGTCGATTTCTATACATTTTCATTTCTCTTTATCTCTCCTACGCTTAACACGAGCTATGTCTTTTTCCTCGCTCTTCGTGCTCTGAGAACATAGCACACGCTAAGTATAGGGGGGCGTGTATATATTACATATATACTTTACCCATAGCTCGTACTTTCGTGTATTTTTGTATATATTTTACAATAATTACGGGTGGGTAAAAATTGAAAAAAAAAATGTATATACTTGTATAATACTTACAAACCTCTTTTAAATTGTTGTAAAATAGGAGGTACACCAATAAAAAAATGAAAATAAAAATAGGCTTTTTATTTACTCTTGCATATCATCTCTGCATCTAAAAAGAAAAGAAAAGGAGTCTTGCATTTTCATTCATCTTCATAGCATGACATCTGCATCTCATCTGCATATCTTGCATATGCAAGGTCGAAAGCTAGTGGGTTCTGAACCAAGTTATGAGTAGATATTGAGGATGGACTTGATTTGACCTTAATCCACCTAATTTCAGAGGAACCTTATAGGAACTGGAGTTAAGACTTCTCAGGTCAAATGACTTAAATCTTTGAGTCCGCAAGTCTATGTTCACTTGTCATCTTGATTAGTCTAAGTAGAATATCTCGTGCATACGCAGGATTCTTTTAGATAATGACCTAACTTGGACAAGCACTATGCACGTAGCTCTTCATTGATGAGGTGGTGAGGAGGTAGAATCCTTTAGCTTGGAGTAGCACACGGGTGGAAACATCCGTCCTCCTCTAGGGAGGGTAGTGCATCTCAACCTAGTCTGGTAGTGTTGACATCTAAGGACGGGATGTTGTGGGTTGCAATAATGCTTCAAAAGAGGGATAGTCTACTGACTCAAGAGGAAAAACTCCTGATGTACATGCTGCACCTTGTATGATTTCAAAAAAAAATAAATGCAAAAACTCCAAAAAAATCAGACAGGTCCAAGTGAAAATAAAATACATGTCGGAGTCTGTATATTAGCAAAGAAATGCAGCTGGATGACTTGGCTACACTGGTCAGGCATCCCGGGATAGGTAGCTACATTGGCTACCGTCCATTCTTTTCTCTATCCCCTCCTATTTGGTTGGTCGCACTTGAACTTAGAAGGGAATACCCCGCTCCTCGAGGAAAGAGTTACTGGACCGGGTTATTGAGTTACCTTGTTAGAGGAGGCTGGTTCCGAGTCATTTCTAATATGGAGAGATATATCTCACTTACACAGTACAAGTAAGAATCATAGTCATCAGAAATTTGCATTTGAGGATTTGTTCTGACCTGACTATTGAGGAGTCTTGAATAGAAGACTTGTGGAACTTGAAGTCTGTTAGGTCTTAAGTTCAGGTCCCAATAAGGTTCCGTCACGCAATTAATCCAAAGGTCGAGTCAAGCTCCATTTTTAACTTTTGTTCATGACCTTGGTATGGAACCCAAAATCATTTCACTCTTGCATTTCATTTAGTTGCTCGGGGACGAGCAAGGTTTAAGTATAGGGGGTTGATGAATCTGTGATTGATCACTCTAAAAGTTAAAAATAGATCCTTGTCCCCAAATAAATAGATGCATATTTCCCTTTATAATGCATAAATAGCATTCATACATGCATATATAAAACATGCATTTTAGCACTCCATGTGCATTAAATAATAAGCCAACATCATTTGTAAAATGTCCACTCATAAAAATAAGCTCTCCCTTATACTATGTACACCTTAGTTAATAATATAAGGAAAAAAGCCACGAATCCACTTTGTAAAGCACCAATAAAGCCCTAAAGCCCTTGGACCATAAAATGTCCATAGATCCCTCATACCAACTTCAAAATAGGTCTACTCTCTTTCGGATTAATACGTATTCTAAGATCTTTAAAATGAGACTAATTTCATCCAATTTGGAGTTCATATGAAAAAGTTGGGTTTTTGGGCCTCCTTGTATACTACATATATGTATAATTGTATAATTGTATATTTGTATTTTTTGTATCATATTTGACCTCATCTGCGTCTTTGGTAAACATGAAACTTGTAGATCTCATCGAGATCTACAACTTTCATGTTTTGAGCTTTTCCAAATTCGGCTCCCTCCTCTCTCTACACATATTTTTCTTTTCAGCCAATCACAGCTGGCCACGTGGCGCCACCTGATTGCGCCACGCGGCCCGCTCCCCTTGCCCAAACTGCCTGCGCCTCAGACCGTTGGATTTCCCTTTGAATCCAATGGCCCAGCCACTTCCACATGCGCCTTTAACCTCCACCGTCAGATCAATTCCCCCTTCTCATCTTAACCGCCCGTGCGCGCCTCTCCTACAGCGCGCCACGTGGCGCATTATGCACCATCAGATCACGCCTCAGCCCTTCGATCTGCACCATCCACTGACGCTCTAATTTTAACCACCCGATCGAATCCCTTCATCTCATCTCCACCGTTCGCTCGCGCTTCGCCCCCATCGCGCCACGTGGTGGGCTCCTGACGCTCAGATCACCTCTCCTTGATCTAATCCTACCGCTCCATCCCGCCTTCTTCTCTGTCGTTGGATCACAAGATCCAACGGCGGAGACTTCGTTTCCACCTCCAGCGCCCCTCTCTCCTACGTTCTCGAGCTTGCGGGAGGGGTTTCCCCTTCCTATTCTCAGCCGCACCTCATCCACTCTCGCCGACCACCAACGCTCCCACGTTCACCCCCACTCTTCCCTCATCTTCGCTAGCCACCTCACTACCCACGTCGACCACCGGAGACACTCCACGAACCCCACTAACCTCACTTCATCACCAACCCAGCCGTCTACTTCAACCTATAAATACTCGATCACCGGCCGATTTCACACCCATCCGCCACCCCAGAGAGATCCCCCGAGCTCGGAGCGTCCAATTGGTGACAGAAATCGAGCTAATCCTTGAGTGAAGACCGGTATCTTCTCCGGCGAGATCGCGGCGCCTCCGCCGTGTCGTAGACACTCCTCCGAGTAGCTGCTTGATCTCAGGGTCTTACCGCCCCTTCGAGCAACGACCTGGACCTCGACTTCGAGCTCCAAACCCCAGGTAATCCCCTCCATCTTCCTCCGATCTTCGTTTGATTTTTCTTTTACTTTTCTCCGAATTTATTCACGCTCCACCCGCATCTTCTCGCTCCGCTCTCACCTCGCCGAGCTCCGCGACGGAGCTCTCATCCTCGCGGTACACTTCGCACCCTCCGACGACGCATTACACCTTCCATCAGCTCCTGCTCTGCCACTTGGGCGGAGCACCATCGCCGGACATTCATTCACATCGCCTAGACCTCCCACTCGCATCTCACACCTCCACGAAAGCCCGCTCGTGCTTCGGCTATTCCCCCTAACTCCTGCAGGTACCCCCAGTTCATTGTCCGGAAGTTCACCGGAGCTCCTTTTGAGCTTCGCCGCCACAGAGCTCCGACGCCCCTCTCCAGCTCCTGAGACCACCAGATCTCTCGTCGCACCGCCGCGCTTCTTCTGGGATATCTCCGAGTCCCCGGAGAGCTTCACCGACACCTGGAGGGACGGGCGGAGCCAAGGCTGCCTCGCCGGAGTCCCGCCAACTCCTCCGCAGGTGGCGGAGGACCGTTGAGGGAGAAGGTCCAGCGTCCGTTCTATCATCTTGATCGAACGGTCCAGAGCCGTCCACGTCACCTGTCATCCGGAGCAGCAGACGACCGTAGGATCATCCTTGATCCCACGCTCAGGAGTACGCCACGTCGCCCACGTCAGACAGCCGTTGGATCGATCATCTGGATCCAGCTGTCTCTAGCCAGCCACGTCACCATCTTTAGCGAGCATCGACCACCGTTGGGTCAGCTTCGATCTAACGGTTGTTGACCATCCACGTCGACATCAGCTGGAGCCAACAGCGACCGTCGATCTTCGCCAAGATCGCACGATCGTGATCACGCCACGCGTCAGCCCCGACGGCCTTTGGATTGATCCTAATCCAAAGGCACATCAGCCAGCCACGTCGAGGAGTCCGAGCCTCTTCCCCGACCCTAGGCTCGGACCACCCGGGGCTACGTCGAGCCTCCCTCCAGACCTCCAGGAGCACCCGAGCCAAGACCCAAGCCTCCGACGCCGCCCGAGCCTAGGCCGCCCCACGTGAGGAGCACGTGCGGCCTGGCTAATATGCACAGAGGCCCTGGGAACTTTTCAAAATTGCAAAAAGGTCCCTGTGAAGCGCCCCCACGTGAGAAGCACGTGCCTAGTGAAGAAATTGCATTCCACCCCCCAGCATTATAGGTAACATGTTTATTTTTATGTAATTTTATTTTCTGTATTGCAAATGCACCCCTGTCTTTGCACGCATCCTTAGGTGTCATTTTGAAATTCTAAAAATTGCATATTGTTGAGTAACTTGTCCTCTATCTATTGTGACACTTGTCACATTTTTGTAATTTGCAGTAGATTTTTCAATTAATTAATTGGTTGATTTCTGTGTTATTTTGCCCAGTTGAACCTTTTAATTGATAATTAATTTTTTGTGACTCTAAAAATTCTCAAAAAATCGTAGTAGCTCTAGGATAGTTAACTCAACCTTGCATAAAAATTTCATGTCATTTACACGCGTATCGAGGCCTAAATAAATTTGTTAGTGATTTCCTTAGTTTAATTTTAATAGATTCATTTCACACTAAAATTAAGGTCTGTTAATTTTCCCAGATTCCTTATCATCAAATCTATCTAGGATAATTTTTGTTCCTGAAAAAAACGTGATTTGTTATTTATTAAAAATAAATTAGTGAAAATCACCCTGTCTGCATGTTTAATTCATAGTAAATTCATTTAGTGTCGAAAAATTCCAAAAAAATTAGGGTAGTTCATTTCACCATATTTCATCATCTGGCTAATTTTTATAATTTTTGGACTTAATTTGATACCTTAACTGATTTAACTTTAGATTGGCTTGATTGTTGCATGTGTCTTGCATAGAAATTAAAAAAGACAAAAAAAATTAATTCCCTGAAAATCGAACATTGGACTTTGCTACTAATTCGTCTAAGGGGACAGATGCCTCCCTGAGTTCGACCTTGGACTTCATCAAGTAAAAAAAATCTGCCTCTTGAAATTAACTCGAATCTAATGAAAAGTGGTTTTTGATATTCCCTCTCGTATCCGACTGCAACAAACACTTAAAATTAATTTGGACATTAACTTGCTCGAATTAACCAAGGGTACGGAGCGGCCTATCAGTCACCTGCCAAATTACCTCCCACGCATGTGCGAAGCACGTGCGCTGGAGGTCCGGGCATTCAGGTATGCTCGAGCGAGGCTCGAAAGCCAAGCCTACACGTGGAATATTTCTGGAAGTTGGGAGCATTCGATCCTCTAGGCTCGGGCCCATGTTCGGGGAGGTCCACGTGGCGGATTGGTAGACATTAGATCGGGGCCAGTCCCTGATCCAATGGTGGTTTGCGCCCCTCGGTCGAGGGCGGTGAAGGCCACTGGTGGCATGGCTCCCAAGGTGGGTGGAGTGGCCGTGCAGTGGCTAGAGTGTCGGGAGGGGATGTACGGGGCTGTTGGTGCACTCTGAGGAGGTTGCGTGTTCGTGTGGACAGTGGTGGTGAGGCGGGGATGTAGCACAAGCCCCGAGGGCGTACGGCGGAGACAAGGGGCAGGCTGCTCGGGGGTGGGCTCAGCCGGTTGACACACGATCGAAGGAGCCCGATGGCAAGGATCGGTGAGCAGTGTGTCGAAGGTGGGGCGATGAACCTGCAAGAAAATATGTTGGAGGTGAAGAAGTTCTGGAGTTTCCTTGTAGAGTGAGGTGAGCATATGGAGGAGGAGGAACGTGGAGTTCTCCTAGAAGATCTAGAGCTTCAAAGCTCCAACAAGTCTTCACTTCGAGCACGAGGAGGGATACGTGAAGCTACGCAGCACACAGTAGCTGCAACAGTTGTGTTAACCATCAGATCACACCTGAACGGAAGAAGTGCAGGTCGTCGTCTCCATCGAAACCCGCTCCTCATGTTGCCACCACAGTGATGGGTCGAATCTAAACCTTTCTCTTTGTAATGGAGGATGGCTAGGTCAGCGACGGAGGATGGAGTTTTAAAGGAGCGGGCGGAGGTGCGTTACGACCGAAGGAGGAACGCCTGGCGGTGGTTACGGAAGGGAAGGCGGCGGAGGAGAAACGGTTGGCGTAGAAGTAATGGCGAGGGCAGCCGGCCATTCGATTTGGGGAAGAAGAAAGGGGTCACGTTCTAGGCACACGGCTTGGGGGAGGAGAGAGGAGAGAGGAAGTAGGGGTGCCACATGGCACGTCCAGGGGCTGCCAAGTATCACCCCAAAAAATCAAAAAAATAAATAGGAACAAAAAATAGAAAAGAAATAGAAGAAGACCTTGGATCAAAAAAAATTTCACAAAAGTTATTCATCTCGATGAGAACTACAACTTTCATGAAGGAACCGGGAGCAAAAGAGGTCAATCTGTACAAAGTGGTATTTTTGATGGTTTTTCATGTGTATAGAAAACCGCTTTTGATTGTTTTACAATCTTTTGTGATTTTTAAATAGGGTGAAAATTCTAGAAAAATACAATAAAATAAAGGACACTTATTACACATTAATCTATTTTTTGGACTTTTAATAAATAAGAAAATAGGGAAATAAAATAAAAGTAGTAAACAAGCGAATTTTATACATACTCACAAAGGTCAATCAGACACAGTCAGTTTCTTTGATTTAAGTCTTGGTTTGGACTTGGATTTTTATGCTAAATGATAAAACTTTTATCAAAGAACACAAATGAAAAAGAAATAAAATAAAAATGCTTAATTATGTCCATAAAAGCTCAGGTTAAAAATAGCAAAAAGATAAAATATGCAAAAGAGGCCCAAAACCTAACTTTCACATATGAGCTCCGATTTTTATGAAATTGGTTTTATTTTAAAGGTATTTGAAAATGCAGTACTTTAAAAGTGAGTAGACCAAAATTGGATAATGTATGAGGAAGACATGTGTGTGTTAGTCCTTCTGATGGGAAATTAGGTTTTGTGTTTATTTGTCACTTATTTAAGTTAGCAATTTTTTTTTATTTTTCCTTTGTTCTTGTTAGTAATATCTACACAATGGAAGTAGTTTCAGGTCAATCGGAGTTAGGATGAATTGATTAAAAATAAGAGAAGTTAGCAGCTTTTCAGGTCAATTTACACTGGGATTTTTAGTTCCTTATTTTATGCAATTATGCATGATGAAATGCGAATACTGTTTACACATGTATGAATGCTAATGATGATATATTGACAATTAAATGCATGTGGATTTTGGGGAACGGAGCCTAATCGACCAATTTTAGCATGTTGAATCAGAGATTCATCAAGAATGCATAAATTGACTCGCCACATTTATAGCGTATATAATATCCGGTCTCGTAAGGGTAAGATAGATCAATTTTCCTGCCAACCTTTGATACCTACCTTTCCTACATCATCAAGAAGGTGACCATCACCTTTATTTAGTTTTTGATTTACCTCAATAGGATTAGTAGTAGGCTTGCATCCCAACATGCCACAATCCTTCAATAACTTCAGAGCATATTTTCGTTGACTTAGACACATACCTCTTAGAGATCGAGCCATCTCAATGCTTAGGAATTACTTCAACTTCCCCAAATCCTTCGATTCAAATTCACTTGCAAGTCTTGTCTTTATCCTGTAAAGTTCCCCTTCATCATTACCTGTAAGGATCCACCAAAAGAATACATCTTTTTTCTCCATTTCTCCCTATAAACAATGTGGTCCCCATTCAATTGAGTATATCCATTTCTAATCATGACCACACGGAAATATTCAAATCAAGCTCCAGGTGACTGCTTTAATCCATATAAAGACCTTTTTAGTTTGCAACACTTGTTGCCCTTCTCGAACCCATGCTGCATTTTCATATGCACTTCTTCTTTAAGATCACCATTCAAGAAAGCATTTTTCATATCTAACTAATACATTTTCTAAGAAAAATGAGTTGCTAGATAAATAACAACTCTGATTGTATTCATCTTGGCAACAGGAGCAAATATCTTCAGGTGGTCAATCCCATATTTCTAGATGTATCCTTTAGCCACAAATCGAGCTTTGAATCTGTCGACGTTCCCATCAGCATCATATTTGATTGTATAAACCCATTTATATCCAACAACGTGAGCGCCTTTAAGAGCATCAACAATATCTCAAGTATTATTTTTTACCAAGGCATCCATTTCTTCCTTCATAGCATTGATCTATTTCGGATCCATTTTGGGTTCATCAATATTTTTGGAAATATAATAAGCATCGAGAGAGGTAGTAAAGCATTTATATATCGAATTCATATTGGTGTAAGCAACAATGTCCTCCACTAGATAACGAGTAGAGGCTCGATGAGTTCTAGTAGATTTTCTCATAGCAATGGGATGATCATCCAGCAAACAGTTGGCATTTTCAGTATGTATATCAAGGGTGAGAGGAATACTTGCAGAGTTTTCATGGCCAAAATCATCTGCGGAAAAGTTGACATCATGATCAGAGGAAAGGTTGACATCATGGTTCGGTATCATCTCTTCTCAATCTCCACCACTTTATCTGATCCCTTTTTCTGCTATAAGTCTATCCAAATCTGCCTATATTTTCATTGTCTTTGTCTCTATCTTGATCATTTCCAAATCTTCTTATATTTTCATTACCTTTGTCTCTATCTTGCTCATTTCCCTCCCACGTATTGATAGTCTCTTGTATGTCACCTAGAAAATAAATCCCATTCTCATATTTCTCAACATTTGTACTCGCAGACTCCCCTTGAAGAAAGCTCTTAGAGAAGTAGGACTCACTCTCAAAGGAAGTAACATCCTTTCTCACATGAAGAACAAGGCATAGGGTCATAATATTTTTATCTTTTTTGGGTTCCAAAATACCCAAGAAAGATGCATTTCGTGGCTCTTGGATCCAACTTACGTCAAGCTGATCTAGAGTTGTAAAGAAAGCAGACACATCCAAAAACTGATGGGTCCAAACTGAAGGGAGAGGTATCCGAATGGATGATAGAGAAAGGAGTTCTCTTTCCAATTATGATTGAAGGTGTCATATTGATCAGATAAGAAGCTATCAAGATAGCTTCTCCTCAAAAATTCTTTGGCACATTCAGTTGCAGTAGAAGTGCTCTGATGACATTTAATAAATGATGTTTTTTTCTTTCCGCAATTCCATTCTGTTGTAGTGTGTAGCTACATGAGGTTTCATGTAGGATACCCTTATCATCAAGAAAAACATGTAGGGAACTTTCCAGGTACTCCTTGGCATTATCAATCCTGAGCAATCTTACTCTTGTTGCATGTTGAGTGCTTATCATATTTATAAAGTTCTTTACAACAGCAAGTACCTCACTTCTATGTTTTAAAAGGTACACATAAGTACTCCGTGAAAAATCGTCAATGAAAGTGATATAGTACATATGGCCACCCATGGTCTTCAAACTTGACAGACCCCAAACATCAGAATGTACTAATCCAATGCATAATTCGATGTACCAGTAGATGCAGAAATGTGGTTCTTGTTTGCTTTGCAAATTGGCAAACCTCACATTGCAAATCATCCTCAGACACTCTAGAGAAAATCTCATGCATCAACTTATGTAAAGAGGAAAAATTGATATCTCTGAGATGTTCATGTCATTTTCGTACTAAAGTGGAGTTATCCTTTTCAAGGTGAGCTTTCATCACAGAGGTAAGGGCTTAACCCACTCGAGATGGAAGGCGATATAATCCATCCTCAAGTAATACAATTCCAATCCTCTTGCTTGTTTGTAAGTCTTCTAAAACACACGAATTGTGATAAAAAAATCAACGTACAGTGCAATTATTTAGCAATCTTACTGACTGACAAAAGATTTACTGGGAAATCAAGGACGTGAAGTGCATTGGTAAGGAGGAAGCGGTCAACAACATAAATCATTCCTTTTTCAGTAACAGTAGCTGGAGACCCATATGCAACTATAACTTTCTCTCTTTCAGATGATAACTTATAATCGTGAAATATTCTAGGATCACCAGTCATGTGATCAGAGGCACCACTGTCGATAATCTACTCAGATTTGGTAGAGCAAGCATTGCTAGTTCTCCTCGTATTAAAAACTAAACCATTATCTGTCGATTGCAAAGAGACAGATTCGTTCGTAAATGATTTCTTCAAGAAGGACTGTAACTCCATGATGGTATCCTTTACCAAGTCAGGTTCTCTATATGCTCCAACGTCATAGGATCATTCACCCGGAAGTTCATAACCTTTAGACTTTATTATCTCTCATAGACATTTAATAAGACACATTGCGTTCAATTTGAATAGTAGTTCAACACAAAGAACATAAATCACAACAACTATCCAGGCAATAGAGGCAATCACGGACTTCGATGGAGCGAGAAAAAACGCAGCTCTCACCCCTCTTAAACTCCTTGGACAGGTTGTTTAGAACATAACACCGACCCTCTTTGTCAATGGAAAAAACGCGTAGATGCAGCCTAAAATACAGAAACAGCCAAGGGAGATAACACTTTCAGTGGATCTTGCAAAAGAACAGCAACCCACAAACTACAAAATAGTACCGGACCTTTGTGTCTTTTGTTTAACGCTTGACGGACAACAATACACAACCCAATTTTCTCCTGCAAAATAGGGGCAGAAAATATCTCCAAGAAATGGGCTACACGCCCACAATAGCACTCAAGAGTACAAAGCTCACATCAATGGTTGTTCCCTCAACAATCAGGGAACTTACCTCACAGTGCCAATGGAGTTAGAATCAATTTTGGATGCTAAAAACAACTATAGCAGTAGCAATAGCCTCCTGCAGGTGGATTTGGACCTCTACCATAACTCCACAACACCGTGGAGTGATTACCGCAACGTAAAATGGTGGACCGATGACGAGAGAAATAAAAAAACTAACCACCACAGAAATTCCAGTACATTGGGTACCAAATTCCAGCACTTCAAGCAGCAAAAGACGCAATCTTAGGCCTCAGCGAGGCTCTGATACCATGTTAGAATCAAACGCACTAAGCACACATAAATATAGAGACACATATTTACGTGGAAAATCCTACATAGAGGGAAAAATCACGGGGGCTCTCAATCCCTAATCCCCTTATTAGAGATTAGGGCACTCTTCACTAAGATCATTTTTCAATGAGGAGGGATGAGTACAATATATAAGAAGGATTGGTAAATGTCCCCTCATCCAAAGATTCGTTTACCCATATAAGTATGAACTCAACGGGAATAAGAGCCAAGAAGGTAGCCTTCACTGAGTTCGGCATCCATACAATCTTAAAGAAACCCAGTATTGCATGTATAGCATCAAATTTGATAATATCCCAGCAAGTCTTAAGAATTCAATTGTGAAATCATCTGGCCCGGAGCTTTATAATTAGGGAATGAAAGCATAGTTTCAAATATTTCTTTCTTGGTTGGAATACTCACCAAAAACTTATTTTCTTTGTCACTTATCAAAAGCAGAATAATGTCAAAGATTTCTTCTGATAGTACAATTGTATCTTCTTTAAAAGGACATGTATAATAGTTAATACATTCCTCAGTTGCCTTTTCCTAGGAATTCTCAAATATCGGAGTACTGAGTAGGAACAAAAGAGAACAACGCTTTCTATTCATTTTGACTAAAGTGTGAAAAAAAATTGTATTATTGTCTCCTTCAAAAAGCCAATGAATCTTTGACTTTTCTTTAGGGAAGAATTCATATTTCCTTGCAATATCAATATATATTTTTTCTGCTTGTTCAAAGCACTCCATACCTCCTCAGTCCAATTCAGTTGGAGTGATTTCTCTAAGATATCTATTACATGAACTTGTTCGTCATGATGTTTATCAATGTCCCAAAGGATTCCTTGTTCCATTGTTTCAAAACCATTTTGAGAAGTTTGAAATTTGAAGCAATAGTGGATAGCGCATCCTTCCAAACATAATTAGGCCACGAATCATCCATTACTTTCTTAAAATCCTTATGCAGTAACCACATATTCTGGAATCTAAATGGAGTGGGAAGAGTTCCTCTTTCCGCCACCATTTAATAAGCATAGATGAACGGTCTAATAATACCCTCGGTAAATATTCAACCTTTATATTAGGTTTGAAAGATAAATTATGAAACATCTATCCAACCTTTCATATATCATGTTACTTCCCCGTTGGTTATTACACCAAGAGAATAAATCTCCTCCATGATCCGGAGTAATCAAACCTACCACATGCACAGCCTCCCTAAATTATGTAATAGCGTTATCATCGAAGACGCAACCTCTTTTTTCAGAGCTGTCATTACAACAATAACAACAACAATGCCTTTTCCCACATTAAGTAGGGTCTGCTACATGGATTCCTTGCCTCCATTCAGATCTATCTTGGGTCATTCTCGGGCTTAGATCCAAAAAAATTAAGATCCCTTCGTATAGTCTCATTCCAACACTTCTTGGGCCTTCCTCGCCCTCTTTTAGCCGACTCAACATCCCAAAACTCACATCTCCTAACCGGTGGATCAACTGACCTCCTTCGCAAAAGGTCAAACCATCTTAAGTGGTTTTCTCTCATTTTAGTCTCGATCGGAGCTAAACCAACTTTCATTTTGATTGCATCATTCCGAATCCGATCTTTGTGTGTGTGTCCACACATTCACATTAGCATTTTCATTTCTGTTATTATCATTCTTTGCACGTATCGATGGTTCACATGCCAACATTCAGATCCATAGAACATAGCAGGTCTCACGGCTGCTTTGTAGAACTTTCCTTTGATTTTCAAAGGAATTTTCTTATCACGGAGAACAACAGATGCTCTTCTCCACTTTAGCCAGTCTGCATTTATTCTATTAGTAACATCTCCATTACTTTCCCATCATGTTGCAATATAGATCTCAAGTATCTAAAAGAATCTCTCTATTGAATGTTATCGTCACCAATCTTCACCTCGATTCCTTTATCATTGCTTTCATCAAAAGTGCACTCCATATATTCAGTTTTAGACCTACTTACATGAAATCCTTTAGTCTCCAATGCATGTTTCCAGACCTCAAGCTTCTCATTTACTCCATTTCTTGTCTCATCAATCAACACAATGTCATCATCAAATAACATACACCAAGGTTTCTCATCCTATGTGACTTGTCAACTCATCCATGATCAAAGTAAAAAAAATAGACTCAAAGTTGGACCTTGATGTAAACCAATGTTGATGTCAAAATAGTCAGTCTTCCCATACTGGATCCTTACACAGGATAAAATCCTATCATATATATCCTTTATGAGATTAATGTATAGGATAGGTGCTTATCTCTTCTCCAAAACTCTCCACAATAAGTTAGTCTTCCCAGACTGGTATTTTTCATAGCTGTCCATTATACATTTAAAATCTCCACCCAACAACCATTTCCTATCAGCAAATTCCTCTGATAAAATCTCCATTTCCTCCCACAACCTTCTTCTCGTGCAAATATCATTTGAGGCATATATAACTGATAAGAAGAAAGTGTTATAAAAAAATGATATCTATTCAGACTCATTGTGAAGTGTCACTGAAATGAGATCTTTTGTGATCAGCCAAATCTTCTTCTCATTCATAGAGTTAGCGAAATTTAGATACATGCCCAGAGTAAGAGAGGCCTCCCTTATATTTGTAGCATCCACCATTGGTTCCAAAATACCAATGAGACTAATGTTATCTAATCTAATTTTGTTGGTATGTTAAAGAGTGGATTTATTATAAGTCCCTTGACAATTCCAAATTAAGACTGACATTAAACAAATTTTGAAGGGCTTTACCCCACGAAACTTATAAACTAGTTAAAATCCCTCTACGACTTTTTGCACAATGTAATTACCGCATCGACCATGTAAATTACCCCAAGAGCCATCACAAGCTTCAAAGAAATTAACTGCAGGATTTATGGGATAAGAGTTAGCAAGTTTACAGGGTCGAAGGGGGAATAATGTTGTTTCAAAGGTCGAGAAGGTAATTTACAAAGTTTATAGGATAGGTGCTTGTCTCTTCTCTAAAACTCTCCACAATAAGTTAGTCTTCCCAGACTGGTATTTTTCATAGCTGTCCATTATACATTTAAAATCTCCACCCAACAGCCATTTCTTATCAGCAAATTCCTCTGATAAAATCTCCATTTCCTGCCACAACCTTCTTCTCGTGCAAATATCTTTTGAGGCATATATAACTGATAAGAAGAAAGTGTTATAGAAAATTGATATCTATTCAGACTCATTGTGAAGTGTCATTGAAATGAGATCTTTTGTGAGCAGCCAAATCTTCTTCTCATTCATAGAGTTAGCGAAATGTAGATACATGCCCAGAGTAAGAGAGGCCTCCCTTATCTTTGTAGCATCCACCATTGGTTCCAAAATACCAATGAGACTAATGTTATCTAATCTGATATGTTTGTTGGTATGTTAAAGAGTGGATTTATTATAAGTCCCTTGACAATTCCAAATTAAGACTGACATTAAACAAATTTGAAGGGCTTTACCCCACGAAATTTATAAACTAGTTAAAATCCCTCTACGATTTTTTGCACAACGTAATTACCGCATCGATCATGTAAATTACCCCAAGAGCCATCACAAGCTTCAAAGAAATTAACTGCAGGATTTATGGGATAAGAGTTAGCAAGTTTACAGGGAATAATGTTGTTTCAAAGGTCGAGAAGGTAATTTACAAAGTTTACAGGGTTCGTGTGGTTTTTATGCCCCCCTTGAAGATTTGCTTCTTGGGAGTGAGTTTAGCAATGCATCAACCTCTTCAACATCAAAATCAGATTCTTCTTTAGATCCTTCTGAATTCTCATTATCTATCAGGAGTCAAAAAAATTATTAGTGGGAATCTCAATATCTGAAGTAAGATTAGTATTGAGGGCACGATTCTGGAAATTCTGTACAATCCTTTCATAATGGATTGGTGTTTCAGTTACAGTCATTTGCAAAACAGGCTCTGCAGAGGCTTTACTTGATTGAACTGAACCCTTCTCTTTATTACGCAAAACCACTGATAGGTCATTATAAACATGGGCATTCTCTAACACCTTTTGTGAGCCGTTATCAACAGATCCCTTCTCCTTTGGTAAGACCTCTTAACCTAAACTGTTACATGCATCATTGGTAAGTCATTTTCAACAGATTCCTTCTCCTTTGGTAATTCTTCATCGACCTGAACTTTTTCGTGCATCGTTAGCAACGCTTCATTAACATCCTTTTGACACTTTTGGGGATTCCTCCTTAAATTGCTTCTCCTCTTCTACTTTGTCAATATCTGGAGTTGACAAAGGATCCTCTAAAGTTTGATTTTCATTATTTGAAGCAACTAGTGCATCCTTAGGGTCATTACCTTCAGTGGGATTTGATGTATCTGCAATTTTCGTCTGAGGATCTCTCTCTTTAGATGTTTGTCCAGGTTCAAAAATTTTCTTTTCATGATGGAATGAAGGATCCATTGGCCGCTGAGTTCCACCCTCCACTGCGTATTTGTTCATTTGGGAGCTTTCTTTTAATAACCCATTGCTTTCAAATTCCTAACTTTCTTTTTCCTTCTTTTATCATTTGATTCTCTGCAATAGGAATCCTTAAGCCCTATTTAGAATAATCAGAAGCATGTCTACATTCCCAGAGAACTTTCCAAAATGAAAACAATCCACACAGGCATGGCCAACGTTGTTGCATAAGTCACAATAATGAGGCAAATTTTCATATACTGCTTCCTGCTTGATTTCCCTTTTTCCCACATCTGATGATAACATGGTGCCTAATTGGTTCTGAAAGATCAATCTCCACATTCACTCTGCTGACATAGCCTGGCCTTGTTAAATTAGTTACATCTTTGTCTACATAGAAGAACCTTCCAATAGGCTTGACAACAGATTTCACTGCTCCCTCGTTCAGAAATTGCAAATTCAGCATAGGTAGACCCCCTTCTAACACAGATACTTCAGGTGAGGAATCTCCTGGGAGAAAATATGGAGACCATCTGATGAGGGTCATAGTCATTGCACGCCTTCCAAGGAGTCCACTGATACATGTTAATATAATCAGAATATGAATCAAATTTGATAAGGATGTGTTTGGAATCAAGGGCTCCAAACTGTACATATCCTTCAAACTGCATCATTTTCCGAACAAAGTTATCTAATTCCATAAGCTTCGGTCTAATTTTTGGAAAATTTTCCAATCAAGCGCAACTCAAAAGCTTTGCCAAGTTCTCGGATTTCTTTCTATGAGAAAGTAATAATAGCCCCCCCCCCTGTTCATAGCTAGCTCTCGAATCTTGATTGGGAGCTCCAAAGTGTGTGGCAGCCACGTAGGATTTTGGCCCAACAATAGGCCGATTCGAATTGATAGGTTGTGCACTAGTTTTTACGGAGTTAAACAAGGAAAATCCTTTTCATTTTGGGCGTCAATCACTGGCTTGCCTTTAACTAAATCAGGAAACTCTTCCACAGAAACGGCCATTTTCTAAAATTGAAAAGGAGGCATAAAGAAATAACCAGCAGACCCGTTCTCCTTTCCTAATGCAGAGCCGAAAATCTCACAACTATCAGCCGTTAGCAATTTGAAATTAACAGAAAAAGTGAAAACACCCGCAGAACTTGGCCAAGAGGGAAAAAAGATCAAACAAGACGATCACCAAGAACAGTAACGGGAATTTTCTTCTTCAGTTCAGAGCAAATATTCAAAGCAGTAGCGCGAAGGCTTCATCAGATCAGATCAGAACAGATCAAGGAATTCCAGATCCTCAAAGTAGAACCAGTATCAACACAGAATGAGAAAATGAATACCAGAGCAAGTATTGAAGAAACCCAGCGATCAAAATCCTCCAAAAGAAGGATTCTAATCCCAACAGAACATTAGGATCATACTAATCCATTGAATAATCTTAAAATACAGGCATAAAATGGTATAGAATGACCTGCAAATCCTTTGAACGCAAAACCCAAAATCACCTTTGAAGTCGTCAGAGCTTCCCCTCTCCTCTGATCGCCGGGGGGGGGGGGGGGGGGCGTTAGGGTTTAGGGTTTGACAGAAGCTTTTGTTCTTGAGTGGTTTTTGGTGAAGTGTCGCCTCAATTGATGGTAATTTTTGATGCTCGATAGACCAGGGAGGAGGCAATCGACCTCTTCTCGCCAAGTGGTGGAGATCTTGCAGCAATCAGCATTTTACTGACTAAATTCGTCAATAGACTTAGTACTCTGTTTCGATTATAGGTTTCCAACTTTCTGGAATAAGATCTTGATCTTGAGACCTCGAGAATCCACACTGGTTTCGAGGGAACCTGTAGCCAAACTTCCTTCCTGATTCTAAAATTTCAATTTAGAACAGAGAGTTAGACAACCACAGACATTCAAAATGCCTAAATGTGCATTCTGTATCTCCTTTATGCTAACCGCTAATCTTTACTTCTTTTACGCTGAAGTTTCATGGGTACATAAATCTAAATAAAAATTTCAATTGAAATCTCAAGTCAAGTCATTCAAGAATCTGTATGGATAGTTTAGCAACCTTCGTTGGATATGCACAATTTTAATTCCAAGCACAAGATCAGAACATATTCATGTTATTTTAATATTTTCATGGCATAGGAAGGCATCCACGGAAGTTTAACTCAGATTTGGGCAATGATGGAATTTACGGGTGTTAGATTGCAGCTAACACTTAATCTACATCCTTAAGCAAAGTTCCAACTATTGATAAATTCCAGTTACTTTATATAATATTGACTCAAATCTTAGTCTGTCGATCTGGAGATATGCTCAAAACAAACAAGAAAATGCAACGACTGTGGATCCCGACCGCAGAATGGGACGAAAAAAGGGACAACGATTCCAATAGAATTAGTTCAATTGGAGGTGAAAGATTGTGGAAAAGGGGAAAAAGAAATGATGATGTCAAAATTAGGAGGAAATTTCCTCCCAGGGGTAGATTTAAAATGAAATTTGCTGCATCCGGTCGAGAAAATTCTTTTTGTTATGTACCGTAGATAAGTCGCATCTTCAAAAGGCGGCTTTGTTTATATAACGGATGGGATTTTCTATCCTCCAACCATATTTCTATTTTTGCACAGATTACTATTGAACTCATATTATCAATTTATGGAAACTTGAATGTCAATTGAATGGGTTACTAATACACCATTATCCCTCCCTATAATCACAATAAAAATCCAATGAATCATCCTCCTTCACGTCACTTGCCCTTTTGCAAAAAGATAGAGAGGGATAGAGGATTGGGAGACTTAGAGAGAGAGAGAGAGATCTCGCTGGGAGAATCATCCTCGTCGTACGGGACGGCGATGTCGATTCGGTGGAGGTGAACATCGACACGGGAGCACGGAGAGGACGTAGAGACCCACTAGTATATACAAATCCGTCGGAATTAAGGTATGTATCGGTTTAGGATTACAATTTTTTTAATATATGCCTATGTTTTATTGGATTGTCGTATATGCAATGCCTTGATTTTGAATAAGACATCTTAGTTGTATGAGCTAAACCCGTAGGAACTCGTGCCATGTGAATACTTACATCATAGAAATATTTTTTCCAACCCATCACTTGGTATGAAACCCTGTAGTTGTCTACTGTATCCATATTCACGTTTTAAAATGTCGCCATAGAAGGGTCATCATAATTGTCGTGTACCTTTTCGAATTTGGTATTGAGAACAGTAAAAATTGTTGGGATTACAGATAAGGCTAAACAAAAAAGAAATAAAGAAATTAAGTACCGATTGACCGTAATTAGGAATCCTTTGGTATATAAAAAATAGATTCTTTTTTTTATATCCGAACTACTTGAGAAGATATGCATATAATTGTGTATCACAATTTTTTTGTTAATTAATGAATATGAAATATTAGAGGCTGCTTTAACATGGCAATTATTCTTTAATGCACGCATGATTTGATTAAATATAGTTTATAATTATTACGTATATATGTCCCATTGCAAATATATTGCAGTACTTATGATACGAGTTTTGCGTGCAGAGTTAATTATATATAGTTACTTCACTTCGTGAATTATCTATCAAATTTTGACTTAAGATGAAAGTCCAATATTTATTTATATTATGAATGCTTTAGCCTAACATAGGTGATAGGTAACTTCTGTAATTTTACGTTTCAAAGAAAGCTAAGAATTATGTGCATCAAGTTGTTCACTCTTAGAAAGTATTTTAAGCATATCAGACCAATTAATTAGCATTATTCTTATTATGGTTTCAAGTTATAAAGTTGAATATAAATGTTGGGCACCAACTTAAATTAAGGAGAGTTATCCTCAACATTATGCAAAAGATCGATTGTAAAAAGATTGGAATTCCATAAAATGAATAATGGCACTGAAACGATAAGCGGAGGTAAGTGCTACACCTAATGGTGGGAGCCACCTCTAGAGTCCAATTATCGTATTAGCCTAAGGGGCAACACCGCAAGGGGTGTATGGTTGCAAGGAACCATAGAGGCAAAAGCTAATTCCTCTACAGTTGTAGCTACATTGTCATGTTATGTTATGGACCGCTAGTGCCAGCGGTAAAGCCAGTAAAGCCATCAAAGGCGCCTAAGAATCTAACAATTAAGACAACCCTAAGCATTGAAAATGTTATGGGTATATGTGAAATTAAGTTAATGTCATGGGAATATGTGCAATTATATTAATGCATGGGTATATGTACAGTTATGCTAATATTAAAGTATATGTACACATGTACTGAAATGTCATACAAGAAAATGATTTAAAGAAAGAATAAACCATTACAAGTTATGAAGGAAATGATTTAGAACGGTAAGACATTACATGTTATGAAAGAAATGGTTTATAATGGTAAACCATTACATGCTATGAAAGAAATGGTTTAGAAAGGTAAGCCATTAATATTGTGAAAGAAATTGTTTATAATGGTAAGCCATTACATGCTATGCAAGGAAACGATTTAATCAAAGATAAATCATTATATGTTAGAAGATAAATGGTTTAAGAATAATAAACCGTCACAAGTCATGCAAAAACTATTTTAAAGGGTTAATCCGAAAGAATGATCTAAATGATAAAGGATGCATAAACATATCATGAATTTCAGAAACATACCCCTTATGATGAAAATGATAGCTTATATATTTTTATGTGTATTGCACATGTATATTCATGTCGAATTCAATATGCAACTTATTAGAGAAACGGACTTAGACATGCATGAGACAATTAGGTACGTAATGATATTATTCCATTGAGAGTTAAGTACATGAATTATAATATGTTAAATGGCCGTTAGAATTCCCATGCATGGACCCCGATACATACTGGGCATTAGGCTCATGCAAATTATGTTTATTTAATTCATGTGAAAGAACAAGTTTGATCAAGCATTCAAGTTCATGCAACAAACTCAATAAGGCATTCAACGCAGTATGGATATTGCATGGTTTATGGTGGATATCTGTATGCCCACTGGAACAGGGACACGTATTGTGAAATTATTTAGTTTCTTTTGCAAGTATACCCTTTATAGATGTTGTAATAATGGAACTCTCGGTTGAATTGTATTTTATGGATCTTTTTTAGAATGATTTTTGTATGCTCAATGATTACCATGCATGAATCGGTAAGGTTCGGTCGTGTGAATTCAAGTTGCACGCTTCCATCAGTCATCGCGTTCCGTTCCATTACAGGTTAAGGGGAAGCCGCCTTTTCAAGAGGTGGCTATGGAGGAAGCCGCCTCTTCAAGAGGCGGCTTTGATCGGGGATAAACCCAACGCACGGGCGGACAGAATTCCATGCGTGATCAATCCTCTCCTCTCCAGTATTGTGCTCCCTCTCCTCTCCTCATGTAATCACCGCCGCCTCAACCTCTCCATTGCCCTCGTCCGTGCGGCGAGTCTTCCACCGCTGACCGACATAGACTTCCTCACCTTCCTCAACCTCAAGGAAGGTATTATCAATCGTGGGTTTAGGGTTTTGTGCATTTTTGGGTGTTAAATGATTTGTGCTAAATTGAATTTTTTTCATCACTAATCCATTATTGTCGACGTAATGGTATTTAGTATGTCTCGCGAAGTTCGATGTTTTTGCCATTGTGATGGAACAATTTCGAAGTCGGGTAAGGGCTTGACCTATGTAGGTCGTATGAAAATCATCAAGATTGATCAAGAAATGTCATTCTCGAGGTTGATTGAGCACATTAAGTTTGTCTTCAGGTTGGAGTTATCGCAAGGACTTGAATTACAGGTGTTTCATAGAATGTCCCAAGATTGTGTAAATTTTTACATTGGGTGTGTCGAGTTTGATGATGATGTCCGAGAGATTGTGGAATATGCTGAGGAGATGGGTGCTGCATATCGGCCCGTGATATTTACTGTCACTATCTCTATGCCCAGATCAGTACCTCATGGATCTGTACCTCAAGGTGAAAATACCTATGTTTCTCCCGTGGTGAATATAGATCCTCATGTTAATGATCCGGAACTTGATAAGTTAATGGAACCCTCGTCACAGAATACGGATGATAAGATGGAAAATGATGGCAGTGAGGAGCATGATCATCTTAGAATTCGTATCGTGTCTGGCATACCTTTTTTGAAATGAGAGGAGGTGATGGATATATTTTGAATGACGAAGATTGCATGAACTATGATGATGGGATTAGTCTAAGCAACAAGTTGAAGAATGGGATGCTTTTCAAATGCAAAGCCGATTTGGTGTACTCTGTGAAGCTTTTCCACATTAAACGTCATTACAACTTCACAGTTGTGGAATCAGACAAGAAGGTCTGGGATATACACTGCAGTGAACGGGCCAGAGGTTGTTTGTGGAGATTTTGTGGTCATCGTCGACCAATAGATGGACAGTTTGTTGTCTCAATGGTTGACAAGCCACATAATTGCTTGAATCGTGTTGTTAATCAAGATCATCCTCAGTTGGATTGCAACTTCATGACACTCAGATTCCTAATTAAATAAAAATATCTCCCTCAGTCAAGGTCTTATTTCTGCAAACATCAATTCAGTATGACTTTGGCTTCCATGTGAGCAGAAGGAGGGTTTGGGACGCAAGAAGGAAGGGAATAGAGATGGTATATGGCGATTGGAAAAAATCTTACAACGAACTTCCGTATCTTTTTAGGGCTTTTAAAGAGGCTATTCCAGGTTCGGTTGCAGATATTGACACAACCACAGTGAACGAAGAAGAGATATTTGAGAGGACCTTCTGGGCATTTGGACCTTGTATTGAGGCATTCAGACATTGTAGACTCATTATTAGTGTGTATGGTAGATACATGTACGGAAGGTATAAGCAGAAGATTCTTATTGCTTTCTCAAGCGATGCAGCTAACCACATCTTACCGTTTGCATTTGTGTTTGTCAACGAAGAGGATAGTCCTAGTTGGGCTCGGTTTCTGGAGAGGTTTTGTTTGCATGTTTTCCGTGACCGTGCTGGATCGATTTGTATGTTATCCGACCGTACTCCTGGGATACGTGTTGCGCTTAGATACCCGGAGGTTCAACTTCTTCCCCCAAACGTCCATTAACGCTTCTACTACAACACATGGATAGCAATTTCAATAACGTCCACAAAAATCAAACACTGAAGCGAATGGTCATGAGGGCAGGAAAAGTCTATTCGCAATCAAAATGGCAAACTTACATGGACAAACTTAAGGAGTGTGATGAGAATGCTGTAAAGTGGTTTGACACACATGATTGTCCAAAAGAACATTGGACGATTGCATTTAATGGGGGGTACAGGTTTGGTTACACAACCACGAACTTTTCTGAGAGCTACAACGTTGTTCTTAAGGAATCAAGAAGCCTACCAGTTGTGTCATTGGTGTTGAAGACATATTACAACTGCATTAGCTACTTCTGTGACCGTCAAGAGGAGGTGCGTAATTGCATTATACGCGGTGAGAAATATACCAAATGCGTGCATGACATGTTGAAGCGTTGGATCGACATAAGTAATGGGCATTGTTGTTTTCGCATACAAGGAGCACATTTTCACATGTACGAGGTCGTCACAGGACAACGTATGACACAATTCGGACTAAAAGGTGGAAAGAAACAAACTGTCTTGGTTACCGATGCATCATGTACATGTCAGAAATGGCAAACTCACAGAATCTCGTGTTCTCATGCATGTGCCGTGCTATCTCACTTGAACACAGATGTGGAAGAATACGTAGGTCTTTGGTATACATGGCAAGCCCAGTCTCACATTTACGAGGGATTGTTCTACCCGATTGGTGACAGAGACAAGTGGCACATGTATAACCATCCACTAGTGATTCCAAATGATAGCAGGATAAGGAAAAAGGGGTGATCAAAGAGTAAGAAGATTCACAATGAGATGGACATGAGGGAGAATACAGTTCAATCACAATGCGGAACTTGTGATGTGGAAGGTCATAATAGGAGGAACAATACGCATGGGAGGACTCAAAATACGTGCGGTAACTGTGGTGGATTGGGTCATAACATGGTCAAAATACCCTAACAGAAGTTGTATATGCATGTTATAATTTTTCAACCTTTTTAATCTTTTTAGAATGTGAGACAATGCTTAATAGTTTCTAATGAATTTTTTTTAATAGATGGAGCTGGGACCAGTTGATCGATCTCTTTTACGGCAGCAGCAGGAGCACCGTTCGTTAGTTGTTTGGGCAGGCGATGTAATTAAAACTTTTCAAAATATTCACATCCTATTACAAAAATATATATTCATATTCTATATATTTTGATGTTCAGGTGATGAGATGTCTACGTTGCAGACGACGGGAAAGTACATTGAGGCATGTTCCGTTGGACGAGCGCAATGTTCCCCACATTTGCATAGCGGGTTTTTTGGGAGTAATGCAGATGGATTTCATTTCTCTGGACTGGCATTTGGTTACAGATCTTGTGGAGAGATGGTGTCCGAAGACACATACATTTCACATACGCCATGCAGAGATGACTGTCACATTGCAGGATGTCGCTTACATTTTTGAGTTGAAGATAGATGGTCAAGTAGTGATTAGTCCTACCAATTCGCTCAATTGGGCAGGATTGTATGAGCGTTTGCTTGGAATCCGGCCCGAGCGACCCAACATTGATGGAGCTCGAATACGCATGACTTGGCTACTTGAGCATTTTTTCAGTTCTGCCAGAGGACGCTGAGGAAGATATCATTCTGCATTTCACATGGGCTTACATTCTACAGCTCTTGGGTGGTGTGATTTTTCATGACAAGTCAGGAAACGTGGTTTCATTCATCTATCTATCATTTCTGGAGGATTTGGTGACTTGTGGGACATACAGTTGGGGCTTATCTTGTTTGGCATACTTGTACAGGAAGTATGTGTTGCATCAAGGGCTGACGCAGTTGCGATTGGTGGACCCTTGATATTGTTATAGTTGTGGGCTTGGAAAGGCTTCCCCCATATCGTTTTAGTTGTTCACCACTGACCTCTTTGGCAAGGGAAACCCATGGGGGCAAGGTGGCATACAGATTTTGATATTACAGCGGAGTCTACACATGTGATTCGGCCATATAGGGATGCACTTGACCTCCAACTTGTGGAGCAGGTATTGACTTAAAATGGTGGTATCGCTTACTTTGACTTAGCACTTGATTCTATCGCTTATTTTGTTTACATATCTAATGTTATGCAGGCGGTATGGACCCCATACACACATGAGGTGTTGTCCATGTTACCTTTATATTGTCTGGGCAGTGAAGACTTGCATGTTGCTCGTGTTCCTTTGATTCATTTTTGTATTGTCGAGCTACACACACCAGATAGAGTCCTTCGTCAGTTTGGAGGGATTCAGGGGATTTGGATGCCTCGTTGATGCAGTTCAATCGATCTTCGAAGGAAGAGCAATGTCGATTGGACGGAGTTCCATGCAGTTTATGTTAGACTATGGAACATCCGTAGGGACTAAGTTGTTCCAATGACTCTCATTCCATTGGGAGGACCAGATACGATTGTTGACTACTTACCACGGTATCGTAGTATTACACGACGATTCATTGGTCGACATGGATGCACACTCGATTATGCAGTAAGAAAAAAGTAACTTTAAATAGCCTATTATGGTATCATGTTCTGACAAGAGTTGTTGATATTGCAGGTGTCTCGCTTCGACGAGATTGTACGTCTTTGTAATGACGATGCTTCACGGATTAGAGAGCTTGCTGCTGAAGCAAGTTCTTGTCTATGTGAGTCTATACAGCGACAATTCAGAGATGGCCCAGATGAGGAGATTTTAGAGGAAGATGGTGAGGCAGAAGCTATATCTCATCGTCGTCCACGTGTTCGAGGACGTGGACAGGGACGAGTTCAACGACAAAGGGGAGAGAGGACTTCTGGCGAGGGAGATGTCCCAGTTGATATGCAACAACCACCTCAGTCCGGCATAGAATTTGAGACTCCAATTCCTGAGTGTGGCCCATCTAGAGATCCTACAACGCCGCCTGCACCACGGATGGATCAAGCAGTTATGGATGCAGGATCTTCACGTCATTCACCCCTCCCATTGTCTTTCTTCGGAGTTGAAGGAACGGATACGAGCAACATCGATGATATCGATCGAAACAGCCAACTTCATGGATTTGATCCAAGAGCACCGGAGACCTCCATGGCCGATGACAAGCCGGTCAAATTACAGTACAAATGGAGAAGTAAGCGTAAAGGCTAGAATGATATCTTCGCTATTTTTGTAATATAAGTCATGCGTGCTAATTTTGAATGTACTTAATATGTAAATGTTATCTTGACTTTTGTGATATGCACTTTGTATATGTTAATTTATTAATCATGTCTTTTAAACTTGTTTTAATACCATATTTTATGACTTGATTTGTATTTGTAACTCAAAAAAAAAAAGAGAAGCAACAGCTCTACGGGCAGCAGAGCTGTTGCTTCTCTTTTTTTCTGTTCTGGACAAAAGCCGCCTCTTGAAGAGGCGGCTTCCTCCAAAGCCTCCTCTTCAAGAGGCGGCTTATCTATGGTACATAACAAAAAAATTCTCGACCGGATGCAGTAAATTTCGTTTTAAATATACCCCTAGGAGGAATTTTCCTCTCAAAATTAGACTGGGAAATCAAAGGCCAAAAAATAAAGGAAAGATTAGGAGAAGAGAAAGGGATATAGAGAATGAAATCAGAATCAGCACAAAAACAATTAACAGTGAAAAGTAGAATAAAAGGACGGTTGCCTAAAGAAAAGAGAACGAGAACAAGAAGAACAAATTTATTCTAATGCTCGTCTGATTTGGTATTGAAATGCAGCGGTTGCGATCCTTGCCTCGACACTCCGACGGAGAGAGCGGAGGTTGTGCTGCCTTACATGTAGGTTCCAAGTGTCATCCACGAACTTGGATCGATCTTTGATAGCTTGACCTTAGTGCTCCGTGACTGTCACTCTTGATGCCTTGGGAACTGTAAGATGGAACCTAAGATCTAATGGTGGATGGGTTCATTTGAAACCCTAGGGGTGTTATATATAGAGCTGAAAAGAAAGGGTTAGGTCGAGTGGTGACGGCTACTGTGGGAGGTTGGAGAACGACCGGTCATTCTTGGAGTTCGTTGGGTTTCTTAGGTTAAAAGAGAAGAGAGGAAGAAGATGAAGATAGGGAAGAAGGAGAAAGGGAAAAGGAGATGGTGGACTGGCT
Source organism: Ottelia alismoides (assembly GCA_037367405.1). Classification (NCBI taxonomy): domain Eukaryota; kingdom Viridiplantae; phylum Streptophyta; class Magnoliopsida; order Alismatales; family Hydrocharitaceae; genus Ottelia; species Ottelia alismoides. Next base: position 202,996 of record JAZKJV010011719.1, on the reverse strand, counting down.
TTGACTGGTTTAGTGGCAGCCATTGAGTAGCTGCCACGCGGAGGTCAAGGCCTCGGCACAAAAAGCATTGCCTTAAGTTTTAAATGCCTTTAAATTAGATACTAAATAATAAAGGGATTTTTACCCGACAGACCCTATAATCTTTACCAATTACCTTTACGACCTTTGAAACATTCTAATTCCTCCTTCGACCCCGTAAACTTACTAACCCTTACCCTATAAATGCTATGGTTAACCTCCATCCATTTGCCAGTTAAAACTAACTAGATTCTGTTACATTCTTTTATATTATACCTACTTTATTTATCGAAATTATAATAATTGTCACTCCCTTTCACCCTCCTCCTTTTCCCCACCACCCAGCACCCACCACCTCCTCGATCTCTACCGCCCTCCTCCTCCCTGACCTCCGCCCTCAACCTCCTCATTCCCGACCTGCTCGAAGCTCCCCCATCGCTGCTCGAAGCGAGACCCCTCCCCAGTCGTTGCTCGAAGCGAGCCCCCCCCCTCCCGGTGCCCCCGCTCAAAGCCCCCCTCCCCCGTCACTGCTCGAAGCGAGCCCCCCCTCCCGGCGCCCCAGCTCAAAGCCCCCCTCCCCCGTCGCTGCTCAAAGTGAGCCCCACCCCCACCCGCTGCCCTCCAGCCCAGGTCGCCTCCCTCGAACCCCCGCCAACCTCCTCCATGCACCTCCACCAGCTCAGGTCCCTCCCCCCATCCGCCACCCTCCAGCCCAGGTCGCCTCCCTTGAACCCCCACTAACCTCCTCCACGCACCTCCTCCAGCCCAGGTCCATCCCCCCACCCGCTACCTCCCTGCCGCCTCCCTCGAACCCCCGCCAACCTCCTCCAGCCCAGGTCCCTCCCCCCACCCGCTGCCTCCCTCCAGCCCAGTCTGCCTCCCTCGAACCCCCACCAACCTCCTCCACGCACATTGGTTAATTCTAGCCGTCCGATTGCGGATTGGTTAGATTAACTTGTTTTGAACCCAAGGAAGTTAACTCTAGATGTGTCAATTTAACGGTAGGATTCGTGGGGTAAGACGGAGCAAGTTTATAGGGTCGAGGGAGGAATTAGGATGTTTCAAAGGTCGTAGAGGTAATTGGCAAAGATTATAGAGTATGTCAGGTAAAAATCCCAATAATAAATGAAGTTAAAATTAAAAAATAATTCAAATAAAAATTGGAGATAATTTAGTAAAATAGCTAATGGTATTTTCAAATTAATTAAATATTATTACTTTAATAGATAAAATAAAGAAATATTATAATTTTAGGTATAATATACTTATATAAATAATATATATTTAAAATTTATTATTTTTACATATAACTTAATTTAGTTTAAATTTTTAATTTAAATTATTTATAAGGATTTTAAACATATTTTTATTTTATTTTTATGGGGTTTTTTATTTATTTTAATTTTTAATGGTTTTTTACTTTTGTTATTAATTTATTTAAAAAATATGATATAAATAGAAAATAAGGAAAGTATGAATATATGCAAAAGTAGAAATAAGTAATATATAAATAAATGTAAACACGATTGAACAGATACCTACTCCTAAAACTGCACTTTTACGTATTAACTCCGATATTATTGAGATGAACTTCATTTGGAAGTTATTTTCTTAACTTGAACTTCAAATGTGATTTGACTTTGGAGTTCATATGGAGCGGATATTCAACCTTACAGTTTGACTTATGCTTTTTCGGTTCGTATTTTTTAAGCATTTGTTTATTGTACAGCTTGATACATTTTTTATTTTATTTTTTTTAATTTTTATAAACAACTTCTATGGAAAAAAATTGATTTGATGTTATATAAATTTTATAAAATATCTGGAAATTAGTAGTATATGCAAATAGTATTTTGGGTGATATTTTATGTAAAATAATTCAATTCTTTTTTGTTTTCTTTGTTTTTGACCTATGTCTCCTTACTTTAATTTAGTCGACCGAGTCAGTACCAACACGATCTTTGGGGTTGAAGTCTGTCTATACATATATACACATTAACAGCCATTCTTTTTTTTCTTTTTTTCTTCATTCTTTTATTTTTTATGAAATTATGCATTAAAAACACATTTTTGTTCAAAGTATTTTGTTAATAAATAAGAATTAATGTGTATTTACATGTGTTTTCCCCTAGTTTTAGTCAAAATGAAAGAATAAAGTATATGAATCTGGGATCACCATCCCCCTATATCTAAACTTTGTTGGTCCCTTAGCAAACATTTATTGAAAGAATGAGTGCAAGGGAAGTAAAAAAGAGAGAAAGGAAAGAACTTAAAACAAGATTATTTCTTTAAATCGAATTCTGCATAAAGTGTAGAAAATGAAGATCATGTATGCTTGTCGAAGAAATCTCTTTAAGGGCTGAAGGATACCGAAGACAGTGGTACAAATGTGTCAACATTCATGGTTGGACATGATTTTGCCAAGAGCAGTAATGATGTTTGTGCCTATTTTAGGTACCTTTTTTAGGTCTCCATTTTTTTATTGTTTTATGTTGATGATATATTGATAGCACCTGGAAACAAATCAAAAGTGAATAGGTTGAAGGCCTTACTTAGTAGAGAATTCGAGACGAAGGATCTTGATTTGGTAAAAAACTTAGCATGGGGATACATAGAGATCGCATATATGGGATTGTGTTTGAGAGCATTTTGGCATGACAGTTGAAAAATCTGAGAAGATTCAATTAGCTCTCATTTCAAGTTGTCAATAGAGTTGTCTCCATACACGAAAGATAAGCACAAGTATATATCACGGGTTCCTTACACTAATGTTATTAAGAGTATCATGTATAACATGATGTGCACTTGCACAGAATCTCCCAAGCAATCAGTGTTGTGAGCAGATAAATGTCAAATCTAAAAAAAGGTCATTTGCTTGCTTTGAAGTGGATTTTGAGACGCTTGAGAGGTACTACTGAGTTCTATCTTGAGTTTTGGAGGAATAAGGATAGATTAGTTGGCTTTGTTAATGTCGACTATGTAAGTTGCGAAGGTTGATCTGACAAGAGAAGATCCATGATAAGCTACGTATTCATTATAAGCATATGTGAAGTTTCATGGAAAACAATTTTGCAGCATAGTATGATCGTATCTACCATGGAAGCAGAATACATGGTGTCAAGAAAAGGAAGCATGATAATTTAGATGAGAGGATTATTTGACAAGCACAATCTTGATCGGAAGATTGTTGCAATCTGTTGTAATAGTCAAAGTGACATATATCTGATAAAGGACCGAATGCACCGTGAAAGAACAAAGCATGTTGATCTCTATTACCACTTCATTAAAGAACTGGTCACAAATGGCAACCTTTGAATGAAGAATATGGCCACAGCAAACAATCCATCATGTATCATGATCAAGCCAGATCCACTCACAATGTTTAGAACCTACGTGAATTTGGTTGTTCTTTTAGGACGTATAAGCCTTGTTAGGCAAAGAGAAATTCACTGCCTCTTTCTAGATGGAGTTCAAGATAAGGTGGAGATTTGTTCAGATATACCTTAAAGACTCGACCCAAGCAACATCTGATGTAATTTGCAAATGAATCATGATCAACCTAGATTTTTGGTTTTTAGAATCCTAATTATGATCGGTGTGATGTGAGATACTATTATATTCTGAGATACATGCTTATTTTATGGTAAGGTATGGGTTACCTGAGAGTCAATTCCAGGAAAGAACGGTTTCCTATAATTTATGTACTATGTACTCCAGATTTCACATAGTGCTTTGCATGTGGTTTTAATCACACTACATTGGTGGGATTTTTCACGTCAATCGCGTGTTCTCCGTGGTGTGCATGTTGATTGCTTGCGTGCTTGGATTGTACTACAATACACTCATGCACTCGTGTATAAATGCACATGCATGGATAAATGCATACATGTGATTGATTTTTTATTAACATGGTATTTATTTGGAATAAGATATGCACCCAATGTAAACCGCCATTTCCCAACTCTTGAAAGGGCATCACGCACCATTTTTGCTCCTCCCGTTCACTTACACGGTAAGCTTGGGTTCGTGTGCATGGAAGGACGAAGGTGCTTAATGAAGCTTAAGACATGATAATGTTAATTATGGCCAACTGAGGCCAATGGGACCTGTCACAGCACATTCATGTCATCATGCCAGGGGAGCAAGGGTTCCGGGGAGTTTCAGGCAAAGCAGATGGCAAACGAAATAGCCCTCTGAATGTGAGAGACTATGAGCACTCTAAGCCTCGTCAAAAAGAGGGATTCTCTGTTGTAACTTGCTTTACAGCAAAGCCTGCAGGAATTCATTTTTCCTTTTGCTGATATCGATTCCAAAAATCCAACTATGTGGATTGGATTAAACGTAATGTTCTACAAACCTATCAATTTTCATGCAAATCTTAACTTAATTTGCTCTTTTATCTTAACGGTCGATGCGGTCCTCTTTTAAATGAGATTTAATTTGCTTAAATGTCGACATTTATGTTGAATGTTAAGGTAAAATAGCAAATTAAGTCCAATTTTAAAAAAAATGGTAGCTTTGTACAACACTAAGAAAAGATTCAATCCATGGAATCGATTTCCTCACAAAAAAACATCACAGCAACCTTTGATATAAAACGAATTACAACATAAGATCCGCTCCCCGTCAAAAGAATGGAGGATAGAGACCCCAGGCTTCTGGGGTATGCGTGGAATTTGAAAATTGTGCTGACACAGCAAGCACTACACAGAGGTGCAGTAGTCTCTTATATTTTACTTTTTTTGCAATTTCATCCAAAAAAAACTAACTTAATAGATTGAATCTTATATCAATGCTCAACATATCGTCAATTTCGCTCAAATCCAAACTTATTTGCTATTTTTATCTTAATGATTTACAGATCTGATTTTTTAATGGAATTTAAGTTGCTTAGATCTTGACCAAATGTTTGACAATTAAGATAAAGTAGCAAATGCGAGCATATTAGAGCAAAATCTGGAATATACGTACTACCTTACCTACGGCCCTGTTCGTTTGGGTCATAAGGAGGAATGGAATAAGGGGAATAAGCCCCCAACACGCTTCCCCGTGGTACGACTATTCCCCATTATTTCATCTTATTTCACTCTTATTCCTATCTTTATCCCACCTTACCTACCTTTATTTCACATTATTCTCTTTATTCTTATCCTCCAGCCGAACAGAGAATAGACCCTTATTCCCCTTATTCCCCGTCCTTATTCCTGCTTATTCTCCTACCGAACGGGCCCTAAGATTCTATAAGATTGGATTTTGAAATTGGAATCGCAAAAAAATGAGAGATTACAACACCTGTTGTAACTCTCGTTAGAGCAGAAGATCCTCTTCCGCACTACACACGTACCACCACTTCGGTAGTAGGTGCTCGTTATCAAAAAAACAGAAAAGCACCACAAGCAGTGGTTGTTTGATTTATTGTGCAGCTCATAAAAAATCTTACATTTGCCGTTACTGATCACTGATTTAATTATTCACTCCATTCCACATTCGTCTTTGCACAACCAGTAATTATGACCTACAAAAGATTTCATCTCCTCTGCTGATCGGCAGCCGAATCAGACCGGGTGTGCCACCACCACCGCCAACAGAGGCTTACAGGCATCATGGCATCCCTTGCATCTAGAGCTGTTGAATTTTACAAAGCAATAGGCATATCTAACACCAAACGCGTGCCAGCGATTCATCGCCATTACTCCAACAAAGAATACTGATTGTTGCATCAGACGTAAGGTAAGGCAAAAACAAAACATGACAGATAAAATAGATCACTGTAGGTATGAAAGTTATAGTAATTTACAAAGCCCTTCAAGCAGCTGTATTATAAAATCCAAGCAAACAGTTATCTGCTAAGAAGAGAGCTCTATGTCTTGTATAATGAACATACCTTCCCTTGACAAGTCAAGCTAATAACATCAAACAATCAATATGCTGACTAGGTCAACCTGTTTCTCAACCAGTAGGGCATTACATTGGTGGGAAAAAGCCCCCCCTCCCCTCCCCATAAAGTAAACATATCAGAAGGGATGGCAGTTTATTCCACGAGGTATTTTCACTGGAGCGGCAGCAAAAGACATCCTCCGGGCCTTTCTCGTTAACACACCACGGTATTCTCTATCGTATAGTTGAATCTTTCCATCAGTTGTTCTCCAGAAATATACTTCAATGAACTAACAATTATGCACCTAACCTGCAGCATAATGAGAACATCCAGGGCTATCGTAAGTAAGAAAGTGGAGGCCCATTCAACAATGTGTGCTAAGTTCGAACATGAGATATCATCCTTTTTAATAATTTTATGTGCATTGTATAATATCGGTACTTGGTTGCTTTTCTCCACTCACATAAAATTTTGTAGGGTCGGGCAATTCGTACTCACTAAGAACCAATACTAGTCAAAACAATAAAGAGCAACATACCTAAGATATATTTTTATTGGACAGCGGTAGATGATGCTTTGGCACCGAAGGAAATAAAAAGAACAAGATTTTCAGCATATATATCGCCAGCCTACAAGAGCTGTCAGGGGAATTTAGTAATGAACTAACAATTAGGCAGGAGTCTGCTTCAGCATTGACTTCTCAAGACATCAAACCATTTCAAGAAGTATTGAAAGAATAAGAGGGGCATAAACCAAAGGAACATGAGGGACTCACTGCTAGCACATACTTCCAGTATAAGCCTAGGCTGATGTAAACTAGAGACGCAAATCTCTAAAAAAGTCAGAAAGCCTGAAATTATGCAGTACCAGTAAACAATAAATAAGAGAACTTCAAAATTGAAGATAAGATGAGCTAAATGCACAAAAAAACCTGATATTCTTAGCAATGACGGTGGTACCATCTTCAGAGCCAAGGTGCCGTAATACAACTTCTTCCAAACGACCATCCCGGTAAGCATGCTGACATAGTAGTACCGAATCGATGAATTTTCAAGCATTAGTAAGACAAAAGCATCGTAGCTATTCCTAAAGAAAATGACACAATTTATAAGTTAAATTTATGATTTGATGTTACCATATATACTATTCAGCATGTGTTATGTTATGTAATGTATGCTAATATTTATGTGAGTTTTTTCACTGTGTTTTAGTTAGTTGTTTTAGTGATACACACCTTTCTTGTTTTGCCACATGTGATCATAAATAATATGCAGTGAAGATTTACTTTAAAAATCTTTGAATCGCTTTATATGCAGGGAGATTTGCGCTGTTTTTTAAGACGGTATGTATGGAAGTATAACTTTTGTTTGAGCATGTATAGAGAGAGTGTAATCGGATCGCTCCAAGATTCAATTACCATCCACTCTCGTGTTTAATCTCACATCTACAATTAGGGGTGTAAACGGACCGAACCTGAGCGAACCTATATTTTTTAGGTTCGGTTCGTTTATTTAATCGAGCCTAAACTTGTGTTCAGGTTCGGTTCGTTTATTTTCGAATCGAAACCGAATCGAATCTCTTTTTAAACGAATCGAACCTAAGCGAATATCAACTTAAGAATTCTGAGGGAGTGAAAAGAAGAAAAATGGAAATATATATGTGTTTACAATTAGAATAAATATTCATTTAGTTTTTTCCTTATCTAATTTATCTTCATCTTTTGAAAAAAATAGATTAATATAGATTCATCTCTTTGAAAAAAGTATAATTATAACATATTTTTACATCTGTTCCGATGGGGATAAGGAATAAGAATAATATGGAGATATTCAATAAGTAAGGTTTATACTTGTTTGTTGATTTGAAGATAAAGAAGGGAAAAGTACTGACACATAGATGATGGATGTTGTAAACACGATGTGACTATTTATTTTTGGATAGTTTATATCGAGACAAAACCTACTTATCGTGTAAATATCCAGTTATCTCTAGACAAAATTCACTTATCCTGGGACAAAATTGACTTATCTCAAAATAAGATCCACTTCTACGGATACAGATTTGTAAATATGTATATATGCATGTTTATCGAGCTTTTAACGAATCAAATCTGAGCAAACCTATGATTTTTAGGTTCGGTTCGTTTATTTAATCGAGCCTAAACTTGTGTTCAGGTTCGGTTCGTTTATTTTCGAACCGAATCTGAATCGAACCTTTAGCGAGCCGAACCTGAGCGAATATCAAACTCGAGAATTTTCTTACAGGCCTATCTACAATATGTGGGACTCGGGTCTGTCTGCGGGCAATATAAGGAGCCCACACCCCCTATATTCATTGAGATTGCAATAGATGATCCGGTCTTTTGAGGCCTTCTCCCGTAGTTTCATCCCGTGCCATCGGAAGTAGGGTTCCACGTAAAATCTTGAGTGTTCCATGTTTTATTTTTTGAAAGATACGTTCCATGTTTCATATTTCTTTATTTTGTTTGTTCTTGTTCTAATTACGCCTCCGCATTTATATTTCTAACAGTTTTCCTAATATTATACAATATTCTTTATTTAAAATCATATTGGGGTAGGGGAGAGGGTCTGAGATATCAATAACCTCAAGTCTTCCACCTCGCCTCGAAATTAGAAAACCACATCATTCCGCTTTATGTTTTTTTTAAAACCATGGAAGCAACATGTGACCGGGTCTAACATTCCGTTTGGTTACCGGGTTACCCCAGGGTAACCCGGTTTACCCCAGGGTAACCCGGTTTACCCCCCTCCATTCTCGGGTTGGAAGTCCATCACAAATCAATGTGACATCACATCACATTCCTTATTTCAACCCCCATAACCATCCAAACAGCTACTATTCACAGGAGGTTACTCTAATCCACCCCATCCCAGTAACCAAACAGACCCTAAGGGTTCGTTTGGTTGGTGGTGTGGTCTGGGTTACCCCAGGGTAACCCGGTAAACCATCCCACAAACTTGGGTTGGAATTCCATCACAAATCGATGTGACATCACATCACATTCCTTATTCCAACCTTCTACCAACCCTCATAACCATCCAAACAACTATTATTCACAGACGGTTACTCCCACCCAACCAAGAAACCAAACTAGCCCTAAGTATCATGACCACGCCAGCATTGGAGATGGTGCATGTGAGAGCTGGAGGAAATGTTTCAGAACTAGACCGGATCGGCTGGTCCAATCAAGAACTAGTGAAATTCCGAACCGTCCAGCCGGTTCCAACAATTTGATTAAAAAATTGAACCGGGTTTAAACAGGTTAACCCACCAGTTCAACCGAAATGAACCAGACCCAAAAAACCATATTAGCCACCTTTATGGGGAAACTGAAACGTATCTTTACCTTTCTTCTTTCCAATAGTAACTTGTAATTAATATTTTATGTTTTCATTCGACAACACTCCAACAGGGCCACCATTCACCAAGAGGCTCCCCTATTGAACCCCGAACGCCCATTTTCTCCAGCACCACGACCTGTTGACTAGAGCACATCCTCTTTCCTCGAAAACCTGCAACGTACATCCACAATCTGTTGGCGATGTACGTCAAATATCCATACGACAGAATGCACCCGGCAGCCTGAGAGTCAACTTCGCACTCGGCAATGACATCCTCATCTTCCACGACGACCTGCAAGTTGACAACGTATTCATCGATATCCGGCCGGTTGGCGACTGCACGTGATGCACACGACAAGCCGCCACCATTCTCTGGCAATGACTTGCAAGCATTGGAATCAATTGCATGGTATGGATTTGCAAGAGCTTCTCTGAGTGAGTTTGAATATATTCCTAGTGTTTAGGTCGGAGCCTTGGAGATAATATAATCAACTCAATCAAATCCACAATAATATAAACTATAATTATCATAGTCTGGATTTATATACAAAACGGGTAAAAGATCTATCAAACATAAAAAATATCCCCACTTCCCACCGGGGATGATGGGGAGTTGCAGTCACCAAACCCATATCAAGAAGTCCAGAATAAGAGGTGAACAAACAAAGGAAAGGACAAGCGGCTTGTTCTTACTCTCTTCTTTAACTAGGGATAGAGAAGGTGAAGTAAAAGAGTTATCCATACCAATGAAGTGAGAAGCAGTGCGGTCCCATGGTTCTCACATGTAGGAGGAGAAACCTTCTGAGCAAATTACATAAATCTGAATCACGCCATGAGTATAGTTATAGTTAGGGACGGCCATATCGCGATATATCGACGATATATCGGTATCGACAGGTCGCCGATATATCGCCGATATGGTCGATATCGGGTATCGACAGGCCAAAAATGCACAATCTCAGTCCGATGTCGGCGATATGGCGTCGATATATCGCATGTATATCGGCGATATATCGGTATCGACATGGTACCGATATCGATACCGATATCGATATGTCCTTCCATGGAGTTATAGTCAACCTTAATATGCGTGGTCCTCTCATGAAATCCAGGGTTGTTGCCAATCAAAAGAGCAGCTCGGTTGTCGCATTGTAGATGCATAGGAAGAGAAGCATCAATAGCTATGTCAGTCACAATGGATCTGACACGCATCATCTCATACCCCTGTGTGACATTGCTCTGTACTCTGACTCTATACTATATCTGGCAACCACAGTCTGTTTCTTGCTCTTCCATGACACCAAAGAGCTCCATATGAATACTATAAAACATGAGGTAGACTTCATGTCCTTGGGACATCATGCATATCTACATCGATGCATGCTATAACGGCAAAGGATGTTCCTTTGTTAAAGAATAGTCCAGTACCATGAGTGGCCTTCAGGTACCTCAATCAGATGAAATGCATCCATCTGTGCATGTCTAGGATGCTCCATGAACTGCCTAACTCTGCTCACTGCAGAAGGTGATGTTTGTCCTGATAACGGTCACATATAGGAGTTTCCCAACAAGCTCCATGTACCGCCTCATGTCTACCTCATTTGTATCATCATCATATAACTTCATGCTAGGGTCCATGGGAGTAGTAGTAGGCTTGCAATCCGCCATGCATGTTTCTGAGAGAAGATCAGTAGCATACTTCCTCTGGGTCATAACAAGACTCCGTTGGTTTCTGGCAACTCAAGTCAAAGGAAATAACATAAATCGCCAAGCCTTCGTAACAACTTGCTGACCAAGAAAATCTTTAGTCACAAAGATACCCTTCACATCATTCCTTGTAACAATGATGTCATCAACATAAACCAATATAGAGATTGTACATCTTTGAGTCATGCGAAGAAATAATGAGTGATCTACTAACGATCTCATAAACCATTGTTGCTCTATCAAGTTCGAGAGCTTATGAAACCATGCTATGGGACTTTGCTTAACGCCATAGATAGCCTCATGAGGTATGCAAATCATTTGATACTCCCCATTAGCAGTGAACCCTAGTAGATGCTACATGTGGACTTTCCTCGTACAGGTCACCATAGATAAATGCATTTTTCACATTAAGCTAGGATAAGGACCAGTCCCGTATTACTAAAACAGAGACAAGGATCTACAGCGTAGAATGATGTGCCATGAGAGAGAAGCTATCCTAATATATCTCGTATGTCTGAGTAAACCCACGAGCCACAAGTTTCACCTTGTAGCGATCAACACAGCCATCTGCACGGTGCTTCCCTATGAATATCCACTTGCGCCATACTAAGGATGCCTATGTAGAAGATGTAACAAGACTCCATGTGCCACGTGATTACCAAGGTTTGAAAAAACGAAAGGCGGAACGAGGCATTTTCCTTGAAGGCGAGGCGAGGCGTAGCCTCGAGCAGTCGAGGCGTAAGCCTCACTTTGTGTAGAAAAATAATTATAAAATGTATAACAAATATATTTATTGGTGAAAAAAATATAATCTAACAAACATATAATATATATAACAATGTAACATATGATAATATTATGAAGATAAGAACACGAAAAAAAGGCTATGTCGATGCCATAATCCTTTCTACTAAAATTTCTACCTAGTCAAACGGAAATCATTGGCTATAACTATCACTAAAATATTTATCAAAAAGGCATTGGCTATAGTTGTCATTAAAGATATCCAAGTTGTTGATATGAATCATATGATATGAATCCTAACCGTATGTTTTATTGAACCCATATGAAGAACGGTCTGATGATCCCTTGTGCCACCATACCCTACCATCACAGGGGTCTCGCTGTAGGGAGCAGTGCCCCCATCCCAAAATTTTTTCTAATATAGATATTCGAATTGACGCGTAGTTTCTTATATGGTTAAGGGTGTAATAGTAAGAGTTCATTGTAATAATCAGACATGTTAATGGTAAATATGAATATGAAAGAGGTCAAAATTAAGCATTCATCTTGTATAAATATATATTCAATAACTAGGCTTTTATAAACATATGAAAATACGAATAGGAGTGATTATTTTCTTTAAAAAATGCTTGAAAAAAATCTCCAACGCCTCACCTAGCGCCTCGCCCCGCCTCGACCGTCTCAAGCATCCGAGGTGCACGCCTCTGCCAGAAGGAGGATCGAGACGGTCGCCTCAAGGCGTTTTGTCACCACCCCGTTTCGCCTCGAGTGCCTTTGTGCCTCGAGGCATGTTTTTTCGAACCATGGTGAGTATAACACGGCAATCTCCTCCTCCATTGCAAGTTGCCACTGACTATCTTGCATAACCTCGTAGTGTGTTCCTGGAATCTCTACGGTTGACAGACCCATAACAAACCTCCTGAAATCCTATTAAAGATGTCCCAAAGAGACGTCGTCGGCTAGCAAGGTTTAAAAGCACGAGGCGATATGAGGCGTTTTTCCAAAATGTGAGGCGAGGTGTAAGCCTCGAGGTGGTCGAGGCATAAGCCTCAATTTTTTCGAAAGAAAAAATTAAAATTAAAGCAAAATATACTGGAATAAATAACGACACAAACTATTGCAGCATATTGTCCAAACGTTCAATAAAAAGTACGAATTACAACTATAATTGTTCAAAGTTCAAATACGATTGCAAAATTATAAAAGAAAAAATTAGAAAGTAGGAAAAAAGTTAAACATAAGCATAATTCTAATGCAATATATTGTCCATCACATTTATGTAATCCATCAAAAACCATTAATCGTCGACATTAATTCAACGAATCAATATCAGTCTCGCTCCTCAACATTGTCGATGCCATTGTCCTGATGCTATTACTCATTGGATCCTCGTCAAAATCATCCATATAATTCAAATGCACATCATAACCGGTCTCATCATCGCTTCCATCCTCAGAATTGGAGAACTCAACATCAGTTGGAGTTTTTCCTTTACGTGATCAACAAAGTAATATGCATAGTCATTTATTTGAAAGTTGATCGCAACAAAGCATCGAACATTCTTTTAATTTTGTATTGTACCTTTATCACATTTTTCTCCTTTTTACGTCGAGCAACTTGAGCTCCTTCACCTCCATCACTTCCTTCCTCCTCAATAGGATCATCCTTAACGGGTATGTTTGCATCAAGATCCTAATAGGCCTCGACATCATGAGCTTCCGAAATCCATTCATCGTCGGAGCCAATGTCTTCCAAACATAAAGGGTCTTCTATTATTTTCTTCCTTAATTCGCTATGTTTCAATTTGAGATTGAACAAGATATAAACCAAATCATAAGCTTCGCTTGTATTAAGCGATTTCTTCTCTTTATATGGACCAATAGAGAAATACACATGGTTTAACATGGAACAAAAACACTATCATAAAAATATATAATGCTTTAACCACTTGATTGAACGAGTTCCTATTACGTTCAGACCCAGAAGCACTACAAGTCAAGCTCGATACCCTAATAACAAATGCTGCCAATTCAAGTGTTTCATCCCCAAACATCCACCAATCCGATGATAATCGTCAACACATTTTAGTGATGATGTTAAAGTATATGCAAACCTTGTAAAATATTTTACAGTACCGGGACTTGTTTTCCTTGAAATGACTGCATTTGCCCATCAAAAAATCATCTGGCATGCATAAAAGAAACAAGTTGTGAATCTGCTTTTACCTCACAGCTTGATCAACAATCGATCTTTTCATGCACGAAAACAATCCCATTTTAACCCTTAAGTGATTAGAGAATGTCAGTTCATAATGGAAGTGGGGATTGAGGAAATAAGCAGCAGTGTGTAAAGGCATGTGTAGTTGACGATCCCAATGACTATCCACAATATCCAAAATAATCTTGTATTTGGTCTTGTCGTTTTCTAGATTTCGAGCTCTCTTCCTTGACCATGTCCATGGCTTCATAAATAAATCCCATCGGTAGATATTTTTCAGAATCCACCAATCTCAAAACGGTGACCAAGGGTTTCGTGGTGTTGAGAACATATGCAACAACAGGCCAAAAAGACTTATTCTTCAAAACTATGTTCAACACATTTTGCCCCAAGGGTCGATTCACATAAGAATTGTTCTTATATGCTCTTGAAGTGAAGAATGATTCAAGTGAATCCTTGGCTCTAATCAAGCTTTGCAATGTAAGAAATGCAGGCAAATCGAGTAACGACGGGTTTTACCAAATAACAACCTGCAATTTTTTCTCACCATCGCTAAAACCCAAGCATGAGCATACACAAAATTATATTCTTTACTCTTTTGAACACGGATGCATGAAGAGGTAATTTGAGGATATCCTCCAACATCAAATCTATCCAATAAAGATTCTTCCTTTTTTCCATCAACATTTGCCTAGCTACTTTATAAGTTGATGCATTATCTGTTATTTTGGACAACATTCTTCTCTCTAACCTCCTCAACAACTTCATCAAATACTATAAAAAGCATCTTGACATCTTTAACTTGATATGATGCATCAACTGACTTCAAGAAGTAAGGGCCCTTAGGATTATTCACCAAAAAATTAATCAATGTACGTCCTTTCATGTCAGTCCAACCGTCAAACATGATACTGCAACCGGTGGCAATCCAAGAAGCCTTTGCCTCATCAACAAGAGTGGATATGGCTTGCTTCTCTTCTTTCAAAATCCAAATTCGTAGTTCATCATGGTCGGTGGTTTGAAACCCTGTCCATGGCCATATACATAGGTCATCATCAGATAGGAATGACTATTGGCTATGTTGAATGACAGTGAATTCTCAAAAAAATCTCCTAATGCTCCTGCAAATCCTCTTCTCTCGTCTTTTTTCCAACTTACATTCAAAGTGAGTTGTCGTATGGGAGGATCCGAAGTACAAGCACACTTACCTCCTTGTGAATTAAAAAATGCATCGGTCCTCGAACTTGCTTGGCACTGCAAGAATCTGTCAATGCTCTCTGCGACGGATGATTTTCATCACCTCACGATGGCCTTTGCATCCCAACTCGACAAACCCCTTCCATTTCTTCAAATCTTCTTCTCTTCTCATTACCCTTGCTTTCCATGAACATCTTCATCTCTCGTTGAACCTCAATGGGAATGCTTGGACAAGCTCTCACATTCTTGTGTGCCTTTACAAGATGATCTTTTAGTCGCTTCACCCCACTGGTGATCTTCATCAAACAAAAATTACATTTAACATATACATAGCCTTCCCCCTGTGATACTCGTCCATTTCAAGTTCTCGGCAATATCTCCATCCAGGACCCAATCTCCCCCCACTTAGGTCTTTCTTTCTCATATCTACAAGTTACAGAATAACATACTTACATACTTACATACAAGAGAAACACACTTATAATCTTTCACCGTGGATCAGAATTTAACCCAAGAAACAATAAACCCAAAAAGAGCACATCAAAAAAGCCCTCAAAAACATATCAAAGAACACATCAAAAAATGAAAACTATAAAAAAAATCAAAAAAAATGTTGTAAAGGTGGCAGGCCTGGCGACGCTTCTCGAAACACACTTCTTATCTTTCACCATGGATCAGAATTTAACCCAAAAAAAACCCACAAAGAACACATCAAAAAAGCCCTCGAAAAACGTATCAAAGAACACATCAAAAAATGAAATCAATAAAAAAACAAAAAAATACCTGCTGTAGAGGTGGCGACGCTTCTCGACGACGCTTGCGGTGGTTCTGATCGCCGGAAAAGGAGCAAGCGGTGGCATCGATCACTGGATTCTGGTTGAGTGGCATCGCCCTAAGTTCCTCGAGTACCAGAGGGTAGAGCTCTTCCATGTGAGACTGCGAGAGATGAGGTTTCTTTCTGTTCGAATAGAAAGAAACCCCTTCACTTTCTCTATTTTGGTGAACAAGAGGAGTCACGTGCAAAGCACATGACTGAAAAAAAATAAAAAAGAGGCTCCAGTGAGGCTTACGCCTCTGCCTCGCCTCGAGCGCCTCAGGCAAAGCTGAGGCGTACGCCCCACCAAACAAACACGAGGAATATGTCTCAAGGTGCTTTTGGCGCGCCTCGCCTCGAGGTGTCGCTTTCTAAAACCATACGAGTACCAACTAGCGATTTCTGTAACCTTGTAAGAAAGGCCCATAGTTTTGATTTATGGATAATTAGTATCTACTACCAATTGGTAAGAGGAAAAGGTGGAAGTTTAGGACAACTTATGAAGGCAAATGGAGGAGGAAGATGGTAGGGTGTACTTGTTCAAGAGGTTTTTCAATACAATATTAGGTCAGAAAGATTTAGACCGAAGGTCATACAGGTGCAAAGCAATAATAATGGTAGAGTTCGAAGATATAATTAGCAAGTTGGGGCTAGTTAACCATATGATAGAAACCTATAGGTCATTTGCTTATTGAAAATAGGGTGCGCTCCCGAGACGGGAGTCACCGCAAGTGGTATTCATCTATAGAAAGATGGGTTACATTACTGTGACGTCCAAAAGCTATATAGAGCATTACAATGTGAGACTACATTCTCCTTGGTTATCAAACGAGGACATACACTAAGGGAAATGGTGACAGAGCACTCAACATTTCAAGCACAAGAGTGTTGACAGTGAGATTGAGCTCCTTCGAACCCAAGTTCTCCCAAAGTTCTCATGGGTTGTTCAACGACTTGATACGATAACAGAAGGGAGGTCTTTTTACATGTCGAACGTAGAAAGTAGGGTCGCCTTGAGATAGTCAGGGAGAATGATATGAAGAGAGATGTCTACTTAAAACGCATGTCCCCCAACTTTGGCTTAAGCAAACTGAAGCAAACACTCACAGCTTATACTTAGCATCCTCCGAAGCGAAGAAGGGGCATCGCCAATTAGTCGATGGTGGAGAAAATGGAGGAAGAGGGAAGGCCAGACATGCTCTGAAAAAGCACTTCAAGGTAGGTTGGCTTTCAGGTTGTGGATTCCCAGTTTTCTTCTATGTGGTAGGCCAAACATGCTCTGAAAAAGCACTTCAAGCACTTCAAGGTGGGTCGGTGATTTCCCATCTCATTATTGACAACTTCGACTTCAAGAGGCTAAACAGATTCTCTCTTCCTTTTTGCCAAAGCATGAAAGTCAAGTAAGATTAAGACTAGAAACCAAGTATATTTTCCAACTATTTATATGATTATAGCAAAGATCCTAGCCTAAAGGCCTCATGGGGTATAGGTTAAGATGTGAATCCCATCCAATCTGCTTTCATTTCTGTAAGGTCCTTGATGGACAATTTTGATGTTGTGAAAGAGATGGTGTCAAGTTGGAAGATGAATGGGGGTTAGTGTTTGGAGATGGGGTTAGTGAGTTTGGGTCGGATAGCTATCTGATATAAAAATTATAGGTCCGGGTGGTAGAAAAACTATTTAAGGTAGAGGATTGTGCGTTCATGTCACCTATGGCCTTGGTAGAGGCTTTCCCGATGTCCTTTATCCTATGATGCCTAGAACTCTATGATCATTCACCGTTCAATTTTGGCCATCAAATGCACTTAGGGAAATGGTGGTGGAGCACGGAAGAGGGCTCCAGTCAACGTTTCAAGCACAATGACATTAACAATGAGATTGAGCTTCCCCAATCCCTCAAGTTCTTTTCAGAAACATTGCAGGTTGTTAAGTCGCTTGATAAGATGGCAGAGAGGAGTTCTTTGTCCGTGTGAGAGGATTGAAAGTAGGGTCATGAAACAAAGGTCCCCGCAACTTTAGCTTGATGAAGGTGATGCAAAGACTTGTAGCTTTTACTTAGCAGCCTCCAAAGCGTGGAAGAAATGTCATAAACTGGTTGATGGTGGAGAAAGTGGATGGAAAGGAAGGCCATGCTCTGACAAGGCACTTCATGGAGCTCATAGGGTGATTAATCAAGCAGCAGGTTGGCTTCCAGGATGACATAGGAGCAGTAAGATGGGTTGACGGTTGTTTTGCTACTCTGAAGTAGGTCTCTCTTGGGCCAAATGGATTCCATGCAGGTGATTTCCAAGCTCCTTATTAAACTCCAACTTTGAGAGGCAACATAAGGTTAAGACTACAAAACAAGTACATGTTCCAAATCTGTGTATATGATTATAGCAAAGATCCAGACTCAAGCATGGCCTCAAATTTCAGCGAAATTCGGTCGAGTTTCTGTCGAATATCGATATCCAGTCGAAATCGAAATTCGACCGAAATGACCGAAATGACCGAAATATGGGGGTCCTAGTACAAAAAATGACCGAAACGACCGAAATTTCGGTCGAAATTCCACCGAAATTCCATCGAAATTCTGTTTTGGTCGATACCGAAATGGTGACCGAAACCGACATTTAAGGCCTTGGACTCAAGGCACCTCAAGGCTTCAGCGAATGCTGGTTAAGCTGTGAGTCCCAACCAATTAGCTTTCACTTCTGTAAGGTTCTTGCTGTAAAACTTTGGAATTGCAAAAGTGGTGGTGTCAAGTTGGGAGAGGAATGGAGTGAAAGGCTCCATGTGGAAGATGGATTTCTCGATCGATCCTTTTATGGAGCACGTTGCGACAGCAAGGCTTCTCAATTTTGTTCTCATTATACGAGAAGAGGTGTATAAAGGTGGTGCCATTCCCTGAATGACATGTTAGAGGGTGGGTAGGTGCGGCCAAGAAGGGTAAAGACAGAAATTTGTCTTCTAGAACCACCTAGTGTTGATGCGTTAAGATCATGTAGGTTCCTGGCATGAAATGATGTATTGTTTTTCGATTTTATGGGGGATCCATAAGGCCAGCTTAAATATCTTTGCTTCAATATATAATTCATCCAAGGGTCAATTGCAGGAGATGTGTACGCTCAGGGTTGTGGAGAATATTTTCGATGAGACGTCAGGTTTACATGTAAATAGTTAGAAGTCCTCGAGTACGTCAGACATGTCATGGCTTCCTATCAGAAAGTCTTCCGCGTAGGTTCGCTAATCAAGGATGAAGCCGTCGATGAATAGATCGATATTAATGTCTAGAAGTCAAAACCTAGTGTTACTAAAGCGAAGCCTGCAAAAATTGATAGTTGGTACTTAGTCGGTCAGGTCACTAAATAGGAATTAGCCGACAGTAGGGCCACTAATCAGATTTAGTCGATTTTGTATTTTTTTTATAAATACAGCTTGTAATACACATATTCTTATATATTATATATATGTCATCATTATCGATACTACTATAATGAGAAAAAAGTAACTATTGAGTTCTAACCAAGCATACTACTAATAGTTTATTTTTAGAAAAAAATTAGAAGAAAATCATAATTTCTTGTTAAAAAAATTAACTGACCAATTGGCCAAACCACAAGAAGTCAGATCGATCGGCTGACTAGGCCATTTGAATTGGGAAACCGCTGCAACCCCTCCCCCATTATGACTAGTCTGAAATAGTCGACCAACTTTTGCAAGTTTAACTAAGCAGATCCACTCGACCTTGAATGTCCATTTTCGTATTAAATTCAAACATGGAGAAGAGAATCAACAGGGTGGGAAGAAGATTCCTTTCTAAAGGAGCAAGGGGGAAGTGACATGTGCTTTATAAAGTGGGAGTTTTGTAAATCAAAGAAGGCAATTGGCATTATGTGCTTATGCTCCTTCAATAAGGTGTTGATGCCCAAATAGATCTTGAAGTTGCTAAGAGGTGGGAATCTTTGTGACAAGCATATGGGTTATGGATGATGCTTAACTTTGGAGGAGGCTCATAAAAGGGGTGTCTTGGAAGGGTTTGATACACTTGCCAATTGAGAGTTTTTATGTTCTGTTACTCTTTTACAGCTTGTTTATTTTTCAGTACTTATTATGTAGTTTACCCATTTGGATTTCTCTCTTCAATATAAGATAACAATTGGGCTCTATGAATAAACAACAAAGTACTTTCCTCAACATGGTATCAGAGCGGTGATCCTAAACCAGAGCATGTACCCTAGATCCAGCCCTATCTCCCAGCCCGTCATGCATCGCCGCCACGCAATGGTGCCTAGTGGCACCACCCAGCGGCAGTCCAGCCGCCCGAAGCAGTGCCCAGCGGCGCCCTTACTCCTGCCGAAAGGGATCTTGTCGCGTGACGCTGCTGCCAATGACATTGCCGTCACCTAGCAGCACCCAGCGGTGCTCCTGCCGCCCGAAACAGCTCCCAATGGTGCTCCTGTTGCCTTGGCGCATCACCCAGTTGCCCGCCGCCGCCTATTGTCGCTCAGCACAGAGCGTTTTAGTTTGATTTCGCAGTTTTTAGCCTGATTCCAGAGTTCTTTGGCCTGATTTTTGTCTCAGAAGGACAAAATCAGACTGTTGTGGTCCCTTAACTCTTGCTTAAGGTTGGTTGTGGCAGGAGTCTACACCCACAACCACCCCTCGTGATGTACGTGTAGACACACCACTGTATGTTTACGGTCCCAGTTATCTGTCCATGATGAGCAGAGCTGATACCCCATCTACAAGTGCCTTCAAGGGTCTGGCACCTATTGTCAAGATGATTGGCACAAACTACGAATCGTAGATGATGCAATTCATGAATCTACTGCAAATCCATGGTAAGAAGCATATTCTAACGCAGGATGAGCCGGTGGACAAGGCTGGGACCAATTCTTCATGGTTGGCAGATGATGCGTATGCGAAGGTACGATTATCTAGTACTGTCTTTGTTGAGATAGTCAACGATATCTTGAGTTATTTCACAACAAAGGCAATATGGGACATCCTCGCATGTGCATACTCTTAAACGAAGAATGGGTCAAAGATATTACAACTCCAGCATGATATCTTCACAACCAACCAGGATGATCGTTCTCTTCACGCACTATACACATCTCCGAGGGGTATGTTTGAGTGACTCCATAGCTACATACCTCAGACGGACTCACCAAATCAGCATAAGGCTTATAGAGATTCTGTCATGATCGGGGTGTTTATGGTTGCGCTTACCCTGAAATACGACTCAGCTCGCTCTCAACTTCTCACACATGTCTATGAAGGAGGCGAATCGCAAATTAAGCAGACTGATCGTCTCCTCTCCTGCATCTTCTCAGACGTCGTCGGCTATGGCGGTTTCCCGACGTAGAGGTAGCTCGCCTCATTTCAGAGGAAGGGGAACACGCGACAGAGAAGGCACACGTCCGCGTTCGTCGTATTCATAATATCATCGATCAGGTCATTCAGAGGACACGTGCTATTCCAAGCACGGCTTCCCACCATCTGCATATACAGGTCCAGACTGCTCATGACCCTACTGGTCATCATAATGATGACTTCGTTGCATGTCTAAGAGAGATCATGCCACCAGTCATAGGATCTTCTAGTATTGGTCCATCAGATATTGTTGCTTTTGCCTTCACCAATACTTCAGGTATTACTCATGTATTTACGGGTCGCTATAAAGCAGATCATTCAGAAATGGATAGTAGATTCCGGAGCGTCTCGTCATCTATGTGGAAATCTCTTACAATTACAGTATATCTACAATCCCGCACAACCAGGTAGATCAGTGGTCATTGCTAATGGGACACATTCCCCTATTATCGGACAGAGAGAGGTTCATTTGATTCCATCCATGCATCTACAGAACATTCTTCATGCACATGTCTTCTCAATGATTTATTGTCTATCAGTCAGACTACAAAAGATTTACATTATCATGCAATATTTGACCCTAGTTCCCTTTTTTTTCATGATATACTCACGGGAAGGGTGATTGAATGTGACCGTGAGCATTGAGGGCTATACAGGTTGACTCAGTCTTCTTATGTTGGTGTCACCTCTCTTTCTGCTAATTCGATTTCTCCCTACACATGACATCTCAAATTTAGTCATCTTCCACTACAAAAGATTTGTCACCTCATCTCCGGCATCTCTATCAAGTCTAATTTCCAATGTGAACCATGTCAACTTGAAAAGCATCATCGGTTCAGCTTTCCAAGTCATCAAGGTTGTAGTAGTCAGTCTTTTTTAGTTGTTTCATCATGATGTGGGGTCTGAATCGGGCTCCCAATCATCAAGGACACCGATATTATTTAGTTTTTTTTGGATGATTTTTTCATACTGTAATGGGTATTTTTGTCAAAAAAAAATAAGTTTGATGCCAGTACGTTGATTCAGAACTTTGTGCTTGAAATAAAAAATAATTTCTCCAACTATATCAAATATATTCATTCTGATAATGCTCTTGAATTTTGTACTACACAATTGTCTAATTTTTTAGCCCGTGCGACATTATCCATCAGACTTCATGTCCCTATACTTCTCAGCAGAACAGTATCGCTGAACGCAAACACCGTCATCTTATGGACATGACTAGAACTCTCCGTATACGGAGTCAAGCTCCTCATTCCTTCTGGGGAGATGCTATGATGACAGCATGCAATCTTATCAATCGAATGCCCTTTACCCTTTTAGGTGAAAAGATACCCTTCTCCCTTACCTTTCGGAGGGCCTTTTCTCTCTTACGCCACGAGTTTTTGGTTGCGTGGCGCTTGTCCACCTCTTGCATCATGGTCGTGACAAGCTCACTCCTTGAGTTGTCAAATGTATGTTCGTTGAGTAGTCTCGTACCCAAAAGGATTATCGGTGTTTTGATCCTGTAAAAGAGAAATACTATGTCAGTGGTGATGTTACCTTCTTTGAGTCCATCATGTATTATTCTCCTACATGTGACAGTTTGAGTCCCTCTGAGTCTGAGGATGTTGTTGTTCTTCCACCTCCACCTACAAATGTACCTCAGCTTATCCTCCATGCTCCAATGCCTTCTCCAACATCCAGCACGCCTCAGGTAAATTCTGAAAATTTGGTTTCAACTGATAGTACTATTAGTGTGCATGATGAATATGAGCATTCACATGATGAGCACGCATATATACAAGAGTCGGAACCACCACAGGAGAATGATATGGGGCGGTCTATTGCTTTGCGGAAAGGCAAATGTTCTTGTGCGTGATACCCTCTTAAAGGACATGTGTCGTTAGCATGACTTTTCCGGATTTCAGGCAGTTTGTCGTAGGATTATCTGATATTGAGATCCTGTGTACTTATCAGGAGGCTCTCAAGGTGAGCCAATGGCAGCTAGCTATAGAGGAGGAGATGGTTGCTTTACAGTCACGTGGCACATTGAGCATTGTTACAACTCCTGCAGATGTGTCTGTTTTAGAATGCAAGTGGATATTCACTGTGAAGCACCAACCATATGGAAGCATTGATCGCCACAAGGTAAGTCTTGTGGCTCGTGGGTTCACCCAAACATATGAGGTGGATTATCAGGATACCTTCTCTCTAGTAGCTCGGTATTCTACACTATGGATCCTTCTCTCTGTTACAGTCACACGGGACCAGCAACTACATCAACTCGATGTGACAAATGTGTTCCTCTATGATGACCTACAGGAAGAAGTCTACATACAGCAGCGACATGGGTTCGTTGATGAGGGGGGTGTCAGAAGTTGTGCAAACTTCATAAGGCGATCTATGGCCTTAAGCAGAGTCCAAGAACATGATTTCAGAAGCTCTCGGGAGTGATAGAGCAGAACAGATTCGTGAGACCAACTGCAGATCATTCACTGTTTGTTTAGCGGTTTCAGAGAGGTACAGTTGCTATACTGGCTTATGTAGATGATATCATGATTACATGGGATAATGTACAGGGCATTCAAGCAGCCAAGGCTTTCAATGGGCAGCATTTTGTGACCAAGGACCTTGGCAGTCTACGTTACTTCTTTGAACTGAAGTTTGCTAGGAACCGGCGAGGTCTTGTGATGACTCAGAGAAAGTATGTTACAGATCTTCTCTCTGAAACGGGTATGGCAGATTGCAAGTCAACCACTACTCCTATGGACCTGAGTACGAAGAAGCTATATGATGATGACACTGAGAAGATAGACAAGAGGAGATACATGGAGCTCATTGGGAAGCTCATATATGTGACCATCATCAGGCCAGATATATCCTTTGCAATTAGCAATGTGAGTCAGTTCACGGAGCAACCTAGACACACACACATGGATGCAGTCCGTATGATTTTAAGATATCTAAAGACCTCACCTGATATTGGTCACTTATTTATCATAGGCACATCCATTGTTGTTACAGCTTACGCAGATGCAGATTATGCATGATGCTCCAAGGACGGGAAGTCTACTTCTAGCTTCGTTGTGTTCATAGGGAGCTCCTTGGTGTCATGGAAGAGCAAGAAGCAGACAATGGTCACCAAATCTAGTGGAGAATTAGAATACAGAGTCAAGACACATGGGTGTACATAGATGATGTGAGTCAGATCTATTTTGAATGACATGGCTATTGAGGATGAGGTGCATCTTCTCATGCACCTCCAATGTACCAATCAAGCTACTCTTTTTATTGCCAATAACCCAACCTTCCATGAAAGGACCAAGCATATCAAGGTAGATAGTCACTACACTCGAGACATGATCCAGAAGGATCTCATTTCTATTTCTTGTGTTAGCTCAAGTAAACAGACAGCAGACGTACTCACCAAGGTTCTTGCTCGAGGACCCTTTCAGAGATGTTCCAAGCTGAGCCTAATAGACATCTACGCTCCAGCTTGAGGAGGATTGTTGAGAGTTTTTATTTTATGTTACTCTTTTAAAGTGTATTTATTTATCAGTCCTTATTATGTAATTTACTCATTATAGTTTCTCTCTTCTATATAAGAGAACCCTTGGGTCTATAAATAAAAGAAGTTTTCCTCAACATCAATGTTGCAATAGTCATCCCACCAGATTGATTAGTCGATCATCTACTCTATTCGGTGGGATAACCGAATAGAATAACTCGAGCATCATAATTCCTCGTTAAAAAGTTGACTAACCAATCAATCAAGCCATGAGGAATCAGACCCATTGGCTAACTAGGCCCACTCAAATTGGGCAACCCCAGCCCACTAGTCAGAATAGTCAACCGACTCTTGCAAACTTGACTGGAGCAAATCCTCTCAACTTTGCATGTACTTTATATGTCTATTTCCGTATTACATTCGAACGTGTGGGAAGAATATAATCGCATATCATTGAAGAGACCCTAGGATTCTCTTATATAAAAGAAAAGCCCTGGGTTAATTAAAAAGAGGTACATGAAGGA
The DNA here is from genome assembly GCA_037367405.1 of Ottelia alismoides. Lineage (NCBI taxonomy): Eukaryota > Viridiplantae > Streptophyta > Magnoliopsida > Alismatales > Hydrocharitaceae > Ottelia > Ottelia alismoides. The sequence goes on along the minus strand of JAZKJV010011719.1, from coordinate 177,687 downwards.
AAAAGAAATAAGAAAGAAATATAAAGAGATACAAATATCTCAACACTCCCCCTCAAGCCGGAGCATATATGTTTATCTCGCTCAGCTTGGAACATCTCTGAAATGGACCTCTACCAAGGGCCTTGGTGAATATATCAACAGTCTGATCTCCAGTAGAAACATGGGAGGTGGATATGAGACCCTTCTGGATCATGTCTCTGATATAGTGGCAATCCACCTCTATATGCTTGGTATGTTCATGGAATGCAGGATTATTGGCAATAAACAGAGATGTTTGATTGTCGCATAAAAGCTGCATGGGAAGAGGTGCGTCAACAGCAAGATCAGTCAAGACCGATCTAATCCACATCATCTTTGTGATCCCCTGAGCCACGGCTCTGTACTCAGACTCTGCACTGGATCTTGCAACCATTGTCCGCTTTTTACTTTTCCATGACATGAGTGAGCTCCCAACAAAAATAACAAAGCCAGAAGTAGACTTCAATTCATGTCTCTAGAGCATCCTACTAATCTGCATCTGCACAAGTTGTCACCTCAAGAGATGTACCTCTGCTGAATAGAAGACCAGTACCTTGTGAAGTCTTCAAATATCTCATAATCATATAAACAACATCCATATGAACCTTCCTAGGTTGCTCCATAAACTGGCCCACCTTGCTTATAGCAAAGGATATGCCTAGCCTGGCGATAGTAGCATAGAGGAGCTTCCCAACAAGTTCCATGTATCTCCTCTTGTCTACCTCCTCCGTGTCATCATCATATAATCTCATGCTCAGATTCATAGGGGTAATAGCAGGCTTGCACCCTGTCATCCCTGTCTCAAATAGAAGATCAATCACAAACTTCCTCTGGGTCATCACAAGACCACTACGGTTCCTAGCGAACTCTAATCCAAGTAGCGAAAACTACCAAGATCCTCAGTCACAAACTGTTGACCTAGGAACTCCTTGGTAGTATGAATGTCTTGCTCATCACCTATGATAATAATATCACCAACATAAATCAGAATGGCAATTGTACCTCTCTGTGTCATCTGAACAAAAAAACAAATGATCCGTAGTGATCCGCGCAAACCCCTGGTGCTCTATCAACTCTGATAGCTTCGGGTACCAAGCTCTCGGACTCTGCTTCAGGCTGTAAATCGCCTTGTGGAGCCTACACACCTCCTCAGACTCTCCCTCAGCAGCAAACCCTGGTGGCTGCAGCATATATACCTCCTATAGATCCCCATATAGAAACGCATTCATCACATCAAGTTTGTAAAGAGGTCGGTCCCAAATCACAATAACTGATAGAAGAATGCGGAATGTCAAATGTCTGGCCACTGATGAGAAGGTATCCTGATAGTACACCACATAAGTCTGGGTGAACCCATGTGCTACAAGCCTTGACTTGTAGCGATCAACACCGCCATCTGCCCGTTGCTTGACCGTAAAGATCCATTTGCACCGCACAACAGAGGCACCTGGAGGAGTGGAAACAACACTCCAGGTACCACGAGACTGCAAAGTGGCCATCTCCTCCCCCATGGCAAGCCGCCAACTACTATCCTGTGTGGCCTCTTGGTTTGTCCGCAGGATAGTAACAGTAGAAAGTCCCACGACAAACCTCATGTACTCCTCTGAAAGATGATCCAAAGAAACATGAGCAGTTGGGGATAAGTGGCACAATTACAATGCGGCTTCCTCAAGGCAATAGGCACATCAAGATCATCGGCCTCTCTATTCTTTGGTATCAACTCCTCATGTACAGTATCTTGTAACATTATTGTAAACCGTAGTCTTCTTATATAAAAAGACTACGATTTACAATATATACAAACAAAAGCAAAATACATAACCACCTCTAATGGGGTGGGACTCGAACCCTGACGTGCAAACCCGTACATAGGGTTGCTGGGAGTGAATTTATGAAACGTGCGTTGTCTGATCTACAAATGAAATACCAAACATCTAGAGACAACCTCTTTGGATGAGGTCTCTAGTAAAGAGAAAGTTGTCCACATGTTTGGTGCATTCAAGGTACATAGGAGTATCTTCACTAAGCATAGCAATTGTTTGCTCGCATCTCAGCTCCATCACTCTTATAGAAATCCTAGATATGTGAAGATATGTATGAACTGCGTGAATCTGATGTGTCTCTGAGGTTGCTTGGGTCGTAACTATGTGATCACTCTCTACACTAGAGTGCGGAACCACTACTTGTTCCCTGCTTCTCTATACGATTAGGTTGCCTCGTAAGTATGAACAGAAGCTAATGATAGACTTCACGTCGGTTAAGCATTAACCATGTTTGGCGTCACATTGTGCACTAATGACCAAAGAAGAACATGTAGTAAAGAAGAACCCCTTCATGGAGATACATTAATGTACCTTAATACTATGGTTTTATAAACGCACCTCGAGGATCTGAGGCGTAAACCTTGAGGCAAATTTTGAAGAACTTAGACTCGGGGCGGTTTTGAAAGAAAATAGCCTCGACGCTATAGCCTCTGATTGCTTCATCGAGGTGTAAGCACCGACGGATCGAGGCAGTAACCATGACTTAGAGGCATAAGGCGGAACCAAGGCATTGCCTCAGTCATTCGGATAACAATTTGTCCTTTGCTGAAATCCTGAACATGTTACTTGCCTGCAAAGATATCAACTTTCAAGCTATAGCCTGGAAAGAGGACAGTTTTTGGCTTTTGCAGCAAGATTGTGAGTAGTCCATTTGGTTGTTACATATTCAACCCCAAAAAAATCAAGGTTGGCTCATTGTTTAACTGAATGAAGAGCTGCTTCTATTCTATTCAAAAGCTACTATCTATTTAGAAAATAGATCGAAAGTAAAATCGGATATTGGTGACTAAGAATTCAATACAATTTTACAATTACAGCCTTATTGAGCTATAATTTGATATCATCTGTATTTTCCCATTGGCATTTCATGTAGTGACCTAGAAGGTCCCATTAACTTTTGATAGTTTATTATAAAGGGGTTACCCGAATCCCAATTGTCTTTTATTCTTTCTACTCTAGGATTTATATAAGTAGACTGTATTTAAGAAACGTAACAAAAAAAACTTTTGCCACACTAGTGACAAATATATATCCTTGAGATTTTCATGACGATTATAGCAAATAAAACCAACTTTTATTGGATGAGAATTCGGTAGAAAAGGATATGGAGTTTTATATCTTTTCTTTTGGTGTTTTTATCTCTATAGTTTCATCATATATTATATTATTACTTAGGGATTTTATCAGTTGTGCCCCTCTAAGATATTGCAATATCAGTTACACCCCTCCCTTTGGGGGAATATTAGTTGTGCCCCTGACTTATTGTCGTTCTATTACTTGTGCCCCTTGTGTTAGTTGTCATCCATATCCAACGCAAACGGACGTTAACTTTGAGGACACAAGCAGAATTAAACTAAAAAAGGAGGTTGAGAGGTCTTTACTAACCATCCTCCCCCTCTCCCTCCTCCACCCCCCCTCATCCGCCCCCAGCCTCCTCCTCCCCTTCCTCTCCTCCGCCCCCAGACTCCTCCCCCACCTCTCCTCTACCCCCAGCCTCCCCCCTCCTCTGCCCCCAACACCCCCACCCTCCTCTCCTCCACCCCAGCCTCCCCCCTCATCCTTCGCCCCCACTCCCTTCTAGCTCCTCCACCCCCATCCTCCTCCGGCTTCCCTCCTCCCCCCACTATCGCCTCTTCATCCCAAAGCCTTCGACTGCGCCCTCTGATCTTCCCACTCTGCTTTCTGCTACCTCTTCTCCAGCCTCAAGGTCAACTGTTTTTCCCTCCACCATTTTCGATTCGCCTTCCACCACCTCTCCTCTTCCCTTGAGGTCGACCGATGCTCCCTACACCTCCAGCAACGCTTGTTCCTCTACTTCGTCATGCGCGAGCACCTCCGCTGCCTCTTTTTCATTGGATCATCCTTAAGTTTGTTTCATGGGTGCACAAGCACCTACTTTAGCTTCTGCAAGTTGTCTCTCTGTAGTCTGTAGTGGATCTAAAGCAATCATTTCAAAGATTTGAGGTTTTGTATTCATCTGATTCGTTCTTAGATCCCAAGAATGTTTGGGTGGATATTTGAATGACACTTTTGAAATTGAATTTGTTCAACAGGCAAGTTTTGATATGTGATAAAACAAGACCCTTCTACTGTAGTTATTTCTGGAAATAGATCTGAATATTAGATAGAAGATATTTAATTTGATTAGAGGCAAGTTACTGAAGGTGGTACGTACTCGTAGTTGAACTCTCTCCAACGCCAATGACGATGAACCTGGAGTGTGATGAGGCTGGATGAGTCTCAGTGCTTTGTTGTTGTCTCCATCTCCGGCCATGGATTTAGATTTTGAGGGTGATCGTTTTGAGAACATGAGGAAGAAGATGGGGGTTTCCAGTTTTAACCCCCACCCCCACCCACCCAAATCATGATTTGAAAAAATCATGATTAATTTCAACTCATTGACGGCTAGAGTAACAAAGAGGCACAAGTGATAGAACGGCAAGAAGTCGGGGCACAACTGATATTCCCAAAAAGGGAGGGGTAAAACTGATATTGCAATATCTCAGAGGCGCACGGCTGATAAAAACTCTATTACTTATATGTTAGTGACATACCATATAAGTTTCGTCGACGTATTTAATCGTAAATTTTATGCACCACAATATTTTAGTAACAAATATGTAATCTTTGATATTTTCAAGACATTGATGGCCAACGAATCCTCTTCGTATGAAAGAAAATTTTATATAAAGGGATATATAGTTGTTTTATCTTTTATTTCGATGTTCTTATCTCCATAAATTCATCATATATTATATTGTCACATTATATGTTAATCAGATAACATTAGATTTCATCGACATATATTTAATTGCAGTAATAATTCATATGTTTTTCTATCGACAAAGGCTTACGCATCAATTGTCTTGAGTCTTACAGCTCGCCTTGATTAGCCTCACATTCTTTAAAACCTTGCTTAATACCATCGTGGAGGCATCTCGATGGACATGTGTTGGCATGTTCATGAACTGGCTAAGCTTTCACACTATGAAAATAGTATGTATGGTGATAGTGAGGTAGACAACTTCTCAACTACTCTATAGTATTGCCCTTCATCAATCAACTTGTCCTCCTCATATAGTCGAACTGGTTGAATCCAACCCATAGGAATCATAGCAAATTTAAACATACCAACATGTAGTAGATCAAATGCATATAGTGAGGTGCACAACTTCTCAACTAGTCTACAATATAGCCCTTCAACAATCAACGTGTCCTCATATAATTGAAGTGGTTGAATCCAATCCATAAGAATACGAGTCATTTAAACATGCCAACAACATGTACTAGATCAAATGCATATTTTCTCTCAGACAAAACAAGTCTTCTCCTATTGTGAAGCTACCTCCAGTCCAATGAAATACTTTAATGGCTAAAGATCCTTGATCATGAAATGACCGACTGGTAGTTTCTTTGTCTCCTTAACCCCCATCCCATCATCAAATATCAGAAAAATGTCATTGGCATAGAACAACATGGCAACCACGCCTCTTTTAACCCATAGTAAAGAGGATGGTTTGATGATGATCGGGTTAATCCCCTACTCTCCAATGCCCTTGAGAGCTTCAAAACCAAACTCTAAAGACTTTGCTTAAGTGCATAGATATCTTTCTTCATAAAGCAAACCTTCTGACACACCCACATATATAACACCAGAGAAGCAACTAAGAGAAGGTGTAAATAAGTCCACTTCATATGTCTAAGTGAATCCTCGAACCAAGGTTGCAAAAGTCGGTAGTAGCCAAGTAGGTACTCGGCCCAGTCGAGTCATTGACTAAGGAATAATCGGCTATCAAGCGATTAATTGCATTAAGTGGGCCTTTAATCGGCTTTGAATTTTTTAAATTATTTTAAATATATAAATCATTTTATACATATATTCTTATATATTTTTATATATTTACTAGATTTGTACATTTTTATACTATCATAATGAAATAAAAGTAATTGAATTTAAATAAAACATTAAGAGTATTCGATTAAGTTTGCTTTTGAAAAAAAAAAGCAAAATAAATAAATAAATGGTATCCCCAAGCAGAAAATGCTCGACTAGTGGGCCTAGTCTGAATTAGTCAGTACTCGATCGACCATCCCACCGACTAGACTAGTCGGGTCAGTCGCGCAACTTTTACAACACTACCTCGGACAACTATTCTAGTGTTGTGCCTAACAACAGGTTTGTTTGGGTTATGCCTAAGTGTAAAGACCCGTTCGGATCCAACCACCCTATAACTAGTAAGTGGGTCAACTTAGTCCAGGTTCCCCTGAATATGAGAGCTTCCCAAGATATGAGAGTTGGCATCACCTCTTCAATAGTCCCCTTCTATTATGATTGGAGAAGAGAATGAACATGAGAAACATGGATCTCTACAACAGACAATCCCTCTACAAACTACATAGAGCCAATAATAAGTGAACCACGAATAGTTCCTTGAAGATTGGGTGCAATGAGCGACCACTTATATGTATCATTGGACATAACATCACTCACAAAAATTTCATGCTCAGAGATAAACTTAGTTGAAAGGTGTGTTGTCAATCTACATAGGAAAATGTGTAATATCATAAGGTAGATGTGCAGGAGACATAGAAAGGAAAAAAATCTAAGGTGTCCTCCAAAAACCAACCAATGTGCTGCTCCTTGCAGTAGACAAAAAAGGAAATATTCGAAGAAAGTCAAATCCTTACTGACAGAGTGACTACAAAACCTAGGATCAAAGCACCAGTATCACTTATGATTCCAAGCTGTGAGATGCGGCTGTGCCGCTGCGCGTGGAGAAGTCTCCTGTGAGACTCGACCTAGGGTGCTGGAGGCAAGGTGCACCTCCGCTGGAGGTAGCAGGTGCCGCTGCTGAAGAAACAAGGTGCAGGAGGCACCGTGCTCTGCTGCTATGGGCGGCAAGGAGGCGCTAGAAGTGCTGGATGCTTCCGCCGAGGGTAGCTGGTGGTGTTGCGTGATGGAAGAAGACTGGAGGATGCTGCTCCTGATCTCCTGGAGTAGAGCAAGGAACAAGCGATGATCTGTTGATGGCGCATATGCTCGGCATGGAGTTGATGGCGTCACCAGGAGAGGAAGCAACATCGATGACGAGAACCTCGCGCGCCGCCAGAAGCTGGATTTAGGGTTCCAGAGATGGAACCCTAATTTTTCTGGAATCGACGATGATGCTTGTTTGATCCAGATTCTTCTGTAATCTTTACAGAAATTAGGGTTTCTGTCGAAACCCTAGAAATTGAACTTTAACTAATAACATGATTTTCATAAAAATGAACTTCAAGATCTAAACACCATAATCAATTCTCGAACAAATGAAAAAAACTTAACGAAAATCGAACTCGCTTTGATACCATGATAGAAAATAAGGATGCGAAAGTTGAAATTGATAAACAGAGCATGAACTAAAAAGATAAACATGGAACACCGAGATTTTTACGTGGAACCCGACTCCCTAAGGTCCAAGGAGCGGGATGAAACCACGGGAGAATGCCTCTGAGGGCTGATAGTCTATTGCTTTTCTCAATAGATACAATGGATGTGGGTGTCTATATATAAGTTATAACCTCCACTGAGTCTCCACATCTCCCAACTGGTAGATCTGGGACTAAAGACTTGGATGGGGTAAATGGATCCTGAAAAGATCCATTTACCCATCTCTCTCATAAGTGACGCATACAACTTATACTCCAACAGACATCAACATTGGTTTACATCAAGATTCAACTTTGAGTCTATTTCTTTTTACTTTGGTTATGGACGAGTTGACAACTCACATTCAGGATGAGATACATTGGTGTATGTTGTTTGCTGATGATATTGTGCTGATTGATGAGACTATAAATGAAGTAAATGGGAAGCTTGAGGTCTGGAGACAAGCATTGGAGACTAAAGGATTTTATATAAGTAGGGCTAAGAGCCTAAGACTGAATATAAGGAGTGCACTTTTGATGGAAGCAATGATGAAGGAATCGAGGTGAAGATTGGTGACGATAACATTCGGAAGAGAGATTATATTAGATACATGGGATCTATTTTACAACATATGGAGAAATTGATGGAGATGTTACTAATAGAATAAATGCAGGCTGGATAAAGTGGAGAAGAGCCTCTGTTGTTCTCTATGATAAGAAATTTTGTTAAAAAATCAAAGGAAAGTTCTACAAAGCAGTCACAAGACCTGCTATGCCCTATGGATCTAAATATTCGCATGTAAACCATAGACATGTGCACAGAATGACAATAGCAGAAATGAAAATGCTATGGTAGATGTGTGAACAGGACACCAAGGCCTTAAATGTCGGTTTCGGTCACCATTTCGGTATCAACCAAATAGAATTTCGATGGAATTTCGGTGGAATTTCGACCGGAATTTCGGTCATTTCGGTCATTTTTGTACTAGGACCCCCATATTTCGGTCATTTCGGTCATTTCGGTCGAATTTCGATTTCGACTGGATATCGATATTCGACAGAAATTCGACCAAAATTTCGCTGAAATTTGAGGCCATGCAGGACACACACGTAAAAATCAGATTTAGAATGTGCAATCAGAAGGAAAGTTGGTGTAGCTCAGATAGAGGATAAGATGTGAGAAAACTGCTTAAGGTGATTTGTCCATTTGCAAAAGAGGTCGGTTGATGCACCGGTTAGGAGATGCGAGTTTTTGGATGTTGAGCTGGCTAATAGAGGGCAAGGACGACCCAAGAAGTATTGGAATGAGACTATACAAAGGGATCTTAGTTTTTTGTATATAAGCCCGAAATTGACCCAAGATAGATCTGAATGGAGGCAAAGAATCCATGTACTCTACCCAACTTAATTATGGGAAAAGGCTTTGTTGTTGTAGCAGAGATTGACCAGTTAGTCTTCTATCGAGACAAGTTATGGGCAATGTTGCAATAGTCAACTGACTAGTCATTCTGGCTATGACATGCATGAAGTGACAAATAGGATAGCTTTATTCTTTCATTATTCGATCCCTAATCGAATAATCAATCTGTGTGGTTGACCGTCTAGTTCAAAAATTAATGAAAAACTATTTTTATCTTCTTTTTGTTTCCCGGAACTTCTAATATGAAAAAAAGTAAGATGTCCAATTTTTAATTGAAATTCACTAATTAAGATCTTTATATTGTTAATTAATGACCATGTATGTATAAATGTATAAGAATATATGTATTAAAAAATGATGTCTAAAATTATTAAAAGTATACTATTTATTCATCATTTATTTTCTTTATTCAGCGACTCATCGGAGTGAATGTCGAATACCACACTTTATAGCACTAGGCCATAGATCTTTTAAGAGACTCGCAGCGCCAATGATGCAGATTGATGAGGATGTTGAGCATAGGAGTCTAATTTCAACATAGTTGTTCATCATTCTTGACTATAGGCCTCATGTTCCTCATGCTCACCAACATGACCTGAGATGCATCATCGTCATGTCCAGCACCCAGTGTTATAATAGTCGGTTGGTTGGTCGTTCCAACTAGAAGTGCGAGGAGTGACCAAATAGAATAGCTTGGTTCTTTCATTTCCGATTCCCGGCCGAATAGTCGATCCAACTAATTGATCAATTTACGAAAAACTATTTTTTATCTTGTTAGAAAACGAAGAATGCGGAAGCGTAATCAGAGATAAATAATAAACATTAAGGAACACGGGAATTTTTAAGTGGAACCCTACTTCCTAAGGAGCGGGATGAAACCATGGGAGAACGCCTCAAATGATTGATGTGTTCATTCAATTTTCTCATCGGATAGAATGGGTCTGGGGCTTCTTATATAGCCTCCATTGATCCTCCAAGTCCCACAAATAGTAGATATGGGACTAAACCATTGGATGTAGTAATTGCCTAATTGGACCTTGGAGGGATCCAATTACCCATCTACATAAGAGTGGCACATATACTCCAACACTCAACCTCAAGCTGAAGCATGCAATGCTCAGCTTGGACACATAGAAAGAAATCACTCAAACTCACAACACAAGATAATACGAACAATATCAACACAACGCATACACAGCTGACGGTTGTTGTCAAGGATGTTGCTTCTCATGCCGTGCAGGTGAGAAAGAACAAATGGGCTGGAGTGTGAGTCAAACTGGGTCTCCTCGTCAGAGAACATGTGCTTTGTACTACGCATGCCAGAGTCACTGAAACTGAACAAGTCTCCTCGTCGTAGTACTATGGCCCATCACATGTAGAAGATTGAATCACGTGGACAACTGCTCCATCTCTAAAGGTTTGAACTGAAAAAGCCGTGGAAAACATCCTCGTCGGAGTCCACGATCGTTGAATAACAGGGTCTGAAAAAGTCTCCTCGACGGAGAATTGGGTCCATCTCATATTGGCTCAGAGAATGGGATCTCTACTTTGGAGTCCCTATGAAACCGCATGAAAACCCTAGCCCACAATGGTATAGAGAATGGGATCTCTACTCTGAAGTCCCTATGGATCACATGAACACTCTTAGACCAAAAACAAAGATGGGGACCATACAAATGACGATCGCAAACTTGTGTGAATCAAACTGAAGACTCGGAACCAATCTGAACGTCGAGTCTGAATATGAATTGTGGAGTCTGAAATCTGGTTGGACTGAAATCGGGATCTGAATCAAAGCCGTAGAACTCTACACAATACTCCCTCTTTCTCCCATACTGGTCGGAAAACAATGACATCGACAAAGTTAGGAGAAGACAAAAGATAGGGAGAAACAAAACATTCTCAAATGAATTTTTTTCACGGCTATTTTCCCCTTTAATAGATGTCTCCTTTTTTTAGCGTACGATTTTTGTAGGCACCTTTTTTTAAGTCGGTCAATTTTTTTTAGCTTTTCACTTTTTTTTCAAAACAGTCCACCTCTCTTTTAAAAAAAACAGGCCACCTTTTTTTTCTGGCCTCTCTTCTTATTCTTTCGAACACGGCCCAAAGGGCCCAAAAGAGCGGCTCTAATTTTTATAACTTGCAGCCCACTTGGGGCCTTCACCCCTATTTAGGGATCCCTATAGGGAACCCCTCACAAGATCACCACCCCCACGATGGGGTTTCTCGATGGCCGCGCTGCATCGGGATCTCGATGTTGCCGAACGAGGGAGGTGATGCTTACTACGTCGGCCGGCGGAGATGCGGCCTTCGTCGCCTGGAGGGAATTTGCTGGAGATTGCAAGCAGTTGCAGGCGCCACCGCCTTGAGTTTGGAGAGGAGGCCGCGTCGCTTGGGATATGCGTGCACAAGGAGGTGCGACTGGAGAAGCTCAACGCCTGGAGGTTTCGCACATGGAGACAGAGAGGCGGAATCGCTACCAAGATGATGGCCAGGAGCGGCATCGCCTGGGCTTGAGGTAGTGCATCGTGTGCGTTTGCACGACGAGGTGGAGGTGGTTGCGCCTCCTATGTGAGGCCTATTGGGACTTGGAGTTGGGAGAGGGAGGGATAAGAGACCATTGTAGGGCTCAGTGACAACAATCGAGTCCGTCTTTATCTTTCCTTTTTTTTCCTTCAACAAGAATTGTGGCTGGGAATCGGGCACCGCAGCCATCGCCAAGCAGTTGCTGCTTAGAGAGGTCCTCTAGGCAGGACTTGGAGGAGGTGGCTACGTGATTTAGGGTTCCAAGGAAGGAACCCTAGCCGTCGTTTGCTGAAAAAGAAGAAGCTCGCTATGTCAAAACTCAACAAACTCATAACCGAATCTTCTTGATAATCGGATCTTGAACATAAATAAATAATAAAATCCTCGAGAATCGAACCCGCTCTGATACCATGTTAGAAAATGAAGAATGTGTAAGCGTAATCAGAGATAAATAATAAGCATTCAGGAACACCGGGATTTTTACATGAGACCCTACTCCTTAAGGAGCGGGATGAAACCACGGGAGAATGCTTCAAAGGACCGATGCGTTCATTCACTTTTCTCATCTGAAACAATGGATCCGGGCCTTCTTATATAGCCTCCACTGACCCTCTAAGTCCCACAAATAGTAGATGTGGGACTAAACCACTTGATGTGGTAATTGGACCCTGGAGGGATCCAATTACCCATCTACACAAGAGTGGCGCATATGCATCAACATATCTTTTTATATTTTCCATGACTTCTTCTAAGAATGGCAATGCCTTCTCGACTTTTAAGTATGGTCGACTACATGAATTCTTATCAAATCCATGTTGAAAGATCCGACAATTTTTGCGTTGGTTGTCGGCTACCTAATGCATCCCTCCTCAAGGGGGGATTCGAACTTGGACTTTTTGGTGGTAGGCACACTGCTCTACAACCAAACATTGAAGTGGGTACCTAAGGCAACCCTCTCGATGGTGGATTTGAACCCTAGTCTTTTATGTTTTACATAACTTCTTCTAATTTAAAATAAAAGTAAGATGAGTAATGTTTGATTAAAATTCAATTAGTATTTTTTTGTTAATTGATGCATATATGTGAAATTACATGAGAATATATGTATAAACATAATTTGCATGTTTAAAATAATTAAAGATATACTTTTATTCTTTATTTTTTATTTATTTGGTGACTAGCTTGACCGAATATCAGTTACCGAATTTTGCAGCACTAGGCTATAGATCTTTTAAAAGACTCGTAATGATGTTGATTGAAATTGATGAGGATGCCAACATAATAGTATAACTTCTACCTAGTTGCTCTTCATTCTGAGCTATGATCCCTCCACTTCCTCCTACTCACTAGCATGGCTCGAGATGCAACGTCATCATGTTCAACAACCACTAGAGCTCACATTGATCAAAGGTGGTCTCTTTCATCATGTATGCATGTATAAGTGGGGCTTAAATATAAGACCTTGTACTCTTATCAATCAGAAGAATCACCTAAGAAACATGGCCACTTCTCTAATGGAGTAGGCAGTCACCCTAACCATGTAACATCAGGTGAAGTTAATGTTCCAATGTCTTGTTATGCATTATTCCATATCATTGTTTTCAACAAATTTCACATAATATACAAGAAAAAATATATAACAATGATGTCCATCAGATGAAATTAGTGAGAAATTAAACCATAATGCTAAAAAGAAATGAAAGTAAGCCATTAATATAAAATGAGAAACTATTGTATAAATGGACCAATCAAGATTAATATGTGGTTGATTGGATTGGATTATCGAATGGATTAGATTAAATAGGATAAAAAAATCTAATCTATTGTGATTGGACTAGACGCATGATATACGGAAATCTGGTCCAATATAATCCATATATCCCTATTTTAATTAAATATCCAACATTTTTATAATATTGAGATGAATAGTGAGAATATGTAGAATTTTCCCTAATTGCATTCACAGGAAAAGAAAACATTATATTTATTGACATAGATAAAAATGCCCTAAAATGCAGAAGAGAGGTATCTCACGCAATTAGTCCAAAGAGATTTAGTAAATACCTTATAGAAACAACTCGTACCAAAAGGGCATGTCCCATTTCCGAAATTAAAATACCTGCAATCAATGGATCTGCCAAAAAATATCTTCTAGATCAACAAGATAACCGCATGTGAAGGCATAAAACAAAAACAAAAATAAAATTCAATATCCCCCTGTTTGTGTCCACTCCATGATTACTCTAGAAACATGGCTTTTGTAATGTGTTAAGGGTGTAATTACGGTTTTGTTAATTCAATAAAGTTTGGGGTGGACACCATTGCGTGTTTCCCCCTGTTTTGGACTTTCAAAAAAACAAAAACAAGACTTTTTAGCAAATTCTTACATAAAACACTTTTAAAAATTCCTAAATATCTCATATTATCACTACCAGAATATAGTCAGTTCTTGTCAAAAGTAGTAGTTAGGCAAAGGAAATCTAAAAGGACGAGCTCCAGGGTAAGAGATGGTAAATATCCCGAGATATGGACAATTATGTGTTGGGATAAAAATAACTGAGACCCGCTCCTTGATTTAATTTTTAAGGCATTATATAAATACACATGATAGTAGTTATGGAATAGATGAATGTATAACCATGTTGCCCACTTGATTATAAGATAGCCCTCCAATTGACCATTTTGTGTGCACACTTAGCCTTCCATTTGACCATCCTTCGCCCTCATATCCTGGGAACATACCCCACCAGCCCCGCCTCCACACCTCCCCCCCCCCCTCCCCACAACGTTTCCCAGGATGAGGGACATTATGTGGACTTATTCAACTAAAGATGTCCGCATAGAAAATCCCCGAGCACTTGGCCAATAATATGGTACTACCTCTGTGCTTAAGTCCAAGAGGTTGAGAATACAACTAACAATATATACCCATTCAGAGAAGCATGTGGACATTGTGGAGAAAAAAGGGAGAAATATAAGAAACTCCGTGTTGGGATTTATGTTGAATAAGGAAAAATCCGTTGGCAGATTAACCACCTTTTAAGTGGTAAAACAACAGCAATCTCCTCTCTACCACCGGGCAAAAAAAATTCAAGAAGCATAACAAAATCAATAAGCAAAATATGTGGAGAACAAGCATTTTACCTGAGCTTGGCTTTATAGTTGTCAATTATCTCCAGCTTCTCCTCCTGTGATGAATACCATATCACACTGGGAATAACAAAATACGAGAGTTTCCTACAAATGGGGCAAGCTCGCAGAGCAGAGTTGACATCCAACCCTGAATCAGGAGAGTTATTACGCCAATTTCGTATACATGATATGCAGAAGGGATGATCACATTCAGAAAGCAAACCAAACTTCCTTTCAGCGGCTGTTGGTTTCGACAGAATGCGGTCCAAACAGACACTACATTCTATTTCTTGACTTGTCCTTAAAGCTTCCAAATACTTCATATTTTTTTGGCACAGATTAATATGTTCTTCCCTTTCATCGATACGGGATGGATGCAAGCAGTACTTTCCGCAGGTTGAACATAAATCTCCATGAATATGAGGGCATCTATCACCATATGGACATGTGCCAGCAGCAGCAAACGAACAGATTGGGCGATCAGACCCATCAACTTCCTTGATATTTCGGTTATCAGTATCACTAAAGAGATTTTGAACATCGAAGTCTCGGATCCAAGCTGGGTTCTCAAGAGTATAAGGCCCATTCGATCCTGAGGAGAAAACGCAAGGATGAGTTTGCAAAGATCCAGGTGTTTCTTGTTGGACAGACTGTGATGAGGATGGCACGGGCTTCTTTTGGTTTGATACTTTAACATGGTCATATCTACATCGACTACCATAAGAACACACACCTTTCTGATAGAAGGTGCATATCTGCCAAAAAAATAAACATATAAATAATAACAGACCAACACGAGCAGGAACAGAGAAGCAGACCAGGAGGAACTCACATTATTTGATTGTGCTTTCCAATCATGAGAATATTCACAATGTTCACCTTTCAGGCAAGCCCCATGAACAAAAAACTTGCATTGCATCCTGAACGAGGGAAATGCAAACCATTACTAGATATCAAGATTGAAAAAAAAATGCAGATAATTGTTTACTCGGTGAGCTGACCAGCTTCATTCATATACCACCTTTTTAATCTCTGAAAACTGGTGTGACCCACCTATCAGAGTTTCCATTATCGGTGCTAAACATTGATGATAAGAATTCTTCCTCTTTTTCCATGTATAACGTTTGTGATAATTTCTGAATAAAATATTTTCTTTAAAAAGCTAATAATTGTTATATATATAGATGGATCTAATTCAATTTTTTCCTAATAAAATAAATAATCAAATACACAGTTGGATTTTAAAGACAAATTTCTATAACATGTCCTAAACAAAAAGATTACGGATTGTACTGCATATGCTTGTAACAATTGAAAGAAAATTGAAAGTTGAAAAAAACTAGAATAATATGTTATTGGGGACTTGATCAATGTTTCAAAATTGTATAGCAATTAAATCAGTGATTCAAGCAAAAGACAACGATGACAACTTCGCAGAACATGCTTATCCAAAATTTCATATAGCCAATGAAACATTAAACAATGCACTTCCAGATCCATAAGAAAACTTTTGCTTAAGACCTTGTGGAATGATTTGTGGTTCTACGAAATTCATCCACCTCTGGGAGCGCAGGGTCCAAAAAAAAAGATGCATATGCATGTGCACACGCATCTTGAGTATGCTTAATGGTGCACTTATACATCCTTTGTTTTGAGGTTAAACTACAGCTATTTGAAAATATATTGAGCATTCAATATTTCAGATAAATTGAATAACATGTCAAGAAAAATATGACTAAATCTTTGGTCCGAGGAGAAATGCCAAAAGGCTCGGAGAATAACTTTATCATATTCATCGAGTTCCAGCTCACTTGATCAAGCTTATTCATGAGGGTCAAGGGAAAAGGAAAAACATGAAGGAAGCTAAATGTCAACGAAGAAGGCCAAAGAAAATGTATTTTGTTGCAGTTATTGGAGTTTTTAGGGTTTGATTTGGACTTAGAAAGTTGAGGGGCCTCGTAAATTCCTGATATCTTTAACAATTTTTTTGATATCCCTGTAATAATTAAAACTCAAACTCTGTTACTTTTGACTCAAATTAACGTTTTACATTGCACAAATTAACCAGGAGCAAATATTTAGCTACTCCTGTTTTGATTTCTAACAAAACCAAGTATTTCATCATAATAGCCAAGCCTTTAATGAGACACAAACTAACTGATGCAACCCTGCATGTAACTATTCATGACTAGAAAATAACAGGACTTGTATGCTAGTGCATATGAGCTGCAATAGCTAGGTATGTCCCGTGTGTAGCGCCCCACCCAATGGTCAAACATAATTAAAATATATCAATTTTTGGAGAAAATCCTGCAAGCAATAATCTCGAGATCCTGACCGAAATCGAACAATTACTTTTAATTTACGGGGATTAGGATGGAAGATGCAAGAAAAGAAAATAAGAATAAAGTATTCAGTATGGAACAAAATATGGTCTGTCATAAAAATAAACAGGCAAATTCAAAAATCTGATCAACGTAAGCTATTTAGAACAGGAAATAAATGTCCAGCAGCATATTAATAGTAATCCGTGGATAAGTTTCCCATAAAAGCGGTAGCAAGCTCAGACTCCCAGAACTGGACCCAGAGAATATTACTAAAAAACAGACCAACCCGTGATTCCGCATGGAGGACTGTGGGGTGAGGATGAAGGGACTGGAAAGCTGCGGCCGGTCTGGTGGGGGATGGTTCCTGGCAGGAGGTAGGGTGGTAGCGGAGTAGGTGATGGTGGCGATGCAGAGGAGGGGGGTTGACGACGGTGGGGCTGTTGGTGGTGGTGACGAGGCTGGAGGGCGATGGGGCTTTCTTGGCGACGATGAAGGAGATTGGGGAGAGGGGGTCGTAGGGCGACGAAGGGGTAGAGGCAGCGGGGCTATCGGGGAAGAAAAATAAGGGAGACGGGGGTGAGGAGAGGATGGGGACTGGCCCGCTGGTGATGGAGGGATAGGGGCCGTATAGGGTTTCTTGTCTCCAAAATTTCCGTACTCTCCTCAATGGTAATATTGGGGAAAGGGCATACATATCCAATATATATCCAATATATATATATATAGGTTAATGGGGCTGCCCCTGGGGGTAGCCAACATGGCTGCCCTCGCGCCATTTTCGACGCTTTTTTTATTTTTTTCAAAAAATGTCACCATGTATATTCATCCCTATATCCCTCCTACATGCCATTCGAATTTCGTCGGAAACAGAGACTCCTACGGCCTTCATCCAGACAGTCATTTTTTAACGGTAACAGGATTTTTTAAATCGACACCATCTCGATGGAGGCCGTAGGAGTCTCTGTTTCTGACGAAATTCGAATGGCATGTAGGAGGGATATAGGGATGAATTTACATGGTTTTATTTTTCAAAAAAAATAAAAAAACGTCGGAAATAGGGGGCGGGGCAGCCATGTTGGCTGCCCCCAGGGGGCAGCCCCATTAAATCCATATATATATATATATATATATATATATATTAAGGAGCGTCAGCCCAATACATCTCGCCCCGCACCCTCAATCTTTCTGCGGCAAATTCCAATTTCACCCCACGTCTCTGCTTATCATTCCGATTTTACCCTTTGGATCTAATTATTTCCCTCTCTAATCCTCTCTCGCCCTCCTAATGTACTTTACTTCTGACGCACCAACATTCCTTCTACGTGGCTTTTGCATCTCCTCCAGACGTGTCACATGACACGACCTCACCCCACCACGCATCTTTGCATGCAAAGTGCGGTATTTCTGCATGGCCGTCTTCGAATATATGTTCTTATTGTGCTCTATCCGCTTCTCGTCGCCTGCTCATCCAACCGTCGTTGCACGGCTGCATGAATCCAACGCAACCATCCATGAAAAGCAATTCCGATGCAATGACCTCCTCAACGCCAAGTACGACATCTGCCTCCATCAAATATGCATGGCCATCTGCGTAAATTTTTACTTATTTCCCATGCATGCGGATTCTTTCTACGTCGCAATATAATTATGATGCATGTTGTACATCCTGGATCTGTCAACCACTTGATGCACCTCCCCCTGCAAACAACACGCTCCCTCACCTTCAACCTATGGTAGTGCAGGGCGTGGCTCCCATGCGCCTTATCCCCCTCCACCTCCTCCCCGCATACCTCGCACCACCCCTTCCCCTCCAGCTCCCCATCCACCAGGTCATGCTCCGGATGCACGAAGAAGTACATTGCATTCTTCGCCTCCCTCCGACCACCCTTCTCCTCCTCCTCCTTGTCCTGCTTTACCGTTTTTGTGGGTCCCCATAAACTGGAACCAGCCCCTGCAATCGTCTTCTGGTGGAAGAGTGGGTGGAGATCGAAGTCTCCAAGTCGTAGTAGTTGTTTGTTGCACCGGTAGAACACGCCTTCCACGTCGTCGCCTCACTCGTCGCAACGCTTCCAACAGAATTACTGAATTACGTTCAGTAGTTGTTGCACCGGTAGAACCTGCCATATTGTTCTTCACTGAATTACATAATTACGTTCATGTCCACTATTGTAATGACAATTTCATAATTTGAAATAACAACGTCGACCTATAATAAACTTCATAAATAGAGGATATGTTGAGCTTTAGCTTTAGTGGTTGCACCTGTAAATATACATACAAAGTACATTGTGACACTATGTTGTCGCATTCTTTAAACCACTTTAAAATTTCCCGCTACATTTTGCATTTATGTAAATTTTTTAGCATGTCATTGGTACTTATATATTTTTTAAATTTAATAAAAACATGTATATTACACATAATCTTCAAAGCTAATATTTATTTGAATAAATTATGCAGGATAGTCTCTCTTCATCTGCAATCATATACTCAGAAATATGAATACGTTAGAAATATCTAGAAATATGACAATCCATCAATAGCCTATACATTATGTTATCATTTTATAATAATAAGAAGATCATATTACATTATATTATATTATGATTAAACATGTAACTCGATAACAATTGTAATATTATCAAATGATATTTATAGCTCTATGTCCAATCTAAATATCTCTAATATTATGGGTTTTTATCAGTTGTGCTCATCTGAGACATTCCAATTTCAGTTATGCCCCTCCCTTTTCTTGAATATCAGTTGTGCCCCTACTTTCTTGCAAAATTTACAGTTTTGTCCTTTTGTAATATCAGTTATACCCTACTTTATCTTAACAGAAGGGCAGAACTGTGAATCTTGCAAGAAGGTAGGGGCATAACTGATATTCCAAAAAAGAAAGGGCATAACTGAATTTGTAATAATTCAGAGAGGCACAACTGATAAAAACTCTATTATATGCAGTCAATATCCATTTTTATGAATATGGTAATATAATTTTCATATCCATCAATATATGTATCCATGTCCGCATTCGTATTAAAAAATATATAAAGGTATACTAACACCTATATCCTTATTTGTTCCAGGTTGATTTCGACAGAACTGACGAACTGGTCTCTACATCGTTGGTGACAAACTCTATAAACTAAAAAAAATATATTTGTTTATGATTTATATACTATTTTATAATTATAATTTCACATATATATATATAATTATTTTTAATGCTTTCATGTAATCTTTGCATCAATACAAAGTCTTTACACCATTTTACGGCATCTTCTCGCAATTTTTACTCTCGCTATCTATGAATGCTTACCCGTGCATCGCACGGGGTTAGCACTAGTACTTTTTATCTATGCATAGCCCCGATGTGCTCACTAGTTAAATTTAAAAACCAATTTACAATGAGATCATTGGAACTTATTTTAATCATCGAAAATTATTATGTAGCCCCTGGACAGGACATGGGAAAACTTATTTCCCGTGTATGCTTCCAAAACTCTTATTTTATTAACTACAGCAAATAAGTTGCCTCTACAAGAGACAACTTCGATTTTTAGCTAAAGTTGCCTCTTCAAGACACGGCTTTCATAGGATTCCTCTACATGGAAGTTGCCTTTTGAAGAAGTCTCTTTGGTTTTAGTCAAAACCGCCTCTTTAAGAGTCGGCTTCTATGTGATTTCTTCATCATTTTAGCTATAAGATCAAAGTCGCCTCTTCTAAAGGTGACTTACATGTGGTAGTTAATAAAATAAAAGTTTTGGGGATGTACAATGCAAATAAGTTTCTCCATGTACCGACCATGCGAAAAATCCTTGACATGGGATGTATAGGGATTTTTTCTCCAAATCTCTGTTCTTTCCTCACATGTAATATTGGAGAAAAGACATACATATGAAAATTAAAAATCAAATTACAATGAGACCATTGGAACTTATTTTAATCATAAAAAATTATTGTGTAGCCCCTCTATTTGGATATGGATTGTCAATTCCCTCGTGTTGAGGAGAATCTTCATCCGGGAAGATTGTGTTGTAGTTGTTCTCTAGAAGTTTAACGTGGAGCTTCTCTAGCTCTTGGTCCTCGTTCCACAAACTATCATCTAAGCAGTCCCGGTCCATCATATTATCAACAAAGGGTAATTATACGATGTAACGTCATTTCTCGGATATCCAAGATGCCATCATCCTGCATCTGAAGATGTAGTCATTATTAAGGTTGTCAGGAAAGTTCAGCCTCAATGAGCCTAACTCTAACTCAACTTGATAATAGCTCATGAGCCATGCTCGAAAAGCCATTGAGTTCGAGTCTGGGTTAGATAAATGACATCAGGGTTATAGAGCCAAGTTCGAACCGAAGCGTGCTCAGCTCGCTAACTCAAATCGATAACTTATTTTAATTTTATTAGTTTTTATACATTTTCCATTTCATATATGTATACATGATGTGTGTTTGTGTGTGTGAGGAGGAAATGACGTAGGAACTGAGAAATTATTTGGAATTTGTGATGTTTATACATTCTCTCTTTTCATTCCTAACTTATCTCCAATCTCCATATCCATATACACGGTTATGGATATGATTAAAAAAATTAATAAAAGTTACAAATCCATAAGGGCCATACCCATCCCTTTATGTGTGTGTGGTGCTACGACTCATCACTCCCAATGAGCTTCTTGTTCGTGTACAAGCAACATACCTGAAGGGAGGAATTCGTAGGCCTCGTGCATCATGGAAGTATAAAGATCGAACCAAATTCGATAAAAACATACTTATCGTACAAGTCATGACAACATCATGATTTTAAAAAAACAATTGAACCGCATGGATTGGGAACCATTCCCAATCCACTCCATCATGATCACATTGGTTTAGAATGTACCTCTTGAAGCATAACGGTAATCTACGAGTCTCTGAGTGAAGAGACCTTCTGTCTCAAGTTCGATTCAATGAATACAACACTTGCGGGAGTGGGGATGAACCGCCCGACTCTTGTAATCCAACGAGATAATCTGAGGAGTATAGCTATTGATTTCATTGCACGAAATCATCTTCCTTCTTCAATAGCACAAGGCACTGAAGAAGAAGAACCTCCACGAGAGATCGATCGTATCAATACAGCAGCACGACGGTAGGGCAACGACTGGTGTGGAGTCCACAACCCCGGGGCAGGGGACAGGCACATGGAGATGGAGATAGAGTGGGCGTATGTATGAAGAGAGAGGGAGGGGAGAGAGAGAGACTTTGATAATTTCAAACTCTTGGAAATTCTTCTTCTTAATAAGGCTAAAGTTGCCTTCTCTTTTATATATTTTTGGATGGTTAGAATGCACACCAAATATTAATAAGTGGCCCGGATTAAATGTGTATATCAACCACAATTAGAATTAGGAGTTGAAAATAAATCAACTCATTTTCCTTATCTATTCTCTACAGAAAATCAATCATCAATGAGTAGTGAAGGAAAAAGGAGAGAGACTCTCCTAATATGGGTATACGGTCACCATGGTCGTCTACTCCAATTAGGAGCGTCTTCTTTCTTATTCCTCTACATATTTGGATGTAATCTCCAGTAAAGCCAAATCTTTATTCATTATTTTATGTTGTTATCACTAAATTATTTCAAATTATTTGTGATAATTACAAATAAGCCATTGACAATTATGAATCGCATTCATATGTCCAAAACTAAATGTAAAACACATTTACATTTTTGTACGATGTGAATCCTATTCACATTAATATTAAAATCGTGTATCCTATTTATAATTAAGTCTCAATAAGATATTGTGCATATCGTCCACACTATCCATGATTATTAAGGATAGCATTAACCGCATCGTTTATCGAAGATAATTAAATTCAATTATCTTAGATATCTCTCTACACATGTTCAGAAGTATATAAATCATATCCACATTATCATGATTTCTCTTCTTTTTCTAATACTCAGATCTTGTTCTACTGGAACGATCTTCAAATTCTTTCAACATAGTGTGCATTCTCTGTGGATACTTAGAGATAAGGTCATGGTGATTGTATATGCCATGTACAGTGACTTGATAATGAGATTTAACCTCATATCCAAATCCAGAACACCTCTCAGATATATCTAGTCATATCAGATAATGTGCCCAATCTTCTCATTATATCTGAATCCAATTCAAATCAATGTCCAACTTTTTGAACTGAGATTGGATAACTACTCTATTAAGCGGAGTCACTAAAAACTAAACATGTATCATCGCTCCCTCGGAATGGAAGTGTCATGGTATACAATCGACTAAGACCACATACCCCTCGAGTATGTTGGACTTTTAAGCCCGCGGAAACCCATTAATGCAATAAAAGTTGTTGTATTTTGGACTGAGATTGGACAACTACTTTACTGAACGGAGTCACTACAATCTAAACATGTTTCACCACTCCATCAGAATGGAAGTGTCATGGTATACAATCGACTAAGACCATATCCCCCTCGAGTATGTTGGACCTTTAAGCCCACGGAAACCCTTTAATGCAATAAAAGCTATTGTGTTTTTTACGTCCATCTAAAATGAATTGTGATTGCACTTAATTAAAGGTCCCTTTGTACAAATAGTGTCATGTATTGTGGCGATCATAAATACTAAGTAGTTGGGAGGATAAAACTGACATTAACATATGATATTCAATAATGATCTCTAGTTTGAGAAAGAGATGGCAACATTTCTCTAAAGGCCAATCTCCGACCGACCTATTGATCCAGGTCCTCTACATAAGAAAAAAGATTTGGAGGTGAGGGAATAGTCAAGTCAAAAATTTGACTTCACGATCAGGCATGTATCCTTTGACCAAAGACAAATATACATCTATATGTATAAATATGCACATTAGACGAACCATTAGGTTGAAGACCTAACCAAGGCCCATATACTGATGAATTGGTGTGCGTATTAGGAAATATGAGGTATGATATCTCTAAGGGATCATACAAGTTCATACTTGATGAATCAAAAGACACAGCACGCTCATGAGATATTTGTGTAGAATTCTGATTAACCGCAAGATATCGGGGTCTAAATGTCTCACACAAGGCGGAGACAAAGTCATTGTGGCGACCTTCGATAAATCATGGTTAAGTCAACAATTAACCCACAACAACAATCAAACAATGAAAAGCAAATGTGGAGTTAAAATTTATTATAACTCTACAATAAGTGTGTATAGGTGCAAGTATATGTAGAGTGTCGAACTCATGGAGCAAGCAAGATAGAACGGGGCAAAATGCTCAAAGATGTAACTGCGATGATTTGTCTATAAATGATATTTTTGTGGGTTTTTGATTTTTTATATATATTTTTTTAATTTATATTTTTTTGTATTTTAGTTTTTTTATTTTTGATTTTATATTTTATTTTTATATTTTATATATTTATATTTTTTTGTTTTGATTTATAAAATAGAATATATACAAAGTAAGAAAAGAGAGGGATAAAGTGTTTATAAAAATAGGTAAAGATAAGTAAAATTTAAGAAATAGTATATTTTTAGGCTTTTTATATTTTTCTAATGTTTTTATGATTTTTTTAAGTTTATCCTAATTTTTTAGTATTTTTAAAGGCAAAAATACTGAAAACAGTGAATGAAATAAAAGACTGAAACTAAAATGAGGATGAAAAATATTAAACAGAATTCAAAAATCCTCAAACTAAATTTAACTTAAAGATAATAAATCAGAGAAAATTCAAAGACAAAAATTAGATTTTTAGGAATTTTCTGGAATTTTTAAGACTTTTTTAAAGTTTTTAGGGGTTTTCAAATTTTTAGGGGTTTTCTTTTGAATTTTTTAGTGATTTTTGAACTGAAGTTAAAAGACACAGAAACACACAAAAGGTGATTTTTTATTCAAGGTGTTTTATATTTTTTTGGTATTTTCTAATACAAATAGTAACAAAAATGCATGTTTTTGAATTTTTATAAATATGAAAATGCAACAAAAATGCAAGCTAAAAATATAACGTTAAAGAGCAATAAAACAAGAGCTTAATTTAATTTTTTGGTGATTTTTCAGATTTTATAAATGCATGGAATAAATAGAGACAACAAATAGAAAATACACTACTAGCAGGGGCATAAATGTAATTATCCAGAATCGCAGGGGCCAAAGTGCAATTTCTCCACAAAATTATAACTATTAACAAAATTCTAGGACCAAATACAAATTTCCAAACATGCAGGGGCACAAGCACAAAAATCCCACCCCCACACGTGGTATGCACGCGCCCGGGGAGGACCTAAATGCAATTAGCAAGAACCTGGGGGCTTAACTGCAATTTTTCCAAAAATATTACACTTAATAGAAAAGTTCTTGGACTATAACGAAATATGAAAACCCGCAGGGGGATCCTTGCAAAATGCCCACCACCCCACTTGCACGAGTCTCGTGAGGTGACGTGGACAAGGACCTAAATGCAAATAATGAAAGTTCGAGGGTCTAACTACAAATATTACAAAACTTTTAAACTGCAAATGAAAGTTTTAATACTAATAAACAAATACAAAAATCGTCGGGGTTAAAGGTGCAAAATACCCAGGCGGGGCGATCCAACGGCGGACGTCCTTCACTTATCCACGTGGCGAGCAGCGAACGACCGATGACGGTTCGCATTCGACGGCCTTGATCAGATCCACAAGGAGTGTGTCCTGCTCCGAAGAAGAGGACCAAACTCGAATCGATCGAGTAAGGCTGTCGGAAGGAGGTTGATAGAAGAGTCACTGTCTAATAGAGTATGGTCAAACTGCTGCTCCTGAATCTCGCATCTGACATAGGGAGCTCCTGCATCATGTCTCTTGGCTGGCAATCTGTTCTGAATGGCAAAGCAAGTGGAACGGGTGAGCATATGGATCTCATCTCTGCGGTTCCTCCTCTTCCTGCGGACTGTAGTCTTCTCTCTCAAGTTCTTTTGGAAGAGGGGGATGTGCTCAAGCACCTCCTGTAGAGTCAGCTGGATCTGGAATCTGTCAATCATCTGGTTGCTGAACTC
Source organism: Ottelia alismoides (assembly GCA_037367405.1). Taxonomy (NCBI): domain Eukaryota; kingdom Viridiplantae; phylum Streptophyta; class Magnoliopsida; order Alismatales; family Hydrocharitaceae; genus Ottelia; species Ottelia alismoides. Next base: position 151,781 of record JAZKJV010011719.1, on the reverse strand, counting down.
TAACTGGTGAGTCTTTTTGGGATTTTCTCTTTTATTCCCCTTCGCCAAGTGGAGTGCTTGAGGGAAGGGAATGGTAGGGGCCTCCTCAGATGGAGGACTAGGAAGAGGTTCCTGTGCCTGTGAAGGAATGAAATCCATACAATGATCATCATGCAACACATATGGACTCGAAGTGGATACAGAAACCTTTTCTTTATTCATATTTTTGTTCTTTTTCTTATTACCACAGTCTTGAGATACAAAAGGTGGCAACACAACAGGTGGGATCTCAACAAAAGTAGAAGCGGTGGCCTCAGTACCACCAACGGCATCTGACTTCGCGGCATCAGCACCACGCTCTGGCTCTGCATCAAATAAAATGGTGGCCTCAGCACCACCGTCTGCATCGGGTGTCGCGACGGCCTCAGCACCGTCATCTAGATCTCCATCCTTGGTGGCATCAGCACCACCGTCATCTACATCATCTGCAGCATCAACACCGCTACTCTCCTCATCTGGCGCTCCTGGTTCCTCGTGTGGCTGTCGCTCAGATGAGGCACTGCCGGCTGGCATCCTAACGCTCCTAGTAGTCACGAAATCAGCATCACAAAAAGAAGACATGTCACTCAAATAGTCTCTAGGAGAGGTATCCTCTGTAAACTGTACCTGTTCGGACTTCCTCTTCAAATTGTTCGGATTGGGCTCGATCTGTGCAGGTATGGAGACCTTGCCTTTGATGATATCCCTCATCTCCTGCCGGAACTCATCCATTTCCCGCCGGAAGGATGCATGTTGTTCAGAGAGCAAGCGGGCGAGGTCATCTAGAGTTGGGTTCTCAAAGGCAGGTGCCTGAGAATCAGAAGTGTTCCCCTACTGGAAATGAGGCTGATGCTGTTGAGAATAGTGAGAGGGAGGCTGGGAGTATGTCTGGTGAGGCTGCTGACGCTGCCTCCACTGTTGTCACTGATAAGAGGGACGAGGACCCTGTTGGTACTGCTGGTGGGCGTACTGGGGCTGTTGCTGTTGTCGCTGGCTGTTCTGATGGCCCTGAGCTGGAGGCTGCTGCTGAGATGAGGTGCCACCAGTGGTCCAATGGAATCCGGGGTGATCGCGACGAATCCCAGGCTGCTGTGGGTACCGATATTACCAAATCCCATTGACTTACATCAATGGTTCATGCTCAACGGGTGATGGTGGAAGATCTTCCAGTGACTGATCCGGCTAGTATACCACCATCTGAGTGTCCTGAGATGGTGGCAGCAATGGGTAGTGCTGTAGCTGTTGGACCGACTCTGCTTGGATGTGATGAACCTGGCAGTATGTGGCAGAAGGTTGGGTGGAGCTGCTACTGCTGGGATCAACACGTGACCTGGGAGGTTGCTGGGTAGACGTCCATGCCTCCTGAATGCATATGATATTCGTCTTCAGGTCACTCATGGTCTTCGTAAAAAGGTCCATCTGTGCAAGACCTTAACTCTGCTTCTTCTCAAGGATCTCGATGCGGTCCAACTTCTCACTAATGATTCCCATGTCAGCTGCGGCGGATTCAACATGAGCTGCTGCTGTTGACGATGTGTGGGTACTGGCATCGATGCGTGCAATCCTATGATATCCAACTGCTTGTGGTTGGATCTTCGGTTGTGTGTAGACACGGGCTTGGGCCATGACTGTGGAGTTCTCAGTCGTTCCCTCGTAGATCTCCCAAACCGCATCCTCTCCCTTGGAGAAATAAGATCCACCACAAGAGGCATTTACAAGCCCCTGCAGCTCCGGTGTCATCCCACAAAAGAAACTCTGAACAAGGTTGGGCTTGGATATATCGTGATGTGGACACCGGTCAATGAGCTCTCTAAATCGATCCCAAGCCTCATGGAACTGCTCATTTAGGATCATCATGAAGTTACTGATCATAGCTCATGCTGCATTGTCCAACCGAGTGGATAGTACTTGTTCAAGTACTCGGTCCGGAGCTGTGCCCAAGATGTGACGTACATCCCAAGATGCTTTAGCCAATAGGCTGCTTTGTCAGCTAAGGAGAATGGAAAGGCAATCATCTTGATTGTGTCTTCGTCCACAAATCTGTCATGGACAGTGCTGCAAATCATCTCAAACTCCTGCAGATGGAGATGAGGCTCCTCAGTGGCCAGCCCATGGAACTTGGGCAGTAGCTAAATGGTCTGCGGGCGAAGCTTGAAGTTCCCGACAATGGGAGGAAGTTGAATCCATCGGTGGGTGAGGGTTGCAGCTGGGTTGTGCAACTGCCTCATGGTCATCGGCGACGACCTCTCCTGGTTAGGTTCTCCTACTTCGCCTGCTGCTTCTGGTATATCACCGCCCTCAGGTCTGTCTTCTCTTCCCTCTCGCATCTGCGCCAGCTCTCTCATGATATCACCCATGAATACTCCCTGGTCTCGGATCTGTCTCTGCATGGTCTCCAGGGAGGCTAAAAGTGAATTGTTGATGGCAGCATGGTCATATATGAATGGTGGCAGTCCCTGCTCATCTGGGTGTTCATCTCTGCCGGCCATTTCTTGGGTCTCTGCAAAGGCAAAAGAACCCATCTCAGGTGCCGTCAAATGCTCTGAACTATGTGTTGCACTAAACTCTGACACCACTGGACTGATAGAAGAAGAAGGATGGTCGAGGGGGAACATTGTGGACGTAAACTTAGGCTCGGAGAGTGGGTCTGGACTCCCTGAAGCCGACCTAGATGAGTAGGAAGGAGTGCTCGATAGCGGTGCCACCAGACGTAGCCTAAGGGATCTCCTCCCCATCATTTTGATCTGGAGAAAGGGCGGATGAGATCTAGAATGCAAACAAGATGTGAAATCAAACCCCCAATTCACCTACGCAACTCTGAGCTGATGACCGTGAAAGTTCGGTCGTTTTTCTTGTCAATTTTATTTAGATGATCAATCAATCTATCAGAGCGATTAAGCGAGCTGCTGGGAACCCGATGCTCCTAGGAGATTGTCCCGAACTAAGGCTAGATCTTTCCCAGCCAGTATGAATTGCGGACCATTTACCGGCTACCCGATCAATCCACTCTGCAAAGGATGACACGGTCCACTTTACCGGTTACCGGAGAGATCCTCACTGGAGAACGACTAACCCTAGAGCAATAGTCTGAGAGGAGTTCATGTATGGCTCTATCCTAGTGTGCGGGTCACTCTCTCGCTGTAGATAAATCAACCAATGAGGGGGTTACTCTCCCCAAGATAAAATTTTTGAGAGTGAGGTGAGTTTTAGAGTCAAGTTTGCATTAGCAGTCCCAATTTTATGATTTTCACCCTTTTTAATTTTTTTCTGAATAAAGACAACGCCTAACAAATTTTCTGATCTCCTGGTTATTTTAAAGTCCAATAAAATGGGGGAGGAAGTCGGAAAAGCCGATGTGCGATCAAACACAATGATGCATGCAGAGATAGAAAGGCGTACCTTGCTCCAGCACTCTACATGCATGGTGATCCACGCATAAATTAAAGACAAGAAATAAACTACCTATATGATGCACGAAGAAATCGGCCTTAGACGAAAAATTCTACACGAGAAGAACAGTAGCTAAATGGTCAACAGGAGAGGTCGGGGTCCGGTATCTGATGTCGATCGGTGTCCGCCACAACGGATCCTACCAGCGTTGTATATGACCTCTAGCGGCACGTGACCCCTCAGGTGACCAAAATAGCTTTTTCTTTGTGAGTTATTAATTAGGTCCACTTAACGATCTATAGGCACATGCAAATGTATTGAGTGTGGGGTCCTAATCAATTACGTCACAAACAAAATAAAATCTTAAGTCTAGGGGCCAAAACCTTCGTGAAACAAAATAAAAGAAAATCGAAGAAAACAAAACCGGCGAGAAAAACCGCGAAAACTGACGAGCCCCCTAAGGGAACAATCCCTCGGGCACTGGACCTCATGAAGTGTAGCAGTGTCTGAATGTCCTGTTTTAGTTACAAATTCAGAGTCACTCTCTCTCATAAATAATTACAAAAATATATGCAAGAAAATAAATGGAGCTAATCTACAAAATCTCTAACTCCTCCTCGTGCAGGGGTAGCAGTCCGAAGCCGGCTTCACGTGGATGCCCGGGCACCTAGGAAAACGTGCCTCCCTCGTTCCGTGGTACCTCGCACAAATCAACAAAGAGGGTCGTCGGATAGCTCAAAATATATATCAAAAATAAGGGAAATAAATGAGGTAAAAATTGTAGACAAGTAATATCACAATCAAAAAGTCGATCTATACGCTGTTGCTCCCCGACAATGGTGCCATTTGATTAACCGCAAGATATCGGGGTCTAAATGTCTCACACAAGGCGGAGACAAAGTCGCTGTGGCGACCCTCGATAAATCCTAGTTAAGTCAACAATTAACCCACAACAACAATCAAACAATGAAAAGCAAATGTGGAGTTAAAATTTATTATAACTCTACAATAAGTGTATATAGGTGCAAGTATGTGTAGAGCGTCGAACTCAGGGAGCAAGCAAGATAGAATGGGGCAAAATGCTCAAAGATGTGACCGTGATGATTTATCTATAAATGCTATTTTTTGTGGGTTTTTATTTTATTTTATTTTTAAGTTATATTTTTTTGTATTTTGGTTTTTAATTTTTGATTTTATATTTCTTTTTATATTTTATATTTTTATATTTTTTCTTTTGAATTATAAAATAGAATATGTACAAAGTAAGAAAAGAGCGGGATAAAGTGTTTATAAAAATAGTAAAAATAACTAAAATTTAAGAAATAAAAATATTTTATTTTTGTGATTTTTCTAAGTTTTTCCTGTTTTTTTGGTATTTTTAAATGCAAAAATACTGAAAATAGTGAATGAACTAAAAGACTGAAACTAAAATGAGGATGAAAAATATTAAATAGAGTTCAAAAATCCTCAAACTAATTTTAACTTAAAGATAATAAATAAGAGAAAATTCAGAGACAAAAATTAGATTTTTAGGATTTTTCTGGAATTTTTAATATTTTTGTAAAGTTTTTAGGGGTTTTCTAATTTTTAGGGGTTTTCTTTTGGATTTTTTTAGTGAATTTTGGGAAGTTAAAAGACACAGAAACACACAAAAGGTGATTTATTTAGAATTTTTCAAGGGGTTTTAATATTTTTTGATATTTTCTTTTGAAAACAGTAACAAAATGCTTGTTTTTGAATTTTTATAAATATGAAAATGCAACAAAAATGCAAGCTAAAAATATAGCGTGAAAGAACAACAAAACAAGAGCTTAATTTAATTTTTTGGTGATTTTTCGGATTTTATAGATGCATGGAATAAATAGAGATAACAAATAGAAAATACACTACTAGCAAGGGCATAAATGTAATTATCCAGAATCTCAGAGGCCAAAGTGCAATTTATCCACAAAATATATAACAATTTAACAAAATTTCAGGACCAAATACAAATTTCCAAACCCGCAGGGGCACAAGCGCAAAAATCCCACCCCCGCACGTGGTATACACGCGCTTGGGGAGGACCTAAATGTAATTAGCAAGAACCTGAGGGCTTAACTGTAATTTTTACAAAAATATTACACTTAATAGAAAAGTTCCTAGACTAAAACGAAATATAAAAACCCACAGGGGGGTCCTTGCAAAATGCCCACCACCCTACATACACGAGTCACGTGAGGTGACGTAGATAAGGACCTAAATACAAATGGGATATTTACCCGGCAGACCCTAAAATCTTTTAAAATTACCTATACGACCTTTGAAACATCCTAATTCCTCCCACGACCCCGTAAACTTGCTCCGTCTTACCCAACAAACCCTGCCGTCAATTTTAACTATATTTGAGTCAGTTACTTGGGTTAATCTTGAGTTAACCTAACCACTTTACAATCCAACGGCTAGGATTAGCTAAAATAAAAAAAAGAATAGGAAAGAAAATCCTGCCATGGCCGAAGCAGCGGCTGCAGGTGGGAGGGCCTCCATCGTCGGCTCCATCGTCGGTGGGGGACGCGGGGCTCTCCATCGCGCGGGGGGTGGGCGGGCTCCATCCCGCGGGGGGGGGGGGGGGGGGGGGAGCAGCAGCGGTGGTCGGGGCGGCGAAGCGATGACGGCATGGGCAGGGGGGTAGCAGTAGTAGGGGGCGGGGGTCCTCCATGGTCGGCGGGTGGGGGGAGGGGGGGCTCCATCGTGCGCGCGGTGAGGGGGGGCCTCAAATTGTCGGCGGGGTGGGGGGAGGGGGGGCTCCATCGCGCGCGTGGGAGGGGGAGGGGGGTTTGGCTGCTCGGAGCAGGAGGGGGCTGCTCGAGGGTGCTGCGCCGGATGCAGGGGGATCGAGCGGGAGGTTGGGGGGAGGCTTCGCAGGCGGAGACGCGGAGGGCTTCGAGCGGGGAGGTCCGCAGGTGGAGGCGGGGGAGCAGGGGAGGTGGTGGGGGGGGGTGGTTCGCAAGGTGGAGGCGGGGGCGCAGGGGAGGTCGGGGGGTGGTTCGCAGGTGGAGGCGGGGGCGCAGGGGAGGTCGGGGGGAGGGGGACGCAGATGGAAGGCGAGGGGAGCATGGGAGGTCGCGGGGAGCGGGGGGCGAAGCAGGTGCTCCATCGTCGGCCGGGTGGGTGGGCGAAGCAGGGGCTCCACCATCGGCCGGGGTAGTAAGCGACAGAGGAGGGGCCTCCATCGTCGGCCGGGGGGGGGGGTCTCAGATAGTGGGACTCCTTGTAAATTTAATAAGTAAATTGGGTATACTATAAATGAATATAACAGAATCTGGTTAATTTTAACGGGTCAATTAACGGGGCTTGACCGTAGGGTTTGTAGGGTAAGGGTTAGCAAGTTTATGTGGTCGTGGGAGGAATTAGGATGTTTCAAAGGTCGTAGAAGTAATTTTGAAAGATTTTAGGGTCTGCCGGGTAAAAATCCCAATACAAATAATGAAAGTTCGAGGGTCTAACTGCAAATATTACAAAACTTTTAAACCGCAAATGAAAGTTTTAATACTAATAAACAAATACAAAAATCACAGGGTTAAAGGTGCAAAATACCCAAGCGGGGCGATCTAACGGCGGACGTCCTTCACTTATCCACGTGGCGAGCAGTGGATGGCCGATGACGGTTCGCGTTCGACGACCCAGATCATATCCACCAGGAGTGATCAGACGGTGGCGACACGTAGCGATCTGAGGCTGACGATCGTTCTGGAGCGGCGGGCTGATCCAACGCCGCAAGAGGGCGGAGAAAGAATAGGGAAGCAACGTCAGCGAGGCGAGCTTCCCCGCTCCAGATCTAGGTCCTCCGACTGTCTTCGAGCTCCAAAATTGGATGGCGGCTCCCTGGGGTGGTCCTCGTGTTCCTGGGGACTCCAAAAATCTCCGGCGGTGGCCGGAGCTCGTGGGAGGGTTCGGCGAGCTGGCGGGCTCCAGGAACCTCCACCGAGGTTCAAAATGAGCCCCAAGCTCTTCTGTGGCACGCAAGACCTGCAAAAAAGGATTAGAGGGTCCAGGGCAAAATGCCTGGACCCCGCGGTGGCAGAATGGAGGCGTGAAACGGTGGCGCGGTATGTGTGGTCGAAGCCACTCCGACGAGGTGAACGTTTGGGTGATTCAGTGGGTGGATTGTGTAGCTAGCGATGGGATATTGATCCTAATGTTATGGCGAACGAAAGGAGCAAAAGAAAATAAGAAAAGCAAAGACCTCGAAGGTGGTAGACTTGAGTAGTGGTACCTCGACTGCGGGCTTCGCCGGAGGTGGTGGAGACCTCCTCGACCTTCCACGACCCGCCTCAAGGCCGGAATATGGAGCTGTCACCTCCTACTCTCAGTGGCGCTCAACAAGGGATGAGAATGGTATTTAAAAGGGGTTCAATTTTCAAATGGAAAGTCGGGTCTCTATTTGAATGGTTGACGGATGGGCGAGGAAGAATGAGGCACAACGGATGCATCGTCGATCCAAAGATCGAGGTTGCACATGGGCGGTGCATGCCCATTGATCGAGGATCAAAAGTCAAGAAGACACGAAGCCAAGAAGATGCAAGAGCAAGCCTCGAAAAAATTGAGAAAACATGTCAAAAACGTGGTTCTGACAAGCTATAGGTTGAAGGGCAGGCAGTTGACCAAGGTCAACGCTGAATGCCTCCTGGTTGGTCCACATGGACCAACCAGGAAAAACCCTGCGAAAAATCATTAAAAATTCATTCAAAAATAGTAAATGAATTTATTATTTTTAGGTTATAAAATAAAAAATATTTGTTATTTTCTGAAGTATTTTAATATGATTTTTAATTATTTTTATGAGGTATAAAAATACAAGTTGCCTTTTTAGGCCTATATAGGTATATATATTAATATTTTATTTTTATTTTGTATATTTAATTTTATTTATTTTATTTATTATTTTATAAATTTTTAAAACATTTTTATACACTTGAATATATTTTTATTTTATTTTTTCTGAGGTGTTTTGTGCACTTAATAAAATAGAAGTATTAATTATATAGGTATGTGTATTGGTGTTGTACCTATGTACTATATACATGTATTTTATTTTTGTGTTTTCTTTGTGTTTTTATTCTGATTTTAATATACATATATATTATAAATAATATTTATAAAATTTTAAAAATATAAAATTTTAAAAATAATGAATAATAAATAAAATGAATATTTTAATATGTACAAGTATACAATAAGGGTCCAAAACTCAACTTTCAAACCGTAGCTCCGCCAAATGCGAAACCACCTCCATTTAATAGCTTATTGAAAATTATATACAATTAAAAGTGATTTTGATGCGTTTCAAGCTTTTATTTGAGAGATACATGTCTGGAAAGTTGGGATTCTGGAATCTTATTCAGATCATAACTTTTTATCTGTACAATATTTTTGAGTGAAATAAATTTTGTATTTTTCTTTGTTTAATTATCTACAACTTTCATGTACAACGTTTCTTTATTTGAGGTATAAAAAGCATAACAAAAAATAGGTCCCAAAATGAATAAAGAATGAATTAAATAAAAGGTATTTTTTATTGGTTTCTGGCCCTTATATTCCCCTACTATATTCCTTGTCAACCTAGTCATCGAGATGCCCAGGTCTCGGGGTTTCGGGTCATAAAATATTTATAATATTTTATTATCTTTCTTTTCTTTTCTTTATTCTATTATTTTGGCTTTAAAAACTGTATTTTATACACTATTTACATACACATGCATGAATGCTAAGATGCTGGAATTAAGGGTATTTACATGCATTTGCCAGGGTTTTTGAGGCCAAAATGATAGAATAAATATGATGAATTGTGGATTCATCAAATTCCATGCATGTTCATTTTGTTTATGAACAAAGACATGAATTTTGAGATATTAATATATGCTTTTGGAAAGTGTATGATTAAGATCGTCACCCAATTATCATTTGAGAAACCTTATGATATGCCATGGAAGGAGACAATCAATCAAGGGTTTGTACTTCGGGTATATCAAGGTCTTACAGTTTGAAGGATGATGGAGTATTGGGAATAGTTTGGATCGAATCCATCTTAATAAATCATCTACCATGACACTTCCATTCCGAGGAAATGATGAAAGCAGATGGATTTTATTGACTCCTTCATGGCTTACATACATGAAAATTATTTGGATTAAGACTCATTTCATTATATTCAATCCTAATTTCCAATTCCAGTTCCAATGTCGAAATGTTGGAAATAGAAATGGAAATGGAGGTGAACTCACTTCCAGAGCTTGTATCTAAGCTCCAAAACATTTGGACAATGATTGAAAATGGAGAGGGAAACCGATCTCATCACTCTAATCATTTGTCGAGCTCATGGAGAGTGTAATGCATTTCGTTGAGCTCCAATAGAGTGTGAATCTTCTAGCTCAATCTCAAAGACAACGTATTACGTTTCGCCAAAAGTGGTTTAATACCTAAAATTGGATAGCTGTCCAAGTTTCAAGTCACTGTACGTAGATAATATGATCTCCCCGACATTATCTCCAAGTATCCATGAAAATTGCTTACAAATCTTAATTAGATCAAGACTTATACTTATTATGTTGATAATTGTTATTATCATTGATATGTTCTTATGATTCACATTATTTGTATTTAATTAAAGGAATTTTGATTCATAATAATTTATATATGAACACGATTCAAATACTATTTCAAGGCATATATGTGAATGTGATTCACACCAGAAAAATAATGTAAATTGGATTTACAATTTATTTTGGTTTATGAAAATAATTCATGTGTTATGAGGTAATTCTCATAAAACACGCAATTTTGGCTTTCATGATTTATCAATTATGATAATGTACTGATAAAAAGGAGGTTATGAGCAAAAATAGGACAAATGGGACGTCCTATGTAAAATACATGGACGTCCACCTTATAAACCTAATTGGATCATGATATTCTTATTTTGTGTTTATCTCTTGGCTTTTTTTGAATGATAATGAAAAGGATAATTAAGAGTACTATTTTTAAGGCAAAATATTTAATCGTAGCCTTAGGATCATCGTCCAAATGCCTATAAAGGTGGACGTACCCTTTAGGAGTAGGACTCCCTGGGACGTCACCCTCCCTCACTCTTAAAGAACAATTCATTCCATTTCTTCAAAAGCCCTCCAAAGTGCCTTGAGATCTTATATATAAAAAGAGAGGATTAAGACCTCTCTTGGTCGTCCCCTCTCTATCATCTACAACCCTAGACGTCCATTGTATTCCCCACCACCTTCTTTACATTTTTTACTAGTTAAGGGGGGAGGTGGGGTTGAACCATGGTCCTTATAGTGGGAGCCCATAGCTTCTACCACCAGATCATCAGTGTGGTTCACACCTTCTCTACATTGGTTCTTTTTTCGCGCTTCTTGTACATGAAGAAGGGTTTGATTTCATGTGATAAAATTAGGACATAGAGATCATCTTAATCTCTTTTTGACATGGACAACTTAAAAAAGAAGTTGATATCGAAGTTCATGGGAAGCTACACAAGTCATCATCGTGCCTGCGAGAGGAGAGTCGTTGGATCAGACTCAATTCGGGAGGTCTCTTTTTTAGAATCTTGTGCTTCAAAGTAATCCTGATACTATGGTAGTTATGCAAAATGATTTGGGAATTGTTTCCTATACCATTGGTTTCATAATAAATTTTTTTATGCTTGTATCAGAGTCCATAGATTTTTTCTGCTTGTTTGCAATCTATTTGTTATTTTTCCGCGTTTCCGTGTTGCGGAGTTATGAACTCCCTCAGAATATTCCTAATACATGTCCATCCTACATGCTGGAATATGTGATTAAAATATAAGTTCTAAAATATAAGCTCTCATCTCATTTGAAATGTCTCTTTTAGGGTTTTATCGTTAAGTTTCTCATTTGATCATTGGGAGTTGGTATCGATCATATGCTTTCCAAAAAGCGTAAACAATACCTTCAAATACTATAATGTTTATGAAATGAGACATGCATCGATGGAGTTTGATTTGTTCCAATATCTCATGAGGGAGCCTGTATCTTCCGGTTCAATAGTGAACTTGTATGATCCCTTTGAGAGATCGTATTACTCATCTGCCCATATATACATCACGTACCTTAAACCTTAAACCCATGCTCATGTGTTAATCATAAACCATATAGAAAAATAGCTCAATTAGTTGAATAGTCACTCTATCCCGAGAGACCATGCCAAGTACTTTTACATACTTGCATATCCCCTGATAATAGTGCTCGCATCCAATACGAATGATGCATCTTATGTAACCGATATTCAATCTTGTAAGAGACAATCACAATGCCTTATACCTTGGTTTATTTTATCTTTTGGAACAACAACTTAATAATTATCATAATAATTAAGGGATTTCTATTATCATTATTAGAATACCTTTATGCATGGAGATCTCTATCTCCTTATACCAAAATACACTCTTACTTATACTAAGATACAATCTTATGCCTTTTTAGGTATCTGTAGACAAGACTTTGATAGCTAGTATCTTAAAAGTCCTGTATATTTGAGGATGTTTTTTTAATACCACAATAAGATATTTTATCTCCAAAGAGGATTGGTAATGGTTTACCACTACCACTGCATGGCAGATGATGAGCGACCGATCAAGTAGGGTTAAGTACGCAAATATGTCAATGGTCGTTGTGACCCCAATTAATCGGCCAACTCAACGAGAAAAAATATTTATCAACCGCTAAAGAGAAAATCAAACACTGAAATGTAAGCGATTTCGCTATTCTATTTACCTCGTATAGCAACCAAGGTCGAACACAAGGAGCACGATCTTAAAACTATGTAGTCAAATTTCCAAGATAAAATATTTAGTGGTTTTTGAATTTTTATTTTTTAATTTTCAAATAAAGCACAAGGGATCAAAACACACAACACCATACTCTTTTTGTATTTTTTAGAATAGTAAAAAATGCTCAGAAAATTACTGAAAATATTTTTTGTGTTTTACAGGTTTTAAAATGTTTTTAGTATTTTTAAATATTTTGAGGTTTTTTGTGATTTTATAAAAATCAAATATTAGAGAAAAAGGAAAACACTGCACAACAAAGAGTATTTTGCAACTTAAAAATACTTGAAGTGCCCAATACTCCTGAAACTTATTTTTAACTAAATTACCAATAATTATCTACACACAAAGACTGAAATCAGATTTTTTTGGATTTTTACAATTATCTACATTTCTTAAGATTTTTAGTTTTTCGTACTTTTTTGGAGTTTTATAAATGATCTATGTATGAAAATTGGGTAGAAATTAAAAGACCGTAAAATACACCTACAATATTTTTTTGGGAAATTTTAGGCATTTGTGAATTTTTATGATTTTTCTAATTTCTGGTAGGCAAAAAGTCATTGTTTTTAATTTTTTAAAATATTAAATAGTAACAAAATGCAGTGAAAAATTTATACAATGATAAAGGACATAACATGAGCATAAACAATTTTTTTTGGAAATTTTTAGAGCATGAAAAATATTTATTCCATCAAGAAAATCAAGCAAGTTTAATGTCTGGAATTGACAGGGACTTAAAAGTAAATATTCAATGTTTTAGAATTAAAAGATAATAGAAATGAAATGCAGGGAGAATATTGCAATTTACCCACTGAAAAGCGTGCTACGCACGCGCTTCGGAATTGCTGGGGATGTTTGCAAATTTGACAACTGACAGGGGCATTTTTGCAATTTGTCCATTTTTTTTATTTTAAAAGTCGAATCCTAGGGTTCCTGGCTATGGCTTCATTCTTTCTTCAACCAAGGTGGGGACGAGTTCCGCCGTCGGCGGAGTCAACGGGCAGCTGGGCGTATGCTGCGGGAGATGCCAGGCAGTGGAGATCGCCGCCGGGCGTGGCATGCGCACGGGGAGGTGCGGCGGTACGGCGATGGTGGCTGGGATATGGAGGTCGGCCCGAGGGGGTTGCACGCGAGGTGGGACGACGCGGTCGGCGGTTGACGCTGGGCGGAAGACGATGCAAGGAAGTCGTCACCCCGATCTGGAATGGTAGCGCCACGGGCAGGTCCAGGTGGCGCATGGGCCAGCTGCCGCAACGGAGGAGGCGGCGGGCGGCGACGGCTCTTCGACGAAGGATAGATGCAGAGGGGCGCGGTGTGGGACGCACGTAGCTGGGGCGGAGGGGCTTTGGGAGTGTGGCCTGGCGCAGCCGCATGCAATGGTACGGGCGTAAGGGTGACGGCGGAGCGTCGAGGTTGTCGCCGCACGATGTGGAAGCCGGCATCGACCTGCTTTAGATTTTGTTGTTTTTTTGTTTTTTTATGTAAACAGAACTAATAATTTTTTTTATTGTTTTTTGAAACAAGGAAAATAAACAGAAGTAAAAATGGTTTTTATTATTTTTAAATTTTTTTATGATGAACCTGTAAAACAAATGTTAGAGAAAATAACAACTATGATTTTTTAATTTTATTTATTTATATAAACAAGATGGGATGTGTGAATGGGATCCGGTGGAAATATGAGGAATGGATCCGAGTCTTCGACCTCCGTGCGTGGTCGAAGGTGCGTGGTTGCGTGAGATAGAACGTGAAACGGAGAGATCGTGATATGAGATGAAAGTTTCGGTGTCGGACGCGGATCAAAGTGTGATGGGATTTTTTCTTGGATTTTAGGATCTAAAGATTAATAAAATCGACGCAAAAATTAAGTCTACGGTCTATCTAAGCAAAAAGACGAGAAAAGAAAATGGATCTCACCTCGGGATCGGATATGCCGTGATGGCCTCGACGAGGGCCGACGCGCTGTCACCAGACGACTTGGAGGCTGGACACCTTTCTTCAACAAGATGGCTCTCGCAGATCGGGCTCCTTTCCACCAAAGATTGATCAAAGAATGAATGAGGGAGGAGGAAGCCTATAAAAAGAGAAAAAAATAAAAAAGGAAGGAATGTACAAAAGAGGAAGATGTTTAGTGGTGGAATTAATAAAATAATTAATTAATTGATTAATTGATTAAAATAAATAAATAAATTTACAAAAATTAATTAGCCACCTTAATGGTGGCTATTTAAGGCATAAAATCAAATCTTTACATAAAAGGTAAGTTTTCAAATCAAATAATTAAATAGTTAAATAATTCAATCTAAAATTCATAATTAAATTAAATTAATTAATTAATGTCAGATATTTAATTTTTTGCTGATTTTTTTTAAGGAAATTAACTATATACAAGTATTATGTACATAATATACACATGTGCAAATATGGAAATTATTTTTAAATATTTTTTAATTTTATTATTTTTTAATTTTTTATTTTTAATAATGAAGTTAATATTTACAATTATGTATATTATTTATTAAAAATAAATATGAATAAATATGTACAACAAGTAAGTGGTAAAACTGCACAAAACACCCTAGAAAACCGACTTTTCAACCGTAACTCCAAAAATTATGAAACCACATCCATTTGAAAGATAATATAATTTAGAGTATAATGGAAGTGAGTTTGGTTCAATTTGAATTTGTATGGAGCTGGAATTGGTGTTTCAATTATCACTTTGCAGCTTTTTCTGAGTGTGATTATTTATAATAGGTACATTATTTTATTTTGCAATTATTTTTATTATTTACAACACATTTTTATTTATGACTTTTGTTTACAAAAATATTGAATTTGAGGTCAATTTTTGTACAAATAAAATAGTGTAAGTTTTGTACAAATATACATGGAAAAACATTTACAAATTATTTTTTTAATTTTTGGATTAAAAATCCTATCTCCCCCTACTTTATTCCTTGTCGATCAGGTCAAGTCTTAACCTTCTCTCAGGGTTCAGATCAGTCTGCATTTATTCCATAAATTCATCCTTCATTTTTCTTTTCTTTTTTCCTTCTTCTTTATTCTTTTATTTAAGTACAAAAGGTATTAAAAATACATATTTAACAAATGCATGCAAAATGGTAATTTTATGGAATTAGTGGGTATTTACGTGTGTTTGACTAAGGAAATGAAGCTAAAATAAAAGAATAAAGACGATGAATCGTGGATTCATCATTCCCCTATTCTTTACCTTTGCTAGTCCCTTAGCAAACACTTATTTGGAAAATAAGTGAAAACAAAAATAAATAAAAGAAAAAGGAAAGAAGTTAGAACAATGTTGACTTTTAAACTTATCTTCATAAAATTATAGTATGGAGCTCTGTCAGACCTTTGGATTATTAGTGTGTTGGAACCTTAATTGGAAATGGATTTAAAACCTAACAGCCTCTAAGTTCCACAAGACTCCTATTCAGGTCTTCTCAACAGTCAGATCAGAACAAGTCTAGATACACAAAATCTATGACTATGAATTCTTACTTGTACGGTGTAAATGAAATATAGCTCCTCATCTCAAAAGTAGTAAAGAAACAACCTCTCTCAACAAGGGAACTCTAATCCCCCGGTCTAGCAACTCTTTCCTCGAGGAGCGGGGATATTCCCTTCTAAGTTCAAGTACAACTAGTTCAAGAAGAGGGGATGAAAAAGAGAATGGACGGTAACCAGTGTAGTTACCCATCTTTGGATGCATGACCAATGTAGCCAAGTCATCCGCTGCAAGCTTACAAACATTTGACTTTGAAGCTCTTATTCTTTTTTCCACTTGTATATACACTCCGGCATGCATTTTACTTTTCAATCAGGCCTGTCCACTTTTGGAGATTTTACATTTTTTTTAAAATATATACAAGGCGCAACATGTACATAAGGAGTTTTTCCTCTTGAGCTAGTAGACTATCCCTCTTTTGAAGCATTATTGCAACCCCACATCATCCTGTCTTTAGACCTCAACATCACCAAACCAGGTTGAGATGCACTTCCCTTCCTAGAGGAGGACGGGAGGTTCCGCCTAGATGTACTACCCTCGTATGCTACCCCAAGCCAAAAGATTCTGCCCCCTCACTACCTCCTCCATGAAGAGCTACGTGTAGAGTGCTTGTCCAAGGTAAGCCACGTTCTGAAAGAATCATGCGTGTTTCTACTTAGACTTATCAAGATGACATGTGAACATAGTCTTATGGACTCAAAGAATTAAGTCACTAGGACCTGGAAAGTCTTAACTCCAGTTCTTATAAGGTTCCTCTGAAATTAAGTGGATTAAGGTCCAACTAAGCTCCATTCTTCAACTTTATTCTAGACTTAGTTTAAATGTCAATATCATCCTGAAAAATGCACATGCAAATGCAAGAAATATGTACAATGCAAAGAAAAGAAAGCAAAATCTTTTTGTGAAACAATTTTCCAATTTTGAACTTTTTATGGATTTTTGAAAAATGATGCACATGCAAAAAGAGTTTCTTTTTTTGCAAATTTTTATAGACATTTGGTTTTGTAGTTTTTTTCAAAAGGTTAGTAATATATATAAGTATATACAATGATTTTTTTAATAAGGGTTAGGGATGAGATACACATATTTACACATGAGTGAGTCAATTATTTACAAGAATCAGATGAAAGGATTTACAACTTGAGTAATTTATACAGGTATATACATAGTTGAAATTTTTTTTGTGATGCATATATTCCTCAAACTTATTTGAAAATAAATTTACAAATAATTTTGAAAACTATAGTCCAAAATAATTTTTCACATAATTTTACAATCATTTACAAACATTTGACAATAATTTTGCAAACATTTTTCAAACAGTATATATAGATTTTCAAAATAATTTTCAACCATTTTCACATCTGCAAATAGTTTTACAAAATAATTTTATTTTACTCAAAGAAAAGAAAGATTTTTACAAGCCACAGTATTTTTACAAAGGTTGAAATTTTTCAAACATTTTTCAAATAGTTTTCAAAAGATTTTTCGAATAGATTTTCGATTTACTTTCAAAATATTTTTCAAAATATTTTAACCTGACTTATTAATCTATATATACAAAAAAGAATTTTGAGGAAATATCTGCATCTTTTTTTTGGTTTTACTGAATTTTACAAGTATTTATACAATATTTTAGCCATATTAAAAATACGAAAGTACGAGTTATGTCTAAAGTGTATATATATATAATATACGACACCCACTATACTTAGCCCGAACTATGTCCTCATAGTGATCAAAGGGCTGCAAAGGAAGACATAACTCATACTAAGTATTAGGAAGTGAAAAGAATGGTATACTACAACGACGAATGAAAGAATATGATCAATAGAAGTTGGTGATCCCCCTCTACTTAGGATCAAATAATCCTAAGTATAGAATACTGCACACAAGGGGACTGCCGAGTGATAGGATGTACAGAGTCTACCTCCCCTATGCTTAGGGTAAAATATCCCTAAGTACAGGTAGCAAAACAGAGGTAAAAAAGAACCAAAAGAATAATCACAATTCTGACACCCTCTATACTTAGGGTAAAGTGCACCCTAAGTATAGCATAGTCATGAAATGAAGATGGCGTGTTAGACAAAAGAATGAATGATATGGACAAAATGGATCTAGACAATGGAACAATGTTGAGGTGCCTCTCAACAAGCACTAGAGTTTACACCCCTAGATGGGCGTAAATGCTAGGATAACGCAATATCAAGGTTCATGATGGAATCTGTAATGTGAATACGGTAATGCTGTTGTTGTCTCTATGGGAGAACAACAACGAACTCAGGATGGTCAAAAGAGACACCCGAATATGCACTCAAGTGGGTGTCAGCTACCGGGAAAATAGAAGACGATGTATGATCATCCTCCGGTAGCACAAAAGAAATCATCGGCTCAAGATCTGAATGGAGTGAATGGATGGAGCCGAAGAAGTCGAAGGTGGAGAAGGAAGGATTTATAAGGTAATCCTCCATGTTAATCACCGTCTCGAATAGATAAGGAAGATCAAGATCAGGAGACTCACTAAAAAGGATGATACCTGATGCATATAATGTAGACAATTCAGTGAAATCATCGAATAACTCAAAGATCAGGTCATGCTCGCGAGGGTTGTCGAGGAGAGAAACCTCAAACTCATGATCAGAAATATCAGAAGACTCAATCTTGTGATTCGACAGATCGGATGCACTCCCAAAAACTGAAACCGAGTACACATGGTTCGTGGCATCCTCCCGTAGATAACCCTCGAGGAGTAATGCCGAATCATCAGGGAACTAGGGATTTATGCTACCAAATATCATGTCCTCAAAAAATATATCGACCTCATCAACTAGGAGGACACAAAGCTCAAATACATGACTATCTAGATCTGTCAAATCAAAAATCGGTTCCTCATCAATCTCTCTATGCTGAGATGGATCCAAATGTGTATCGGAATCTGAGAAGATCTCCTGAAGAATAGATACTGAATCAACTGGACATAGATACTGAAATGGCTGAAAGGATGGTTGAAATGTACTAGAATCCATATCTTCATAATAGTATGTGCTCTCTGAATCCTCATGAAGTATATCACACGTAACTGGTGATGCATCTCTCTCGTGTGTTGTCCCAGCAGAATCATCTCGTGAAGATTGGGAAGTCAATGAGATGTCTGAAAGCTCTCCAAAGATGGTCCAAAGTGAATCCATGTCGAGACTGTGGTGTGAACCACCACACGAGGCATCGACTAGTGTCTGTTGCTCGGCAGTCATCCCCCTATAGAAGATCTGTACAAGGTCAGTATTCGAGAATCCATGCTCTAGAAATCTCCTCAAGAGGTCAATAAACCTCAGCCATGAATCATGCAATGGCTCCTGGGGGTCTAAGGTAAAATCTCTAATATAAGACCGCATCAACTCAGCTCTATGACGGGGGTAAAATCTCGCAAAAACAATGACCATAAATCTCCCCACGTAGCGAACTTCCTTCCCAATCGTCTGTGCCAACTCTTGGCTCTACTCTGAAGTGTAAATAGGAAGGTCATTAACATCATGTCCTCAGAAGTGATATCAGAATATGATCCTGATCCACACAAATCCTCAAACTCATCGATATGCAAATAAGGCTCCTCGTGCACTTCCCCTGAAAAATTCGGCAGAAGACCAATGAACTCTAAATCTAGAATGAAGGGTCTCAAAGTAGAAGCGGACTGTGCTTCCTGATATGTGTACTCATCCATCATCCCAGGATAGAAGTCATCTAAAGCTCGCAACTGCTCCATATGTTTGCCTATGGAATGCACTCTCATCTCAGCAAGGTAATCACCCGAATCTCGTATTTGGTCAATCAGGTCTCCTCGGGCGTGAAACACATCATGTCCCAAATGGGAAGGTGGGTAGGGAGAAGATGAGAAATCGGTCGGAGTTCCAACCTCCCAAGAGAGTGGGCGGGAATGATGGGCATGAAACGAAGAAGCCGTAAAATTCGGCTGAAATGGAGTGTGGCCCATCATGAAGAGAGTGAAATGAAGGGAGGGAGGGTGAGATAGAAATAGAGTGAAGGAGAGCGAAGGTGACTGCTAATGATTCCAAGATGATCGTAACCGACTCACACCAAAGACATACAAACACAATGCAAACCCCCAATTCACCAACTCTACGCAATGTGAAGACCGTGAGATCTGGTCTTTTATCTTTTCAATTTTAGAGTTTAGTGATCAGACAAAAGTTGAACAAACACTTAGGAGGCTTTAATAGGATTTGGGCACTACTCCTTAATGCATACGCGAGCAATTAAAAGTGCAAACAATGATGGGATTGCTTTCCCAAAACAATGAGGAATCCGTTACGTTTAATTTAAGATCAAGTTCAATTAGCAGTCCTAATTTTTAATTTTTTTTGGATATTTTCAATGAAACATCTAACGAGATTTTCGAATTCCTTTATTCCTATATCCAAAAAACAGAGGGGGGAAACAGAAAAGACAATGCACGAGAAAATATAGATGCAAATGCTAGAGATAGAGGTGTATACCTGACTCCAGCACTCTACATGCAATATGATCCGTGCAGAAAAATTAAACTAATCTAAATGAATGCAATGCGAGAACCATCTTAAACAAAAACTTCTATTATCGTGAAGCACGAATTTATTTGACTAAGTCCAAGCGAGTTCTATAGGAACAAATATTCTATTAGGGGCTTTGGACCTAACGCTACCTGGCTCAATTAAATAGAAACCTATATCTAGGGGCTCAAGCACAAAAAATCCGCGTGAAACAAATAAAAAATAAAAGCGAGAAAACAAAACACGGAAAACAGCGGTGACGTCCCCCAAGTGCACCGGCACTTGGCGAAACAGACCCCGAATTAAGTCCAAGTCCATAAGAGTTCAAGTTCTAAATTATTACAACAATGTCTAAATGTTCTCTAAAATATAATAACTGCTTCCTGCTCTTCTTCTACTTCTCCTCCTGCGCAAGTTTCCAAAAAGAATCCACGGACACTCCAAGCGGTTCCTCGCACAAAAATCAAAGCAGGCGATGGTCAGAAAACAATTATAATATTGTAGAGACAAATAGAACAAAAGTGAAAAATGACTACAAAGTCGTGCTCCCTGGCAATGGTGCCATTCTTATGAGTGACCGATCAAGTAGGGTTAAGTATGCAAATATGTCAATGGTCGTTGCGACCCCAATTAATCGGCCAACTCAACGAGAAAAATATTTATCAAACACTTAAGATAAAATCAAACACTGAAATGTAAGCGGTTTCGCTATTCTGTTTACACGGTATAGCGACCAGGGTCGAACACAAGGAGTACGATTTAAAAACTATGTAGTCAAATTTCCCAGATAAAATATTTAGTGGTTTTTGAATTTTTATTTTTTTTATATTTCAAATAAAACACAAGGGATCAAAACACACAACACCACTCTTTTTGTATTTTTTTAGAATAGTAAAAAATACTCAGAAATTTACAGAAAATAAGTTTTTGTGTTTTACATGTTTTCAAATGTTTTTGACAATTTTTTGAAATTTTTCTGATGTTTTTTTTGTGATTTTATAAAAATCAAACAATAGAGAAAAAGGAAAACAATGCACAACAAAGAGTATTTTGCAAGTTAAAAATACTTGAAGTGCCCAATACTCCTGGAACTTATTTTCAACTAAATTATCAATAATTATCTACACACAGAGACTCAAATCAGATTTTTTTGGATTTTTTTAGAATTATCTACAAATTTTTTAAAATTTTTATTTTTTCGTACTTTTTTAGAGTTTTATAAATGATCTATGCACGAAAATTGGATAGAAATTAAAAGAAGTAAAGTACACCTACAGTAAATTTTTTGGGAATTTTTAGGCACATTTGCGAATTTTTATGATTTTCTAATTTTCTAGCAGGCAAAAAGTCAATGTTTTTTATTTTTTAAAATATTAAATAGCAACAAATGCAACTAAAAAATTATACAATGATAAAGGACATGACATGAGCATACACAATTTTTTTTGGAATTTTTTAGAGCATGAAAAATATTTATTCCATCAAGAAAGTCAAGCAAGTTCAATGTCTGGAACTGACAGGGACTTAAAAGTAAATATTCAATGTTTTAGAATTAAAAGATAATAGAATGAAATGCAGGGAGAATATTGCAATTTACCCACTGAAAAGCACGTGACGGACGTGCTTCGGAATTGCTGGGGATGTTTGCAAATTTGACAATTGACAGGGGCATTTTTTCCATTTGTCCATTTTTTTATTTTAAAAGTCGAATCCTAGGGTTCCTTGTTGTGGCTTCGTTCTTTCTTCAACCAAGGTGGGGATGAGTTCCGCCATCGGCGGAGTCAGCGGGCGGTTGGGCATGCGCCGCCGGAGATGCCAGGCGGTGGAGGTCGCCGCCTTGCGCGGCGTGCGCGGGGGGAGGCACGACGGTACGGCGATGGCGGCCTGAAATCTGGAGGCCGGCTTGAGGGGGTTGCACGCGAGGTAGGATGACATGGTCAATGGTTGACGCTAAGCGGAAGACTATGCAAGGGAGCCACTGCCCCAATCTGGAATGGCGGCGCCGTGGGCAGGTCCAGGTGGCGTTTGGGAGCCGGCCGCCGTGATGGAGGAGGCGCGGGCGGCTGCGGCTCTTCGGTGAAGCAGCAGGGGCGGAGGGGCTTTGGGAGCGCGGCCTGGCGCAGCCGCATGCGGCGGTGCTAGCGGATGGGTGACGATAGAGCATGGAGGGGGCCGCCGCGTGACACGGAAGCCGGCGTCGACCTGCTTTAGATTTTTTTTTGTTTTTTAATGTAAACAGAACTAATAATTTTTTTATTATTTTTTCAAAACAGGGAAAATAAATAGAAGTAAAAATGGTTTTCTATTATTATTTTTTAATTTTTTATGATGAACCTGCAAAACAAATGTTAGAGTAAATAATAACTGTGTTTTTTTTTATTTTTATTTATTTATAAACAAGATGGGATGTGTGAATGGAGATCCAGTGGAAATATGAGGAATGGATCTGAGTCTCCGACCACCGTGCGTGGTCGAAGGTGCGTGGTTGCGTGAGATAGAACGTGAAACGGAGAGATCATGAGATGAGATGAAAATTTCGGTGTCGGACGCGGATCAAAGTGTGATGGAATTTTTTTCTTAGATTTTTAGGATCTAAAGATTAATAAAATCGACGTAAAAATTAAATCTACAGTTTATGTAAGCAAAAAGACGAGAAAAGAAAATAGATCTCACCTCGGGATCGGATATACCGTGATGGCCTCGACGAGGGCCGACGCACTGTCATCGGACGGCTCGGAGGCTGGCACCCTTCTTCAACAAGATGGCTCTCGGAGATCAGGCTTCTCTCCACCAAAGATTGATCAAAGAATGAATGAGGGAGGAGGAAGCCCATAAAAAGCGGAAAAAAATAAAAAGGAAGGAATGTACAAAAGAGGAAGGTGTTTAGTAGTGGAATTAATAAAATAATCAAATTATTTAATTAATTAAAAATGAATTCAGAATTAATTAAAATAATAAGTAAATTAATTTACAAAAATTAATTTGTACTCCTACCTATTCTATTGCACCGGCAACCGAGGTCGAACATAAGACTCACTTCATGCGTTCAGGGACAGGAGGAAAGAAAGGGCGGTAGATGATAATGAGAAAGGGCTAAGCGCCACCTTAACGGTGGCTATTTATGGCATAAAATCAAATCTTTACATAAAAGGTAAGTTTTCTAATCAAATAATTATATAATTAAATTTAAATTTTATAATTAAATTATTTAATTAATTAATGTTAGATATTTAATTTGTGGTGATTTTTATTTAAGGAAATTAACTGTATACAAGTATTATGTAAATATAGTATAATATACACATGTACAAATATGGAAATTATTTTTAAATAATTTTTTATTTTTACTATTTTTTTAATTTTTTATTTTTAATAAAGAAGATGATATTTACAATTATGTACATTAAGTATAAAAAAATAAATATGAATAAATATGTACAATAAGTAAGTGGTAAAACTGCACAAAACACCCCCGAAAACTGACTTTTCAACCATAACTCCAAAAATTATGAAACCATGGTCATTTGAAAGATAATTTAATTTAGAGTATAATGGAAGTGAGTTTGGTCAATTTGAGTTCGTATGGAGCCGGAATTGGTGGTTCAATTATCACTTTGCGGCTTTTTCTGAGTGTGATTATTTGTAATAGGTACATTATTTTATTTTGTAATTATTTTTATTATTTACAACACATTTTTATTTACAACTTTTGTTTACAAAATATTGAATTTGAGGTCAATTTATGTACAAATAAAATAGTGTAAGTTTTGTACAAAGATACATGGAAAAACATTTACAAATTATTTTTTAAAAAAATTTGGATTAAAGACCCTATCTCCCTCTACTTTATTCCTGGTCGATCAGGTCAAGTCTTGACCTTCTCTCAGGGTTCGGGTCAGTCTGCATTTATTCCATAAATTCATCCTTCATTTTTCTTTTCTTTTTTCTTTTTTTCTTTATTCTTTTATTTAAGTACAAAAAGTGTTAAAATACAGATCTAACAAATGCATGCAAAATGGTAATTTTATGGAATTAGTGGGTATTTACAGGTGTTTGACTAAGGAAATGAAGCTAAAATAAAAGAATAAATATGATGAATCGTGGATTCACTAGCAGACATCTAGTTTTTGCACATATCATGGCATACACTGGGTATCCTATAGCTAATGTGCAATGGCATGCAACTACAACATCCACTTCCTCAACACTTTTGAGATTCTATACCTTTAGATAGGTCAGTACCATATTTTAAATGAAGCCTTCTTTGGAATTTCCCATGAGGGATCTGTCCAAGTTGCACCCTTAATGTGACAATCCTAATGTACTCTTTTCTTTGATTTCGAATAAATTCAAATCTAAGAGACATCCTGAGATCTTTTATCTCAAAGGTATGGGATGACAAGATTATAAAACACTTACCATTATCCTTATATCATTCTAGATTATTAGAATTTCCATCTACATTTAGCACGATGAACACAATGGCACTCTCACTAAGCTTTACATGGTTCATCAAGATTCTATCTGAAACCATAACCTTTATAATTTCATTAAATATGACATCCCAGTTATAAGAAGCTTGTTTGATCCCATAGATGGAGTACCTTAGCTTACACACTTTGCCTTCCTCAACTACGAAGCCTTGGGGCTACCCAATATGAATATCCTCATTAAGGTATCCATTGTAGAATGCAGTCTTGGCTTGCATATTCCAGATGTCATAGTTAAGTTGTGTAGCTACCGAGTAGGACATTATGGTATATGATAAATGTCTGGAAGAATTAAAATGGGTTGATAAATGACTGGAATGGGTCTATAGTGAGCTAAATTTAATTGAAACTTGATGCAGTGACCCTCGGTGAATGAGAGCATTTTGAGCGTCATTCGAAAGGTCGAGGAGGATCCAAGATATGCGTTACACCTTGTGGTCAACGGATGTGTTCCCCACCATTTTCTTTCCATGTTGCGATGATAATCTCAAGTGGCATGTGGGTAGTGGAGTAGATGCTGTCAAGGGAGGGGCATGTACCCTTGGGGCCCCCGGGTGGAAACTTAGACCCTGCCCTGAACCCAACATTTGCTTTGGCTAGGGGACATGCTGCTTCACACACTTGGAGGTACCTATCTGATGGTGTTTGCCCTAGTACTTAGAATTTCCTAGGTCCAGTATTCAACGTGCAGTCTAAGTAGTCATTGTTAGTGGTTTATGTTTCGTTTTTTCACTTAAGGTTAACACTTGGATGCTGACTGGTGTAGGACACATTAGTTCGTACTATGGGTGGGAGCTCTAAGCGGGGAGTTCCAGGTGTTATGGTTATTGAAGTTGGAAATGGTACTTTCTCTCCTGTGTATAACTAGGACTAAGGGATATTCGGTGGGGTTTTCCGACTGTGGTTTGGGTGATTTTGGTGATCAGCGCCCTAAATGTTTACCGATGGTAGTAGATGCGGGCAATTCGAGACGGCTTTGCAGGATAAAGGGATCGGAATTCGGACATGGGTGAATCAAGTTGAATACTTAGGTTTAAACATGAATTTCACACATGGGATAAAAAGCTCATGATTGTGTTAAGAACTTATTTTGGATGCTTGTACACCGCCTATACCTTACGGAGGCACTCCAGCCTAAGGCATGTAGTGCCTTAGGGTCATAGTGTGAGGTCCTATGTGGACCAAAACCACAAACTATCCATGAGGCTTGAGTAATCAAGGTTAACAAAAAGATTGAAGTGTTGTTCTTTTTCTGGGTTACCCAATTATTCTTTACACTTTTCCTAGTATCATGCTTTTGTCATAGTTTTAGTGATGCGATGAGCCTTTTCTCATAACATACTCTTTGCTTGTATCCACAGGTGCACCAGACCAACCACAACAATGAGAGGCTTGTGTTTGAAGGTTCTTTTTACATAGCTTCACATTTTTTGTGGGACAGTACTGCAGTTACATTTTACTGATTTTTGTTGTAGCTTTTTGAGAGACATGCATGCATATGTATGTATGACAACTTTAAATGCATATACATATCATTTGTGGACATGGACTATTGAATGGAAAGTTATCATGGATACTATGTCAACGAATGGAAAAATGATATTTCAGTTTTAGTCTTTTTATGTTTTCACTTGCTTGTGTTTCGAATGTGGATCTTATATGCGTTGAAATGGGTTTGCTGAATATCCAGATCCTAGGGAGGAGATCGTGACAAATTGTATCAGAGTAGTGATACTCCATTACCTTTTTCACACGTATAGTTCCTCATTGCTATTCTAAATGTAGAATAGTGTTCGAGGGTGTTTATTCGAAAGATCGGTTTAGTGTTTCTAATAAGGCTAGAACACTAATTGCCGTGGTGACCAATCATCAGATAAGCAACAATTAACACACAAGTAGATAAATAAATCAAGTGTGTGCAGGTTAAAATTTATTATATCTCTACATAAATACGTGTATAGGCGTAAATAGGTTGACACTACAAGAAAATGCAATTGTTGCATCCACAACGATGGCAATTTAGTCGCAAGGCATATAACCACTATTTTGCGACTACATTACCACCACTTGTAGTCGTTTCCTTTAGTCTGGATATTTGTGACCACATTGCGACCTTATTGTAGTCGCAACCTGGTGGCAAATTCTCACGAAAATTTTCGACTAGCCAATTCAAGCCCTAAGATTTTCAGCCCTCCCTTACCCCTCGACTACCCCACTCGTGTCCCCAACATCTCCTCTCCTCTGCCACCAACCCTCTCCACCTCCTCTTCTGCCTTTGCCACCACCACCCTCTCCCCCACTTCCTCCGCCTCGACTGCCATCTCCCCTTTCCACCACCTCTGCCGCCTCCCTCACCTCCTTCGCTACCACCCCTCTCCCCCACTTCCTCTGCCTCGGCTGCCAAATCCCCTTTCCACCACCTATGCCGCCTCCCTCACCTCCTCCGCCTCAACGGCCATCTCCTCCACCTCAATTGCCTCCACCCCTCTCCACCACCACATCTGCCTGTGGCCGCCGCCTCCCCTCTCCACCACTTCCCCACACTCGGTCGCCGCCTCCCTCTCAAACTTGTTCGCCACCTCCCCTCTGTACCACAACCTCCGGCTCTCGGTCATCACCGCTGCTGATGAATCTCAGATTCATCACTCTAAAAGTCATTAATTAAGCTCCAATCCTTAAAAATCACTGGCATTTCTTCATTTATTCTACATAATTAGCATTCATGCATGTTTTGTTAATAATAGCATTTTATCACTCATTTTTGCATAAAATAAGAAGCCAAAAATCCCAACCAAATTGACATGTAAATAGCCTAACTTCTAAGATTTTTAACTAATTCATGTAACTCCAAATGACCTGAAACCACCTCCACTATGTACATATCACTAACAAGAATAAATGAAAAATACAAAAATATCACTAACCTAAATAAGTGGACCAAAAACCCAAACCCTAGTTCTAGGATTTCCGGACTAAAACCTTGATATCTTCCTCATACAGTGTCTGATTTGATCATACTCACTTTTGAACTAATGAACATTCAATTACCTTAAAAACAAGATGAAGTTCAAGTGAATTGGAGCTCATATGTGAAAGTTGGGTTTTGGACCTATTTTGTACATTTTGCATTTAGCGGGTTCTGACCTATTATTTTAGGTACATAACCGACTATTTTTATTTTAATTCTTTTTCATCTATAATCTTTGATAAAAGTTTTATTAAAATGCACAAAAATTCAAATCCAAACCGAGCTTGAAATCAAAGAAACTAACTGAGTCCGAGTCTTCACTAACGGTCTGTACAAAAATTGTCTTTTTCAAATTTTATTTTATTTCTTCTTTTTCTAACATAATAAAAATCTAAAAAAATTAGATTATTGTGTAAATATTTATCTTTGATTTATCCTATTTTTTTTTCGGATTTTTATCTGGCTTAAAAATGATAAAAAATTATAAAACCTAAAAATCAAGGTATTTTATGTACGTGGGATAACCCAAAAATATCACTTTGTGCAAATGATCGATTTTGGTTATGGTCCCTTCATGAAAGTTGTAGATCTCATGGAGACGAGCAATTTTCGTGAAAACTTTTTTGATCCAATGTCATTTGCTATTTATTCCAGAATTATCTTTCTATTTATTTTTCGATTTTCTAGGGCTGATACGTGGCCGCTCCTGGAGCCGCCACGTGTGACCAATTTTTTGGGATTTTAATTTCGTTTTTATCTATATAAAAAATCTCGTACGTGCGGAGCACGTGCCTCTTGCGCACGTGCCCTGCACGTGCTCCGCTGGCCCCTCCTCTCGCCGCCACGTGGAGGCACTAAGGCCGTCCGATCTCAGTCGATCGGACGACACCTGTAGCCCATCTTCTCCCCCTCTTCCACCTGTGCTGCGCCACCGCTCCCAATCCCCTCCGCGATTATCGACCTCCGCCGCCTCCCTCCTTCAATCTTGACCACCTTCCATCTTTGCACCGCTGCCAAATCAATCTCCTCCATCCCGGATCTTCAAACCTCGTCAAATCCCCCTCAAATCGCCACCGCCTTTCCAAATCCGCCATAGCCGGCGCTCCCACTCCTCATCCTATAAAAAGCCATCGCCGCCCCCCTCTCAACTAATCCGTCGACTGCATTCTGGCGAAGCATGGTGGTGACAACCTGGTCCTCTCCCTTCGACGAGATCCAAGGTGCCTCTCCGCCTTGTCGCAACATGCTCCTCCGTACATCTACCTTGCTCCGGACCTCCTCCGTCGAGCCAACGTTATCACCATCGTACCACATCTGCTCCACCTCTGCGCATCCACCTCCTTCTTCGCCCTCTGTGTCCCACCATCACTCTCAGCATGGTCAACCATAAGAGACCACCATCTTCGACCGCAGAAGCTTCAACCCCATCTCCAGGAGACGCACCTGCATCAACTCCAACATCTTCTTCCGCTTCGTCGCAGCTCCTCCAAGCAAGCATCATCGCTACACCTTCGTCATCGGAGCCGCGCCCCTCCTCTGCCTTCGACGGCTGGGCTCACTGCCCGAGGCCCTCCCATGTGTGGCTCATGTGTGAGCGGGAACAACGTCAACAAAGCCTCCCCCTCCCCACGTGATTCTCACGTGCGTGAGGATAATTTACGTCAACACCCCTGGGATCCAGCATATTTCCAAGATCATCCCCAACCCAGGGGTCATGTGCATCGCACGCGACCTACTGGATCTTTTGCAGAAGCCACCCTGAAGATCAGCCTATTTGCAGAAGAACCCCCGCCACTCCAAGTCACGTGCTAGCACGTGACCGCTGGGGATTTTGTAGAAATAACCCCCGACTTCTCAATAATTCCATTTATACCCCTAGTCTGCATATCTTTATATTATTGTAATTACATAAATACCCCTATGTTCCCCCCTTTTTCTAGACCTCTTTATTGCATCATTTTATTTTTATAAAAACAACAATGTTCTTCAATTAATTCTCTACATTATGGCATATGTTTGACATTTTTGTGATATGTGGTTAATTAATAATTAATTGTTTTGTGGAAAATTGAATATTTTGCCCATTTTGTGCTTGAAAATTCATATCTAATTAATCATTGCTCTGAAAATTGCCAAAAAATCTCGGATTGAAGGGTTAGTTGTATTTCACATTGTATCCAAAAAGAATTGCATTTGCATGCATCTTTTGCCCTATAAAAATCATTTTGCCTATTACGATCTTTAATTTTTAAATCTCATATTTTCGACGTTTAGGATTTTTCTAAGATCAATCACTAAGTGACAGATCTTTGGTAATTTTATCTCTTGAAAATAATTAGGTTTAATATTTACTATAATTAATTATTGAAATTCGTTGTGTTTGCATTCATAAATCCATAAAATATTTTTCTTGCTTCCAAAAGATCAAAAAAATAGAATGCATTCATTTCATCATATTTGTCATCTTGGTCAAGTTTCATTTTTTTCGGACATCGTTTGATTAATATTCACTTTTTAGTCCCTAAACTTGGCCGAATTTACATTTTGCACCCTAAATTGATTTAAAAATACCAAAAAAATCACCGCCTCTAAAACCGTACACGAACTTTGATAAACAAATTTCTAAGTTGTTCCTTTACCTCCTTGAGTTCGAACTTGGGATTGCCCAAGTAAAATAAACAAAAAAACATGCGATTGAAAATTGAATTAATTAATTGTGGTTATTTCTTGACCGATTCCGATTGCCCGCCTACAACGAAACGACATTAATTCAAACGCACGATAATTCACGCAAATTAACTTAGGGTAATTTCACGACTCGTCAGATGGCGTCGTTGCTGAGGAGGCAAACGACTTAGGTTTTGTCTAATTTTTTTGGTTTTTCACATTCGGGTAGTCCGACCCCCGAATCTTCACTGTATAAATTCCATTTCTGCATATTACTCCCCTAGGGATGGCTTCGATTCCGACCTTGACTCTTATCCCTCATCATCTACAGAAAACACCACATCACCACACCACACAGAAAATACAAAAAAATTAAAATATTAAAAAACACCTAAAAGATTGAAAATTCAAAAAAATATATAAAAATTGAAACTGAAGAAGATTTGAAGAATTTGGATCCCGCTTTATGGGAAGCACTAGAGAAAAGATTGATTTTTGAACTTTTCTTTATACAGGCCATTGAACACTTCCCTGACCTTAAAGGATTTGTAATGGACAAATTAATGATGAAAAAGTCGGGCAGGACAAGAACAAAGACTGAAAGACATATCTTATAAATGGCCACCTCCTTGGTGTTGAGAAGAAAAACCAGGAGCCGCATAGTAAAGCGGTTGCCCAGATTTGACCGTGGAATCGAAGACATGATATTTACCCATGCTCGAATTGATGACGACTCAACATTTAATATCCTCCCGACCTCTGTATTTAACGAGCTCAAACTCGAACCTATCCGGAAGATACGAGAGATCGTTCAACTGGCAGATCGGTCGATAAAGCGGTAGAGAGGAATAATTTTAGTCATCATTACATTCCAAGGTGCTCCGCTCAAAATAGACTTCACGATCATTGATATTGAGCATCAAGGAGAATTCATCCAGTCTCCAATCATTCTCGGAAAGCCATTCTTAGCATTGGCTAAGACAATTATTGAGTGTGAGACTCGAGAAATCAACTTTACAGCATTGGGAGCACTTTGATCTCAACAAGTCTTTGAGGAACCACGATTTCCTGAGGCAACCCACGAAGTCCTCGACAGCCGTAACCATCAAGCGGTAGAAGAGCCCTACCCCGTTACTACACCTGAGATAGTGGTTGTTGATGAGACTATTAGTTTAGAGACTCTCCCCCCTGTTCCATTCCCAATTACTCTCACCATGGAAAATCGAGTATATGACATATGATCCGGAGACATATGCATGGGCTCACCCTGAGTCGGCCGAAACCTTCCTTGACTACCTTGACCAAATCATTCCAACTCAGGAGTGCACCAACATTAAGAAAACTAAGAACAAATACGCGGGACATACACCGACCAAGGAGAAAAATTTCAATTGTTATTCATCTAGAAACTCAAGTGTCAACACCTTACTCCCAGGACCAGCACCTTCACGAAACAAAATGATTGTTCCTTCATCTAAAAATAAAGTCACCTTTGAACTTTCAGAAGAGGAATCGTCTGATGATCCCTCATCAGGTCCGGAAAAGGTAATCTACATGAGTGAGGTCTGTTCGGCAGTCCTAAAACCATATCTTCGCAAGGATCCAAGCTTCGAATTCCGTTGGACGACTCCTGTTCCTCACTATTATACATCCAACGCTGATTCTCCCAGTCTCATCAAATACACTGGAATAATTTCTTATGAGCTGATTGAGACTGGTGCTTCATAGTATTCATCCGAGGATAAATCGCTGTATCCCAAGAAGGAACGAATTGTGAGAAAACAACTGAAGAAACTAAAAGACAAGAATATCTGGAGTGCCTCCACTTTTAAATACTATTCCTCTGAGGAAAACTCCGATGATGGTTATATTTCATCTGACTTATATGCGTCATCTACTATCTAGCATGATTTCTCTGAGGATAACACTGATAATGGTTGGGAATCATATGCTTCATCTCCTTCTTATCATCACGATCTCCCACCACATGCTCACAAAAAGATCAGCCGAAACCGCCTTAATCATCGGCTACCCACCCTCCCACCCGACCACATCGGTCTCCTTGTACATCTTCTTCCTCTACTTAGGCCAATGCCTTAAGTATAGTGGGGACCGATGTCATCTGTACATACCATTCTCTCCTTCTCACAATCGTTCCATTTCCACCCTTCTTCCATACTTAGGCTGACCAGAGCCTAAGTATAGGGGTAACCGATGCCCATCTGTATATACTCTCTTCATTCACATATCCCGACCGCCTCATTTTCGCTCTTCTTCTATACTTAGACCGTTTACAACCTAAGTATAGGGGGCGGACCGATCTATCTTGTTCTTGTTCTTTTTCTTTCACTCTCTTATGCTTAGCCCGAGCTATCTCTTCTTTATGCTTCTTATGCTCTAAGGACACAACACTCGCTAAGTATAGGTGGGGTGTATATATACTATGTATATATTTTACCCATAGCTAGTACTTTCACGTAAGTCTATATGTATTTACGGGGTGGGTAACTAACTTAAAAAACAAAAAAATTTTTGACTGTGTCCATCCAAAATTTTTGAAAAAAATGGCTTCTTATTCATTTTTGCAAAAAAAACTTTGCATATAATTTTTTTCAGAAGAAAAAAGAAAAAAAAGAAAAGAAAAGAAATCAAAAAAACGTGTCTGCATTTCACACACTTGGACTTCATCCAGTATTACATTCATTTGCATTTGTGAAAAGCCTTTGGGTTCTGAACCGAGTTATGAGCAGAAACCGAGAGTGGTCTGGACTTGACCTTAATCCACCTAATTTTCAGAGGAACTTCACCGAGAAATAAGATTTTAGAAGCTTCAAGTCTTTGACTTAATTCTTCAAGTTCAACATGATAATGTGCAGCGTTTAACTTTTAGTGTCTAACCTGATCTCTTCATTATGGGTACGGCTCTGGAATAGGGAATTAATTTGTACTCTCGTACTATGCACTTAGCTCAACTCAGACAGGGTGTTGGAAGACCGTGTGAGTTTCTTTTCTGGTTGCATGGACATCTAAAGACTGGAGCACGGGTTGAAATAAAGCTTCGGAAAAGGGATGGACGACTGGGCACATTTTTTTCTAAGACCCCAAAACATGTACGGAAAAAAAGATTCTATATCCGTAGGGGCACAACAAGATCCATGCAGAACCACCAAAAATCCAAATACAAAGAAGCCACTACCAAACAAACATTTGACCAAAAAGGTCCAAGCTTCAAGAAAACCTGCAGATCTTGGTGGAGACTTGGCTAAACTGGCTGGCTTCACAAGAAGAGGTGACTACACTGGCCACCCTCTAGTTCTTTTCTCCTTCTTCTAACTTCTCCCCCATTTTGATTGTGAACACAGCACGACATACCTTAGAAAGAAATACCTGATTCCCCGAGGACGAGTTATTGGAGAGGAGGTTTGCATGGTAGTCTAGAATTCTGGATGGAAAGAGCTAAAACCTTTCACACACATGAGTCGATCATTCAATGTTCATGGGGTATGCTTTGGGAGGAGGATTGATCTAAGATGACTATGACTTCTGAGCCAGAACTATGACAATGATGTGTAGAACTTGAAGGCTGTTGATTTTAAAATTCTAAGTCTCACAGAAGTTCCGCTACACTAGTAATCCAAAGGTTGAGTCTAGTTTCATTTTCACCTTCTGCTCATAGTCTTGGTATGGAAACCAATCTCATTTCACCTCATTGCATTGCTTTTGATGCTCAAGGACGAGCATGGTTTAAGTATAAGGGGATGATGAATCTCATATTCATCACTCTAAAAGTCATTTATTAAGCTTTAATCCCTAAAAATCATGGGCATTTCTTCATTTATTCTGCATAATTAGCATTCATGCATGTTTTGATAAGAATGACATTTTATCACTCATTTTTGCACAAAATAAGAAGCCAAAAAATCCAACCAAATTGACATGTAAATAGCCTAATTTCTCCGTTTTTTAACTAATTCATGCTAACTCCAAATGATCTGAAACCATCTCCACTATGTACATATCACTAACAAGAATAAATGAAAAATATAAAAAAATCACTAACCTAAATAAGTGGACCAAAAACCCAAACCCTAGTTCTAAGATTTCCAAACTAAAACCTTGATATCTTCCTCATACAGTGTCCGACTTGATCCTACTCACTTTTGAACGAATGAATATTCAATTACCTTTAAAAAACCAAGTTCAAGTGAATTGGAGCTCATAGTGAAAGTTAGGTTTTGGGCCTCTTTTGTACATTTTGTATTTTAGCGGGTTTTGACCTATTATTTTATGTACGTAATTGACTCTTTTTATTTTAATTCTTTTTCATTTATTGTTTTTGATAAAAGTTTTATTAAAATGCAAAAAAATCCAAATCCAAACTGATCTTGAAATCAAAGATACTAACTGAGCCCGAGTCTTCACTAACTGTCTATACAAAAAAATGCCTTTTTTGTATTTTATTTTATTTCTTCTTTTTCTAACGTAATAAAAATCCAAAAAAATTATATTAATATGTAAATATTTATCTTTGATTTTATCCTTTTTTTGGATTTTTATTTAGTTTAAAAATGATAAAAAAATTATAAAACCCAAAAATCAAGTATTCTATGTACATGGATAACCCAAAAATATCACTTTGTGCAAATGATCGATTTTGGTTTTGGTCCCTTCATGAAAGTTGTAGATCTCATCAAGACGGGAAATTTCGTGAAGAAACTTTTTCGATCCAAGGTCATTTGAGATTTATTCCAAAATTATCTTTCTATTTATTTTCTGATTTTTCTAGGGCTGACATGTGGCAGCTCCTGTAGCCGCCACATGTCACCCATTTTTGGGCTTTTAATTTCATTTTTATATAAAAAAAATCTCGCACGTGCGGAGCACGTGCCTCCTGTGCACGTGCCCTGCACGTGCTTCGCCGACCCCTCCTCTCGCCGCCACGTGGAGGCATTAAGGCCGTCCGATCTCGACCGATCGGACGACACCTGTAGCCCGTCTTCTTCCTCCCCCTTGTCCACATGTATTGCGCCACCGCTCCCAATCCCCTCTACGATTATTGGCCGTCGCCGCCTCCCTCCTTCAATCTCGGCCACCTTCCATCTTTGCACCGTCGCCATATCAATCTCCTCCATCTCGGATCTTCAAACCTCGTCAAATCCCCCTCAAATCGCCACTGCCTTTCCAAATATGCCATAGCTGGCGCTCCCACTCCTCATCCTATAAAAATCCATCGCCAACCCCCTCTCAACTAATCCGCCGACTGCATTCTGGCGAAGCCCGGTGGTGACAGCAAGATCCTCTCCCTTCGACGAGATCCAAGGCGCCTCTCCGCCTTGTCGCAACGCTCTCCTCCATGCATCTTCCTTGATCCGAACCTCCTCCGTCAAGTAAACGTTATCACCATCATACCACATCCGCTCCACCTCCGCGTATCCACCTCCTTCTTCGCCCTCTGTGTCCCACCGTCACTCTCAGCACGGTCAACCACATGAGTCCACCATCTTCGACCACAGAAGCTTCAACCCCATCTCTGGGAGACACACCTGCATCAACTCCAGCATCCTCTTCTGCTTCGTCGCAGCTCCTTCGAGCGAGCATCACCACCATGCCTTTGTCATCGGATCTGCGCCCCTCCTCCGCCTTCGACAGCCGGGCTCACTACCCGAGGCCCTCCCACGTGAGGCTTACGTGTGAGAGGGGACGACTTCAACAAAGCCTCCCCCTCCCCACATGATTCTCACGTGCACGGGGATAATTTGCGCCAACGCCCATGGGGTCCAGCATATTTCCAAAATCATCCCCAACCCAGGGGTCACGTGCATCGCACGTGACCTACTGGAACTTTTGCAGAAGCCACCCCGAAGATCAGCCTATTCCTAGAATAACCCTCGCCACTCTAGGGTCACGTGCTAAGCACGTGACTGCTGGGGATTTTGCATAAATAACCCCGACTTCTCGGTAATTCCATTTATACCCTTAGTCTGCATATTTTTATATTATTGTAATTGCATAAATACCCCTCTGTTCCCCCCTTATTCTAGACCTCTTTATTGCATTATTTTATTTTTATAAGAATAGCATGATGTTCTTCAATTAATTCTCTACATTATGGCATATGTTTGATATTTTTGTGATCTGTGGTTAATTAATAATTAATTATTTTGTGGAAAATTGAATATTTTGCCCATTCCGTGCTTGAAAATTCATAACTAATTAGAAATTGCTTTGAAAATTGCCAAAAAATCTGAGATTGAAGGATTAGTTGTATTTCACATCGTGCCCAAAAAGAATTGCATTTGCATGCATCGTTTGCCCTGTAAAAATCATTTTGCCTTTTTCGATCTTTAATTTTAATAGGTATTAAATCTCATATTTTTGAGGTTTAGGATTTTTCTGAGATCAATCACCTAGTGACAGATCTTGCATAATTTTATCTCTTGAAAATAATTAGGTTTAGTATTTATTATAATTAATTATTGAAATTCATTGTGTTCGCATTCATAAATCCATAAAATATTTATCTTACATCCAAAAATTCCAAAAAAAATTACAATGCATTCATTTCATCATAATTGTCATCTTGGCCAAGTTTCATATTTTTTGAACATCGTTTGATTGATATTCACTTTTTAGTCCCTAAACTTGGCTGAATTTACATTTTGCATCCCAAATTGCATTAAAAATACCAAAATAATCACCGCCTCGAAAACCATGCACGAACTTTGATAGACAAATTTCTAGATTATTCCTTTGCCTCCTTGAGTTCGACCTTGGGACTTGCCTAAGTAAAATAAAAAAATACCACACGATTGGAAATTGAATTAATTGATTGTGGTTATTTCTTGACCGATTCCGATTGCCCACCTACAACAAAACAACATTAATTCAAACGTACGATAATTCATGCAAATTAACGTAGGGCGATTTTGCAACTCATCAACCGCCTCCTAAGCACCTCCCCTCTCTACATCTCAAAGGTCAGATTATGATTTTTCTATATAAAAATTTCTTACAGTTTTGTGGTTTTAATTCAATCAGCATATTATTTGTTAATTCAATCAACATATTATTTGTCTATGGATTTTGGATATAATTTGGAGTTGATAAAAAATGACACATAGTGATTCCTCTGCTTGTTGTGTGATTGCAACCGAACTTATGGGCCCAAGTAGGTTTGTGAACCATTTAGAAAATGTCAGTTCTGTCTCTGAACTAGTCAGAAGGGATTGTTCATTAATTACCCCCTATCAACATTTTTAAAGCACCACTTGATGTAAGGAAAATTACTTCAAAAATACTACATTCAACATAAAATAACATTCCAATACATGTATATATGTTCTCATTGACACATGCATCTCTACAATGACACGTTCTCTCAATGATGCAACATAACCTACTGTGGAACCTCTCGACAAGGATGTAGATAGGAAGCAATGTCCACATTGAATAACTAGGGATTGTGATGGTGGAGTAGTTAAAACTTAGGATGCTAGTGGTGGAGCGAGTTGAATGGCTTTACTAGAAAAATAATATGGGAAATATCTACACCCTTGTCAAGATTTTGGTTCAATGTAACTTGAAGAAGAATATTCTGTTTTATGAAAATTGTTATCACCATGATAAGATGATTCTTGAAGATCTGGCTGGGACTTCTAAGAATAAGAACTTGAGCCACAATGAAAGGGTGATGATGTGGATGCGATGGTTCCCTTGAACTGAGAATTACTCATGTCAACACTAAGAGATCTCATTGAATAAATATACTATTTCGTATAAACGTCACTTGGAGTTGGCTGACTAAAGATTACCTATGAGCCAGACCTCTAGCCACCATACAGATATGATCCATAACCATGAGGATCATGGCCAAAGCTATAGTTCTCATAGGATCCACACTCATGGTTCATGGGTTGTGGATTTGATACGTGTTATCCATGTGCATTTTTATTTTGTTCAATATTTTTTTGTCTAGCCTCCAACATTCAACTGTCATTTGGAGGTGGCCCTCTACTACCACTGACGACATGAACAATGCCACGACCACGATGTGTTCCAGTGGCTTCAGTGGCTTCAACTCCATCACCATCACCACTGTAATTACCCTTAGACATGGAATGTAAAGGACTTTTGGATTACTCTCGATCCTTAGGGAACGTATGCTTTACAACATCGTTAAATTTGGTCTTCCTCGTCAAGAACAAGATGATCATTTCTTTACAATGTTTGTCTAAGAACCTCCTACCCCCATCCCTTTTTGCACCATCACATATCTTGAATAATCAAGTAACATATACCAAATCCGTATAATCAAGTCAATCCCTGGATTCTCTGATGGGGAAGGGATTCAACTGAAATGGTTGTACTAAGCAGTCAAACACGTAGAATTGACATGGTGGTTATGGATGTTTAATAATGTACACTTGTTTTTTAGGTCGTCTAGTGCCTTAATGATATTGATGTTAACTATTTTGACACATTTTGATTATCCACATTTGCTTAATATTGATGTTGGCTCTTTATCTAAGCAACTAGTTGATGTACTAATGATTGTCTGAGGGGGAATTTGCCTAAAACCATGAAGTAGGCATGAACATGAAACCAATAGTTATATGTAATATTTGTGAGCTTAATGAAATAACTATTATGATCTCGTTGCAGGTAGACACTGAGTTCAACGAGGGATTGGATGTATAACCGCGTAGTGAATGGATCCATTTGCATGTCATTTCTAATTGATGTAGAAGACTTTCTCAATTTAGCTTATACCCAAGGAGACAAAGTAGTTGACATAGATGGGAAGATAATCTGCCTGTGCATGAAATAAGGATTGACGAAGAAATAATTTAGAGATGTTGCGATAGAATACTTGTGCAAGAATGGCTTTGTCACTGACTAAACATGTTGGTATGCACATGGAGAGGCTCGAGCAACTTACCAAGAGAGGTCACCGATGTCGAACAATTCTTTTGTTGAGATGGTTATGGATGTAACAAATCCAGACTTTAACTCTTCTTTAGAGGGTTGTGATTATGAATTCAATGGACAATCCAAATATTTTATTGAATTGTTACAAAAGGCTGAGGAGGAATTATGGCATGGCTGTAAATCATTTTCTCTCCTATCTGTTGTTACGAAGTTACTGACAGTTAAAACCGAGTACAATATGACTGATGTTAGTTTCAATGTTATGATTAAGATTATAAAGAGAATGCTTTCAGAAGATAATGTTCTACCTGGTGCTTATTATAAAGTAAAAATCGTGATGAGTACACTTGGCTTATCAGAAAAGTTAATTGATGCATGCCCCAACCATCACATCATCTATTACGGGGGAAAATATACAAATGCTACTAAATGTCTTGAATGTGGTGAACCTAGGTATAAACCAAATATGAAAATAAATGTTCTACAGAAGGTGCTCCGTTACTTTCCTATAGCACTATGTTTACGACGACTCTATTATTGCAAAGAAACTGCTAAAGACATGACTTGGCATGTAGATCATATCCGTGGTGACTTAATAGAATATCCTTCTGACTCAGTTTCTTGGAGGGTTTTAATGGAGTCATCTTCCACTTTTGCTATGGATAAGAGGAATGTGGTGATTGGGTTGTCTACTGATGGATTTAATTAACATGGGTGGGGGAAGATTACTCGTGTTGGCCAGTTATCATCACTCCATACAACTTGCCACCATTGCTATGCAACAAGAAGCAATATTTGTTTCTAACTTTACGTATGCCCGATCCAAACCTTCCTGAAAAATATTTGGATGTTTATCTCAGACCATTCATCGATGAACTGAAGGAACTATGGGAGAAAGGCCATGAGACATATGACACTGTTACTTGCAGTAAATTTCAGATGAGATTGGGTTTATTGTAGACAATTATTGACTTTCCAGCATATGGAATAATATCGTTATGGAGTACACATAGGAAAAGAAGTTGTCCATATTGCATGAAAAATAGGAAAGAATTTCAACTTGAGCATGGACGAAAACCATGCTTCTTTGACCACCATCGACAATTCTTACCGAAGGATCATCTTTATAGGAAACAGAAGATGGCATTAAAAAAAATACAGTTGAAGATTCAGATCCACCTGTCAGGCTGTCAGAAATTGAGATATTTAAAAGGCTAATGGAATTAAGAGTTCAGATGATTGTGTTCTACTTCTTGCAGGTTTTGGAGATATTCATAACAGGACAAAAGTTAGTATCTTTTGGGAACTATCATATTGGACAAATCAAATCGGTCACAATTTAGATGTTATGCACATAGAGAAGAATGTATTTGATAATGAATTCCACACGGTAATGAATGTCACTAGTAAGAAAAATGATACAAAAAACACTCACATAGATATTGTGAAAATTTACGCTCGTCTTGATTTAGCCTTAATAGAATAAGAAGATGGGCATATTTATAAGCCGAAGGCAAAATACTGCTTAAGTAGATATCAAGTGAAAGATGTTTGTCAATGGGCTAGTAAATTAAAAATTCCAGATGGCTTTTCGTCTAACATATCCAAACTCGTTGATCTGAAGAAAAATATTTTTAAGGGAATGAAAAGTCATGATTTATTATATTTATGGAGCAATTATTACCTCTTACTTTTAGAGAATTATTACTGAAGGGAGTTCACAATATTCTAAGTGACTTGAGTAACTTCTTTAAATGTATATGCTCGACCAAGTTGTTAGTCAAAGATATGGAAAGTCTTGAGGAGAGTATGGTTCTTATGTTTTGTAACCTTGAGAAGATATTTCCTCAAGCCTTTTTTGACTCGTCGAACACTTAATGACACACCTTCCCTATAAAGCTAAAGTTGGTGGACCTGTTAGATACAACTGGATGTATCCATTTGAGAGGTAAAATTGACATTGATTTACCTACTTAAGGTATTAATTTTGTGCTATCTAATAATGCATGTTAACCTACCTATAGGTATATGTTTTTCTTAAAGAGAAAGGTTCATAATAAAAATAAGGTTGAAGGATCGATAAGTGCACAATACATTTCATAAGAAGTTACCAACTTTTGTTCAAGATATTTATCAATCGATATTGAAACTGTGCATAATCGTCCAATGCGAAATGAGTACAATGAAAACGATGATTTTTTAGTTAGTCTCTCAAGCTTTCGTACATGCGGTCGACCTTTAAAAAAGAGAAGCCACGCATGATGAGCTCTTAGGAGAAGGAAGCCATTGAGCTTTATGTTCTAGATAGTACAGATGAAGTGACACCTTTTGCAGAGTATGTATTCATCACATTGTCTTTAAACCATAATATAAGTAGTTCAGCGCTTCACCATTCTTTTATTTTTGCAAGGAGTATTGGGATAAAATAATGATGGAAAATCCTCTTTTTTATTGATGACGACATGGTCGATGAACTTTGGAGGACATTCCCTTCTTGTTTTAAGGAAAGAGTAAAGCTTATTGATGCAACATAACACATATAGAAGATTTTAAATAATTTTGTCCTCAGACCAAATTATATAGTCATGTCGTACGATGGTTTTTTAGGCAATGGGCACAGATTTCATTGCCTTAACACGACCACTAGCTTAACTACGTACAACTCAGGTGTGATGGTTAAGGGATCTTGTTACTATGAGAATGGCCTGAATTACTATGGGATCTCAACGAAGTGCTTGAGCTTGAATATAATATGCCACCCCCTAATAAACTCTTCTCATTTTTGTGTAACTGCTATGATCCACAATATGGCGTGGTTGTTGACCACATACACAATATTGTAGATGTCATCCCTCGAAAGTATATACAAAGATTTAAACCTTTTATCCTTAGCACACAAGCTGAGCAGATATGTTATGTACCTATTGTTGAGAAAAAAAAATGAAAAAGAGATGATCGTCTAATAGTATTGAAGAAGATGTCACGCATTTATATCGATGATAGTGAACAAGTAAATATGGATCATTCATCAACAAATTTGCTTATTCCGGAATATGAGCCACCACAAATATTGCAATAATTCCTTAAAAGTAATGCTCTTTCTCAATGTTCTTTTTTTGTGCATCAATAGATTTTTTATTTCAATTTTTTGACTAATGAGTTTGTGCATGTATACAAGAAATGACTGTGACACGTGGTCGAGGTCCTAAGGGTAGTAGTTCACGCCAGGATGATCGTCGTACCCCGTACTCCAGTGGTATAATTTTATCTTTTTGTACGTTGTTATATGTTTATTCAATTAATCAATATTTATCCATAGGTGAACGCAATGATGAGGTTGCGAAGCTTGTTGCTTACATGCAAGAGAATGGTCTACAAGTCCCTCCACAATATGATCATTATATTCCTCAAATAGGGACACCTCCTAGTGTGACACACACTCATCAGCCCACACCACAGCCCTCCAGCTAGCAACATAGCCCTCGTGAGTCTGAGGACCCTATACATCGTTCACCCTCTCAGCCGACCCCATATTCTCAGGAAATTATCAGCACGCAGGTTCCAAAATAATCTCAAGGCCCTCCTCCACCTCGAGATCCACGTAGAATCTTGCAGTTTCTACGTGACGGGTATTTCCAACACACATACTTCTTCGTATATTTTTTAGGAAGAACTTTCTTAACAATCATGCTTTATCTATAATTCTAGAAAATCATTTTGAATATTTAGGTATACTCTTCATCATCTGCATGCAGTAGTTCGGGTGTTTATTAAGGCCTTCTGCTCCATGCAAGATTGCTCAGACTATAGATGGAGTTGCATGACTCTCGATGAACAAGAGAGAATTTTGAATGGTATCTATTAAGAACTATTTTTAAAGAATAATTTTATTTTTTATTATACTTATTAGTAGTAATCAAAATTTAAATTGTAGAATTTGTTTGCTTTACCCTCGGGACACACAAAAGAAATGTATCAGCAAGCCCTAATGAAATCAACAACAATCCAAGTGAAAGACAATGTTTATAGGACTAGAAAAGCTGCAATTAAAAAGCTTGATGATGTGGAAGATTAGGATAGGGCAAAAGCATGTGGTCCATCATGGTGTACTCCAGAGAGGTGGAGACGTTATTGCGATCTCTTTGCTGAAGAGAATTTTAAAAAATATTCTGAAACAGGGACGACAAATAGGGGAAAGCAGTCAATCAGATCCACCAGTAGATCAAAAAGTTTTGGAAATGTAAGGATTGAAATGGTATGTACATGTATTTATACTTTTTTTATGTTTCGACTTTTACCGATGATTAACATATTGACAACAATAGAGTGTTGCTGCCAATCACCCCCCATCATAGGAGAAATGGACTGCTGTACATACAAGTGGGGGTGATTGGTCTACACCTGAATCAAATGTGGTGATGGTATGCATGTTACTACCACTATAAAATTATAGTTGTTTGGTCGATAACTAAAAGATTTCTCTTGTAGGTGCGTTACAAGAAACTGTATACGGAAAGGTTTGGTGTCCCAGAATCTGAAGGGGAATTGGACTTTGTCGCCAGCTTATTGCAAGAAGTCCATAAAGAGCGTGAAGTGGGACCAATATAAGACGGACTTTGTGAAGGATATGGGGAGATTC
Source organism: Ottelia alismoides (assembly GCA_037367405.1). Lineage (NCBI taxonomy): Eukaryota > Viridiplantae > Streptophyta > Magnoliopsida > Alismatales > Hydrocharitaceae > Ottelia > Ottelia alismoides. The sequence goes on along the minus strand of JAZKJV010011719.1, from coordinate 107,766 downwards.
TCAAGCGCATCACGAAAGCGTGATGATCGCATCGTATGCGATCGGGAGCGACTAATCGCACTAGTTGCTCGATGCAACGGAATTTAAAATTTTTATGTGATGAAACCACATGATACAAGAACATTTCTCGGACCGTTTCATCTAACCACAACAAGTATCAAGGTTACCTCTTGAAGCGTGGTTGCGATCGAGTCTCTAAACGAAGAGACCTCCCGTCTCAAGTCCGATCTAATGGAGGAGACGCTTGCGAGCGCGTTGATGAGACACATCCTTCTCGCAATCCATGTTGATGATACAAGCGACGGATCTCCTGATCTCGATACACGAGATCCAACATCTTCTTCACGAGCGAGGTGCACCAAAGGAGATGGAGATCCACGAGTAGATGATCCAGCAACATAACGACGATGCTGCGTTGATGACGACTCTCTCAAGGGCTCCATGGTGGAAGACCACAATGAGAGAGAGAGAGAGAGAGGGACATGATATGTATAGAAAGAGGGGGAGAGAGCATTCGTTAATCTTGTGTGTCACGAAGAGCAAGGGGTGCCTCTTCTTATATAGGGTTTTGGGATCAATGGATCTCAATCCGTGGACACCACAAAATCAATGGATGAGACTGATTTGTATCGCTTTCAATGGCCATGATCTTGTTGGGAAGACACAACAATAATTAATCTAATTTAAATTAATATATATCGATAAATCAATATATTTAAATTCAAATTAAATCAATTAATTATCCTTGGAGATAATGTGGAGATAAACCTCATCCCCTTAAAAAGGGGGGATGACCCCTCTTCTCATGAGATCTCACTGTGTCATGAGATTTCATTATCTCATGAGATCTCATAGTCTCATGATATCTCCAAGATTTACAACAATAATTGTTGTAAATTATTTCACAAAAATAATTCATAATAATCTTTTGAACCTTGCAATCATGCCATTGGAAAATTGTGAATCACATTCACATCCCAAAAAATGTAAATTATATTTTCAATTAATCATCCAATGTGAATCCAATTCACATCAATAATTACATAACAAATATAAATCACAATAAGCTCTCTTTAATATATTATAAATCACATTTATAATATACTTGAATAATATGGATAGTGCTATCCACATTATTGATATCCATGATGAATAAATCACATTTTATCATCTTGGATCTCTATTCTCATGTGCCCAAATAATATGAATCACATTCACATTATTCACATCTTTGATAATTAAATCACATTTAATTATCTCAGATAACTCTCCTAATAATATGAATCAAATTTTTGTTATTCATGATAATTAAATCACATTTAATTATCCATTTTCTCAATGCTCGGATACATATATCAACAATGAAATTATCTATGAACTCTTTCAAGGATAATGCGCTTTCTCCACGGATAGTCGGAGATAAGGTCAGGGCGATTGTATTGTTCCACGTATAATGACTTGGATATTGAGATCACATCTCAAATCCAGATCTTGCGGACCTCCCATAGATGCTTGATTAAATCAAGACCGCAAATCTAATCTTCTCATTACATCTGAATCATATTCAGATCAATGTCCATCAGTTGGATCAAGATCATATTAGTTCTCTATGAGAGGAGTCACTAAAATCCAGACATGTATTATCACTCCCTCGGAATGGAAGCGTCATGGGTTATACAATTGTTTATGATCACATTACCCTCAGGCATTCCTAATACCTATACATCCTGCATACTAGAAGAACTAGAACAAATCCGAAGTTTTAGATCTCTTTTAAACTGTCTCCTTCAGGATTTTATTATTAAGGTTCTCATTCGATCATTGTGAGTCGGTATCGATCATATACTTTCTAAAAGCATATATCATACCTAGGTGTTGATCATATACTTTCCCAAAGCATATATCAAACCTTACAAATTCAGTCAAGCTTCTAAAGCGAGACGACCACACGTGGAATTTGATTCTTCCCATATCTCATGAGTGTGCTCATGTCTTCCAGTTCAGCAATGAACCCGCATGATCCCTTTAGAGATCGTATTACTCATATGCCCTTGCATGCACACCAGCGCACCGGTGTATAGACCTTGGTTAGGTCATCAACTTATTGGTCTGCCAAATTTACATACTCAAACATATAGTAACACATCTGTATCTGGTCAGAGGATGTGTGCCTATATAGTGATAGCATACAACATAGGTCTTTGGTTATCTCGATCTCATTAATTCAACTCTTTGACCTAACTTATCTAACACCTCCGAATCTCTATTCCTATGCAGAGGACCCGCATCAAGAGGTCGGTTAGATATCGGCCAAATGAGAAAGGATTGCCATATCCTACTCAGGCTAGAGATCATCTCTTAACAATCATTTGATGATGCTTGATGAGTCCTCAATCTAATTCTTTAGATATTTATCCAAGCATCAGCCTCTGTGATTCAATAATTGAATCAACAAATGTATGATCATTAAGATGGCCATGTTACATAGCCCTAATTGTACTAAGGGACTGACGAGTCGCTAAATACGATAAATATTTCGATCACATTGTAATACGTGTACTTAGCGATTCGGTCAGAACCGAGAGAAGATCTCCGTGAAGAGTGTCTCGGCTTTAATTTATATCCCGGGCAAGTCCAGGGTCGAACACAGGGAGGCAAAGGAACAACTTCGGGTGTAATTCAAAAACTTAGGTCTAGATATCCAATGCGGTATTTTTTAGATTTTTTTATGCAACAAGAATGCAAATGCAAGTGAATCAAGACACTAAGAAAACACACAACAAGGCCAAATTAATTATAATGTAAAATTAGTCCAATTTAGCCAAATTATAATTTTCGTAGATTCCAAATCCAGTGATGAACACAAAACACATTTGTTTTGAATTTTAGGGGTTAAAATGCAATAACTAAAAATACACACTTTTTATGGGTTTTCTCGCAATTTATCACACAAACAGAAAGTAAAAATTATGAAAAAATTAGTGGAACTAAAACATGATGCAAGGAAGCTACCGTAATTTTTTTTGGAATTTTTTGATAAGTTATGAATTTTCTATGAATTGTTTTAGTGAAAATAGAGTGACAGTGAGTAAATAATTTCTAATAAATCCACATTGTCAAATTAATCAGAGTGCAAATTATATCAGAAAGATATTTAGATAAGCAATCTAATTGAGTTGAAATTTCGCAAAAAGAATATACGTCGATTTAGTTAAAAATCAAATACTAAAAACACTCTGCAATTTATTTCAGGCACAAAACATCTCCATTTTAGATGAAATTTGAAAAGTAAGTTAAGCACATATTAAGGCATCATATATAATTTTTTTGGAATTTTTAGAACAACCGTGTGTGAGATATAATTTTAAATGCACGGAATGGGTAAAATCTATGGATTTTCAGTTAAAAAATTTTAATTAAATACCCATTACTCACAAAAATACAAATAGATATTCAAAATGTAGACAAGAAGTTGCTCAATACAAAGACATTTTTCTTTGAACAAAATGATACATAAAGAAGGTCCAAATTAAGAAGCAAACATAGGGGTCTTTGTGCAAACTCAGAAAACAATATTTACATAAAAAACGTGTACAGGGATCAATTTGCAATTACTAAAACTATATATAAAATTTACATAATTTTAACAATAAAAAAAATAAAAAATTATTCACCTTCTTCTTCCTGTGGATACGGTGGAGATGAACCCACAAAGGGGGAGGAGGGCGGCGCCGGCGGCGAGGCCGCGAGGAGGCGGCGGTGGGCCGCGGGCTTCGCGGCTGGAGACCGGGCGGTGGGAGAGGCTGGACTGGAGGCGGCGGCGAGAGGGGCCGCAGCCGGCTGGGAGAAGAGGAGGCGGGGCCGCTCACGGCTGCGCGGGGGCGGAGCTCCACCGCACGCGAGGCGGAGAAGAGGCGGGCGGCGCCTCCACGCGGTGGAGGCTGGAGGCGCGGCGGCTACGGGGGCACCGGCCGTGCACGACGGTGATGGCAATGGGGAGGTGGGGTGGCGGCAGCTGCTGCTCCACCTCCGATTTTTTTATTTTTTTTAATTTTTTTAATTTTTTATTTTTTACTGATGTAAAAGAAATGACTATTTTTTTGTTTCAAATTTTTTTAATTTTTTTAATTTTGTTAAAACAGGGGGTAATAAATGTGGGAAAAAATGCTATGATGAAGGTTATGAAGATGAAATGGATGATGTGGAACAAATGAAGATGTAATGAAATGATGATGGGTGTGGTAATGTGATATATAAAATGAAGGGAAAATTTACCTACGATGAAAACTGTCGCCTATGGAGTGCTCACGAGAGCACGGTCTTCGCCCAAATCGTCGGCGTGCGATGAGCTCGAGCAACACACGGATGTGTTTGCGATGTTGGCCGAAAAGCCAACGGATCTCACCGGAGAGAGGGCCGTCGTCGCTCGACCGCGGTTGCGTCGCTGTCACCGATTCAACTCAGGGAACTAGGCTCTCCTCACATAAAGATGGATCAAAAGCAAAAATGAGGAGAATGACATGTATATAAAGATGATGGAATGAGAGGTTATTAAAGTGGTGGAGTTGAATGAGAGGTTGTATTATTAATGGAGTTGAATGGGAAGTTGGGAAAAATAGTGGAATAATGGAGTTGAATTGGTGGTTATTGTAGAGAATGGAAATTAAATAATAAATAAATAAATAAATAAATAAAGTTGGCTACTTTAAATACAATAAAATAAAAAGAGAAGAGAAATAGTGGAGAATTTACAATGGAAGACAAAAACATGTACACATTTTTTACTTTTCTAATATGTAATTTTTTTGTCTTTTTATTAAGAGATATTTACAACGAAAAAATACAATAAAATACTACAATTAAAATACAACACAAGTATAATTTTTTGTATTTTTAATAATTAAGAAATATACAATAAAAAATGAAGAAAGTATGAATATATACATAATGTACAATGTACATCTAGGTCCCAAAACCCAACTTTTGCAAATGAGCTCCGATTTTAACGAAACCACTTCTGTTGGATAGATAATTTTCTAACTTGAACTTTAAAAGTGAGTTTGGCGAATTTGGAGTTCATACGGAGCGGGAATTTAGCTTGGAAGTTGGACTTTACAGTTTTTTCTCTTTGGGATCTAGGAGCATTTATTTGAGGTAAAATTTATTTTGTATTTTTGTATTTTTATATACATTTTTATAAACAAGTTAGAGAAAGAATTAGGTAAAAAGGAGTTGAAATGAGATTATTAAAAATACATGAAATTTTGGGCTATTTACATGTATAAAACTCCTTTATTTTTGCGGCTTTTTATGTGTAATTTATTTTATACAATCTAATATACAATAATTAGTGTGTTTTATTTACAAGAGTTATTTTGTTAATTTATTGATTTTATGGACATTTATTTGAGATTTTACTCGGCGATTTTGCTAAGATCAAGATATTGCGATGATGAATCGCGGATTCATCACCCCCTATACTTAAACTTTGCTAGTCCTCGAGCAAATAAAGAACGAATAAGTTGGGTTGACCCCTGACAGTGCATGTGAATACAAGACTTGATCCGTTCAAGAACTCTCGGTTTTAGAGATCCTAAAATTCTAAGCTGAACCAAGCTCTAGTCAAAAGGTACCCAATTCCCCTAATCATCAGACTCTCTTTGTATACGTATATATAAGGGATATGACTTTAAGTGTGGACTGCAGTTATAAGAGTAGAGTCACAACGTCACCCAAGGTTCCAGCCCAAGAGACTCTCCTATGGACCCGATCCTCAACACTAGGGAATAAATCATTTCTTGCATCCAATCCACCGTCTCTTTAGTTGTCAGACTTAAAAGTGTAGATGGAAGGCCAGTTGATGGAGGGCATAGGATTGTGTCATTTCTTCTCTCCCTCTCATTGTAACAAGGATCCTCTCGAGTGCCTTATTACTCAACGCATATTTTTTGGTGTTGATCAGTGCGTCCGTCAAGAGAAGTTGGAGCCGTCAACACTTGTTTTCCTGGGAGTACACCGGGGTGTGCCTTTTTTGAGTACCTATCGTACCTTCTACACCCAGACTTGTAGCATTTACGATGCATAGCCCTTTTTTGGTGCAAGCCCGACTCATGGTCCTAATAGCGGTGGTCCAAGTGGACACTTTGAAATGGTTGGGAGCGCTCGCCTTTGGTGGAAGCTCTTTTGATAATTGACTTTGTGGAATAAGAGCTTTTCTTTGACATTTCATTGCTTTGTAGTCTTTTTGGCTAGCTCCACTGCTTTTACCAAGAGTTGACGCACACTGATCAACATTGTTTTTATTTTATCTCACCCTGACACATAGGTAGATGTCAAGAGATAGTACAAGAACCATGTTCTCATACTGGCTAAAGATGCTGACATTCAGGTTTCATGAAGCCTTCATTGATTTTATCCCATCCTCGAGCATCATTAAATCAAGTCCAAACTCAAATCCCTCATCTCAGTTCCTCAAGTGAAATTTCAACTCATCTCATCATAAATGCAGTCGTGTATGTGAGGTGCTGATCATATTCTTAAGGTAGAGACTAAGCATGCAATATAGCACACAAATCTTTCAAACTAGGGAAATGTTAATAATTAAGTCCAAGACCCTAATGACTAAGGCTGGTTAACTCAAAATCTCAAGACCTCATAAACCAAGTGTTCTTGAACATCACTAGTCTTGTGTGAAAGTGAATTGTGTCAGGGATTAAACCAACTTATTAGTTAGTTTTTTTAGTTTTTTTTGATGATTGATTGATTTTTTTTAAGTTTTAGAAAAAGTTTTTTTTTCAAAAAGGTTTTTTTTGACAAACAAAGGCAAAAGTTTTTTTTTCGCGTTAGAAAAGTTTTGCTTCTTTTTTGAAGAGTTTTTTTGAAAAAGATAGGTAAATAAGAAAAGAGATTTTTTTTAAAAATGTTTTTTTTAAAGGGGATTTTTTTTGAAAAGTTTTTTAGCAAATAAGGAAAAAGAGTTTTTTTATTAGGAAAATGTTTTTTTGTTTTGTTTTTGTTTTGTTTTTTTACCCACCCCATAATTATTGTATAATATATACAAAAATACGTGAAAGTACGAGCTATGGGTAAAGTATATATGTAATATATACACGCCCCCCTATACTTAGCTTGTGCTATGTCCTCATGGCACTAGGTGACAAAAAGACATAGCTCGTACTAAGCGTAGGAAAGCTAAAATAATAAAAAAATATAGAAGTCGATCCGCCCCCCTATACTTAGGCTCTGGTAAGCCTAAGTGTAGAAGAAGAGCAAAAATGGGGCGGACGAGGTCAAGAGGAGAAATGATGAGTATATACACATGGCGGGCATCGGTCCCCCCTATACTTAGGCTTTGGTAAGCTTAAGTATAGGACAAGAGTAAGTGTAAGAACCGATGTGATCTGGAGAATATACAAGGAAGGGAGAATGTACAAGAGTGATTGAATCTTCTAAGATGTTGAATCTGTATGCTGCATCTTCATGACGAGTAATATGATGTATCTGCTCTTTGCTCACTCTGCATGAAGTTGATGACCTCGACTTGGACTAACTGCTCTTTCGAATCAACAAAATGCTTCAACAGTTGTCCATTCACCACATGAGATTGTGCACCATCTGTGAGATCAGCTATCTCTACACTTCCATTCTCGTGCACTTTCTTAACCACAAAGGGACCCGTCCATTTAGATTTGAGCTTCCCATGAAACATCTTCAACCTGGCATTGAACAACCATACCTTTTGTCCAGGGACAAAGTCTTTGCACCTAATGTGCTGATCATGCCATCTCTTTACTTTGTCCTTATAAATCAAACTGTTGTCATATGCCCTGTTTCGGATTTCCACAAGCTCGTTCAAGTTCAAGTCTCGACAAAGTTTCCCTAGGTGACAACTCCAATTAATCTTCTTAATTGCCCATTCGGATGTATGAATCAACTCTGCGGGCAAATGGCATGGCTTGCCATAGATCATTCTAAATGGTGATGTACCCAATGGTGTCTTGTAGGCTGTCCTATAGGCCCACAGAACTTGGTCCAAGAGCTGAGACCAGTTCTTCCTATCGGGACGAACCAATTTCTGCAAAATACTCTTCACCTCTCTATTCGAAACCTCTGCCATGCCGTTGGACTGTGGGTGGTAAGGACTACTAACTCTATGCTCAAATCTGTAGTCCTTAGATAAAGATCTCATATCCCGGTTCACGAAGTGGCTACCCCCATCAGATATCAAAACTTTTGGCACCCCGAACCTAGCAATAATATGGTCTCTCACAAACTTACAGACAGTCTTGCTGTCTGCGGTTCGGGTTGGGATAGCTCCACCCACGTGGATAAATAATCAACTGCTAACAATATGTACTCATGTCCTTGGTTTTTGGGAAAGGGACCCATAAAATCTATGCCCCATGCATCAAAAACATCACAAATAATCATCGGTTGCATGGGCATCTCATCTCTCTGTCCAACTGTCCCTCCCATCCTTTGACAAATTGGGCACGACCGTGCAAAATCAATGGCATCTCTAAACAAGGTCGGCCAATACAATCCACATTGAAGTACTTTGTGAGCAGTTCTCTTTCCCGAATGGTGTCCTCCAGCCTCAAGTGAATGACAATATGTGAGGACACTCTGGTATTCCTCCTGAGGAATACACCTTCTCCAAACACAATCCGGTCCTTCAAAGAAAAGGAAAGGATCGTCCCAGTGGTATCTCCTCGAATCCGACTTCAGTCGATCAATGCTGCTCCTAGTCCAATCATGGGGAACCTGCTTGGAGACAAGATAGTTCACCATGTTGGCATACCATGGGACTGAGTCAATAACACAAATTGACTCATCTGGGAAGGTCTCTCTAATCCGCTCATGATCAAGAGAATCCTTAAGTTCAATCCGAGAAAGGTGATCAACCACGACATTCTTCACTCCAGGTTTATCATTAATCTCCAAATCAAATTCCTGAAGGAGTAAAATCCACCTAAGAAGATGCGCCTTCACATCCTTCTTTTCCATTAAGTATCGAATGGTTGTGTGATCAGTATAAATTGTCACCTTAGAGCCCAAAATATATGATCTGAACTTCTCGAGGGCCCATACTACCGCGAGCATTTCCTTTTCAGTCACTGTATAATTTTTCTGTGTAGGATCTAAAACTTTGCTCGCATAATGAATCGCAAACGGAATCCCCTCTCGCCGTTGTCCTAACACAGCTCCTATAGCGAAATCTGAAGCGTTAGTCATGATCTCAAAGGGGAGAGACCAGTCAGGAGCTTGTAGGATAGGCGAGGCACAAATCTTCCTTTTCAAGAGCTGAAAGGCCTCCAGAAACCTGTGATCTACAACGAACTCCGTGTCTTTCCCTAAGAGCTCAGTCAGTGGGCGGGCAATCTTTGAAAAATCTTGAATGAATCTCCTATAGAATCCAACATGCCCTAAAAATGACCGCACTGACTTCACGTTGGTAGGTGGATCGAGTTTCTTGATCACCTCCACCTTGGCAGGGTCAACCTCCATTCCCCTTTTGGAGATGACATGCCCCAACACGATACCCTCCGTCACCATAAAGTGACTCTTCTTCCAGGAGAGTACCAGATTCACCTCTCTACACCTCGTGAGGACTCGGTCCAAAAGCGCTAAACATGTATCAAAAGAATCACCATGGATCGAGAAGTCATCCATGAACACTTCCAAGAAATCTCCCTCCATCTCGGCAAATATGGCTATCATGCACCGCTGAAATGTGCCCGGGGCATTGCAGAGCCCGAATGGCATGCGCCTGAAAGCATAAGTACCGAATGGACATGTGAATGTGGTCTTTTCCTGGTCCTCAGGGGTTATGGCCACCTGGTTGTAGCCTGAGTACCCGTCAAGAAAACAAAAGTACTCTTTCCCTGCAAGTCTCTCCAAGATCTGATCAATAAAAGGAAAGGGAAAGTGATCTTTCTTGGTCGCGGCATTCAGGTGCCTGTAGTCAACACAGACACGCCACGACGTAGGTACTCGTGTCGCGATCTCTACCCCCTCCTCGTTGGTGACCATCTGAATTCCCGACTTCTTCGGGACAACATGAAGTGGGGCCACCCACTTGGAGTCAGAAATAGGGTATATAAACCATGCTTTGCACCATTTCTCAATTTCGTTCTTCACTACTTCCCGTAGATTGGGGTTAAGTATCCTCTGGAACTCACGGGAAGGTCTCACATTATCCTCAGTAAAAATGTGATGCGAGCAGAGAGCGGGGTTGATGCCCACGAGATCCGACACTGTCCAGCCTATTGCTTTGTGATTCCTCTCTAAGACCTCTAACAACCTAGACTCCTGTTCTAAAGTCAAGTCTGAGCTAATGATGACGGGATATCTCTCTTTGGGTCCCGCAAGAAAGGCATACTTAAGTGTAGGAGGTAGTGATTTCAGTTCTGGCAATGTGGTATCATCAAGCAGATCTGGCTGAACTGAATCTGGCTCCGTGCTGCATGAAGGTGGGCTAAGCTGAGTAGTACTTGCCACCAAATCAGAAGTATCAGGAGTCAGATCATCAAAAATATCCAAACAATCGGCAAAAGCCACGTCCGACTCGTCATCTATGTCCCATGATTGTTCCGAAGAGGATGGAACTGACAGATCCGGATGGATCTCTAAGTCATCATGAGAATAGGTTGATGCATCTCTAGCAAGATCAGACAACACCTGACAAATTGCATCATGCACTATATCCTCTCCAGATGAAAGGGTCTCGCTCTGTCCTGAAGGAATCTGTCCCCAAATCCCAACTGTGCTAATCAAACTGCAGTCTGTCTATGAAGATGAGTACTCTGTGCTACTCTCTGAATCAGGTCGCTGACACTTGGTTTGCTTCATCTCAAGGTTCACTTCTCCACCTGGAGAACGGAACTTCATCATTCACGTACCATAATCGAAAGCTGCGCCTGCGGTCCTAAGGAAGGGTCGCTCGAGAATGATCTGAGATTCTCTCCAATGATTGGGGGTCTCCATATCCAAGACTGTGAAGTCTACCTGATAGTTCTGCCCCTCAATCGAGATAACGGCGTTCTTCACTTCTCCCTTAGGTCTCTTCTTTGAACGATCTGCGAATTGGAGTAAAGCTCTAGATTTGCGAAGTGGTCCCAACTCCAATTTCTGATATAATGCTAAGGGAAGTAAGTTAATCGAAGAACCGTTATCTAAGAGTGTGCGTGCAAACGCAATGTCGTCAATACGACTCTCCACATAGTGAGCACCCATGTCTCTCTTTTTCTTTGGCAAAGTCTGATTCTTGAGACAATAGGTTGTGGCTACTGATAAGACATGTGTCTTTATATTTCGGTTATCTTTCTTCCTTCTAACCCTTGTAGGTGTGCATCTCACCTTAAGGTATTTTTGGAATGCAGGATGGTTAGCCACATATTCATCAAATGGCACCTTCACAATGATGTTTTCTTTAAAAAACCGTTCCATATCAGGGTCATCTTTCTGAATCTTTTTGATGCGCTTTCCTGCTGTAAGAGCACGGGGGAAAGGGATTGATGCTAGGGAAACAGAGGACGAAGAATCTGAATCATGAACTGAAAGATAATTCTTTGCATTAACAGAAACGGAGTTCTTCATACAGGAATCTTTTTGATGCAACATGGACTCAAAATCTAGACTATCTACTAAAGGTTGTGGAATAGAAGCTGGAGTGGTATCCGCCACAACCAGAGATGCAAGGTCCTCCGTAGACTCAGAAGAATATCCATGCTGATGATGCTGCATACGTGCTCTCCTCCTCCTCTCGGCTCCCTGAGTAGAAATCCTCGAATGGTGCTGATGGGGCTCTGAAATATGATGCCTCTCCTCCTCGTCCTCTGAAGACTCCTCAGGTAGAGCTCTAGAGATGCCCCTCCTCGTGTCCCTCGCCCGGTCAGGTACGACCACGGTCCTTCCGCTCCTGAGTGACATGTGGTTAGCCTCGTCACATGAAAGAATCTCATGTTCAGATTTAGGAGATGCTGAATAGTATACCTGATCAAAGTGCTGCTGAGAACTAGAACGGTGCAGGCTATTGGGGTTAGCCTGAACTTGGGCTGGGATCAAGGTAGAGGGTGCAGTCTGCTCGTCTCGCCATCTGGACAGGCGGTTGACATCCACCCGTAAGTCCTGAACCTCGTTCCTGTAGGAACGTAGCTCGTAGAGTATCTGCTGCTGAATATCCATGGCACTAGACGATGAAGGAAGTGGATAAGACTGGGAAGAAGGACGGGAAGACTGGCCCCGCTGGCCAGTGTACTGCCTCTGCTACTGCTGCTGGGGTTGCGGGCCATGCTGTCCCGTCTGGTAATGGCCCTGTTAGCCATACTGCTGGTACTGCTGCCTCTGCTGCTGGGGTGGATGGAATCCAGGGCTCTGCTGTGAAGGAGGTGGTGCGGAGGTGAATGTGGTGTTGTGAAAGGTCGGGGGACGCTGATAGGTCTGTCGGTCTCCCGTACTTCCCTGCCTGGCATGGTCCTGAGTATACCATATCCCATTCACCGCCCAAACTGGTGGAGGCTCCTCCTGGACTGTCTCTGCTACTGGAGGTGGCTGCTGGAAAGAATGGGTGTAGGATTGGTCCTGCTCCCACGGCTGGGGTTGCCCTGACACTAACTGCTCCTGAACATGGTGAACTCGGTATACGGGAGCAGAGGGTGCAGTCACGGTAGGTATCCTTATCTTAGATACCTTCTCAGTCAACTCCTCCATCTGTTTAGGAAGTTTGGAGACGCTCCGGTCTAACTCATCAATCCTCCTATCGATCTTCTCGACTACAGTAAGCTTGTCACCAAGAAGTCCCATGCTAGGGATCACGTCTTGAGAGAGATCGACTACAGCTGATTTTCCCCCTCCAAATGAGAGTGAACTAGGGGATGGTGTATAGGCCCTGTTGGCCATCTCTGAGCGGCTAGTTTCAGCCATATGCTCGAATACCCTCCAGACGGTATCCGCTCCTCGTGATGTATAACTGCATCCACAAGCAGTGCTCACTAAACCCTGCATCTCAGGGTTGAGACCAGTGAAGAAGGATTGGACCAAGATGTTGTCATCTAATCCATGACAAGGGCACTTTTGCAGGATGTCCTTGAATCTTTCCCAAGCATCACAGAAGGCTTCATGGGGTAACTGGGAAAAACTCGTAATTCGTGTCCTCATCATGTTAGTTCTACTCAACGGGTAGAACTTCTTTAGGAATAGATCCTTGAACTGGGCATATGTGGTGATGATAATTCCAAGATTCTTCACCCAGTAATCGGCTTTTCCACCCAAGGAAAATGGAAGGGCTTTGAGCCTAATATAATCCTGGCTAACATTATTATGTTTGAGGTTAGCACATATGAGCTCAAAGTCCCTTAGGAATGCATATGGCTCCTCAGAAGCATTCCCATCAAAATGTGGCAGCAAGTTCAGAAAATGCGGCTTCAATTCAAAATCAACAGTGGGTTTGGCCGGACTCAAGTAGTTATGAATTTGATATTGTCCGGGGTTATACGCCGCATCCATTGGTAGTTGGACCCCAACATTTAACTGTCCTAACTGAGCTCTCAGTAATGCATGTTGCTGCTCAGATGCAGCTAATCGGGCTAGTATCATTTTCATTGGGTCTTCATGGTTCTCTTCTTCCTCTTCTTTCTTCTTTGGCATTTTACTTGAATCTTCTTTATGTCCTGAATCAGCAATGTTTTCTTGATTAGAAGAGGATTTATGAATCATGATATTCTCACCAAGGCGATGGTCTTCCTCGGTGAGGTGGGAAGAGAGAAATGGAATGGTTTGAGAGTAACCATCCCGAGAGTGAGTGATCCTGGGCTCAAGAGGGTCATGAGTCCAGGTTGGTCCAAGTTGCGCTTGGACCTTTGAAGACGTACTTTTTGAAGGGTTCAACGAGAGATTCGCAAAGTCCGAATAAATATCCCCCCAATCAGTTATCTTCGATGTCAAAAGAACCGATTAGATCACGATAGTCAATGAGGCGCTAGTTCTACGGTGCACGTAAATGTGCGGAGTGAACTCACACAATTCAAACACAATTCAAACCCTCAATTTCACCAACTCAACACGTGATGGCCGTAAGAGTTCGGCCGAATTATCTGGTCAATTTTAGTTGGTGAGAATACAATCTTGAAAAGATTAACGAGCTGTTAGGTGCCCGTATTTTCCTACAGACTGGCCCGGTTCTTACGACTAGTTTGACCTACTTTCAGCCAGTATAGGAGTAAGTACGGACCGTATAAATACGACTACCCGTTCCTTGAGGACTAAGGCGTCCTCTAAACCTCCCACTCTGCTAAGGAAGTCCGGACCGTTTACCGGCTACCCGTAAATCCTCACTGAAAAGTAGATAATCGGCTAAAAAGAAGAACCCGCAGTAAGTAAGAAATCCAGACTTGTCTCTATCCTAGGGTCGTCTCTCTCTCACTTGCAATTAAAACAAACAATGAGGGCTTTATGCACCCGAGAACAAAGGTTCTTTTTATTCCAATTAGTTAAATCGACCTGCTCAATTCAGTTCCAATTTTAGAGTTAGGTTATCACTTGAAATTTATGTGAACACACAAGCACGTCTACCGTTCAGTCCCAATTTCCTTTTGACCTTAAGTTGTAAAACAAGAGGGGAATCGGAAATCAGAATGCAAATGAGAAACTATGATGCATGCTCAGAAGAAGGTATACTTACAGTGAATCCCAGCACTCTTCATGCGCTATGCAGAACAGAATTTATAAATATTACACTAAATGCATGCAGATCGAGGAAACCACACCTAAACAGTATACTAGTAGCGGGGAAGAACTGATTTAATTTGAGCTAAATAGTACGTGTCTATGCGCGTCTCATTATGAATCTTATAAGATAAATGAATCTTCTAAGATAAGTGTGGCCTAATTTACGATGGGCACAAACAAATTTGATTCTATACTATCGTGTGCCTAATCCTTAAGTTTGCCACTCAAGTCGAGCCCCACCCTCACCGGAGAGTGAAACAGGTTCGATACACCACAAATAATGTCCAAGTCTTTTTACACGCGCGAGCTCTCAAACAAGAGCCGCTATAAATGAACAAGCTAAATAATTACAAGAATTTACAAAATTTCTCTCAAAAATAATTTGCTTTTCCTCGCTCTTCAGCAGTCAGCGCGCGTCGCATCCGTCGACCTCCGATGCACTCCAAGTTCACCGGGCCCTCGCAAGAAAAATAAAATTTATGTTAGAGAGATAAACAACAAGATATATACACAAATATGAAAAGAAATAATTGAAAAAAATGGAATAAATACAAGTAGCTCGGGGGTCAGACTACCCGAGTAAATGAAAATCTAAATCTAAATTTTTAAACTAATCCCTAAGCCGTTTGCCTCCCCGGCAACGGTGCCATCTGACGAGTCGCTAAATACGATAAATAATTCGACCACGTTGTAATACGTGTACTTAGCGATTCGGTCAGAACCGAGAGAAGATCTCCGTGAAGAGTGTCTCGGCTTTAATTTATATCCCGGGCAAGTCCGGGGTCGAACACAGGGAGGCAAAGGAACAACTTCGGGTGTAATTCAAAAACTTAGGTCTAGATATCCAATGCGGTATTTTTTTAGATTTTTTTATGCAACAAGAATGCAAATGCAAGTGAATCAAGACACTAAGAAAACACACAACAAGGCCAAATTAATTATAATGTCAAATTAGTCCAATTTAGCCAAATTATAATTTTCCTAGATTCCTAATCCAGTGATGAACACAAAACACATTTGTTTTGAATTTTAGGGGTTAAAATGCAATAACTAAAAATACACACTTTTTATGAGTTTTCTCGCAATTTATCACACAAACAGAAAGTAAAAATTATGAAAAAATTACGGGAACTAAAACATGATGCAAGGAAGCTACAATATTTTTTTTTGGAATTTTTTGATAAGTTATGAATTTTTTTATGAATTTTTTAGTGAAAATAGAGTGACAGTGAGTAAATAATTTCTAATAAATCCACATTGTCAAATTAATCAGAGTGCGAATTATCTCAGAAAGATATTTAGATAAGCAATCTAGTAGAGTTGAAATTTCACAAAAAGAATATACATCGATTTAGTTAAAAATCAAATACTAAAAACACTCTGTAATTTATTTCAGGCACAAGACATCGATTTTAGATGAAATTTGGACAGTAAGTTAAGCACATATTAAGGCATCATATATAATTTTTTTGGAATTTTTAGAGCAATCGTATGTGAGATATAATTTTAAGAGCACGGAATGGGTAAAATCTATGGATTTTCAGTTAAACAAATTTTAATTAAATACCCATTACTCACAAAAATACAAATAGATATTCAAAATGTAGACAAGAAGTTGCTCAATACAAAGACATTTTTCTTTGAACAAAATGATACATAAAGAAGGTCCAAATTAAGAAGCAAACACAGGGGTCTTTGTGCAAACTCAGAAAACAATATTTACATCAAAAACGTGTACAGGGACCATTTTGCAATTACTAAAACTATATATAAAATTTACATAATTTTAACAATAAAGAAATAAAAAATTATTCACCTTCTTCTTCCTCTGGATACGGTGGAGATGAACCCACAAAGGGGGAGGAGGGCGGCGCCGGCGGCGTGGCCGCGCGGAGGCGGCGGCGGGCTGCGGGCTTCGCGGCTGGAGATCGGGCAGTGGGAGAAGCTGGGCTGGAGGCGGCGGCGAGAGGGGCCGCTGCCGGCTGGGAGAAGAGGAGGCGGGGCCGCTCACGGCTGCGCGGGGGCGGAGCTCCGCCGCACGCGAGGCGGAGAAGAGGCGGGCGACGCCTCCACGCGGTGGAGGCTGGAGGCGCGGCGGCTACGGGGGCGCCGGCCGTGCACGACGGTGATGGCGATGGGGAGGTGGGGTGGCGACAGCTGCTGCTCCACCTCCGATTTTTTTATATTTTTAAATTTTTAATTTTTTTTGTTTTTTATTGATGTAAAAGAAAGGACTTTTTTTTGTTTCAAATTTTTTTATTTTTTTTTTAATTTTGTTAAAACAGGGGGTAATAAATGTGGGAAAAAAATGCTATGATGAAGGTTATGAAGATGAAATGGATGATGTGGAACAAATGAAGATGTAATGAAATGATGATGGGTGTGGTAATGTGATAAAAAATTGAGAAAATAACAACGGTTATAAAATGAAGGGAAAATTTACCTACGATGAAAACTGTCGCCTATGGAGTGCTCACGAGAGCACGGTCTTCGCTCAAATCGTCGGCTGCTATGAGCTCGAGCAACGCACGGATGTGGTTGCGATGTTGGCCGAAAAGCCAACGGATCTCACCGGAGAGAGGGCCGTCGTCGCTCGACCGCGGTTGCGTCGCTGTCACCGATTCAACTCAGGGAACTAGGCTCTCCTCACATAAAGATGGATCAAAAGCAAAAATGAGGAGAATGACATGTATATAAAGATGATAGAATGAGAGGTTATTAAAGTGGTGGAGTTGAATGGGAGGTTGTATTATTAATGGAGTTGAATGAGAAGTTGGGAAAAATGGTGGAATAATGGAGTTGAATTGATGGTTATTGTAGAGAATGGAAATTAAATAATAAATAAATAAATAAATAAAGTTGGCTACTTTAAATACAATAAAATAAAAAGAGAAGAGATATAGTGGAGAATTTACAATGGAAGACAAACAACATGTACACATTTTTTTTACTTTTCTAATATGTAATTTTTTTGTCTTTTTAATAAGAGATATTTACAACAGAAAAATACAATAAAATACTACAATTAAAATACAACACAAATATAATTTTTTTGTATTTTTAATAATTAAGAAAGATTCAATAAAAAATGAAGAAAGTATGAATATATACATAATGTACAATGTACATCTAGGTCTCAAAACCCAACTTTTGCAAATGAGCTCCGATTTTAACGAAACCACTTCTGTTGGATAGATAATTTTCTAACTTGAACTTTAAAAGTGAGTTTGGTGAATTTGGAGTTTATACGGAGTGGGAATTTAGCTTGGAAGTTGGACTTTACGGTTTTTTTCTCTTTGGGATCTAGGAGCATTTATTTGAGGTAAAATTTATTTTGTATTTTTGTATTTTTATATACATTTTTATAAACAAGTTATAGAAAGAATTAAGTAAAAAGGAGTTGAAATGAAATTATTAAAAATACATGAAGTTTTGGACTATTTACATGTATAAAACTCCTTTATTTTTGCGGCTTTTTATGTATAATTTATTTTATATAATCTAATATACAATAATTAGTGTGTTTTATTTATAAAAGTTATTTTGTTAATTTATTGATTTTATGGACATTTATTTGAGATTTTACTCGGGGATTTTGCTAAGATTAAGATATTGCGATGATGAATCGCGGATTCATCAGGGACCTATTATGCAAATTAGTTATTCTTCATTTCAGATCAGGGAATACAATAACATTTATTGCATAATAGCTCGCCATGGGCTCGTATGTCTAACAATCTCCTACTAGCCCAAAGAGCCATTAATGGGCTAATCATTTAAACCCACACTCATGTGACAATCATAGGCTATTTAGAAAAATAGCTAGGTAAGTTGACCAGTCACTCTGCTCCTAAGAGACTATGCCAAGTCCTTTTACGGCACATGCATATCCCCAATAACAGTGCTCGCATCCAATACGAATGTTGCATCTTATGCAACCAATACTCAATTTTGTTAGTTATAGTGTCCTTGACACTATAGCTCGATAATTATTATAACCATTATTTTCATTATCCTTATCAGAATACCCTTATTCCTGGAGATCTCTATCTCCTAAGGTATACGCATTTTAGACCTTTTAGATCTCCATCTATAAAGTCCTAATTTCTTGAAGATGAGACTTATAGATCACTATTTCTAAAGTCCCGTCATCTTTGAAGATTTTGTTATTACTGCAATCAAGTGTTTTATCACCTTAGAAGGATTAGCAACAGTTTACTACTCCTACTGTATGGTAGACATATGGCTTTTGTACACATTTAGCATACACTTGGCTTCTTTAACTTGTGCACATGGGCAAGAAGTTCTAGCATTCACTTCCTCAACTCTTTGAGGTGCTATCCCTCTAGATAGGTCAGTACCACATCTTAAGGAAAAGAAGTCTTTCTCGGAATTTTCCAGAAAATGGAATATGTCCAAGGTGTACCACTAATGCGATGGTTCTAATGCCCTCTTTTCTTTACTTGTGAACAACTTCAGAACTAAGATCTAAGAGGTATCCATGAGATCATATCTCAAGGTATGGAATAGCCAGACTATGAAACACTTATTATTATCCTTATATCATTTCAAATGATTAGGATATCATCTACATTTAGCACGATGAACACAATGGCAACCCACTAAGCTTCGTAAGGTTCATCAAGGTTCCATCTGAAATCATAACATTTATAATTTCATCAAATCTAATGTTCCAACTACAAGAAGTTTATTCGAGTCCATAGATGGAATTCCTTAGCTTGCACACATTGCTTTTCTCAACTATGAAGCCTTGGGGCTACTTCATATGAATAACCTCGGAGAGGTATTCATAGAGGAATGAAATCTTGACTCACATCTTGAAGATGTCATAGTCAACCTTTGTAGCTATAGTTAGCAATATTCTGATGGGTTTAAGAATGGTCACTGAAGAGAAAGTCTCATCGCAAGCAATGTCTTCTCTTCGATGTGTAGCTCATGGCTACGAGCCGTGCTTTGAAGGTCTCTACCTTCTCATCAGGTTCCCTCTTTCTCTTGAAGATCCATTTATACCTTAACGAGTCTTACCCATATAGGTGGATCCTTGAGGGTCCATATACAACACTTGTATACAAAGTCTACTTTAGAATTAATTGCTAATATCCATCTTTCCATGACATGATCTTCATAAGCTTCATCACATGAAGTTCGATCATTGTCAGATTTCTCTGTCACATGGAATCTATCCTCAAACTCATTTGAAGAGGTATTAGTGTTTCATCTTTAATTATCCTTTTAGTTTCCAATTTCAGGAGCCTCATTACCTTCTCAAGACTAATTGAGTTCCTTCACTTCATTTTCATCTTGATTGTCAAGAGAGTCATCCTCTAAGAATCACATCCTTAGAGATGACATCTTTTAAGAATCTCAAAGTCATAAAGTAGGTATCCAATACCATCTTTTATTTTTCTAATGAAGTAGCACTCTCTTGTGCTAGATTCCAGCTTACTTGCAGGAAACCTTATTAAGGATATATAATGTAGTCTCTACCACATATATATACTTGGAAACTAAGAGATAATTATGCTAAGATTAATCATTGATCAAATCATGTCACACATGATCAATTATATCTCCCTATAACTCTATTGAGTTTAGGTGTATTAGGAGGATTGAGATAGGAATGATATTCCTTACTCTATAAGGTATTCTTTGAATTCATCTAATAGTTACAAGGTACCTTGATTAGATCAAATTCATTTCATCTTCCTTCAAACTTTGGTTCTAAACCAAATTTGTGAAATCTTTGAACATTTCAAAGGTTTCTAAGGTGAAGAGAAGAAATCTTATATCATAAATAATCATAGAATGATGTCACATATTGAAAAGAGAGAAAGCGAGAGCCGCTAAATAGTGGTCTGACAAATCAGACTCACTGTCGCTGATGCGACTACTCAAGCCTCTTCGTTCTTCAACAATTAACCCACACAATCAATCGAGGAATGAATAGCAAGGATTAAAATTTATTATACCCTACTAAAGATGTACAATGGCAAGCAAGTAGGGGTCGAACTCAGGAAGCAAGGGTGTAGAGCATAGATAAAAATCCAATCCTAGGTCTAATACATAACTTAGCCAATCTAATTTCTTTTTGTGGATTTTTAATTTTTAATTTTTTTATTTAATTTTTAATTTTTAATTTTGTATTTTGATTTTTAATTTTCTGATTTTTATAATTTTGTATTGTATATTTTTTTATTTTCTTTTTCAATATTGGAAAATAAAGACAATGTAGTAAAAGAAGTGATAAAATATTTATAAAAGTAAGCAAAAATAGTCAAAAATTCCGAAATAAAATCTTTTTGGTCATTTTTTATTTTTCTACTGTTTTTGTGATTTTTGGGTAATTTTCAGATTGTTTTTGGTATTTTTAAATAATAAGATGAAACAAAACAATGAATAAAAGGATGGCTGTGAGCAAAATGAAAATTAAAAAATAGCAAGCAGTCACAAAAATTTTGCAAACTAATTTTAAAATAAAGACAATAGAAACAGGAAACCACAGAACTTGAGTTTACAAATTTTAGAGTTTTCTACTATTTTCTAGATATTTTTGAAGTTTTTAAGTGTTTTTGAATTTTTAAGGTTTTTCTTTTGAGATTTTTAGTGAATTTTGGGTTGAAATTAAAGCAGGTCAAAACACACAACAGAAAATATTTTTGGAATTTTTTAAGACCTTTTATTATTTTTTTGGTATTTTCTAAGCTAGACAGTGCTGAAACAACATGTTTTTGATTTTTAATAAATATAAAAATACAATAAAATTAGAAACTAAAAATATGGCGTGAAAGTAGAAGCAAACAGGAGCTTAAACCTATTTTTTTGAGAATTTTTAGCAATTAAATAAGGCGTGAAATAAATAAGCTAAGCACACAAAAATCCTAAGCCTGGTAGGGGTATAAATGTAATTATAAAAACATCCAGGGGCTCAGATGCAAATTTCACCAAAAAAGCACGCACAGAACACGTGATATGTCATTCACAAGGGCATAAATGTAATTAATGAAAACCGGCTGGGCATACATGCAATTTCTCCAAAAAGATATTTAATTAACTACACACAGGGATGTAATTGCAAATAACTAAAAGATCAGGGCTGAACATGCAAAATACCCAAAAGTCACGCGCCCCAGTCACGTGAGGTGACGTGGCATGGACTGAAGTGCAAATAGTGAAACTGTGAGGGCCTGAGTGCAAATATTACAAAACTTTTTAAACTCCAAACGAAAGTTTTTAGACTAAAAAGTAAATACAAAAAGTCGTGGGTGAAAGATGCAAAATACCCACGGGCTCGATCGTGCGGCCGATGGCGTCCCACTAATCCACGTGGCGCGCATCTGACGGTGCGTACCCCTTCGTCCTGGGCGGCTGAGATTAGATCTTCAAGGATCGATCGGACGGCTGGAGGTGCTTGATGATCGGACGGCGTAGATGGCGTCTGGAGGTGGCCTCTGATCCAACGGCAGGGGGAGGTTCACGAAGAACACCTCCCCGACGAGCTTCGAACGGCGATTGCGGCCGACACACGGCCGCTCCGGCCCCCGGGTCAAGGGCAAAAGGACCCTGGGGCCCTTCCGCGTCAGATGATGGCCTCCAGCGAAGCGGAGGCGGCGTGGAGTGGCCGGACGAGGAAGGCGACCTGGGCGGCTGTTCCTGGAGCTTCGATGGTCGAGGGAGCCTTCTCTGGGGCTCAAACCTGAAATGTTAAGTGCACAAAACCCAGGCGAACAAAATGGTGGGGTCTGATGGGTCAAATGGGGCGACAGGTGGTGCGGGCGAAGAGCTCCGGCGAACGGCGGAGAAGGAAGCTCGGTCGACTCGATCTGGGCGACATCGAGGTGAATGGAGGGGTGCTGCGTGATGACTGAGCGACGAGGAAGAGAATGGAGGGGGTCTGAGGTCGAGTCGAGGTGTTGAGCGATCGGAAATGATGGGCGGAGCTCAGCTCCGCCGTGGGTTTGATCAACGATTCACGGCGATTGGATGAACGACAAGCAAAACTGCTACTTATCTAACCTAATCTACGCTACAACTACAAGAAAACGAAGAGAAAAGGGGAGGAAACTCACCAGAGGCGACGGGCTGTGAAGCACGGCGGAGCTCCGGCGAGGGGTCGAATCACTTCGATTCAACACCAAACAACGCAAACCCCGGGTCGATTCGACTCCCACTGTCACTAGGAGCACGAAGAGGTAGAGGTTTTCGGTTGAAAATGGCGGAAGAAGGATTAGATTCAAATAGAAGTCGGGAGGTTCTTTTTGTAGGGTTGACGATTGGCGTGGAAGACGAGGCTCGAACCGCCTCGATCAGTGGTCATCAGCCCCAGATTTCACTAGGGCGTGAATCACCATTGATCGAGGAGCAAAAATGCAGAAGACCACATCATGGATTAGTGCAAGGGCAAGCCTAGGAAATGGCGCGAAGATGGGACAAAACTTCTCTGACAAGCCAGGAGGAGAAGGTCAGAAAGTTGACCTAGGTCAACTGTCAGACCAACCTGGTTGGTCCACGTGGACCAACCAGGAAAAAATCCTCAAAAAATTATTTCAAAAATCGAAATAAAATAGTAAATTAATGAATTTCATTTTGGTTAAAAAATAAAAAATGTTTATTAATTTATGGAGTATTTTATTATGAATTTTAATTATTTTTATGAGGCTTATTTTTACAAGTTCACTTTTTAGCCCTTTATAGGTATAATACCTATGTGTTTTAGCATTTTATTTTTATTTTATGTATTTTAATGTTATTATTTTTATTTAGTATTTTATAAAATTATAAAATACTTTTATCTACACCAATATATTTTTATTTTAATTTTATGATATATTTTATACACTTAATAAAATAAAAGTGATATTTGTATAGGTATAGATACAGGTATTATACCTATGTATTTTATTTACAAATATTTTTATTTTGTGTTTTATTTATGTTTTTATTCTGATTTTAATGCACATAATTATTATAAGTAATATTTACAACATTATAAAAATATAAAGGTATAAAAATAATGGATAAATAATAAATTGAATATTTTAATCTGTACAAGTATACAATGTGGGTCCAAAACTCAACTTTCAAACCGTAGCTCCGCCAAATGCGAAACCACCACCATTAATTAGCTTATTTTCTTCTATATACAATTAAAGGTGAGTATGCTGCATTTGGAGTTTTTGTTTGTGAGATACGGGTCTGGGAAGTTGGGTTTCTGGATTTTTATTCAGACCATAACTTTTTATCTGTACATTATTTTTCTGTGAAATCAATTTTGTATTTTTCTTTATTAAATTATCTACAACTTTCATGTACAAAGTTTCTTTATTTGATGTATAAAAAGTGGAACCCAAAAATAGGTCCCAAAATGAATAAAGAATGAATTAATAATTATAGGTATTTGGCCCTTATCTCCCCCTACTTTATTCCTTGTCGACCTATTCATCAAGATGCGTAGGTCTCGGGGGTTTTGGGTCATAAAATATTTACAATATTTTATTCTTTTTCTTTTCTTTATTTATTCTATAATTTTGGCTTTAATTACAACATTTTATACACTATATAAATGCACATGCATGAATGTTAAGATGCTCTATTTAAGGGTATTTACATGCATTTGCTAGGGTTTTTGGTGCCAAAATGATAGAATAAAGATGATGAAATGTGGATTCATCATTCCCCTATACTTTACCTTTGCTAGTCCCTAGCAAACACTTATGCAATAAGTGCAAAAAGAAAAAGAAAGAAAAGAAAAAGAAGAACTTGGATTTTATTTGATTATCAAACTTGTCTTCGCAAAATCAAAGTTTGGAGCTCAAGTCGGACCCTTGGAATTTTAGTGCGGGCGGAACCTTAGTGAGAACCGTGTTTGAAATTCAACAGTCCTTGAGAATCCCATAACTCTGTCCAAGTCTCCTCAATAGCCAGGTCAGAAATATCTCAATTCATACGCAAACTCTTACGACTATGAATCTGACTCGTACAGTGTAAGTGATGGTGGCTCTCCCCAACTAGAATGACAAAGAGACTGACTTCTCCAGTACGTCAACCCAATGATTCCCCAATCCAATAACTCCATCCTCGAGGAGCGGGGTATTCCCTTCTAAGTTCAAGTGGCAACCAGCTCAAGAGGAGGGGGGGAAGAGAAGAATGGACGGTAGCCAGTGTAGCTACCTATCCCGGGATGCAAGACTAGTGTAGTCAAGTCATCCTGCTGCAGGCTCACATGATATGACTTTGATGCTCAAGCTTGCTTATTGACTTTACACTACTTTGCAGGCTTTTTATTTTCGTACATGCCTGAACCTTTTTCTTCTTTTTTTTGAAATACTATTCACAGCAGCATTTACATAAGGAGTTTTTCCTCTTGAGCCAATAGACTATCCCTCTTTTGAAGCTTTATCGCAACCCACAGCCTCCTGTCTTTAGACTTCCTAATCACTGGACGGGTTGGGGTGCACTTCCCTCCCTAGATGAGGACAAATGTTTCCACTTGTGTGCGTCTCATACCGGCAAATCCAATCCCCTCACCACTCCAACTGAGTTGAGCCATGTGAAAGGTGCAAGTGTCCAAGTTAGATCATTATCAGCAAGAGTCGTGTGTGTGCTCCAAAATACTCTACTTAGGCAGTCAAGAATCCATTGAACTAAGTCCCGTGATCCTCAAAGAATTAAGTCAACTAGACCTGAAGTACCTCAAACCCAGTTCCTATAAGGTTCCTGTAATTAGGTAGATTTTAAGGTCCAATCAAGCTCCAATCTCCGGATTTTACTTAGACTCGTTCAACTATTAAACTCAATCCGAAAAATGCAAATGCTATGCAATGCATGCAGAAAATATTTTTGTAATGCAATTTTCAAGGATTTTGAACTTTTTATGGATTTTTGAAAAGATGATGATGATGCATATGCATTTTTTGTCTTTTTCAAAAAGATTTTTCAAATGTTTTTGGATTTTAATTTTGCAAATGTTTTTGGGATTTTTGAAAAGAAAAAGATTTTGGCTAAAAGCTAGGTGAAAATATGTACACGGGAGTGCTTCTTATATTTACAAGAAGTGGATTTTAAGAATTTACAAGGGTAAGTGATCGATTTTATACACACACACATATAAATATATATATATATATATAGTGGATTCTGGTGTGATGTAAATGTTCCTCAAACTTATTTGACACAAGCCTTTTCATGCAGTTTTTGAAAACAATAGTCCAAAATAAATTTTACAAACATTTTACAAACATGTACACACATTTGAAAATCATTTTGCAAAGGTTTTCAAAACAGTATATATAGGTTTTTCAAAATATTTTTGCAACCATTTTTCAAACCATTTGCAAATCATTTTTCCAAACATTTTATTTCACACAAAGAAAAGAAATTTTACAATCCACACATTTTACACAGGCTGAAAACATGTAACAAAACATTTTCAAAATAGTTTTCAATAGATGTTCACAAACTTTTTCAAACTATTTTTCGAACATTTTGCAAAAAACATTTTCACCTGATTTATTAATCAGTAATTACAACAAGAATTTGAGGAACAGAACACCTTTTTATTAAGGATTTTAATGAATTTTAAAGATTTATTAGCCATATTTATTAAGAAAATACGAAAGTACAAGTTATGGCTAAAGTATATACGTAGTATATACGACCCCCCTATACTTAGCTTGAGCTATGTCCTCATAGATCGGAGAGAAAAGAGAAGACATAACTCGTACTAAGTATAGGCAAGCCTAAAGAATAAAGAAATAAATGAATGAATCACACGAATGAGAAGTTGACCGTCCCCCCTATACTTAGGATCAAATAATCCTAAGTATAACAGACTGTACACAAAGCAGGGAGGGTCAAGGGTGGGAATGAACGGATCATACTCTGATTGTCTCCCCCTATACTTAGGGTAAGATATCCCTAAGTATAGACAAGAAGAGGAGACAATGGATAGGATCGAAAAGAATGAAGATACTCGGGGTGCACACCCCCCTATACTTAGAACAAAATACGTCCTATGTATAGAAGACTGTCTACAAGGGGCGTCACCTTTTGATAGATAAAGAAGATAGAATAGGAAAAGAAGAAAAGAAGAAAAGAAGAAAAGAGATGAAATTGGGTATGAACAACTCGGGATGCACATCCCCCCTATACTTAAGATAGAGTACATCCTAAGTGTAGCAGTGATGAAAGGGATGGCATCAATTCGGTAGAATAAGATAAAAGAAATGGAAAAGAAGAAAAGAAGAAGAGACGAAAAGGGAAATCATTCAAAAATGTTTTGATATGCTTTGCCTTCCTCTGCCTTTTTCGAGATATTCAGCTCATCCTCATAGATTACTTGAATTGAGTCAACGACGGCCATGAATGTGTCATGTTCAAGGTATGGCTTTAGAAGCTGTCCATTGACTACAAAAGGCTGTGCGTCAGCTGACAGATTGGATATCAATACACTTCCGTTGTCACGTACCTGCCTAACCATGAACGGCCCAGTCCATTTGCTCTTCAATTTGCCTGGAAAGATCTTCAATTTCGCATCGAACAACCATACCTTCTGACCTGGATCAAAGGACTTGTGGCGGATGTGCTTGTCATGCCATGTTTTGACCTTCTCCTTGTACATCAGGCTGTTGTCATATGCATAATCTCTGAATTCCAGTAATCTATTCAGATCTAGTTTTCTATTCTTTCCTGCTTGCTTGGAGTCCAAATTACAGATATTAATAGCCCATAAAGATTTGTGAATATGTTCCACGGGCAAATGACATGGCTTGCCATACACAAGGCGGTAGGGAGACATTCCCAAGGGTGACTTGTACGCTGTTCTGTAAGCCCAAAGAACGGAATCAAGCAGCTGAGACCAGTTCTTGCAATCCGGACGCACAAGTTTCTGTAGAATTGTCTTGATCTCCCTGTTTGAACACTCAGCTAAGCCATTGGACTGCGGGTGGTAGGGTGAAGCAACACGATGCTCGATGCAGAATTCTTGGGTCAGCTTCTTCACCTCTCTATTTATAAAATGACTACCCCCGTCAGATATGAGAATTTTGGGAATCCCGAACCGTGCTATGATGTGATCTCTCAAGAATCGACAGACAGTCCTACTGTCGGCGGCTCGGGCGAGAATAGACTCCACCCATCGACTGACATAATCGACAGCAAGTAGAATATATTCATAACCCTGACTGTTGGGAAACGGGCCCATGAAGTCAATGCCCCATGCGTCGAAGACGTCTGAGATCTGAATGTATTTCAGAGGCATTGTGTCTCTCATTCCTATGGTTCCGCCCATCTTTTGGCAGTCAGTACAACGTTTGACATACTCATCTGCATCTTTGAATAAGGAAGGCCACCAGAGGCCACTTTGAAGAACTTTTGCTGCCGTTCGTTTGCCTGAATGGTGTCCTCCAGAATCTTGATCATGACATAGAGCGAGGACACTTGGAACTTCCTCCTGAGGAATACACCTTCTCCAGATGCAATCTGCTCCCTCACGAAACAGATGCGGGTCTTCCCACTGGTAGAAATGGATTTTAGACAAAAATCTGTCTATTTTCAGCTTTGGCCAATCCTGTGGGATTTTCTTGGCAACTAGATAATTTACAATGTCCGCATACCAAGGAAGTGAGGCGACAGATAGAATCGACTCATCTGGAAAGGTCTCTGTGATAGGCTGCAGGTTCAGCTCAGGAGACTCTGGTTCAGGAAGTCTTGACAGATGATCGGCCACTACATTCTTTACCCCAGGTTTATCTCTGATTTCCAAGTCAAACTCCTGGAGGAGAAGGATCCACCGGATGAGACATGGTTTGGCGTCCTTCTTCTGCTGTAAATACCGAATGGCCGAATGATCAGTGTAAATGATAACTTTGGACCTAAGGAGGTAAGATCTGAACTTTTCCAAAGCAAAGACTACCGCTAGCAACTCCTTCTCAGTGACAGTGTAGTTTCTCTGGGCTTCATCGAGCGTTCGGCTAGCGTAGTGAATCGTAAATGATACATTGTCTTTCCTCTGTCCCAACACAGCTCCGATGGCATAATCTGACGCATCGGTCATAATCTCGAAAGGCTGAGTCCAAATCGGTGGCTGTAGGACAGGGGCCTACGTGATGAGCTCTTTCAACTGATTAAAGGTAAGGAGCACACGGTCGTCCACAATGAATTCATTGTCCTTGCCGAGCAGCTCAGTCAACGGTCTGGCCAGCTTGCTGAAATCTTTGATAAATCGTCGGTAAAATCCGACATGGCCCAAGAACGACCGGACTTGCTTGATATTTGTAGGTGGTTCAAGTTTTGAAATTACATCCACCTTGGCTGGGTCAACCTCCATGCCACGTTTAGAAACAACGTGACCCAGCACAATTCCTTCGGTCACCATGAAATTGCTCTTCTCCCAGGAGAGCACAAGATTGGCTTCGCAGCACCTCCGTAAGACTCGGTCTAGATAATCCAGACATTGATCAAATGAATCCCTGTAGACCGAAAAATCGTCCATAAAGACCTCGAGAAAGTTGCCCACCATATCGGCAAAAACTGCAAGCATACACCTCTGAAATGTGGCTGGGGCGTTGCAAAGCCTAAACGGCATCCGTCTGAAGGCATATGTGCCAAAAGGACAGGTGAACATGGTTTTCTCTTGATCTTCAGGAGCAATAGCAACTTGATTATACCCAGAGTATCCGTCCAAAAAACAAAAATATTCCTTCACGGCCAATCTCTCCAAGATCTGGTCGATGAAGGGTAGCGGAAAGTGGTCCTTTTTGGTGGCGAGGTTAAGTCTTCTGTAATCCATGCACACTCGCCAAGAAGTGGGTATTCTGGTGGCAATCTCCTCTCCTTTATCATTCTTGACAATGGTGATCCCTGATTTCTTGGGCACAACATGTAGCGGGCTCACCCATTTGCTGTCGGAGATGTGATAGATAAATCCCGCATCGCACCATTTCTGAATTTCTTTCATAACAACCTCCCGCAGGTTAGGATTCAATCTTCTCTGCAGTTCTCGAGAGGGCCTGCAATCTTATTCCAGAAAGATGCGGTGTGAGCAAACTGACGGATTGATCCCATGGAGATCAGAAGTTCGCCAGCCTATCGCCTTGCGGTTGCGTTCAAGAACCTCCATCAGACGAGATTCTTGGTCTTCGGTCAGATGGGCATTGATAATGACCGGGTGCATATTAGGTTCTCCCGCAAGGAAGGCATACTTCATGTTGGAGGGCAAAGGTTTTAGCTCCGGCGGGGTCTGAGCTGCTTCCGTGGTGACTTCAACTATCAGTGCAGGTGGTGATTCATGAAACTGTTCGGTGTCCACCTTGTTCTGATCTGTTTGTTCTCTCAGATCCTGACAGAATTCCTCAATAATTTCTTCTTCATTCAAGGATTCTTCAGACTCCAGCTCTTGGTTCTGAAGGCACATTACTCCCACAGCAGTTTCTTGTAGTACATCAGCAAGTTCCTCATCTTGATTGATACAGGAGAATTCGATGCGGTCTCCATTTCCTCCCTCGGGACAGAGGAGTTCATGGATCTTATTATCATCCAGGAATAGGTGGGTATCTTGAATTTCTTCCAGGAAGTCGTAGTCGTCAGCGTACTCAATCACCCGTGCACATGCGGTAGATGTCTGCTCAGCATGTGTTCCCTCAGACAGGGTCTTTACTCTGATTATTTCGCTGCCAGCGCCGAAAGTGATTTTCTCCCATCCCATAATTCACAACTGCGTTTGATGTCCGCAGAAATGGTCTTCCGAGTATGATCAGGGTAAGGAGTAACGGGGAGGAGACGTCCATATCTAAAGACCACAAAATCGGCCGGGAATGAACTTTCCCTGAACCGTGACAATCACGTCCTCCAACAGGCCCCTAGGCCGCTTGACTGACTTGTCTGCAAACTGCAGAATCATCTTCGTAGGCTTGAGCGGTCCTAACTTGAACTCCGTGAGTAGTGACGCTGGCATCAAATTGACAGAAGACCCGCTGTTGAGAAGTGTTCGTTCGAACTCCTTGATTGAACATCTGACAACGTACAAGAGTGCTCCCATATCTGGCTTTTTATCCGGTAGGTTGCTGATGGCGTTGACGGTGGCCATTGTGAGGATGTGCTTTTCGGATTTGCCACTCTTGCTTCTGGAATTGTGGGGGTTCGGCCTGCGCTTGGTCGTGCATGCCTCTTTCAATCCTTTCGTTACAGCTGGCATGTACTCAAGAGCTTTCATCAATGGCATATTCAGCACCAAATTCTGAATGATCTCAATGATAGCAGGATCAGACAAAGCATTTTCAAATTTTTCATTTTTTGTGTTTTTTCATTGCTTCAGGAAAAGGAATATTTACAAACTCTTCACCAGTATCATTCAAAATAGTGTCCATATTGTTGTTTACAGGTAGATGACAAAAAGGAATAGATTCATCTACAATTTGCGGACCAAAAATGACAGGCTCGGCTTCAGGTGCTGGCGTTGGACTCGCTGCAGGTGTGGTACTCCTCTGCCAGGAACTGACTGTAAGGCAGGTGCAAGCATCTCCAATGCTGGCTGATCTCCACCGAGGTTGCTGCTATCTTTTTGTATTTTTTTGTTTTCTTCATTTTTTTGTGGTTTTCTGGATGCTGGTGCTGCTCCCAAAATGCTGGCTGGCCCTGGTGTTGGCTGGACTGACGATTCCTCGTCAGATGCGATGTGCTTTCCCTTCGCCGTCACCGCTGGCTGATGTGTCCTACCGCTCCTGAGAGTAACATCGTTAGATAAAAAGCAATTAATTTCACCTAATTCCGGGTTGGACATTGCCGGCTACCTGCTCCTTGCGTCGGAAATTGTTAGGGTTAGCTTCGACCTGGGCTGGTATGACGGTTTTGGCTGCCGTCAGGTCGTCGATCTTCTGGTTCATCTCAGCCATGTTCTTCATCAATTGCTCCAAACAAGCCAGGGCTGGATTGCCGGTACAATCTCAGAGGATTCTCTCTGTTGGGGTCTAGAATGCTGATAGGGTTGCTGAGATTGCGACTGATGACCTTGTGGAAATTGCTGAGGCAGAGGGTTCGAGGAGTACTGTGAGTTGTGCTGATTGTATTGAGCAGCCGGTTGCTGGTGATATCCCTGCCAATGATATCCGGACTGCTGAGGACCGTGCTGGTAGTTCCTGTCTCCAAGTGTTCCCGTGTGAGGGAGGCTGGTATGGTAAGACTGCTAGAAGGGTCTCCCACCCTGCTGCTGCTGATGATATGGCCTATTGCCCATGTCCTGACCCTGAGAATGTCCCTAAGGACGGGTCAGCTGTGCTTCATTGTTCCATACGCCATTGATTTCCTGAATCAGTGGCGGGGGTGGAGAGAACTGCTCAGAGTATGCTGACTGGGGCTCTGGTTGATATACAACCATCTGCGTCTGGGGCTGCGGGAGCTGCTCCGGGGCCTGCACGTAGTACACGTGGCTGGACAGGTTGGGGGCTGCTGTGGAGTCGGCTGAGGGTGTTGCTGCATGGCAGGCTCCTTCTTCTCAGCACTCGGCTCTGCAGAAGTAGACACAGAGTTGCACATGTTGGCATTCAATGCTCGAACGAGCTGATCCAGCTGCTGGTAGATTTGGTCGAGCTTCTCCAGACCTTGTGTCCTCTTCTCGAAAACTGTCAGTTTTTCAAGGTCCTGTGACTTCTTTTCGATGATATCCACCTTGGACAAGTGGCTCCCCATGATACTCAGGTTGGAGCTCTCATCCTTATCTTCGGTGTGAGAAGCCATGTTAACTGGCTTGCTGATGGCGGTTGGTGGCTTCATGTAGATTCTGGATGAGGATTGGCTGCTTCTCCCTCAACCATTTCTTTGAAGACGCTCCATACTACGTCCTCGTCCTTGTTGAAATGTGAACCGCCGCAAGCTGCATCTACAAGCTTTTGGCTCTCAAATGATAGCCCCCCAAAGAAGTGTTGCACGAGACTCATCTTTGGAATGTCATGGTGGGGGCACTTCTCCTGCAGATCTTTAAATCTCTCCCACGCTTCATGAATGGTCTCGTGGGGCTGCTGGCAGAAACTGGAGATCCGGGCGCGCATCTGATTTAGTCGCCCGAGAGAATAGAATTTATGGAGAAAGGCAGATTTCAATTCCTCCCAGGTGGTGACGACCTTCCCAAGATGGTCAACCCAATAAAGGGCCTTGTCTTGAAGGCTGAAGGGAAACGCGGTCATCTTGACTACATCCAGAGGGATTCCGGGGTAATGAGCGGTGGAACAGATGCGACCAAACTTCTTGAGAAAGATGTATGGTTCTTCAGTGGTGTTCCCATGGAAAGTGGGAAGCAATGACAGAAATTGTGGCTTCAACTCGAAATGAGTGTGCATACGTGGAACTTGAATCCACTCAGTGATGCGCCCTGCTCCTGGATTGTATGTCTCCTTGAGTGTGGGCTTGGGCTGCGGTGGATCTTCTTCTGATGCTTCATATTTGGGTCCCACTGAAACTCATCATTGACTTCATGGAAATTAGGATCAAAGTTCGGGTCATCCTCTCGTCGGCCGTCTCTCGCATCGGCCCTCCTCCTCAGATCGTTCAGCATGTCCTGGAAGGCTGTCTGTGCCAGGGCCTGATTAGTCAACTGCTGCTGAATGGCTTGGATGGAAGCCAGCAGCTGACTGTTAACCTCGCCCTGCGTGGTATATTGTCCTTCCCCTGTATTGACCTCAGGTTCCTACTGGGGCCGTGGTCCTTTTCCTCTCCCCCCTGCCATCTCAGACTGCACTTGAATCTCTGACTCTTGATCGGGTGGAGGATCTGCATGACGGAGTAAACCCTGATCAGTATCTTCCTCAACACCTACTGTTGAAATGAATCTGGGATTAAGGTCAATCCAGAATATTGTGAACGGAGCATAGGATATTGACTGAAGTCGACCTCCATCCACAAGGGGTTATTTCGGGGATAAGAGTAATCCCGGTTTATTGGAAGGGGAAGAGCTAGTTCGGGTTGCAAGTCCATCCCGAATAGCGGATTAATTGGAGAAAGGCAAGTATTAAAAGAGGCGAGAATAGGGGAGTCCAAGGAGACATTCGCAAGATCCGAATCAACTCTTCGGAGATCACCCCTCTTTATTGAAGATGTCGATGGCACGGAATCGATGTGGTGTCGGCAAGGTCCCGACTAAACCATCCGTGTGATGGCATCTTGAGAAGATCAAGAGGAAAGGATGTTGGATGAAGAGCACGAAGGTAACAAGAAATAAAGGGGATTGCAAAACAGTAGAAGGCTCACAATGAGCAAGGGTCAAATAGAAGGGGAACAAAATTTGCGCAAAGGCACGATATTTTTGATCTTTGACCTAAATGTAACTAGCAACCAAACACAAGACAAGGGAGTTCACCAACTCGACGCGTGAAGCCCGTGAAGGTTCAGCTTTTATCTTTGTACTTTTTATCTTGATTTCAGGAATTTATCTTTCAACGAGTCCTTAGAGCGCTACGCCTATAGGAGCGAGAGTACTGCCGGAAAAGTATTCCCGTACTTGTCCTCCTCCTGTGTAACCTGTAACTTGCGCTTTTAAGGTCCTTGTAACCCTTCCTGGATCCCTACTCAGCCAAAGAAATAGAGGGAGGAAGCCGACAAGCGAAACCAATACTTCAGACCTTGCTCGCAACGGAATCACCTGTGAGCGTGCAAGATCCTACTCGGACGCAGCCGGTGAGACAAACACCCCCGTGAAGGCGTGTCCTATGCTTGGTACTTCGGACAAAGTCGATGCTCACACAATAGTGAGTCACCAATGGCGACCAAGCCCTACTCGACTATACGATAGTAGCGCCAATACTTCGAAAATCCAGGCGATACACAAGGCAGCCACAAGTTGGGTTTTGGCTCTAATCCTTACGAAGCCGCTCACCTCACTTGGAAGGAGACCTTCCCATGCAACCTGAAAACAAGTGAGGGTGTTACTCTCCCCAATCAATGAGTCCAACTACCAATTTTATTTAAGTCAAAGTTTCTTAGCAGTCCCTTTTTTTAATTTTTGGTGTTATCGCTTCTTTTGAGTAAATTCAAACAAACGCCTAACGATTTTGTATTTTCTTGATCCTAATTTATCCAAAATCAGAGGGAGAAGAGCGTCGGAAAAGCCAATGTAAGCCGGCACCAAGATGGAAATCTCACCTTTGTGCCTATATGATGAATGCAAAGTAAGAAGACTTACAGTGAATCCCAGCTCTCTCCATGCGGGATGCAAAGCAGAAATTTATAAACCTAATCTATATGCCGGTATGCAATGCGGAAATCGTCCTAAGATAGGCAATTGCTAGCGTGAAGAACCACAAGCTAATCACTCAACTCCAATCCTAAGGTCCGGTCTAGGCTCACCCCTCCTCTGCTCAACACACTTAAGTTAGGAGAAAGCGCTTTACAGGGAGAGCTCGCGGCACGCAGATCAAAGAAGAGTGACTTTGCTGTTTAATTAAACTAAGTCCAAGCACGATCTATAGGTACATGCAATTGTTGTTAATGTGTTTGGACCTAATCTAAGCGATCAAGCAATGCCTAAATCTAAGAGCTCAATCCACAAAAGAAATGAAAAAGAAAACAAAACCGGAAAATGACAGTCGACAAAACATGAGAAAACCGCGGTGAGCCCCCGGGTGAACAGACACCCGGAAATTAGGCCCGAAGTGTTCAAGTGTCCACGTCCTGTATTATTACAAATTAAACAAATAACTCTCTCTCACAAAAATAAAAGCAACTATCTCTCTCTCTCTCTAGTTCTCCTGCTCTCTCCTGCCGGCTAGGGTAGAATAGCCGGCTCCTCCTCCCAAGGCTGCACAAGATCCCCTAGGCGATCCCCCTCGGTCAGCGGTCCCTCGCAAGAAAACAAAAGAGATGTTAGGCAGTTCCAAATAAATGATGCACAAGAGACAAGTAATCAAAAATATCTAAGTAAATAAAAGACCCAAAAGGTACTCTACAAGCCGATGCTCCCCAGCAACGGCGTCATTTGAAAAGCGAGAAAGCGAGAGCCGCTAAATAGTGGTCTGACAAATCAGACTCACTGTCGCTGATGCGACTACTCAAGCCTCTTCGTTCTTCAACAATTAACCCATACAATCAATCGAGGAATGAATAGCAAGGATTAAAATTTATTATACCCTACTAAAGATGTACAATGGCAAGCAAGTAGGGGTCGAACTCAGGAAGCAATGGTGTAGAGCATAGATAAAAATCCAATCCTAGGTCTAATACACAACTTAGCCAATCTAATTTCTTTTTGTGGGTTTTTAATTTTTAATTTTTTTATTTAATTTTTAATTTTTAATTTTGTATTTTGATTTTTAATTTTCTGATTTTTATAATTTTGTATTGTATATTTTTTTATTTTCTTTTTCAATATTGGAAAATAAAGACAATGTAGTAAAAGAAGTGATAAAATATTTATAAAAGTAAGTAAAAATAGTCAAAAATTCCGAAATAAAATCTTTTTGGTCTTTTTATATTTTTCTACTATTTTTGTGATTTTTGGGTAATTTTCAGATTGTTTTTGGTATTTTTAAATAATAAGATGAAACAAAACAATGAATAAAAGGCTGGCTGTGAGCAAAATAAAATTAAAAAATAGCAAGCAGTCACGAAAATTTTGCAAACTAATTTTAAAATAAAGACAATAGCAACAGGAAACCACAGAACTTGAGTTTACAAATTTTAGAGTTTTCTACTATTTTCTAGAATTTTTTGAATTTTTTAAGTGTTTTTGAATTTTTAAGGTTTTTCTTTTGAGATTTTTAGTGAATTTTGGGTTGAAATTAAAGCAGGTCAAAACACACAACTAAAAATATTTTTGGAATTTTTTAAGACCTTTTAATATTTTTTAGTATTTTCTAAGCTAGACAGTGCTGAAACAACATGTTTTTGATTTTTAATAAATAAAAAATACAATAAAATTAGAAACTAAAAATATGGCGTGAAAGTAGAAGCAAACATGAGCTTAAACCTATTTTTTGAGAATTTTTAGCAATTAAATGAGGCGTGAAATAAATAAGCTAAGCACACAAAATCCTAAGCCTAGCAGGGGTATAAATGTAATTATAAAAACATCAAGGGGCTCATATGTAAATTTCACCAAAAAGGCACGCACAGAACACGTGATATGTCATTCACAGGGGCATAAATGTAATTAATGAAAACCGGCTGGGCATACATGCAATTTCTCCAAAAAGATATTTAATTAACTACGCACATGATGTAATTGCAAATAACTAAAAGTTCAGGGCCGAACATGCAAAATACCCAAAAGTCACGCGCCCCAGTGACGTGAGGTGATGTGGCGTGGACTGAAGTGCAAATAGTGAAACTGTGAGGGCCTGAGTGCAAATATTACAAAACTTTTTAAACTCCAAACGAAAGTTTTTAGACTAAAAAGTAAATACAAAAAGTCTTGGGTGAAAGATGCAAAATACCCACGGGCTCGATCGTGCGGCCGATGGCGTCCCACTAATCCACATGGCGCGCATCTGACGGTGCGTACCCCTTCGTCCTGGGCGGCTGAGATTAGATCTTCAAGGATCGATCGGATGGCTGGAGGTGCTTGATGATCGGACGGCGTAGATGGCGTCTGGAGGTGGCCTCTGATCCAACGGCAGGGGGAGGTTCACGAAGAACACCTCCCCAACGAGCTTCGAACGGCGATTGCGGCCGACACACGACCGCTCCGGCCCCCGGGTCAAGGGCAAAAGGACCCTGGGGCCCTTCCGCGTCAGATGATGGCCTCCAGCGAAGCGGAGGCGGCGTGGAGTGGCCGGACGAGGAAGGCGACCTGGGCGGCTGTTCCTAGAGCTTCAATGGTCGAGGGAGCCTTCTCTGGGGCTCGAACCTGAAATGTTAAGTGCACAAAACCCAGGCGAACAAAATGGTGGGGTCTGATGGGTCAAATGGGGCGACAGGTGGTGCGGGCGAAGAGCTCCGGCGAACGACAGAGAAGGAAGCTCGGTCGACTCGATCTGGGCGAGATCGAGGTGAATGGAGGGGTGCTGCGTGATGAATGAGCGACGAGGAAGAGAATGGAGGGGGTCTGAGGTCGAGTCGAGGCGTTGAGCGATCGGAAATGATGGGCGGAGCTCAGCTCCGCCGTGGGTTTGATCAACGATTCACGACGATTGGATGAACGACAAGCAAAACTGCTACTTATCTAACCTAATCTACGCTACAGCTACAAGAAAACGAAGAGAAAAGGGGAGGAAACTCACCAGAGGCGACGGCCTGTGAAGCACGGCGAAGCTCCGACGAGGGGTCGAATCACTTCGATTCAACACCAAACAACGCAAACCCCGGGTCGATTCGACTCCCACTGTCACTAGGAGCACGAAGAGGTAGAGGTTTTCGGTTGAAAATGGCGGAAGAAGGATTAGATTCAAATCGAATTCGGGAGGTTCTTTTTGTAGGGTTGACGATTGGCGTGGAAGACGAGGCTCGAACCGCCTCGATCAGTGGTCTTCAGCCCCAGATTTCACTAGGGCGTGAATCACCATTGATCGAGGAGCAAAAATGCAGAAGACCACATCATGGATTAGTGCAAGGGCAAGCCTAGGAAATGGCGCGAAGATGGAACAAAACTTCTCTGACAAGCCTGGAGGAGAAGGTCAGAAAGTTGACCTAGGTCAACTGTCAGACCAACCTGGTTGGTCCACGTGGACCAACCAGGAAAAAATCCTCAAAAAATTATTTCAAAAATCGAAATAAAATAGTAAATTAATGAATTTCATTTTGGTTAAAAAATAAAAAATGTTTATTAATTTATGGAGTATTTTATTATGAATTTTAATTATTTTTATGAGGCTTATTTTTACAAGTTCACTTTTTAGCCCTTTATAGGTATAATACCTATGTGTTTTAGCATTTTATTTTTATTTTATGTATTTTAATGTTATTATTTTTATTTAGTATTTTATAAAATTATAAATACTTTTATCTACACCAATATATTTTTATTTTAATTTTATGATATATTTTATACACTTAATAAAATAAAAGTGTTATTTGTATAGGTATAGATACAGGTATTATACCTATGTATTTTATTTACAAATATTTTTATTTTGTGTTTTATTTATGTTTTTATTCTGATTTTAATGCACATAATTATTATAAGTAATATTTACAACATCATAAAAATATAAAGGTATAAAAAT
This sequence comes from Ottelia alismoides, assembly GCA_037367405.1. NCBI lineage: Eukaryota > Viridiplantae > Streptophyta > Magnoliopsida > Alismatales > Hydrocharitaceae > Ottelia > Ottelia alismoides. The sequence continues at coordinate 68,878 of JAZKJV010011719.1, read as the reverse complement.
AATAGATAAATAATAAATTGAATATTTTAATCTGTACAAGTATACAATGTGGGTCCAAAACTCAACTTTCAAACCGTAGCTCCACCAAATGCGAAACCACCACCATTAATTAGCTTATTTTCTTCTATATACAATTAAAGGTGAGTATGCTGCATTTGGAGTTTTTGTTTGTGAGATACGGGTCTGGGAAGTTGGGTTTCTGGATTTTTATTCAGACCATAACTTTTTATCTGTACATTATTTTTCTGTGAAATCAATTTTGTATTTTTCTTTATTAAATTATCTACAACTTTCATGTACAAAGTTTCTTTATTTGATGTATAAAAAGTGGAACCCAAAAATAGGTCCCAAAATGAATAAAGAATGAATTAATAATTATAGGTATTTGGCCCTTATCTCCCCCTACTTTATTCCTCGTCGACCTATTCATCAAGATGCCTAGGTCTCGGGGGTTTTGGGTCATAAAATATTTACAATATTTTATTCTTTTTCTTTTCTTTATTTATTCTATAATTTTGGCTTTGATTACAACATTTTATACACTATATAAATGCACATGCATGAATGTTAAGGTGCTCTATTTAAGGGTATTTACAAGCATTTGCTAGGGTTTTTGGTGCCAAAATGATAGAATAAAGATGATGAAATGTGGATTCATCACATATCAATAATGTTTACTTTGATTTAGATGATCCACATACATCAATATGTATGAGATCCTGAATACCTCGACATCTAACACCATTCCCAGAGAAGGGTGCATTGGACATTTTCACTATTGAATACAATAGTCACAAGCATGTAAGATTTCAAATTTCAGACAATCTAAAGTTTCATCTCTTACTAGTCTATTGATCTCACCAATAGACATATGTCCAAGATTTGATGCCAGATCATTGTTAAATGATCTTCATCCTCCTATTGATCCTTTTACGGTTCAATTTTCAGTATTAGAAATTTTAATGAACCCTTCATTAATTTTCTGATTTAGTAAAGTCCTTAAGATATCAGAATACTATCTGAAATATATCCATCATAACTCTTTATGATAGGTCTATTCTAGAATTTATGTTTATTTCCAACATTTAGAAATAAACTATGAATGTACTCTAATATCTAGGTCATAGAGACATTCTCTAAGACTAAGGGCTCTCTCACTGAAAATATGGTCTATCTATCCAATAGAGATTGTTGCAACAATTGCATCAACATCCATGTGGATGACTATTAAACTTTAAGATCAAATTTTATAGTCTTCTAAAAAATATATATGCAACCAATTGCAAGTGTTATTAAAAGAATGAGATACAATTATTAGACTTTTAATCTTATCCAATAAGAAAGTCAATTTCAATGATTAAATGTGGATTATTCCGATGCACTATCCGAGTCCTTCTCCAAGGATCCAAGATAGACTTGATAGTCATACTATCAATACATCAGCTTATTGTAGCATTGAGATTTATCCAACTCTTTGGATGTCAAATGTGTGGAAACCATAGAAGTACAACCAACTCTTTGACTTTCCTTCTAACTTGGGTCCGATCCATGCTGCACTCCTTTCATCTCTAAACAACCATTGCTTAAGATAAATGAACTCTTATGTTGAATTCAAAAAGATTTCAATATAAGATGACTTCAATATTTATTCATGCTTCATTTGTTCATACGATATGAATATTATGAAGCTTTATGAATGACTAGAGTATAAATAGTAGAATGATGACACTCATCATATCTACATACATCCTAACTCTTAAAGACTCAGGTTTAGGTAGGTATTCAAATATTTTGAATACATCATCTCTTATAGAGCCACCATTCTGCATGGTGCATTGAACCATATCGTTCATGATTAAATGTTGAGAGTACGTATGTATGCCAGAACATCTTCTTAGATTTTATAAGTATTATTTGCCAATTACGATCATCATCGACATGTCACTTCCAAAGTACATTCGATGAGAGATCAAGACTATAGAGACATACAAACCCTAGAGTTGTAGTCCTATTGTCTATTTAATTGTCATTCCTCATTATTGTGAGGAAACTTGCACATTGCAATCACATACATTATGTGTCCAACTGCAAGTACAATATCTTGATCATGGATCCAATCCATGATATTTTTACTGGTTATTATTGAGTATAGTCCTGAGTGGGTTTAATGAGGATTATCTGAAATAAGAAATTTGCATAAATATATAAAAATATATAAATATTTTACTTTGATTTAGGAATTTTTATATCAAAGTTGTTTTGCCTTGTCAACACTGAAGTTAATTCCCTTAATCACTTTCAATGTAAGAGATATACTTACCATTATATCTCAACAAGATCTGAAATCTCCTTTCTAACTTTGTTGCATTCCAATAATATGAGAAACTACAACTCAGATAAAAAGAAGCGGGAACACATTCTGCCTTGCAAGTCCAACTTGCATTCCCAATTCAGTCTTTAACACCCAGACCCACCACCCCTAAGGTGATGTTGACCCGTCGTTAATTGAACCAACCGTCAACAGGATTAGAACTCGCTATGCGCAATCCAATATCACCCCAATAATATGAGGAACCTGAAGGATATTAGATAATCCTCAAGCGCATCACGGAAGCGTGAGCGTCGTATTGAATACGACGTGGAACGACTAGTCGCACTAGTTGTTCTATGCAGCGGAAATTAAAAATGTTTTCATGTGACGAAACCACATGATCCAAGAACACTTCTCAGATCGTTTCATCTAAACCACAAGCAAGTAATAGGATTATCTCTTGAAGCGTGGTCGCGACCGCGTCTCTAAACAAAGAGACCTCCTGTCTTAAGTCTGAGACGGAGGAGACGCTTGCGAGCGTGTTGATGAAACACGTGCTTCTCGCAATCCATGTTGATGATCTAAGCGGCGGATCTCCTGATCTCGACACACGAGATCCGACGTCTTCTTCACGAGCGAGGCGCACCGAAGGGGACGGAGATCCACGAGCAAACAATCGGGCAACATAACGACGACACTGCGGTGATGGAGACTCCCTCTAGGGCATCCATGGTGGACGACCATATAAGAGAGAGAGAGTAGACGTGTAGAGAGAGGAAGAGAAAGAGAGACTTATGTTCTCATTGTGTAAAGAAGAGCAAAGGGGTGCCTCTCCTTTTATAATATTTTGGGATCCATAGATCTCAATCCATGGGCAACACGAATCCAATGGCTCTCATTGATTTATGTTTCTTTTAATGGCCAAGATTTGTGTTGGTAAAAACCAACAACAATTAATTTAATTTAGATTAATTATATATTGATAAATCAATATAATTCAATCACCAAATTAAATCAACTAACATTGGAGATAAAATGGAAAGGAGGCTCCTCCCTTCCATATAGGAAGAGTGGACGGCCACCCTTTCCTTTAGGGATTGGCGGCCGTCCCCCCTCTCCTATTAGGAAAGGGGGAATCTCGATGCAATCTCAAGATTGCATGATTCCATATGTCTTCAATTATTTACAACAACAATTGTTGTAAATTATTCTACAAAATAATTCATAATCATTTTGTGAATATTGCAATATTGCCATTGGAAATTTGTGAATCACATTCACAACCCAAAATAAAATGTAAATTACATTTTCAATTTAATGTCCAATGTGAATCCAATTCACATCAACATTTAATTAACAAATGTAAATTACAAATAGCTCTCTCTTATATATTATAAATCACATTTATGATACATATGATTAATATAGATATTTCTATCCACATTATTGATATCCATGATAATTAAATCACATTTAATCATCTTGGATCACTATTCTTATGTGCCCAAATAATATGAATCACATTCACATTATTTACATCTTTGATAATCAAATCACATTTAACTATCTAAGATAGCTCTCTTTATAATATGAATCAAATTCATATTAATCATGATAATTAAATCACATTTAATTATCCATTTTCTCAATGCTCGGATACTTATATCAACAATGAAATTATCCTGAACTCTTTCAAGGATAATGCACTTTCTCCGCGAATACTTGGAGATAAGGACATGGCGATTGTATTGTTCCACGTATAGTGACTTGGATATTGAGATCACATCTCAAATCCAGATCTCGGGCCTCCCATAGATGCTTGATTAAATCAAGACCACAAATCTAATCTTCTCATTACATCTGAATCACATTTAGATCAATGTCCAATATTTGGACCAAGATCAGATTACTTCTCTACTGAGAGGAGTCACTAAAATCCAGACCCATTTCATCGCTCCCTAGGAATGGAAGCGTCATGGTTGTACAATTGTTTATGATCATATCACCCTCAGGTATTCCCAATACCCGTACATCCTGCACACTGGAAGACCCAGAATAAACCCGAAGTATAAGATCAATTTTACACTCTCTACTTTAGGGATTTATCATTAAGTTTCTCATTCGATCATTGGGAGTTGGTATCGATCATATTCTTTTCAAAAGCATATATCATACCTAGGTCTTGATCATATACTTTCCAAAAGTATATATCAAACCTACAAATTCAGTCAAGCTTCCAAAGCGAGATGACCGTGCATGAAATTTGATTTTTTCCAATATCTCATGAGTGAGCTCATGTCTTCCGGTTCAGTAGCTGAACCTGTATGATCCCTTTGAGAGATCGTATTACTCATATGCCTTTGCATGCACACCAGCGCGTCGGTGTATAGACCTTGATTAGGTCATCAACCTATTGGTATGCCAAATGTACATACTCAGTCATATAGTAACACATCTGTCTTCGATCAGAGGATGCATGCCTATATCATGACAACATACGGTATAGGACTTTGGTTATCTCGATCTCGTTAAGTCAACTCTTTGACCAAACTAATATGACACCTCCGAATATCTATTCACATGCAGAGGACCTGCATCAAGAGGTCGGTCAGATATCATCCGAAATGAGAAAGGATTGCCATCTCCTACTCAGGTTGGAGATCATCTCTCAACAATCATTTGACGGTGCTTGATGAGTCCTCAATCTAACTCTTTAGATGTTCATACAAGTACCAAACTCTTTGATTTAATAATTGAATCAAAAGCTGTATGTTCATTAAGATGGCCATGGTACATAACCCTAATTGTACTAAGGGACCTATTATGCAAATTAGTTATTCTTCATTTCAGATCAGGGAATGATATTTGCAATAACATTTATTGCATAATGGCTCGCCATGGGCTCACAAGTCCAACAGAACCGATATTGGGGTCACTACACATACGACCTTACTCTTTCGAGAAGCAAAGAGCATGATCCAGATGTGCTTGTATGTAGGAGCTATCACTTTGGACAGGCGTCTCCTACATACAATCCCTGGTGACGGAACCCTTCGTCTTGACGGGAGACCATGGATGTCACTTACGTGATCCTCCACCTCATATTCAAATTCTAATTAATCATTATGAATCATATTCATTATAATTATATCTTTCAAGGGAAATAACACCTCTATTCATGATAGAGTGTTCTAATTTTAATTGGATTCCAATTAATCTAATCATATCCAACAAACATTTTTTAATTGTTACTTGAAAATATGGTATTATCTCAAATACGTATTATTTCGAATTTTAATAATTAGAAAAATACATCATGATCTCTCAAGAATTATCCGTTCCCTACTTGCTGTCATGACCAATACCGACGGGAGTGTGACAGACCTCACACGGTGCAACTTGCTACCCCAACGCTCCCCAACTAGACACCATATCCGCCTTGGGAAAAGATAATGCCAACTCAATCACTTTGTACTTGAGATGATAATCGGTTTTTCAACCAAAGTTATATCATATAGCAATAATCAAAACCATTTTGATTATAATTATAAGGAGATTTGCTAAGTAAGTCCCCAAACCTATTCAAGCAACATGTTTGTTGGAAAGTGTATGATGTAACCAATTTGTGATCTAGATCATATCTAATCAATTATTGGTTAAGGCAATGTTATTTAATGAAATAATTATCATCTTTAAATATTTCACAAATATTTATCAATAATTGTGTCAAGAAATTAACCATTAATTTCTATAAAATATTAAATAACAATCACAAGGTTCTCGATTAAGTATGCAATTTTCAGAAGTGACCCTCACTTACTAAAATTAGCATATATTAATCATTTTAAATCCAAATAATGAAAAATCAGTTTCTAAAGTTTGCTAATTTGATTTAAAATAGAACCTAAGTGATAATTACACATTTTTGGGCGTGTCAAAAAAGTAACCAACACTTTAATTACGTCATGATTTGCCATCCCCGAAACAGTGGATATATGTTCATTAAAATGATCATATCTTGAGTTATTGGATTCCAATTCATGCAAACTCAAATCCTATTGTTTCCTTAATTAATGGCATTATCTCATTTAAAATTTCATGTTTAAGCATTTTAAACAGGGCTGAAAGTTATCACAAAACAAGGCTGCGAAAATTGAAATGCGATAAAACTTTCACGAACCCTAACGAGCCCAAGTCTTCCTAAGTTCATGGATCGCATCCAAAACCTCCAACCTGGCTCTGCTACCACTTGAAGGATATGGGAAGATCCTCAAGCGCATCACGGAAGCATGATGATCGCATCGTATGTGATCGGGAGTGACTAGTCGCACTAGTTGCTCGATGCAGCAGAATTTAAAATTTTTAATGTGATGAAACCGCATGGTCCAAGAACATTTCTTGGATCGTCTCATCTAAACCACAACAAGTATCAAGGTCACCTCTTTAAGCATGGTTGCGATCGAGTCTCTAAACAAAGAGACCACCTGTCTCAAGTCCAATCCAATGGAGGAGACGCTTGCAAGCACGTTGAGGAGACACATCCTTCTCGCAATCCATGTTGATGATCCAAGAGATGGATCTCCTGATCTTGACACAAGAGATCCAACATATTCTTCACGAGTGAGGTGCACCGAAGGAGATGGAGTCCGGCAACATAACAATGATGCTGCGACGAGGACGACTCTCTCAAGGGCTCCATGGTGGACGACCACAATGAGAGAGAGAGGCACATGACGTGTACAGAGAGAGGGGGAGAGAGCATTTGTTAATCTTGTATGTCACGAAAATAAAGGGGTGCCTCTTCTTATATAGGGTTTTGGGATCCATGGATCTCAATCCATGGACAACACAAAAATCAATGAATGAGATTGATTTGTGTTTCTTTCAATGGCCATGATCTTGTTGGGAAAACACAACAATAATTAATTTAATTTAAATTAATATATATATATATAAATAAATCGATATATTTAAATTCAAATTAAATCAATTAATTATCCTTGGAGATAATGTGGCGATAAACCTCATCCCCTTAAAAGGGGGACGATCACTCTTCTCATGAGATCTCACTATCTCATGAGATCTCATTATCTCTTGAGATCTCATAGTATCATGATATCTCCAAGATTTACAACAACAATTGTTGTAAATTATTTCACAAAAATAATTCATAATTATCTTTTGAACCTTGCAATCATGCCATTGGAAAATTTTGAATCACATTCACATCCCAAAACAAAATGTAAATTATATTTTCAATTAATCTTCGAATGTGAATCCAATTCACATCAATAATCAATTAACAAATATAATCATAATATGCTCTCTTTAATATATTATAAATCACATTTATAATATACCTGAATAATATGGATAGTGCTATCCACATTATTTATATCCGTGATAATTACATCACATTTTATCATCTTGGATCTCTATTCTCATATGCCCAAATAATATGAATCACATTCACATTATTCACATCTTTGATAATTAAATCACATTTAATTATCTCAGATAACTCTCCTAATAATATGAATCAAATTCATATTATTCATGATAATTAAATCACTGTTAATTATCCATTTTCTCAATGCTCGGATACATATATTAATAATGAAATTATGCATGAATTCTTTCAAGGATAATGCGCTTTCTCTGCTGATAGTTGGAGATAAGGACAAGGCGATTGTATTGTTCCACGTATAGTGACTTGGATATTAAGATCACATCTCAAATCTAGATCTTATGGATCTCCCACAGATGCTTGATTAAATCAAAATCGCAAATCTAATCTTCCCATTACATCTGAATCATATTCAAATCAATGTCCATCAGTTGGACTAAGATCAGATTACTTCTCTATGAGAGGAGTCACTAAAATCCGGACCGTTTTCATCATCCCTCGGAATGGAAGCATCATGGTTATACAATCGTTTATGATCACATCACCTGCATACATTCCTAATACCTGTACATCCTGCATACTGGAAGACCTAGAGCAAATCCGAAGTTTTAGATCTCTTTTAAACTGTCTCCTTCAGGATTTTATCATTAAGGTTCTCATTCGATCATTGGTAGTCAGTATCGATCATATACTTTCCAAAAGCATATATCATACCTAGGTGTTGATCATATACTTTCCAAAGGCATATATCAAACCTTACAAATTCAATCAAGCTTCTAAAGCGAGATGACCACACATGGAATTTGATTCTTCCCAATATCTCATGAGTGAGCTCATGTCTTCCGGTTCAATAATGAACCTGCATGATCCCTTTGAGAGATCGTATTACTCATATGCCCTTGCATGCACACCGGCGCAACGGTGTATAGACCTTGGTTAGGTCATCAACCTATTGGTCTACCAAATGTACATACTCAAACATATAGTAACACTTCTGTCTCTCGTCAGAGGATGCGTGCCTATATCGTGACAGCACACGACATAGGTCTTTGGTTATTTCGATCTCGTTAAGTCAACTCTTTGACCTAACTTATCTAACACCTCCGAATATCTATTCCTATGGGAAGGACCCGCATCAAGAGGTTGGTTAGATATCAGCTAAATGATAAAGGATTGCCATCTCCTACTCAGTCTAGAGATCATCTCTTAACAATCATTTGACAACGCTTGATGGGTCCTCAATCTAACTCTTTAGATATTCATCCAAGCACCAACCTCTATGATTCAATAATTGAATAAACAGCTGTATGATCATTAAGATGGCCATGGTACATAACCTTAATTATACTAAGGGACATATTATGCAAATTAGTTATTCTTCATTTCAGATCAGAGAATGATATTTTGCAATAACATTTATTGCATAATGGCTCGCCGTGGGCTCACATGTCCAATAATTTGGGTGGTTTGCCACCCAAGTTCTCATCCGCTTCTGATTCCACTGGAGCATCCACTTATTTGGGGATGACCTCAATGTATAACACTCCAACATCTCAGTCGGGGGTATATGAGGATGAGATAGAAAACTATCACATGCCGTGAATTCAGTGGTATCCACAATTGGTACCATGTCATCTGGATTACAAAATTTATCTTCTGGAATGGTCTTTTTGAAGGATGATGTAACTTATTTAAGGTATGCCTTATACTCTCAGTTAGGTTTTAGTACATACATTGATTCATCTTTTTGATTATATTTACAATGAATGACTTATTTTGCTTCTTAAAAATAATAGAACTACAATTCCAAAAGTTCACGAGGTGGAGAATGAGAATGAAGAGGAGGATGGAGAGGAGGAGGATGAGGACGAAGACGATGTCACTGCATATAGAGTCTCCCATTGCAAAGGGGTTGTAATCTCGGAACCTAATGAAAATAGAAAAGAGCTTAAAAAAACTGACAAGGAGAGGATGAACAAGGGGAAGGAAAAGGCAAAGGAAGTTATTTTTTTTCAAAATAGAGGAAAAGAAAGTTTTATTGCAAACTATAGACTCTATAATGATACTTTATTACCAGAAGCTTGTACTGTTAAGAACTTTAGTGTCTAGATGTTAGTCATGAACTTGTGGTTTTTTTTACTTGAACTTGTAACTTTCTATTGTCCTGAACTTGTATCTAGCTTTCTATTGTCTTGAACTTATAAGTAGTTGTCTTGATCTTGTAAATTTTTTAAATTTTGCTTTGCATGGTCTTCAACTTGCAGATGTTAGTCATGTCTTGAACTTGTAGCTTTCTATGGTCTTGAACTTTTAACTTTATACAAGTAAGAGTGGTTTTTCTTAAAGATGATTATAATTTGGTTGTAACTACAATTGACCAGGTTGATTGTATTATAGTGTTGGTTGGAGGATTTCAAGAGGCTTGGATGATTATGTTAGCTTATATTATAATACAGGGGAATCATATGCACTACATGTGGTTGCTGAAGGAAAGCAGAACTTGCGACCACTTTGCTACTATTTTGCTACCACTACAATAGCAAAATGATAGTCATGTGGTCGCAGAAATAGAATCCGCTACTACCATATCACTACTTAACTACTACAATAGTAGTAAAGTAGTAGTAAAATGATCGTTATTGTAAAAACCACGAAGGTAAAGTAGCAGTGATAATTTTTTTCATGTGGTGGCAACATGGTCGCAATTCGACGTGTCTCTAGTTGCAGCATACATGAAAGATTACACTAACCTGTGATTATAACGACTATTTGTGACTACATGGACGACTATCCTACGACTATGATGTGGTCACAAATAATTTGCGACTGTTTTGGCCTGACCACACATTTTGCTACTATAGGTGGTCGCAAATTGCATTACGACTATGTGTTGAGCAGGATTTTCGAGGGGTTTTTAATGGTGTTAATTATGAACAATGTCGTTGCAACCCAATCAAGCGTCAACAAACAAACAAATTTTTTCTTCTCAAGCTACAAAAATAATTATAAGAATAATGAAGCGAGAGAAATTTTTGCTACTGATTTACCTGTATAGCGGACATGATCGAACTCGGGGAGGCTACAATTCCCGAGGGTTATTCAAATAATCGACGAAAAATCAATTAAGAGAAAAAACAGGAATCTCTAAGGCAAACTATCCTTGGTTTTTTGGAATTTGTTTCTCTTTTTATTTTTTAAATTTTTTATTTCTTTTTTCTAATTTTCTAATTTTCAATTTTTTAGTGATTTTAATTGCAATTTTTTGAATTTTTAAATAGTGAACAATATGCACAAGGAAAGAAATACACTCACCACGCTCTTTTTATATTTTTCAATTATACCAAAAATGCCAGAAAAATCCAGAGAAAATATTTTTGGGTTTTAAAAGGCTTTGAAATATTTTTGATAATTTTTGTAGAATTTTCAGATGTTTTTATAATTTTATAAAAATCAAACAGTGGCAAAAATGACAAACAGTGCACAACCTGGAGTAATTTGCAAGTTAAAAATACTTTAAGTGCCCAAAACTCCTGGAGACTATTTTTATGCTAAACTATATATAAATATCTACAAACAGGAAGTGAAATCATGATTTTTGGATTTTTTATAGATTTTTCTGTGATTTTTAAGATTTTTGACAATTTTCATTTTTTTGGGTTTTGTAAAGAATTAATGCACAAAATTTGCACAGAAATTTAAAGACAATGAAAGGAAATTAATATATTTTTTTGAATTTTTAGAGCAATATTCAAAATTTTATGAATTTTCTAAGTTCAAACAGAGAAAATGATATTGTTTTTGAATTTTCAACAATAACAAATGATGACAAAATGCAATGAAAAATTTATGTAATGAACATGCACATAGCAGGAGTCTAATCTCATTTTTTTCAGAATTTATTAATCACAATTGCTAATTATTTCAACAATAAAAATCATGCAAATCAAAGTCTGGAAATACAGGGACTGATCCATAATTACTCAAAGTTTTTATATGAAAAATAAATAGGAAATAAAGTGTGAAAAATAATCGCAATTTACCCAAATAAATGCTACCGACATGGGTCCCTTTGTAATTGGCAAAATGTTCAGGGGGATGAAATGCAAGTTGGCCAAAATTTTTAATACCCTAGAGTTTCTTCTGTTCTCTTCGTTTCTTTTTGTAAAAGGAAAGGGGAGCCACCTCCTATTCCCTCGTTTAACGCAAGCATAAGGGGTAGGGGACCACCGCCCTCATCTTCTCTCTCTCTCTCTCTCCCAACAGGCTCGCCGGCGGTCGCGACTCCTTGCGTCAGCATAGCCTTGCGGTGGAAGTAGCGATGATGACGGGCTTTGCAGATGGCGGGCGATGCAGCTATGGATGGCTGTTGGCGGTCGGAGTGGAGCTCCAAGCTCCAAGCAGAGGAAAAAAAATCCGGTGATGATGATTTGCGGATGAGGGTGATACACGCCCTCCAGATCGATGGAGGTGTTGGCGGGCCCCGACGTGGATGCGCGACGGAGATGGCGACTGGTTCGTACGCAGGTCTTCGACGGAGGTGCTCGCAATTGCTGGGATCAAGTGGCTGTCCCATGGCAATGGCGACCGGTGAGGAGCGGCGGCGGGAGCGCCGCCTGCGGATGGAGGGGGGCGGTGCCTGCTGCGTTTATTTTTTTTAATTTTTTGATTATTTTGTAAAAATAGAAATGAAATAAAAACAATAAAAACCTTTTTTTATTTTTTAGAATAGAAACTGTAAATAATCCCTTTTTTATTTTTTTATTTTTCTTGTTAATTTTTTATTTAATCCTGCAAAACAGATGTCAGAAAAGTAAGTTTTTTTATTTTTTCTTTTATTTATAAACAATTAGGATTCGAGCACGATGGCTCGATCGTAAAATCAAAATGAAAGACTTGAATGAGTGCGGTTCCTTGGAAAATGGTGGATTGAACCTGATCTCTGACCACCGTGCATGGTCGGAGGTGAGAGATCGTGCGAGGTAGAAAAGAACGCGTAAAGATCGAGAAAGTGAGATGAAAAAAATCGGAGTCGAAGGTGGATCAAAATCGTGATGGATTCTAAGATCTAGATAAAAAATGACGATGAAATAAAGATGTGAGAAATAAAACTAAGATTAACCTAAGATAAAAAATAAGAGAAAGAATGGATCTCACCCTAGGAGCAGAAAAGACCTTGATCACCTCGATGAAGGCCGACTCGTTGTCACCGGGCGACTCAGAGGCTAGGCACCCTTCTGTGACAAGAAGACTCTCGGAGATCGGGCTCCTCTCACCAAAGATTGATCAAATTGAAATGATGGAGAAGGAGCCATATAAATAGAAAAGATAGGAATTGAAATTTGAATTTTTGAATTTTTGGATGAAGATAAGAGATAAGAGAGACAAAAATTGAAATGAGATAAAGTAAGAAGATTAGTGTTAAAATTATTTACAAAAATTAACTACTTTTTTGTATTTTCATCACTTTATTAATTTGAAAATTAAATGTTATTTTTTTTTTATTTTTTGTGGTAGTTATTTAAGAAAATTAACTATATACATAAACTATATACATATAGTACATTATTTACATGATTAAATAAAGAAATTAGTTTTTTTAATTTCTATTTTTAATTTTTATTTTTATTTTAAATAATTAGTTAAAATATTTACAAATATTTACAAAATACAATATGACAAATAAATGATGAAATTGCACAAACCACCCAGAAAACCAACTTTTCACCCATAACTCTAAAAATTATGAATCACAACCACTTTAAAGATAATTTAATTTAGAATACAATGGAAGTGAGTTGGTTTAATTTGAGTTCATATGGAGCTGGAATTGGTCTTTCAATTATCTCTTAGTGGCCTTTTCCAAGTGTGGTTGCTTTTTTTTGTACATGATTTGATTATGCAATTATTTTTATTATTTAGGATATATTTTTATTTACAACTTTTGTTTTGAAACTTATTTGATTTAAGGTCAATTTATGTACAAATAAAATAGTGTAGTATACAAATATACACAACACACACATTTTTTTGGATTTTCTGATTAAGGACCCTATCCCCCCCTACATTATTCCTGGTCGATCAGGTCAAGTCTTGACCTTCTCTCGGGGTTAGGGTCAGCCTGTATCTATTACATATACACAGTCTTCTTCTTCTTCTTTTCTTTATTTTTCCTTCCTTCCTTTCTTTATTTATTTTAGGTTAAAATGGTAATAAGTGTACAATATTTACACACAGATGCAAGTTAGTAAGAATATGGAGTTAGTATTATATACAGGTGTTTTATAAGGGATTTTAAGATAAAATAAATGAATAAAGACGATGAAATGCAGATTCATCATCCCCCTATGCTTTTCCTTTGCTAGTCCCTTAGCAAACACTTATTTGAAAGAATAAGTGAATAAAAAGAAAAAGAAAGGAAAAATGAAGAAAATAGGAAAATATTGAATACTAAACTTATCTTCATAAAATTGTAGTATGGAGCTTTATCAGACCTTTGGATTATTAATGTGGCGGAACCTTAATGGGAAATGTATTTAAAATCTAACAACCTCTAAGTTCCATAAGACTCCTATTCAGGTCTCCTCAATAGTCAGGTCAGAACAAGTCTACATACACAAATTCTTATGACTATGAATCTTTACTTGTACGGTGTAAGTGAAATATAGCTCCTCATCTTAAAGTAACAAAGAACCAGCCTCCCTCAAAAAGGTAACTCTAGTCCCCCGATCTAGCAACTCTTTCCTCGTGGAGCGGAGATATTCCCTTCTAAGTTCAAGTACAACCAGCTCAAGAAGAGGGGATAGAGAAAAGAAAGGATGGTAACCAGTGTAGCTACCTATCCTTGAATGCATTACCAATGTAGCCAAGTCATCCGCTGCAAGCTTACAAAAAATTGACTTTGAAGCTCTTATTATTATTTTCCTTTTTTTCCTTGTATATACACTCCGGCAGGCATTTTACTTTTCAATCATGCCTGTCCACTTTCGGAGATTCTACATTTTTCCTTCTTTTTTTTGAAAGTATATACAAGGTGCAACATGTACATAAGGAGTTTTTCCTCTTGAGCGAGTAGACTATCCCTCTTTTGAAGCATTATTGCAATCCAACAACATCCTGTCTTTAGACCTCAACATCGCTAGACTAGGTTGGGACGCACTTCCCTCCTTAGAGGAAGACGAGAGGTTCCGCCTAGATGTACTTTCCTCGTATGCTACTCCAAGCCAAAAGATTCTGCCTCCTCAGTACCTCCTTATGAAGAGCTACGTGTAGAGTGCTTGTCCAAGATAAGCCACGGTCTGAAAGAATCATGCGTGTGTTGTTAAATATTCTACTTAGACTAATCAAGATGAGATGTGAACATAGTCTTATGGACTCAAAGAATTAAGTCGCTAGGACCTGAAAAGTCTTAACTCCAGTTCTCATAAGGTTCCTATGAAATTAAGTGGATTAAGGCCCAACTAATCTCCGTTCTTCAATTTTATTCCAGACTTTGTTTAAATGTCAATACTATCTTGAAAAATGCACATGCAAATGCAAGAAATATGTACAATGAAAAAAGAAAGCATTTTTTTTGAAACAATTTTCTAATTTTGAACTTTTTATGGATTTTTGGAAAAGCAAGGAAAAATGATGTACATGCGAAAAGAGTTTTTTTATGCAACTTTTTATAGATTTTTGGATTTATAGTTTTTAGTTTTTTTAAAGGAAAAAGGTTAGTAAAATATATACAAGTATATACAAGAATTTTTTTAGGTTTCTTTTGTTTCTTTTATTTTTTGTTTTTTGTTTGTTTTGTTTTTGTTTTTTTATTTTTATTTTTTTGTTTTTGTTTTTGTTTTTGTTGTTGTTTTTGTTTGTTTTGTTTTTATTATTTTTTTGAAATAAAACTCTATACACACACACACGTTGGTTTTACGAATTTATATACATATCCCCAAAAATAAATATTTAAAGTACGAGTTTTGTCTAAAGTATATATACAGTATATACGACATCCCTCTATACTTACCTCAAACTATGTCCTCATAGTGATCAAAGAGTAGCAAAGGAAGACATAACTCATGCTAAGTATAGAAAAGTGAAAAGACTCCTATGCTACATCAACTCAAAGAGAAAAATAATAGAAGTCGGTGATCCTCCCATACTTAGGATCAAGTAATCCTAAGTATAGAAGACTGTACAAAAGGGGAAAACCTATGCAGAGAATGTAGAGACTCGAAAATAAAAAGATGATATAAACAACATCACCCCCTATACTCAGGGTAGACTATCCCTAAGTATAGGCAACAACAAGAGCGATGAACAAGACGAATATGAATAATACAAATCATTCACCCCCCTTATACTTAGGATAAATCACATCCTAAGTATAGCACACACACACACACACACTGAAAAGGGGTGAATGATAAGACGGAAGAAGAAAGAGTTAAACGAAAGGATATACAAAAGGAGTGGATGTACAAAGGTCAAGAAGGTCGAAAGCAAACCTTCTTACGGGATCGCTGAGGAATGGATCTAACAAGGTGTTGGTCGATATTGGGGTCATCGTTAGACAAGAACTGATTAGGATCGGCCAAGAAAGTATCATCAGCAGTCTCAGAGTGTGCAGGCAAGAATCGGTTAGTGGAAGTAGTGTGGTCATGTCCTGCTTGGGAAGTCTTGCAAATATCAAAGTAAAAAGGCTCAAATCATTATCAGAAAAAGTCGGATCAATTTCAGCCTGGAGAGCCTCCACTCGATCATCATCTTTATCAAAATCCCAAATTCCTTTATAAATGCAATCAAATCAAATTTGGCCTTATTAGTCTCATCTGAATCAGGGTGAATAGGAAATGACTCATTAGTGAAATATCCGCGGGATTTGACTACTTTCACTGTCGTTGACAAAATCCGCAGATCAGACATCTCCATGGGCAATATGACAAAATCAGAAGTGAAGTTCATGCCCTGAATGAGAATGACAGTGTTTTCTAGAATACCCTTCGGCCTCTTGATAGATCCATCAACAACTTAAACTATCATCCTTATCTTCTTGAGAGGCCCAAGATAAAGAGACTGTACCATAGAGAAGGGTATTATATCAACTGACGATATGCCGTCAAGGAGAGTGTTATCACAAGAATAGTCGGATATGGAGCATCTCACAAGAGGTGTGGCAATGTTCCCTTTCTAAAATGCGGACGGTGAGAGATGGCGTAGGCAGTGGACATGGTCAAAATGTGACGCTCAGATCTGCTTCTTCACTTTCTCTTCTTGTGTTGAGGAGCAGATAAATGTGTCATGGCCCTGTGAAATGGGTCTTTAATGATATCATGAATGGTGGCCATCACTTCAGGTTCAGTCAACATTTTTTTGAGTTTTTAGACCTCCTCCATACATGGGAGGAGATCAGAATCAACATATACACGAGGATTGCCAAGAGCAGTCTGTATAGTAGCATCCTTGGGTTCAAAGGTGGGATACGTTGTGAATGACTGTATGGGAAAATGGTATGGCATGGGTGCCCTCTCCTCATAAAATGAATTAACAATGTGTCTCCCGAATCTTTTTGGATTTTTAAAATTTTCTTATTTTTTTTGTATTTTGGGCGATTATAAGCTCTCATGATTAT
Organism: Ottelia alismoides; assembly: GCA_037367405.1. NCBI lineage: Eukaryota > Viridiplantae > Streptophyta > Magnoliopsida > Alismatales > Hydrocharitaceae > Ottelia > Ottelia alismoides. The sequence goes on along the minus strand of JAZKJV010011719.1, from coordinate 51,547 downwards.
CCTCAAGTGAATCCATATCCTCAAACAATGGAGCAACGTTCTGGCTCTCATTTATATTAAATAGATTACTAATCTTCGAATTCATATGCTCCATCATTTGGTTCATGGTCTCAAGTGTAGACACCATGAAAAGTGACTCCAAAATCACAGGGTCGGTGAGTGGAATGAGGGTGGGTGAAAATCATCGTCTGATTCTTGAAATAATGGGTTAGGCGGATATGCGCAAAAATCAGGAGGAAATTCCTCCTGGAAAAAGGAAGGTGGATTGATTAGGGAGTGCGAGAAGTCCGCGAAGATCGGATTAAAATAACTCCAGTCGGCCATCTCCAAAACAAAAACGAGGATTGGGAGAACACGATAGTGAAGTCAAGCTATGCAAGAAAAAAGGCGCAAATGCGTGGAAGGATCTAGTATGCACACAAGCAATCAAACACAATACAAACCCCCAGTTCACCAACTCAACACAATGTGAAGACCGTAAAGTTCGGTCAATTATCTTATAAATTTTTAGAGTTTGTGAGAATACAATATATCAGAGCGGTTAAAGCGAGCTGTTAGGAATCCAATGCTCCCAGGAGACTATCCCAATCTCACAACTAGTTTTTCCCAGCCAGTATGGGTGTGGACCATTTACCGTCTACCCGATCTGCCCACTATGCTAAGGAAATACCAGACCGATTACCGGCTACCCGGTGAAGTCCTCACTTGAGAACAACTAATCACAAGATAGTAGTTTGAAGAGAGTTCGGGCGTGGTTCTATACTAGGCGCAGGTCGCTCTCTTGCTGCGGATAAATCAAACAAGGCGGGGGTTACTCTCCCCAAAACAATGATTTTTCCTTACGTTTATTTAAGGCTCGAATTTTCTTTAGCAGTCCCGGTTTTAGGCAGTTATCACTTGGTTTGAGTATTTTCACAGAATCGCCTACCGAGTGTCCAATTTCCTTTTTAACTTACGTGAGTGAAAACAAGGAAGGAGATCGGAAATGCCAATCCACGATTAAACACAATGATGCATGCAAGGGTTAGAGATGCGTACCTTGTTGCCAACACTCTACATGCAAAATGATCCGCGCAGAATTGAAATACAGAAAAATAAACTAACCTATATGCAAATGCGAGTGAACCGTCCTAACAATAGCTTCTATTAACATGCTAGAACATGTTAATTTTACTAAGTTCAATTACGCTATATTCTATAGGTACAGAAATTCTTGTTTACGGTGTTTAGACCTAATTAATTACCTAGCTCAAGCAAATTAATTAAAGCAATCAATAGGTAGCTCACAAAATCCGCGTAAAACAAAGAAAAATAAGGCGATGAAAACAAAACTGGTGAGGACCCCCAAGTGCACTGACACTTGGCGAAACATACCCCGCAACAAATGAATGTCCATTTACCATGGTTCAAATGCTAGAAAAATAAATAAATAAATAAAAGTATTTTTTTGGTCTCCTTCAATTCTTCTTCTCTTCCTCTCACGCTATCCTGTAGCTTGGTGAAGAATCAAGCCGCCTCCGCTTCGCTTGGTGATTCGGCTCTCCTAGGATCGCCTCCTTCGCTCCGCAGGCCCTCACAAGAAAAAGAAAAGAGAGAGTGTGTAAGAAACACAATTATCAAATATGAGAAAAAAATGAAATAAATGCAGTGAATATGAACAATGGAGTTAATGTGGAAAAATATACATAAATATATACAACTAAGAATAACAGGTCAAAAGAGAAACCTAACTACCCTCGTCGTGCCTCCCTGGCAACGACATCATTTTGTTGAGCAGGATTTTCGAGGGGTTTTTAATGGTGTTAATAATGAACAATGTCCTTGCAACCCTATCAAGCGCCAACAAACAAATAATTTTTTTCTTATCAAGCTATAAAAATAATTACAAGAATAATGAAGCGAGAGAAATTTTTGCTACAACAGACATGATCGAACTCAGAGAGGCTACAATTCCCTAGGGTTATTCAAATAATCGACGATAAATCAATTAAGAGAAAAAGCAGGAATCTCAAAGGCAAACTATCCTTGGTTTTTGTGGATTTTTTTATCTTTTTATTTTTTATTTTTAATTTCGATTTTTCGATTTTCTTATTTTCAAATTTTTAGTGATTTTAATTTTGCATTTTTTGTATTTTTAAATAATGAACAATATGCACAAGGAAAGAAATACGCTCACCACACTCTTGTTATATTTTTCAATTATATAAAAAATGCTCAGAAAAATACAAAGACAATATTTTTAGTTTTTAAAGGCTTTGAAATATTTTTGGAATTTTTTGTAGAATTTTTAGATGTTTTTGTATTTTTCAAAAAATCAAACAGTGGCAAAAATGATAAACAGTGCACAACCTGGTGTAATTTGCAACTTAAAAATACTTTAAGTCCCAAAACTCCTAGAGACTATTTTTATGCTAAACTATAGACAAATATCTACAAACACGAATGAAATCACAATTTTTTGATTTTCGTAGAACTTTTTGTGATTTTTTAAGATTTTTGATAATTTTCAATTTTTTTAGGTTTTGTATAGAATTAATGCATGAAATTTGCAAAGAAATTAAAAGACAATGAAAGGAAATTAATATATTTTTTTGAATTTTTAGAGCAATATTCAATTTTTTATGAATTTTCTAAGTTCAAATAGAGAAAATGATGTTGTTTTTGAATTTTTAATAATAACAAATGATGACAAAATTCAATGAAAAATTTATGCAATGAACATGCAAATAACATGAGTCTAATTTTATTTTTTCAGAATTTACAAAAGCTAATTATCTCAACAATAAAAATCATGCAAATCAAAGTATGGAAATACATGGATTGATTCGTAATTTCTCAAAGTTTTTATATGAAAAATAAATAGGAAATAAAGTGCATAAAATAATCGCAATTTACCCAAATAAATGCTACTGGCATGGGTCCCTTTATAATTTACTAAATGCCCGGGGCTGAAATGCAAGTTGGCCAAAATTTTAATACCCTAGGGTTTCTTCTATTCTCTTCGTTTCTTTTTGTAAAAGCAAAGGGGAGACGCCTCCTATTCCTTCATTCAATGCAAGAACAAGGGACAGGGGACCGCCGCCCTCGTCTTCTCTCTCTCTCTCCCAACAGGCTCGCCGGTGATCGTGGCTCCTTACATTAGTATTGCCTTGCGGTGGAAGTAGCGACGATTGTGGTATTTGGAGATGGTGGGCAACGCAACTATGGACGGCTGTTGGTGGTCGGAGTGGAGCTCCAAGCTCCAGGCAGAGGCATAAAAAGTCGGCGATGGCGATTTGCGGATGAGGGCGACACACGCCCTCTAGATCGGCGATGGTGTTGGCGGGTGCCGACACGGATGCGTGGCGGAGATGGCGATTGGTTCGCATGCAGGTCTTCGACGGAGGTGCTCGCGATTGCTGGGATCGAGTGGCTATCCCCTAGCGATGGCGACCAGCGAGGAGTGACGGCGCGGGCGCCGCCTGCAGATGGAGGGGGTCGGTGCCTGCTGCGTTTATTATTATTTTTTTATTTTTTTATTTTTTGATTATTTTGTAAAAATAGAAATGAAAAAAATAATAAAAACATTTTTTATTTTTTAGAATAGAAACTATAAATAACCCTTTTTTATTTTTTATTTTGTTATTTTTGTTAATTTTTTATTTAATCATGTAAAACAAACGTTAGAAAAGAAAGGAAAAAATATTTTTTTGTTTTTTCTTTTATTTATAAACAATTAGGATTCGAGCACGATGGCTCCATCACAAAATCAAAATGGAAGATATGAACGAGTGCGGTTCTGCGGAAAATGGCGGATGGAACCGGATCTCTGACCACTATGCATGGTCGGAGGTGAGAGATCGTACGAGGTAGAAAAGAACGCGTAGAGATCGAGAAAGTGAGATGAAAAAAATCGAAGTCGAAGGTGGATCAAAATCATGATGGATTCTAAGATCTAAATAAAAAAATGATGATGAAATAAAGACGTAAGAAATAAAACTAAGATTACCTAAGATAAAAATAAGAGAAAGAATGGATCTCACCTTAGGGGTATATTTGCATTGAAAGTTCATTATTCTTGAAAGGGTTCAAGAATAATTCCATAGTTGAATTATATCCAAGCATTAAGAAATGGATAACTAAATGTGATTTAATTATCATGGATAATGTGAATTTGATTCACATTGTTTGAATGCATGATAATGATGATCCAATATAATTAAATGTGATTTAAATATTATGGATAAGAATAATGTGGATAGCAATATCCAAATTATTCAGAATATATTATAAATGTGTTTTATAATATATTAGATAGAGCTTATTATGATATATATTTGTTGATCAATTATTGGTGTGAATTGGATTCACATTGGATGATTAATTGAAAATATAAATCACATTTTATTTTGGGTTGTAAATGTGATTCACATTTTTCCAATGGCAAGATTGCAATATTCACAAAATGATTCTGAATTATTTTGTAGAATAATTTACAAAAGTTGTTGATGTACATATTGGAGATACATGGAATCATGCAATCTTGGGGATTGCATTGAGATTCTCCCATTCCTAATAGGAGAGGGGGACGACCACCAATTCCTACAAAGAAAGGGTGGCCGTCCACTATTCCTATGTGAAAGGAGGGAACCTCCTTTCCATTATCTCCAAGTTTAATTGATTTAATTTTGGGATTAAATCGTATTTATTTATCAATATATATTTAATCTAAATTAAATTAATTGTTGTTAGTTTTTACCAATAAAATCTTGACCATTGAAATAAGCACAAATCAATCTCATCTATTGATTTTGTGTACTCCATGGATTGTGATCCATGGACTCCCAAAGTACTATATAAGAAGAGGCACCCCTTGCTCTTCTTAGTTACAACAACAAGCTCTCTCAACTCTCTCATTCTCACGCCCCCTCTCCCTCTCTCTCCTTTGGTGGCCCTCCACCTAAACTCTAGGGAAGAAGCGGCCATTGTCGCTTCGCCCTTGTGCTGCTGCCTCGACGACCCTTGGTTCTCCATATTCTTTGGTGCACTTCGCTCGTGAAGAAGATGTACGATCTCGTTGCACGAGATCAGGAGTTCCCTTGCTTGGATCAAAATCTTGGATTGCGAGAAGCATGCGGTTCATCCCCACGCTCGCAAGCGTCTCCTCCAACGACCGGACTTGAGATAGGAGGTCTCTTCTTTAGAGGCTTGATCATAACCGCGCTATAAGGTGTATTCCTTTATCTATGTGGTTAGATGAAACAATTCAATAAGTGTTCTTGGATCATGTGGTTTCATCGAATGAATTTTTTTATATTATGCTGCATCGAACAACTAGTGCAACTAATCGTTCTTGATCGTATACGATACAATTCCTACGCTTCCGTGATGCGCTTGGGGATTGTTCCATATCCTTCAAGTGGTATCAGAGCCAGAGGTTTTGTATGAGATCCATAAACTTAGGAAGACTTGAGTTCGTTAGGGTTTGCGAAAGTTTTATCGCATTTCATTTTTGCATCTCTATTTAGTGAATAATTTCGATCCTTTTTAAAATTTTAAACACGAAATAACTTTCATTATGTTCTTCATTAAATAAGTAAACTGTGGGATTTGAGTGTGCGTAATTTGGATCCCGTTTGCTCAAGTTATGATCATTTTAATGAACATGTATACACTGTTTCGGGGACTGCATACCTTGACGTAATTAAGGAGTTAATTACTGTTTTGAATGTCTAAAAATGTGTGCTAATCACTTAGGTTCTTTTAAATCAAAGTAGAAAACTTTGGAAATTTATTTTGTATGATTTGGATTTAAATTGATTGAGATATACTAATTTTAGTAAGTGGGGGTCACTGCTGGAAATTACATTCCTAATCAAGAACATTGTGATTGTCATTTAATCAATAATTGAAATTAATGGTTAATTTCCCAGAATAATTTTTGGATAAATATTTGAGAAGTATTTGATTGATAATTATTTCCTTAAATGACATTGCCTTAACCAATAATTTATTAGATATGATCTAGATCACAATTGATTACACAATCATCTTTCCCAACAAACAAATGTACTTGAATAGGATTGGGAATTTGTTTAGCAAATTTCCTTATAATCGAAATTATTTTGATTATTACTATATGGTATAACTTCGGTTGAAAATCGATTATCATCTCAAGTACATAATGATCGATTTGGCATTATCCTGACCTGAGGCGGATATGGTGTCTAGTTGGGGAGCGTTGGGGTAGTAGGTTGTACCATGTGCGGTCTGTCCCACTCCCATCGGTACTGACCATGACATCGGGTAGGGAAGGGATAATGCTGGAGAAATCATGATGTATTTTCTAATTATTAAAATTCAAATTAATACGTACTTTGAGATAGTATCATATTTTCAAGTAACAATCAAGTTTGTTGATTGTATTGGATTGACAATTGATTTAAAATGATTAACTGACTTATATCCAATTAAAATCACTCTATTACGAGTAGATGTGTATTTCCCTTAGAAGAATTAATTATGTGAATATGATTCTTGATAATTAATAATAATTTGAATATGAGGTGGAGGATCACATAAGTGACATCCATGGTCTCACAACAAGGCGAAGGCATCTGTCGCCATGGATTGTATGTAGGAGACGTCTGTCCACAGTGACAACTCCTACATACAAGTGCATCTGGATCGGGCTCTTTGCTTCTCGAAAGAGTAAGGCCGTATGTGTAGTGACCCCAATATCGATTCCTCATATTATTGGGGCGATATTGGATTGTGCACAGCGAGTTCTAATCCTGTTGACGGTTGGTTCAATTAACAACGGGTCAACATCACCTTAGGGGTGGTGGGACCATGTGTTAAAGACCGCATTGGGAATGCAATTGGACTTGCAAGGCGGAATGTTCTCCCGCTTCTTTTTATCCGAGTTACTGTTTCTCATATTTTTGGGATGCGACAAAGATAAGGAAGGAGATCCCAGATCTTTCTTGAGATATAATGGTAAGTATATCTCTTACATTGAAAGTGATTAAGGGAATGAACTTTCAATGTTGACTAAGCAAGACAACTTTGATATAAAATTCCTAAATCAAAGTAAAATATATATATATATTTATATTTATTTCTGTAAATTTCTTATTTCAGATAATCCTTCATTAAACCCACTCAATACTATAATCAATAATAACAAGTATAATATCGTGGATTGGATCCATGATCAAGATATTGTACTTGCAGTTGAACACATAATGTATGTGGTTGCAATGTGCAAGTTTCCTCATAATAATGAGGAATGATAATTAAATAGACAATAAGACTACAACCCTAGGGTTTGTATGTCTCTATAGTCTTGATCTCTCATTGAATGTACTTTGGAAGTGACATGATGATGATCGCAATTGACAAATTATCCTTATAAAATCTAAGAAGATGTTCTAGCATAGATATGTGCTCTCGATATTTAATCATGAATGACATGGTTTCTGCATCATGAAGGATGGCGTCTTTATAAGAGATGATGTATTCAAACTGTTTGAGTACCTGCCTGGACCAAAAGTCTTTAAGAGTTAAGATGTATGTAGATATGATGAGTGTCATCATTCTATCATATGTACTTAAGTCATTCATGATACTTCATAATATTCATATTGTATGAATTGAATGAGGCATGTATAAATGTTAAAATACTCTTATATTGAAATCTTTTGAGTTCAATATAAGAGATCCTTCTTCTTAAGCAATGGTTGTTTATAAATGAAGGGAGCACAATGGAAGCATGGGTCGGACCCAAGTATGAAGGAAAGTAAAAGAGTTGACTATACTTCTGTGACTTCCATATGACATCCAAAGAGTTGGATGAATGCCAATACTGCAACAAGCCGATGTATTGATAGTATGACTATCAAGTCTAGATAGGATTCTTAGAAAAGGACTCGGACAGTGCATCCGGATAATCTATATCTACATATAATAATTGAAATAGACTTGCTTATATGATAAGATCAAAGTCTAATAATTGTATCTCATTCTTTTAATAACACTTGCAAATTGGTTGCTTATGTTTTAGAAGACTAGAAAATTTGATCTTAAGGTTCAATAGTCATCCACATGGATATTAATGCAATTGTTGCAATAACCTCTATTGGATAATTAGACTTCATATTTTCAGTGGGAGAGCTCTTAGTCTTAGAGAATGTCTCTATGACCTAGATATTAGAATACACTCATTTTTATTTTCTAAATTTTGGAAATAAACATGAATTCTGGAATAGACCTGTCATAATGAGTTATATGGATATATTTCAGATAGTAATCTAACATCTAGAGAAATCTATTAAATTAGAAAATTAATGAATGGTTCATTAACATTTCTAATACTAAAAATTAAACCTTATAATGTCAATAGGAGGATGAAGATCATTTGATAATGATCTGGCATAGAGTCTTGGACATAAGTCTATTGATGAGATCAATAGATAAGTAAGAAACGAAACTTTAGCGTGTCCAAAATTTCAAATCTTACATACTTGTGAATATTGTATTCAAAAGTAGAAAATGTCCAATGTACCCTTATCTGGGAATGGTGTTAGATGCTGAGATATTCAAGATCTCATACATATTGATGTATGTGGATCATATGTATCATTATAAACATTGATGATATGTGATATCATCCGATGATTATTTTTTGATATGAGATTTCTTACCTTCACCTTAGAAAGCTTTGAAATGTTCAAAGATTTCATAATTTTGATTTAGAACTAAAGTTTGAAGGAATATGAAATGAATTTGATCTAACCTAGGTAGCTTGTACCAATTAGATGAATTCAAAGGAATACCTTATGGAGATATGAATGTCATTCCCATCTCAATCCTCCTAATGCACCTAAACTCAAGAGAGTTGTAGGGAGATACAATTGTATCATATATGACATGATTTAATCAATGATAAATCTTAACATAATTATCTCTTAGTTTCCAAGGTATATATGTAGTAGAGACTAGAATATATCTCCTTAATAAGTTTCCAAGAAAGCAAGCTGGAATTTAGCACCTGAGAGTGCTACTTCATTAGGAAAATAAAGGATGGTATTGGATACCTACTTTAAGAACTTGAGATTCTTAAAAGATCTCATTTCTGAGAATGTGAATCTTAGAGGATGAGACTCTTGAGAATCAAGATGAAAATGAAGTGAAGGAACTCATTTAATCTTGAGAAGATAATGAGGCTCCTAAAATCGGAAACTAAAAGGAAAATTAAAGATGAAACATTAATACCTCTTCAAATGAGTTTGAGGATGGATTCTATGTGTCAGTAAAATCTGACGTGATCTAACTTCATATGATGAAGCTTCTGAAGATCATAGCATGGAAAGATGGATGTTATCAATAAAGTCTATAGTAGACTTCATATACAAATGTTGTATATGGACCCTCGAAGGATCCACCTATATGGGTAAGACCCATTAAGGTGTAAATGATCTTTAAGAGAAAGAGTGAACCTGATGAGAAGGTAGAGACCTTCAAAGCACGACTCGTATCCTCAAGATACACGCCAAAGAGAAGACATCGCTTGCAATGAGACTTGCTCTTTAGTGACCATGCTTGAACTCATCAGAATATTGCCAACCTTAACTACACAACTTGACTTTGACATCTTCAAAATGAAAGTCAATATTGCATTCCTCCCATGAATACCTCTCTGAGGACATTCACATGAAGTATCCCCAGGGCTTCATGGTTGAGAAAAACAAGATGTGCAAACTAAAGAAACTTCATCTATGGACTCAAATAAGCTTCTTGTAATTGGAACATTGGATTTGAAGAAATCATAAATGTTATGATTTCAGAGAAATCTTGATGAGCCGTGTGAAGTTTAGTGGGAGTGCCATTGTGTTCATCGTGTTAAATGTAGATGATATCCTAATCATTTAGAATGACATAGGGATAATAATAAGTATTTTATTGTCTGGCTATTCCATACCTTGAGATATGATCTCATGAATACCTATTGGATCTTAGTTCTGAAGTTGTTTAGACGCAAAGAAAAGAGGATATTGGGACTGTCACATTAGTAGTACACCTTGAACATGTTTCATTTTCTGGAACATTCCAAGAAAGGATTCTTTCCCTCAAGATATAGTACTGACCTTTCTAAAGGGATATCACCTCAAGGAGTTGAGGAGGTGAATGCTAAAACTGCTTGCCCTTGTGCATCAGTTATGAGAAGCCGTGCGTATGCTATATATATGTACAAAATCCAGCTGTCTGCCATACAGTGTGAGTAGTAAACTGTTACTAGTTCTACTATGGAAATAAAACACTTGATTGCATTAATAACAATATCTTCAAAGATGATAAGACTTTAGAGATAGTGATATCTAAGTCTTATCTTCAAGAGCTTAAGACTTTATAGATAATGATCTAAAAGGGACCTAACTACGGATACCTTAGGAGATAGAGATCTCTAGGAATAAGGGTATTCATATAAGGATAATGGAAATACTGGTTATAATGATTATTAAGTTGTAGTGTCAAGGACATTATAACTAACAACATTGGGTATTGGTTGCATAAGATGCAACATTCGCATTGGATACAAGCATTGTTACTAGGAGATATGCAAGCGCCGTAAAAGGACTTAGCATAGTTTCACGGGAACAGAGTGACTGATCATCTTACCTAGCTATTTTTCCTAAATAGCCTATGATTGTCACATGAGTGTGGGTTAAAAGATTAGCCCATTAATGGCTCTTTGGGTTAGTGGGAAATTGTTGGACATGCGAGCCCACGACGAGCCATTATGCAATAAATGTTATTGCAAATATCATTCCCTGATCTGAAATGAAGAATACTTAATTTGCATTATAGGTCCCTCAGGACAATTAGGGTTATTTACCATGACCATCTTAATATCATACAACTGTTGATTCAATTATTGATCATAGAGGCTGGTGCTTGGATGAATATCTAAAGACTTAGATTGAGGACTCATCAAGTACCGTCAAATGATTATTAAGAGATGATCTCCTGCCTGAGAAGGAGATGGCAATCCTTTCTCTAAAAGCTGATATCTATCTGATCTCTTGATGCAGGTCATCTGCATAGGAATAGAGATTCAGAGGTGTTAGATAAGTTAGATCAAATAGTTGACTTAATGAGATCGAGATAACCAAAGTCCTATATCGTATACTGTCACTATATGGTCACACATCCTTTGATCAGAGATAGATGTGTTACTATATGTCTAAGTATGTACATTTGGCAGACCAATAGGTTGATGACCTAACCAAGGTCTATACACCGACGAGTTGGTGTGCATATGAGGGCATATGAGTAATACGATCTCTCAAATGGATCATACATGTTTACTTGTGGTCCGGAAGACATGAGCTCGCTCATGAGATATTGGGATCGATGAAATTCCATGCATGGTCATCGTACTTTGGAAGCATGACAAGAATTTGTAGGTATGACATATGCTCTTTGAAAGCATATGATCGATACCAACTCCCAATAACTAAGATTGAGCAACTTGTTGATAAAACCCTGAAGATGACAGTGTTAAATTGATCTTTTTCTTCGGGTTTATCATAGGTCTTCCAGTATGAAGGATGTATAGGTATTAGGAATACATGAGGGTGATGTGATCATAAGCGATTGTATAACTATGACGCTTCCATTCCGAGGGAGTGATGAAACAAGTCTGGATTTTAGTGACTCCTCTCAGTAGAGAAGTAATCTGATATTGGTCCAAGTGTTGGACATTGATCTGGATGAGATTCAGATGCAATGAGAAGATTAGATTTACGGTCTTGATTTAATCAAGCATCTATGGGAGGTACGCGAACTGAATTTGAGATGTAATCTCAATATCCAAGTCACTATATGTGGAACATACAATCGCCCAGTCCTTATCCCCAAGTATCTGTGGAGAAAGCGCATTATTCTTGAAAGGGTTCAAGAATAATTCCATAGTTGAATTATATCCAAGCATTGAGAAATGGATAATTAAATGTGATTTAATTATCATGGATAATGTGAATTTGATTCACATTGTTTGAATGCATGAGAATGATGATTCAATATAATTAAATGTGATTTAATTATTATGGATAAGAATACTACGGATAGCAATATCCAAATTATTCAAAATATATTATAAATGTGATTTATAATGTATTAGATAGAGCTTATTATGATTTATATTTGTTGATTAATTATTGGTGTGAATTGGATTCACATTGGATGATTAATTGAAAATGTAAATCACATTTTATTTTGGGTTGTGAATGTGATTCACATTTTTCCAATGGCAAGATTGCAATATTCACAAATGATTATGAATTATTTTGTAGAATAATTTACAACAATTGTTGATCTAAATATTGGAGATACATGGAATCATGCAATTTTGGATATTGCATTGAGATTCCCCCTTTCTTAATAGGAGAGGGGGATGACCACCAATTCCTACAAGGAAAGGGTGGCCATCCACTCTTCCTATATGGAAGGAGGGAACCTCCTTTCCATTATCTCCCAGTTTAATTGATTTAATTTTGGGATTAAATCATATTGATTTATCAATATATATTTAATCTAAATTAAATTAATTGTTATTAGTTTTTACCAACAAAATCTTGACCATTGAAAGAAGCACAAATCAATCTCATCCATTGATTTTGTGTAGTCCATGGATTGTGATCCATGGACTCCCAAAGTACAATATAAGAAGAGGCACCCTTTCTCTTCTTGGTTACAACAACAAGCTCTCTTACCTCTCTCATTCTCACGCTCCCTGTCCCTCTCTCTTCTTTAGTGGCCGTCCACCTAAACCCTAGAGCGAAGAAGCCACCATCGTCGCTTCGCCATCGCGCTTCTGCCTCGACGACCCTTGATTCTCTATCTTCTTTGGTGCGCTTCGCTTGTGAAGAAGATGTACGATCTCGTACGATGAGATCAAGAGTTTCCGTACTTAGATCAACATCTTGGATTGCGAGAAGCACGCAGTTCATCCCTGCGCTCGAAAGCGTCTCCTCCAACGATTAGACTTGAGACAGGAAGTCTCTTCTTTTAGAGGCTTGATCGCAACCACACTACAATATGTATTACTTTATTTATGTGGTTAGATTAAACGATTCAAGAAGTGTTCTTGGATCATGTAGTTTCATCGAATGAAATTTTTTAAATTCCGCTGCATCGAACAACTAGTGCGACTAATCGTTCTTGATCGTATATGATACGATCCCGACGCTTCCGTGATGCGCTTGAGGATAAGTCCATATCCTTCAAGTGGTATCAGATCTAGGTTGGAGGTTTTGGATGCGATCCATAAACCTATGAAGACTTGGGTTCGTTAGGGTTTGCAAAAGTTTTCTCGCATTTCATTTGTGCATCTCTGTTTAGTGAATAATTTCGGACCTGTTTAAAATAGTTAAATACGAAATAATCACTTGCATTATGTTCCTCATTAAATAAGTGACATTGCCTTAACCAATAATTGATTAGATATGATCTGGATAACAATTGGTTACACAATCAGCTTTCCCAACAAATAAACTTACTTGAATAGGATTGGGAATTTGTTTAGCAAATTTCCTTATAATCAAAATTGTTTTGATTATTACTATGTGGTATAAATTCGATTGAGAAACTGATTATCATCTCAAGTACATAATGATCAATTTGTCATTATCCAGACCCGAGGTGGATATGGTGTTTAGTCGGGGAGCGTTTAAAAAAATGAAATGATGGCATTTTAACTATTTATTAAAAATGAAATGAGCCCATTTTTTCCTGTTTATATTATAAAATACCAAAAAAATAGAAAAACATTTTAAAAAATTCTAAAAAAATTATATGTTGTCTACTTTACCATGTTTTAACTTAAGACCAAAAACTCCTAAGAATTAAAAAAGACTAAAAATTAAAAAGCTCCAAAATCACAAAAAATAAAATAAAAATCATTTAAAAGCCAAAAATATGTTTTTGTATTTCTAAATTTTATTTATATTATTATCTATCTTTTAAAATTTATTTGAATAATTTTAGATGTATTTTGCTATTTTTAAACTTCATGTCAATCATGGCCTAATATTTAATCCCTGGTTTGGGATCTTTTTTATTTTAAAAATGCATAAAAATTAGCAAAAATTTCAGAAAAATCACAAAAACCTTATAAAATATATGAAACCCAAAAATATTTTAATTTCTATCTTTAATGATTTTTACTAGTATTTATAATTATATTACTCTATATGGCATCTATATCCTTATATATTTTATAATCTATTAGAAAAAAAGATCAAATAGAAGAAATATAAAGATATATATAAGTATAAAAAGAAAAAAACATAAAAATAATATATAAAATCAAAAAAAATATAATATATATATATAGAAATTTAAAATCCAAAAAAAATAAAATTAGAAACCAACAAAAAAATATATGTATAAAGGACATGGTTGTACATACATTGATTATCAATAATCATAGGCTACCAAATTTGCTCTTTGTGGTTCGACCTCTACATGCTTACTTGCTATACATTTAATTGTAGAGAATAATAAATTTTAACTCCACTTTCTGCTATTCATTGCTTGACTTATATCGTGGGTTAATTGTTGATTGATCATGGGTTTCTCGAGTGGCCAATGCATCGACTTAATTTCTCACCTTGTGAGATTTCTAGACCCTCGCTAGACTCGTGTGCATCAAAGCCCTCCATGTTTCCTTCCTTCTCTTCCACCGTAAGATGAATCCCTAGCCTCCATCTTGATTGTCCACACCCATGTGCCTCTCCACCATCTGATGCGTGCCACTGATCGCATCCGCTCAACCCGCTCGTGGCCCTTTCCTGGTGTTGGATCTCTAGATCCAACAGTCATCCCTCATTGTCTACCTCCTGTAATGCACGTCACCTTCGCCGTGTTCGCTCCCCATTCCTATTTTAGTACCTCCATCTCAATGCCTCTCCATGATTTATCAACACTCCCACGTAACCCTAGCTTCCGCCATCCGCACAACCATCAATGGCCACAAACCTCGCCTTCGAACCATCAAATTAGTCATTAATTGAGCCTCCACCATCACCTGAAACGGTCAGAGCTCCACCCTTAAATAGGCATTCTTTGCCTCGCTTCTTCTTCGTCCACCATTCCAAGGTCTACGGCCCAGTGACCTCCACCTCCTCGTGATAAGGAGAGGTTGTATTTGGCCTCACGACGATGATCGGAGCCTAAATGTGACCGATGGCTCTGACCATGTCGCAACCACCCTGGCTATTGCCTGAGGTCTCTAGCATAGCTGGCCAGATAGTGCGACGACCCAAGGCTCGATTCGAGTCTCAGCCTAAGCTCCTCCTCCACCATTTTTCTTCTTCGATCCCTTACAGGTTTTTTGTATTTAATTGAAGTGCATTAAATTTTAATATGTGTTGTATATTTCTAGGAAAATTGCATGTATGCCCCTAAGGTTATTTTATTTGCAAAAATACCCTTCCTAGTTCATGTATTTTTGGTGGTTGGATTTTATTTATTAAAAGTTTCAACCATGCTCTAAAAATTATGCAAAAATAGTGTTAAATGCCTGCTAACATGTGTTTTCATGCCCTTCTTTTTATTAGAAATTTTGGCATTTTAACTATTTATTAAAAATGAAATGTGCACATTTTTGTTCCTATTTATATTATAAAATAAAAAAATAGAAAAACATTTTGAAAAATTCCAAAAAAATTATATGTTGTCTATTTTATCATGTTTTAACTCCAGACCAAAACCCTAAAAATAGAAAAAAAGACTAAAAATTAAATAGCTCCAAAATCCAAAAAATATTAAAAATCATTTAAAAATCCAAAAATATGTTTTCTATGTCTGAATTTTATTTATATCATTATCTATCTATTAAAATTGATTTGAAGCATTTTGGATGTTTTTTTGCTATTTTTAATCTTCATGTCAATCTCAACGTAATATTTAATCCCTGATTTGGGATCTTTTTTATTTTAAAAATGCATAAAAATTAGACAAATTCCAGAAAATTCATAAAAACATTATAAAATATATGAAACCAAAAAATACTTTAAATTTTGTATTTTATCAATTTTTACTAGTATTTATAATTATATTATTCTATATGACATCTATAGCCTCATATATTCTATTATCTATTAGAAAAAAAGGAAAAAAAAGAAATATAAAGATATATATATATATATATATATAAGTATAAAAAATACAAAAAATATAATACATAAAATTAAAAACAAAAAGTATAATATATATAGAAATTGAAAATCCAAAAAATATATAAAATTAAAATCCCACAAAAAATATATATATGTATAAATGATGTGTTTGTACATACATTGATTAGCAATAATCATATGCTATCAATTTTGCTCTATGTGGTTCGACCTCTACATGCTTACTTGCTATACATTTAGTTGTAGAGAATAATGAATTTAACTCCTCTTTCTACTACTCATTACTTGAATTATATCATGGGTTAATTGTTGATTGATCGTGGATTTCTTGAGCGGTCAATGCATCGACTTGATTTCTCGCCTTGTGAGATTTCTAAACCCTCGCTGGACTCGTGCTCATCAAATGGCGCCGTTGCCGGGGAGCAATTTGCGTAGCCTATCTTGTAGTTTATTTCATACATTCATTTGCTCATCCATTGATTTATTGATGTAATTAGTGATTAATTCTTTTGTATATATTTATTCAATTATTATTTGTATATAATCCATTTTGATTAAATTTATTTGATTATCTATGCCAATATATCTCTTTGTGAACCTGTTGCGAGGTCCTGCTACGCAAGGACGATTTCTTAGGAGGTCGGTGCTGCCAAGCTAGTTGAAGATTGGTCTTCACCCCTTGACCAGTTGGAGAGGTGACAAATGAAGCAAGGAGAAAATATTTATCATAGAATTTAATTATAGTTATTTATTTATTGGTGAGAGAGAGACATTCATTTATAATTTGTAATAATTATGACTTGGACACTACTCTTCACAACAAGGTCCAGTGCCCGGGTGTCTATTCACCTGGGGGCCTCGTCACAGTTTTCCGTGTTTTACCGCCTTCATTTATTTTGTTTTTTTTGCTTTTTTTAGTTTTCCACCTTCTTTTTATTTGTTTTGTGTGCATGGAGCCCCTAAACTTAGGTTGCTTGACTTGGTAGTTAGGTCCAAGCCTTAATAAGAATGCATGTACCTATGATCTCTTATGTTTGGATCTAATCAAATTAATAAATGTTAGTTATTTGGACTTGAGATCGTGTGCTGAGAGATGTCGCATACAACGCATGCATGACCCGTTGTGGCGGGCACTGAGTGGCATCAAAGATTGGACTCTTGGTCTCATTTCTGAATAATTAATATATGGATCTTCATGATTAACAACAACTATTATTTATGAAGATTTTGTCGATTGCACACTGCCATGTAGATAGGTTTAAAAATTTTATTTTGCATACCGCATGGAGAGAGATGGGAAGCACTGGAAGTCCTTTTACTCAGCATGCATCATTAGATTCAATGGTGAGATTTCCATCATCAAATTGACTTGCATGACATTTTCGCTATCTCCCTCTGATTTTGAGCACCTAGGACTTAAATGGAAATCTACAAAAATGTTAGGCACTTGTATGCAAAAAGATCCAAAAAAGAGAAAACGTAAAAATTAAAACAAGGGGACTGCTATTTAAACTTTGACCTTAATTAAAATCTGTAATGGACTATCATTGTCTTGGGTTCATAAAGCCCTCATTGTTTTCAGTTACCTTAGGAGGGGACCAAAACCCCTCCCATGAGGGAGGCATGACCCGCTAAGGATTAGAGCCAAAAACTCAGTCTATAACTGCCTTGTGTCGCCTGGACTTCCGAAGTAATGGTGCTTCTATTGTACGTGACCAAGTAGGGCCTCATCAACTATGGTATTCCCGCCTTGTGTGGAACATCGATGTGGTCTGAAGTACTGAGCTTAGGCCACACTCTCACGGGTGTGTCTTCTCATCGGTTTGCATCCGCGTAGGTCCTTGCACGCTCACGGGTGATTCCGTTGCGAGCGAGGTCTGAAGTAGTGGTTTCGCCTATCAGCTTCCTCTCTCTATTTATTTGATTGAGTAGGGATACAGAAAGGATTACAAGGACTTCAAAAAGTGCAGACTACATGTTACAAAGGATGAGGACAAGCACAAGATACTTTTCTGGCAGTACTCTCTCCTACAGAGTTAGCATGCTAAGGACTTGTTAAAAGATATGCCCGAAATAACAACTCTAAAAATGAAAAGATAATAAATAACCGATCCATCGACTTCACATGACGTGAGTTGGTGAACCTATTTTTGTATTGTTTTTGTATGGATCTAGATTAAGGTTCAAAAATAAAGTCCCGCGCAGTTGTACAAATTTTGTCATGCGTGTCTTCCTCTTTTACCCCAACTCAGTTCGAGCTTTTCTACTATTTTACACTCCTCTTTTTTTCTTGTTGATCACCATATCTTTCCTCCTATATCGATCTCCTTTCACTCTACGATAGCAATCCATTGATGGTTTGGTCAGGATCCCGCCGACATCCACATCGATTCCATGGACTCGACGTCGTCAATAATTCGAGGCGATTCTTGAGAACCTGATCTGGACCTTGTGGGCCTATCTCCAGAATCCTCGTCTTCTTCCCATCTCCTTTGACCACCCAATACCCCAGGACCACTCTTGTCCCACATCTGCTATTGTGAATGGAAGTCGATTTCAATCTACATCTTTCCTCCATTCACAACAATCTAGGATTGACCCTAATCTCAGATTCATCTTGGCAGCTGGGATTCAATTTCAAGTAGTCTTATTGCAACTCTTTCACATTTCAGATAGAAGACAGACCCAGTCCTGGATCCCAATATAGAATTCATCTCCTCTGACTCAGACCCAGAAATGGCACCTCAGAGAAAAGGGAAGGGACATCAGCCTCCACAGATGGAGTCGGGTTAGGGACCAGACTAGAACCAAGTCAACGCTCAGTTGCTGTCCTTCGTACATGCCATACAGAAGCAGTTAACAGAGCAATCTCTCATTCAGATCGCATTTCAGGACATGCTGAATGATTTACAAAACCAACCTGCAGGAGGAGGAGGAGGAGATAGACCTCGTGATGACCCTGACGAGGAATAACCGGAATGAGAAAGGCAGAAACTAACATTAAAAGAGACATATAACCTTGGAGATAACTAGATGACTGAGTGGATCCTCATTCCACCGGTACACATTCACTTTGAGCTTAAGCCACAATTCTTTGCTCTTCTACCATAATTCCACAAGAACACCAACGAGGAGCCATATATTTACCTGCAACAGTTATCACACATCTTTCGAACCACCCACTACCCCAACGTCCCATTGGACATGGTGAAGATGATGGCATTCCCCTTCATCATGCAAGATAAAGCCCTTTACTGGGTCAATTATTTGGGGAAGGTTGTGACAACCTGGGAGGAAATTAAGCATGTATTCTTCCACAAGTTCTACCCTCTCGGTCGGCTCAACCTGATGCGAGCTAGTATTAGCAACTTCTACCAAGCCACCCACCAGTCTATTCATGAAGTCTGGGAGACATTCACAGACTTGCAGGAGAAGTGCCCCCATCATGAGATACCAAAGACCAGCCTGGTCCAACACTTTTTTGGAGGCCTGAATGTAGAGAGCCAAAGGTTAGTAGATGCTGCATGCGGAAGATCTCACTTCAACAAGGATGAAGATGTGGTATGGAAAATTTTTGAAGAAATGGTCGGAGGAGATTCCTCCCTATCTTCATCACGTGCATATCAGAGACAACCACATGTCCTCCAAAAGACAAGACACATGGCAACAACCAGAGAGGCAGAGAAAGATGAGAGCTCCAACCTCAGTATCATCGTGGGCCATCTTTCCAAGGTTGACATTATTGAGAAGCAGTCATAGGATCTTGAGAAGCTCGCTGTGATTGAACAAAGGACCCAAATCCTGGATAATCAAGCAGTTGGAGCTGCTGGTGAGCATCATTAGTGCCGTTCAGTCGACAACACCATCTTCAGAGACTTCTGCTGAGAAGAAAGATGAGCCATCATCGCCTCATCAGCCTCAGCCGAGTCAGCAGCCATCGATCATTCATCACGTATATTACGTGCAGGGACCACCTCAATAGCAGATGGTGGTTTACCAGACAGATTTCCTTCCCCCTTCGGATCCAACATTTCCACCTCCACCACTGATTTAGGAACACAACCAACCCACCCTACGGGGCAACATCATGGTTAGCCTCAGGCCAATCGACCTTACCACCAACCTCAGGGTGGTCATTTTGGACAATCCTTCCAACCTCAACCTCAGTTCCAGAATCACCAGTCTCCATAGTATCAAGGGAACTGGAGACAATCCTTTCAGCCCTAGTCGCAGTATCACCATCAACAACCGTATCATCAGTATGCAGCTGGTCAGCAATAATATCCCCCTCCGTCATATCAATAATATCATCTTCCTCCTCCTCCACAACACCATTAGTCGTCCTAGCCTCAACCCTCAATAATCAACAAAAGTGTGGTCTGCACGTTGAAACTTCTGAGGCAACTCCAGTGAACCCAACTCTGGACTTCTTGGCCCAACTTGGGAAGGGGTCTAGCAGAAATGACAAAGAAGCTTAACAACTTGGTCGCCACCAAAACTCTCATTCAAACGCAGGTCGAAGCAAACCCTAATAATTTTAAAAGAAAAGAGCATGTAGAATGTGATGTCCCAACTGTGCCCGTCGAGTCAGATAGCCATGATTTTGTTTATCTAATGTTGTTACTCTCAGGATTGGTAGGACTTTGCCTCCATCTGTCACAAACCAAGGGAAGAATAAAGATTTGATTGGTGAATCATCATCTTTTGTATCAGCCACGCCAGCTGCTAGTTCGGGTGAGAAAGGAGGAGGAGCCATGCTAGCTGCCATCCATCACCACCAACAAAAACAACAAAAAAGTCAAAAAATTCAAAAAGACCAAAAAGATGTTCATAGTCGACGTGAAGCCGCGCCAACCATGGACGAGCCATTCACAACAGTCGATCCTATGCCAGCCAATGGAGCAGAGACAACACCTTTTGTTTGTCCACCAATAACAGAATCTTCACTTCTAGCTTGTACACCTTTTTGTGATCTGGATGTACAGAATTTTGCTGACAAGAATCTTGTTGTAAATAAGAACTATGCTTTCGATTTTAGTAATGTAAATATTCCTTTTCCTGGTTGACATGTCCGAGATTTGCTTATGTTAAAAGTAAATCGATGGATTTTCGAGCGCATAAAAAAATGTGTCGTTTCATTGTAGGCGGGCAATCGAAATCGGTCAAGAAATAACCACAATCATTTATTCAATTTTTAATCGTGTGGTTTTATGTTTATTTTACCTAGGCAAGTCCCAAGGTCGAATACAAGGAGGCAAAGGAACAACCTAGAATTTTGTTTATCAAAGTTCGTGCACGGTTTTCGAGACGGTCTTTTTTTTGTAATTTTTTCAATGCAATTAGGGATGCAAAATGCAATTTGGACCGATTTTAGGGACTAAAATGTAAAGATCAATCAAACAATGTCCGAAAAATATGAAACTTGGCCACGATGATAATTACAATGAAATGAATGCATTCTAATTTTTTTGGAATTTTTCGATGTAAGATAAATTTTTATGAATTTTTAAATGCAAACAATGTGAATATTAATTGCTAATTATAATAAATATTAAACCTAATTATTTTCAAGGGATAAAATTATCCAAAATTTATTACTAGGTAATGGATCTCAGAAAAATCCTAAACCTCAAAAATTCAAGATTCAATACCTATTAAAAATTAAATATTAAAATATGCAAAATGATTTTTATAGGACAAATGCATGCAAATACAATTCTTTTTGGGCACAATGTTAAACAAAATTAATTCTACAATCTGTGATTTTTCGGCAATTTTTAGAGCAACGGTTAATCAATTATAAAAACCAGAGCACAAAATGGGAAAAGTATGCAACTTTCCACAAAACAATTAATTATTAATTAACCACAAGTCACAAAAATATCAAACATATGACATAATGTAGAGAATTAATTGACGAACATCTTGCCATTTTTATGAAGATGAAATAATGCGAAAATTTTGATCAAAATAGAGGAAGTCAGGGGTATGAATGCAAATTACAATAAATAACAAATCAAGATAGTGCAGAAGAAGGGTATGCATGTAATTACCTAAACCCCTAATGGTACGTTTGCAAAATGTCCAGAGGGTCACGTACACGTGACCTCTGGTCTGGGGGGACTGCTGTGCAAATATGCAGAACTCCTGGGGTATCATTGCAAATTACCCATGACCCATGGGGATGATGACGTTCCCCCCCAAGGCGCACATGCCTTGCACGTGCGGGGGGGGGGGGGGGGTCTTGGGCTCACCGGCCGGCCGGTCGGGGCAGAATACGGAGGGGGGGGGGGGGTGCTGCGGAGGAACGACGAACGTCTAATGGCCGGTGTAGAGCTTGATGAAGACGTTGAACGCCGTAGGGATAGCGTAGGTGGGGCTTTGAACGTATACGGCGTGGCGGAGAGAACACAGGTTGAAGGTGGATTATGGAAATTGAAGGTTGGAGAAGCGTTGGCTCTACGGCAGCAGGCCATAGATGGGCAATAACAACGGAGGACCACCGTGATGCAGCAAGGCAGAAGGACCTTGGATCTCGCCGTTAGAGTAGGCTTCGTGGGGCTGTCACCACCGGCAAGGACTTAGGAAGTTTAGGGACAATCAACGGATGCCTGAGGACGGGGCGGCAATGGAGCTTTTATAGCAGGAGGACGAGGGCTGGTACTGGAAGCCAACATGAGATTGATCAACATCGGTGGATTGTCATCGGGTGATGAGGGACAAGATTCAGGGGTGATCTAGAATACGATGAGATTTGAGATGGAGATTTGTGTGGAGATGGCCGGGATTTGCAGAGGACGCGGGCGACGCACATTGGGAAAGAAGGGGGAGGAAGGAGAAGACCAGTGGCCGTCATCGATAGAGATCGGACGACCGCGATTGTGATGCGTGGCAACAAGAGGGCAACAGAGAGGCACGTGTTGGTCACATGTGGCAGAGGCACGTGACCCGTACGTGCGTGACTTTTATTATTTTTTTATAATTTTTTTTATAAAAACAAGTAATTAAAATCCTAAAAAATGGGTGAGAGGTGGTGGCTCCAGGAGCTGCCACATGTTAGCCCCACAAAAATCAAATATTAAATACAAAGAAAAATACTTAAAAAATAGTAAATGACCTCGGATCGAAAAAGTTTCTTCATGAAAGTTGCTCGTCTCGATGAGATCTACAACTTTCATTAAGACATTAAAAGTTCCATTTGATGGGTCGTAGATAGCCTTGTGTTAAAATGCGTGTCATGATGGATTATCATTCGCTTAAAATAATGTGTCGTTTCGTTGTAGGCGGGCAATCAGAATCAGTGAAGAAATAACCACACAAAAGTTTTGTCAATTTTAACCAATGCGGTTTTATGTTTATTTTACTTAGGCAAGTCCCAAGGTCGAACAAAAGGAGGAAAAGGAACAACCTAGAATTTTGTCTATCAAAGTTTGTGCGTGGTTTTCGAGGTGGTCTTTTTTTTGTAATTTTTTAATGCAATTAGGGATGCAATATGTAATTTTGGCCTATTTTAGGGACTAAAATGTAAAGATCAATGAAGCAATGTCCGAAAAATATGAAATTTGGACAAGATGATAATTACAATGAAATAATTGCACTATAATGTTTTTGGAATTGTTGAATGCAAGATGAATTTTTTTATGAATTTTTACTGCAAACGAAGTGAATTTCAATATTTAATTACAACAAATATTAAACCTAATTATTTTCAAGGGATAAAATTATCTAAGATCTATCACTAGGTGATGGATCTCAGAAAAATCCTAAACCTCGAAATTATGAGATTTAATACCTACTAGATCAAATATTAAAATATGCAAAATGATTTTTAGAGGATAAACGTTGCATGCAAATGCAATTCTTTTTGGGCACAATGTAACATACAATTAATTCTACAATATATGAATTTTTCGCAAATTTTAAAACAACGGTTAATCAATTATAAAAATCAGAGCACAAAATGGGAAAAATATGCAGTTTTCCACAAAACAATTGTTTACTAATTAACCATAGATCACAAAAAAATCAAACATATGCCAAGATGTAGAGAATTAATTGACAAATATCATGCTATTTTTATGAAGATGAAATGATATGAAAATGTTGCTTGAAATAATAGAAGAAGTCAGGGGTATCAATGCAAATTACAATAAATAACTAATAAAGATAATGCAGAACATGGGTATGCATATAATTACCTAGACCCTAGGGGTATGCCTGCAAAATGTCCAGAAGGTCACGTACGTGGCACGTGACCTCTGGTCTAGGGCTGCTGTGCAAATAAAGATAATATGGGGGCTGTTTCTGCAATTTTCCCACCCAAGCACGTGCGATCACATGGGGGGGGGGTCTTCCTCGTTCGTTCCTCCAACCCACATGCGTGGCACGTGGCGGGGGCCTCGGGTCTCTTTCCCAGCTGATCTCTTGGCGGCACGACTACTGGGGAAGGTAGCGCTGACCGGTTGTCAGAGAAGCTAGGGTGCGTTGTCGTTGACGGTCGGCTGAGGAGCTGCTATCTACGACGGTGGAGCATCGCCATTGAGGGTGTAGGCTTGTGCTCCAGAGGTTGATGAAGACCGTCGATGGCTTCGAGGAAGAGGGTCGGGGTTAATGAAGCTCCTCGCTCCAGGAGATGTCGGTGCGTAGTTGCAAACGTTAAAGATGATGCATGCTGGAGCTGGTAGCACCTTCCTCATCCTGTTGGAGTCAATGCCGATCTGAAGGGATTCTGGTGTGCAGAGGGCCGGCGAAAGCTTGCACGGAGTGGTCGTTGCCGGTGATGGTGATGAAGCAGGGAAGAAGAGGTCGTTGGCTCGATGGGAAGAAGAAGACGGGTTGTCTAAAAATTTTTGTTCGCTTAAAATGATGGTCGTAGATTATTTTAACACATTAATCTATTTTTTTGGATTTTTATTAATTTAGAAAAAGAAGAAAAATAAAAGACGAAAAAGGCCAATTTTGTAAAGACAGTTAGTGAAGACTCGGACTTAGTTAGTTCCTTTGATTTCAAGCTTAGTTTGGATTTGGATATTTGCACATTTTAATAAAACTTTTATCAAAAAAGACGATTGAAAAAAAGAGATAAAATAAAATAAGTTAATTATGTACACAAAAAAAGTAATAGGTCAAAAACCGCTAAAAAACAAAATGTACAAAAGAGGCCCAAAACCCAACTTTCACATATGAGCTCCAATTCACTTGAACTTGGTCTTGTTTTGAAGGTAATTGAATGTACATTAGTTCAAAAGTGAGTAGGATCAAACTGGATAATAGATTAGGAAGATATGAGGGTTTTAGTCCGGAAATCCTAAAATTAGGGTTTGGATTTTTGGTCAACTTATTTAGGTTAGTGATTTTTTTTGTATTTTTCATTTATTCTTGTTAGTGATATGTACACAGTGGAGGTGGTTTTGGGTTAATTGAAGTTAGCAAGAATTAATTAAAAATGAGGGAAGTTAGACTATTTACAAGTCAATTTTGGTTGGGATTTTTGACTTCTTATTTTGTGCAAAAATAAGTGATAAAATGCAATTCTTATCAAAACATGCATGAATGCTAATTATGCAGAATAAGTGACGAAATGCCAATGATTATTAGGGATTTTAGCTTAATTAATGATATTTAGAGTAATGAATCTGAGATTCATCATCCCCCTATACTTAAACCATGCTCGTCCCTGAGCATCAAAAGAAATGCCATGCGATGAAATGAGATTGGGTTCCATACCACGATCATGAGATGAAGGTGAAAGTGAGACTAGTACTCGACCTTTGGATTATTAGTTTGATAGAACTTCTGTAAGACTTAGAATTTTAAAATCAACAGCCCTCAAGTTCTACACATCATTGTCATAGTTTCGGCTCAGAAGTCATCTTAGATCAATCCTCTTCCCAAAGCATACCCTATGAACATT
Organism: Ottelia alismoides; assembly: GCA_037367405.1. NCBI lineage: Eukaryota > Viridiplantae > Streptophyta > Magnoliopsida > Alismatales > Hydrocharitaceae > Ottelia > Ottelia alismoides. Next base: position 25,453 of record JAZKJV010011719.1, on the reverse strand, counting down.
GAACAATCGACTCATGTGTGTGAAAGGTTTTAGCTCTTCCCATCCAGAATGCCGGATTACCATGCAATCCTCCTCTCCAGTAACTCGTCCTCGGGGAGTCAGGTATTTCCTTCTAAGGTCTGCCGCGCTGTGTTCACAATCGAAATGGGGGGGGGGGAGTTAGAAGAAGGAGAAAAGAACTGGAGGGTGGCCAGTATAGTCACCTCTCCTTGTGAAGCTGGCCAGTGTAGCCGAGTCTCCATCAAGATCTGCAGGTTTTCTTGAAGCTTGGACCTTTTTGGTCAGATATTTATTTGGTAATGGCTTCTTTGTATTTGGATTTTTGGTGGTTCTACTTGGATCTTGTTGTGCCCCTACAGATATAGAATCTTTTTGTTTCTGTACATGTTTTGGGGTCTTACAAAAAATTGTGCCCAATCGTCCATCCGTTTTCCGAAGCTTTATTTCAACCCTACTTCAGTCTTTAGATTTCTACGCTACCATAAAAGAAACTCACACAGTCTTCCAACACCCCGTTTGAGTTGAACTAAGTGCATAGTACGAGAGTACAAATTAATTCCTTATTCCAGAGTTGTACTCAGAATGAAGAGACCATGTTAGACACTAAGAGTCAAATACTGCACAATGTCATGTTGAACTCGAAGAATTAAGTCATAGACCTGAAGTTTCTAAAATCCTATTTCTCGATGAAGTTCCTCTGAAAATTAGGTGGATTAAGGTCAAGTCCAGACCACTCTCGGTTTCTGCTCATAACTCGGTTCAAAACCCAACACCTTTTCACAGATGCAAATGAATGTGATGTTGGATGAAGTGCAAGTGTGTGAAATGCATACATATATTTTATGCAATTTTTTATGCAAGGGATTTTTTTGAAAAGTTTTTTATGCAAAAATGAATAAGAAGTCATTTTTTTTAAAAATTTTGGGTTGGACACAGTCAGTGTTAGTAGCAAAACTCTTTTTTTTTTTACTTTTTTTTTGTTTTTTTAAAGTTAGTTACCCACCTCGTAAATATATATAAACTTACGCGAAAGTATGGGATATGGGTAAAATATATACATAGTATATATACAAAACCCCCTATACTTAGCGAGTGCTGTGTCCTCAGAGCACAAGAAGCGTAAAGAAGACATAGCTCGAACTAAGCGTAAGAGAGTAAAAGAAAAAGATAGATCGGTCCGCCCCCTATACTTAGACTGTGAACAATCTAAGTATAGAAGAAGAGCGAAAAGGAGGCGGTCGGAATATGTGAATGAGGAGAGTATATACAGATGGACATCGGTTCTTCCTATACTTAGGCTCTGGTCAGCCTAAGTACAAAAGAAGGGTGGAAATGGAATGATCGTGAGATGGGGAGAATGATATGTACAGATGGCATCGCCCCCCATATACTTAGGCCTTGGCCTAAGTAGAGGAAGAGGATGTACAAGGAGACCGATTTGGTCAGGAGGGAGGTTGGGTAGCCGATGATTAAGGCAATTTTCGGCCGATCTTTTTGTGAGCCTGTGGAGGGAGATCATAATGACGAGAAGGAGATGAAGCATATGATTCCCAGCTATTATCAGTGTTATCCTCAGAAAAATCATGATGGATAGTAGATGAAGCGTATGAGTCAGATGAAAGGTAGCCATCATCAGAGTTATCCTCAGAGGAATAGTATTTGAAAGTGGACATACTATAGATATTCTCATCTTTTTGTTTCTTCAGTTGTTTTCTCAGAATTCATTCCTTCTTGAGATCACACGAATTGTCCTCGGATGAATACTCTGAAGCACTAGTCTCAGTCAGCTCATAAGAAATAATTCCACTGTATTTGATGAGAGCAGGAGTATCAGCTTTTGATGAATAATAGTGAGGAACAGGAGTCATCCAATAGGAATCAAAGTTTGGATACTCGCGTAGATGTGGTTTTAGAACTGCTGAGAAGACCTCACTCATGTAGATTACCTTTTTGGAACCTGATGAGGAATCCTCAGTTGGTTCCTCTTCTGGAATATCAAAGGTGACTTTCTTTTTCGATGAAGGAGTAGTCATTTTGTTTTGTGAAGGTGTTGGTCCACTTGAGTCTCCAGATGAATAACCATTGGAATTCGTCTCCTTAGTTGGTGTTTGTCCTGCATGTTTGTTCTTAGTCTTCTTAATGTTGGTATACTCCTGATTTGGGATGATTTGGTCAAGGTATTCAGAGTAGGTTGACCCAGGGTGCGACCATGCATAAGTCTCAAGATCATATAAGAAACATTCTTCTATTGTGAGATCCACAGTAATTGAAATACTGGGGAGAGTCTCTGCATGTTCGTTCTCAATTGATTTGATGTTGGAGCATTCCTGTGTCGAGTTGATGTGATCAAGGTAGTCAGAATAGGTTGACCCAGGGTGCGACCGCGCATAAGTCTCCAGATCATATGATTCATATATTTGATTTTCCATGGTGAGAGCAGCTGGGAATGGAATAGGGGGGAGAGTCTCTAACCAATAGTCTCATCAGCAACCGCTATCTCAGATGTAGCAACGGGGTAGGGCTCTTCTACCGCTTCATGGTTACGGCTGTCGAGGACTTCGTGGGTTGCCTCAGAAATTTATGGTTCCTTAAAGAATGGGTGAGATCGAAGTGCTTCCAATGTTGTAAAATTGATTTCCCAAGTCTCACACTCAATAATTGCCTTAGCCAATGCCAAAAATGGCTTTCCGAGAATAATTTGAGACTGAGTAAATTCTCCTTGATGCTCAATATCAATGATCGTGAATTCTATTTTCAGCGGAGCACCTTTGAATGTCATGATGACAGAAATGATTCCTCTCGGCGGCTTTATCGATCAGTTAGCCAAATGATATCTCGTATCTTGCTAATAGGTACGAGTTTGAGCTCATGAAATACAAAGGTCGGGAAAATATTGATTGGTGAATCGTCATCAATTCGAGCATGGGTAAATATCATGTCTTTGCTTCCACAGTCAAATCCGGGTAACCGCTTCACTATGCGGCTCGGTTTTTCTCCTCAACACCAAGGAGGAGGCCATTGATAAAATATGTCTTTCAGTCTTTGTTCTTATCCTGCCCGACTTTTTCATCATTAATTTGTACATTACAAATCCTTTAAGGTCGGGGAAGTGTTCAATGTCCTGTATAAAGGGAAGTTCGAAAATCAGTCTCTTCTCCAGTGCTTCCCGTACAACAGGATCCAAATTCTGCAGATCTTCTTCAGTCTCAATTTTTATGAATTTTTTCGATTTTTCGATTTTTTGGGTCTTTTTGAATATTCCAAATTTTTTTGTATTTTTTGTGTGGTGTGGTGATGTGGTGTTTTCTATAGGTGAGCATGGGCTTTGATGTTCTGAGTAAGAGTCAGAGGCATAGTCATTCCTAGGAGAGTAATATGCAGAAGTGTTGCTATCAGAGTCGTCCCTAGGGTGAACATATTCTCTAGGTTTCTGAATATCCTCATAATTTTCAACATGAGATCCAATCTTTTCCTCATTCATTTTTATGTCCGAGCTACCGGAGAGTGAAATTAATCGGTCGACAAACTTTCGAAATCTATCCTCCATTAAATCGAATCTCTTATTTATCCTCGAAATATCATCCTCAAAATTCTGTTCATGATCAATCATGGGAGCAGCCGGTGTGTGTTTTTGCATTTGAGATATAATAATTTCATCATCCATTTTCCTGTTTGAGCTGGGAGAAGAGTCTCTTGGAATATCCGATATATGATCATTATTTTCTGAAAATTTCTCCTCAGAAATTATGGAAGGACGCTGCTCAGTGGAAGGATTTTGCGGGAATGTGTAGGTCTCATACTCAACATGCCGTGACTCAGCCATGTAATGCTGGTTGGAGTAGAGTCTACTTCCATGGTCATGATTGATCGTATCCTCAAATAATGGAGTCATACAGGGTGCATGTGTGTCGATATCACCCATTTGGCCCTCTGTATATTTAGGTTGGTTGAAGGAGTGGTATTAATGTTGGTCAATAGGGATCTGATCGTCACGGTCAATCCAACGCTGATGATCATTAAGTGCAGGTCTCTCCATCTGGGTTTGGCTTCTCGACTAGTCATGAGCCTCAAAAGTGATTTGATCTTGAAATGGTTCACTAGCGAGAAACCAAGAATATGACGGTTCAGTCCAAGATGGTAAGTGGTCATGCGTGGTCAGATGATTCAAGTAGAATTGCTTGGGATTCAATGAGGGGATCAGATTTATTCGAGAGTGAAAATCTCCCTCAAATGTTGGAGGATTATTGAAAGAAGAGGGTTTAGTCGATTTGGGCATGACCGAGACAAATTCATTTTCATAATATAGATCAGATGGGTACTCGGACCATTGTCCTGTTTTTATCAAAGGAGGTTGATGATGAACCAACATGGTTGATCTCGGTGCAAATGCACGGGATATTCAAAAGAAGTTTTAATCAAGGATATTGACGGCACAAATGTGCATCTTTTGATCTTCGAAATCGGTTCATGCACACCAATGCAAACACAAATCAAACTCCGGAATCACCAACTCACACAATAAAGCCGCAAGAGTTCAGTATTATCTTTTCAATTTTAGTTGGTGATAAGACAATCTTGCAAAATATTTAGCGAGCTGTTAGGTGCCGAAAATTTTCTTAAAGACTGTCCTGAATTCCTACGACTAGTTGCACATACTTTCAACCAGTATGGGTGTAAGTACGGATCGTAAAACGGCTACCCGTGTTACTTAAGGACGGAGCCTTACGTAATGTCCTTTAAACCATCCACTTTACTAAGGAAATTCAGACCGTTTACCGGCTACCCGTAGATCCTCACTGAGAAGTAGCTATCATTTTTTGAATCAGTAGTCTGAACAAAAATTTCGAAGCTGGGCTCTATCCTTAAGTGTCGTTTCTTGCTCACTCAGACAAATAAAAGAATCCAAGGTCGGGTTTGCTCTCCCGTAAAAATTATTGATTTTATGGGTTATTTAAAATCGACTATATTTAGCAGTCCCAATTTTAATTAGGCGATCACTAAAAAATTAAGTGAGCACAAATACACGTCTACCATCCAGTCCCAATTTCTTTAAAATTATGTGACAAAACATGATGGAGAAATTAAGGAAAAACCGATGCACATGAAAAATGATGATGTATGCTTAGATAGAAGACTTACAGTGATTCCTCGCAATCTCCATGTGGGATGCAATACAAGAATTGAAAATTTAGTCTATATGAATGAAAGCCGATGAAAAACCGCACCTAGCAGAAAGTTCTATTAGCGGGGAAGAATTGAGTTAAATTTGACTAAATTGAACGATCTAGTGTGCGTCTCAATTAAAGTGAAGTGTGGCCCTAAGTCCTATGAGCACAATCAAAAATTTAAAAGCTCTAAGAGCCGTATGTGCAGGTCTATCCTAAGCACCACTCAAGTTGGGCCCCACCCTCACCGGAGAGTGAAACATGCCACGACACACCGCAAAAAAATGTTCAAGGTCTTTTTACACATGCGAGAGTCCAACGGATACCGCTATAAATGAGCAATTAATTACATAAAGTGATATTTTGGGGTATCCCATGTACATAGAATACCATGATTTTTGGATTTTATAATTTTTTGTCATTTTAAAACCTGATAAAAATCCGGAAAAATATGATAAAATAAAAGATAAATATTTACACATTAATCTATTTTTTTTGGATTTTTATTAATTAAGAAAAAGAAGAAATAAAATAAAAGACAAAAAGACCAATTTTGTACAGACAGTTAGTGAAGACTTGAACTTAGTTAGTTTCTTTGATTTCAAGCTAAGTTTGGATTTGGATTTTTGTGTATTTTAATATTAATTTTATCAAAGAATACGAGTTAAAAAGAAATAAAATAAAATAGGTTAATTATGTACATAAAATAATAGGTCAAAAACCACTAAAATACAAAATGTACAAAAGAGGCCCAAAACCCAACTTTCACTTTTGAGCTTCGATTCACTTGAACTTGGTCTTGTTTTGAAGGTAATTGAATGTACATAGTTCAAAAGTGAGTAAGATCTAAATGGACATTGGATGAGGAAGATATGAGGGCTTTAGTCTGGAAATCCTAGAACCAGGGTTTGTGTTTTGGGTCCATTTATTTAGGTTAGTGATTTTTTTTGTATTTTTCATTTATTCTTGTTAGTGATATGTACACAGTGGAGGTGGTTTTGGGTTAATTGGAGTTAACATGAATTAGTTAAAAATAGGGGAAGTTAGGTTATTTACAGGTCAATTTTGGTTGGGATTTTTGGATTCTTATTTTGTGCAAAAATAAGTGTTAAAATGCAATTCTTATTAAAACATGCATGAATGCTAATTATGCAGAATAAGTGTAGAAATGTCAATGATTCTTAGGGATTTAAGCTTAATTAATGATATTTAGAGTGATGAATATGAGATTCATCACTGATGCATTGGAGAAAACAAAAAAAATTGCAAAAAGTGCATTATCTGATCCTGGAGTTGTGGATATTCTTAATAATTTGATTGTTGAAATTCCATTAATGAAAGCCATGGTATACATGCCCGTTGTAAAGAAAGGGTTGAAGGAGGCATGCACAAACAAGAGTCGGTCAACACGTACTAATAGATACCGACAAATAGAGAAGCATGTCCCTACCATGGCAACAATCGCAACCATCAACAATCTCCCTCAAAAGAAGATAGAGAAAGGATCACATTTGATAAGATGCGAGATATTAGACCAAGTCTTTGAGCGAACTCTCCTTGACAATGGTTCTTCCATAAACCTCTTGCCCTCGTCATTACTACAAGAATTTGGGCTGGGTCCATTGAAGCAAACACCATGATCTTGCAGTTCACGGATCGATCTGTCAAATGACCCCGAGGTTTGTTGGAAGATGTTGTGGTAAAGGTGCATGATAAGCAGTTTCCCATCGTTTTTGTGGTGCTAGATATGGACTCTCCTGCACCCTTACTCCAGACCCCCATTATCCTTGGATGACCATTTCTGCATACTACGGAGGCCGTAGTTGACTCCGGGTCTGGCAAGATCATGTTCTGCTCGAGCAATCACAGAATTACCATAGACATGGTCAGTGAGCCTAAAGTTGTATATGATGAAAGACATGCAGCACCTCCTGAAGAAGACTATGATTTCATTGCAGAGATAGAAGACACACACCTCTCTTTGAACGACACTTGGACCCTAGAAATCCTTGCTCCTAAGGAGGAATGGGAAAGCACAGTTGGCACATGCTTCGATGGCGCCTAGGAGACAGAATCAAATTCGCTGATGCTTCTTGTTGACATGGATGATTCATTCCAACCTGAACATGATGAATTCATTGAAGATCTGTTCGATACATTATTAGTCTGGTAACAAGTCACTGAGGCGGGCAACACTTCCTCCAAGGTTCAGACAGATCATTCCCTAACCCGTACAGTTTACGAGGTGACCGAGAAGCAGGCCAGATCAGAACCTGAATTAAAGGCACTTCTGCCAGGCCTTAAGTATGCTTTCCTTGCGGGTGCAGAGAACATGTATCCGATCATCATCAACAGCAAGCTGACCCGGATCAAGAATCTCGACTTCTTGAGGTTCTAGAGAAAAACCGCAAGGCACTTGGTTGGCACATTTCATACCTCCGTGGGATAAATCCTTCTCTGTGTTTACACCACATTTATTTGGAAGAAGATGCCAAGCCATCTCGAGAATTCCAAATAAGACTAAATCCAAATCTGTGGGACGTTATCATCAAAGAAATCATGAAATGGTGTAACACAAGCTTCATTTATGCCATCTCCGATTGAAAATGGGAGAGCCCTCTGCATGTTGTTCCGAAAAAATCAGGGCTCACCATAGTTAGAAATGACAGAGGAGAGGAGATCTCTACTCAGGTACCAACATCTTGGCGTGTATGTGTCAACTACCGCCGTCTTAATGTAGCCACTAAGAAGTACCACTTCCCCTTGCCATTCATTGATCAAGTATTGGAAAGACTGGTCGGCAAGGAGTTCTTCTACTTTCTGGATGGGTAGTCCGAGTACAATCAAGTGGCAATCGTCGTTGAGGATCAAGAGAAGACTACATTCACTTGCCCGTTTGACACGTATGCTTTCATAAGAATGCCCCTTGGACTGTGCAACGCACCGGCAACATTCCAGAGATACATGCTTGCAGTTTTTGCCAAGATGGTAGGTAGTTTTCTCAAGGTTTTATGGATGATTTCTCCGCCTATGGTGACAGCTTTGATTCTTATCTTGATCACCTGGACAGATTTCTTCAGAAATGCCGTGAAGTCAATATGGTGTTATCATGGGAAAAGAGCCATTACATGGTCACAGAGGGGATTGTGTTGGGTCACATCGTTTCCAAATGTGGCATGGAAGTCGACCCGACAAAGGTGGATGCGATTGACAATCTAGAGCCATCTCAGACAGTCAAGCACGTGAGGTCATTTCTGGGGCATGTGGGATTCTACAGAAGATTCATTTTGGATGTTAACCCCATTGCCTGACCTTTTATTGAATTGCTATGCAAGGAGACTAAGTTTAATGTGGATCAACAAGTTCTCCTTTTATTTAATCAGCTGAAGGAGCTAATCACTCAAGATCCAGTCCTACAACTACCAGATTGGTCTCTTCCTTTTGAGATCATGATGGATGCATCGGACTTTGCAGTTGGGGTTGTTCTAGGATAGAGGAAAGACAAGGCACCCTACGCCATTCACTATGCCAGCAAAACACTGGATGAAGCTCAAAGAAATTATATTGTGATAGAGAAAGAATCACTGGCTGTGGTATTTGCCCTTAAGAAGTTCAGGTCCTATCTTCTTGGATCAAAAGTCACTATCTATACTGCCCACCCTGTTATCATATATTTACATCAGAAGAAGGATGTCAAGCCTAGACTGATCAGATGGATCCTTCTCCTCTATGAGTTTTATTTGGATATCAAGGACAAGCCTGGGGTTCAAAATGTGGTAATAGATCACCACTCCAGAATTAAGCAACAAGAGCCTCCATTGAGTACTGCACCCATCACAGACACCTTTCATGACGAGTCAATTCTGACAGTGGATTCACTCCCTTGGTATGCCGATACTGTAAACTACCTCATCTCGGGCGTAGTTCCACACGAGTGGACAAAGATCCAGAAGGACAAATTCTTGTCAACTATCCATTTCTACCAATGGGAAGATCCTTTATTATTCACAGAAGGAACGAATTGTATTTGGCGCGTGCATATCCCTAAGGAGGAGCAGCATAGTGTACTCGGGCATTGTCATTCGCTCGAATCTGGTGGACACCACTATGGAGATAGAACAACAACGAAGGTATTGCAGTGTGGCCTCTGGTGGCCTACACTATTTAATGATGCCCCAACATATGTCTAGCGCTAAACCGACTGTCAAAGACTGAAAGGTACCCTTACAGCTAAAGATTCCATACCCCTGAAGATCATTCAGACAACAGATGTATTCGATGCTTGGGGCATTGATTTCATGGGAACCTTCCCTAATAATCAGGGGTACGGGCACATCCTTCTTGCCGTTGATTATGTAAGTCACTGGGTTGAAGTTATCCCTGCTCGGGCTGTTGACGGCCGAATATTTTGTCGCTTTCTGAAAGAGAAGATCATCTCGGAGTTCAAGATTCCAAAGATACCGATATCAGACATGGGTAGTCACTTCATCAACCGAGAGGTCAAGATATTAACGAAGGAGTATGGCATCGAGCATCGAATCACATCTCCTTACCATCCACAGACCAACGGTATGGCTGAACTATCAAACAGAGAAATCAATATGATTCTTCAGAAGCTTGTTAAGGCAGACAAGAAAAAATGGTCCCAACTCTTGGACTTAGTCCTTTGGGCATATAGAGCCGCTTACATGTCTCCGGTGGGCATGCCACCCTATCGTCTTGTATATGAAAAGCCATGCCATCTGCTAGTGGAATTGATCATTGTGGGCAGTCAACATTTATAATTTGGACTCACAACAAGGTGGTCAGAAACGAAAAGAGGATCTGAATAGGTTCCTGGAATTATGAGACTATGCCTATGATAACACACTGATGTACAAGGAGAAGGTTAAACGCTGGCATGACCGACACATCAGACGAAAGATCTTTGAGAAGGGACAGAAAGTGTGGCTATTTAATGCAAAGTTGAAGACCTTCCCGGACAAATTAAAGAGTAAATGGACAGGGCCATTCAGAGTTCAAGAAGTGCATGACAATGGAAGTACTATGATATCAGAATTGTCTCCTGACACACAACCATTTGCCATCAATGGTCAGCTACTAAAACCCTACCTCGAGCATGACACTTTCCTGACTGTTGTGGACTCTATCCAAGCACTATGCACTGAAGGAACATCCACAACCGTAGAAACATCACAAGATTCAGATAATGTCACTCGAAAACTCTTCCTTTAAGATTTCATACTTTCTTCTTTTCTTCTTTCCATTTTCAGCTTTCGTTATCTAAAAAAATTGTGTAAGGGTATCACCCTTTTAGTCAGACTTCTATACTTAGGACGTACTTTGTCCTAAGTATAGGGGGGTGTGCACCCCGAGATCATTCATTCTTTGATCCCCTCCACTATCTCCTCTTCTTATCTATACTTAGGGAAATCTTACTCTAAGTAGACAGTAAGAGTTGTGATTTGTTCATTCCCACCCTTGACCCTCCCCGCCTTATGTACAATCTTCTATACTTAGGATTATTTGATCCTAAGTATAGGGGGATGGACGACTTCTCATTCATTTATTTCTTCATTCATCTCTTCATTCGTTTATTGTTTAGGCATTTCTATACTCAGTACGAGTTATGTCTTCTCTTTTCTCTCTGATCTATGAGGACATAGTTCAAGCTAAGTATATGGGGGTCATATATACTGCGTATATTCTTTAGCCATAACTCGTACTTTCATATTTTTAATAATAAATATGGCTAATTATGTATAAAATATATTATACAATTCATAAAATAGATGCATATTATTCCTCCATTTCTCTGTGTTTATACTGATTAATAAATTAGGGTACATATTTTTTTGCAAAATGTTTGAAAAAAAGTTTGAAAATCTTTTTGAAACATTTTATGAAAACTATTTGGAAAAAAATTTGTTAAATATTTTCAACCTTTGTAAAAATATTTTGTTTGTAAAAAATTCTTTTCTTTATGTAAAATAAATTGTTTTGAAAAATGATTTGCAAATGGTTTGAAAAATGGTTGCAGAATTATGATTGAAAATCTATATAAACTGTTTGAAAAACCTTTGCAATGACTTTCAAATGTGTGTAAATGTTTGTAAAAACTATTTGCAAAAGTTATTTTGGACTATAGTTTATAATTCTTTGTAAAATAATTTTCAAATAAGTTTGAGGAATGTAAACATCACACAAAAATTCATTATTAAAATAGTCATATATCCCTTGTAAATTCTTAAAAACCCAACTCTTGTAAATATAAGATGCATCCCCTGTGAATATTTCTACTCATCTTTATACAAAAGCTTTTAAAAATCACAAAAACATTTGCAAAATCTTTTTGAAAAAGAATTCTTTTTGCAGAACCTTTTTTTAAAAATCCATATAAAGTTCAAAACTTTGAAAATTGCATCACAAAAATATTTTCTGCATTGTACATAACATTTTCTAGCATTCTCTTACTCAAAAAAATATTTTCTAGCATTCACATTTTTCGGATTGGGTTTGATAATTTTACTAACAATAACAAACAACAACAAAGCCTTTCCCCACAATTAAGTAGGATCGGCTACATGGATTCTTCGCCTCCATTTAGATCTATCTTAGATCAATCTCGGGCTTATATCCAAAAAACTAAGATCCCTTCATATAGTCTCTTTCCAACACTTCTTAGACTGTCCTCGCCCTCTCTTAGCTGGCTCAATATCCCAACACTCGCATCTCCTAATCGGTGCATCAACTGATCTTCTTTGCAAATGACCAAACCATCTTAAGCAGTTTTCTCACATCTTATCCTCAATCAGAGCTACACCAACTTTCTTTCGGATTGCCTCATTCCGAATTTGATCTTTACGTGAGTGTGTCCACACATCCACCTTAGCATTTTCATTTCTGCTACAACCATTCTCTACACATGTCCATGGTTCACATTCAGATCCACAGAGCATAGCAGGTCTCACGACTGGTTTGTAAAACTTTCCTTTAATTTTTAAAAGAATTTTCTTATCACAGAGTACAACAAAGGCTCCTCTCCACTTTAGCCATCCTACATTTATTCTATTAGTAACATCTCCATCAATTTCCCCATCATGTTGCAAAATAGATCCTAGATATCTAAAAGAATCTCTCTTCCGAATGTTATCGTCACCAATCTTCACCTCGATTCCTTTACCATTGCATCCATCAAAGGTGCACTCCATATATTCCGTCTTATCCCTACTTATATGAAATCCTTTAGTCTTATACATGTCTCCAGACCTCAAGCTTCTCATTTACTCCATCTCTAGTCTTGTCAATAAACACAATATCATCATAAAATAACATACACCAAGGTAACTCATCTTGAATGTGACTTGTCAACTCGTCCATAATCAAAGTAAAAAGAAATAGACTCAAAGCTGAACCTTGATGTAAACCAATGTTGTTGTCAAAATAGTCAGTCTTCCCAGACGGGGTCCTCACACAAGATAAAGTCATATGATACATATCCTTTATGTGGATAATGTATAAGACAAGTACTTGTCTCTTCTAAGCCTTCTCCAAATCGATAAAGATCATATGGAGGTTCTTCCTTTTATCTCTATAAATCTCCATTGTTCTCCTCAGCAAATGGATGACTTCAATAGTTGAGCGACTTGGAATGAATCCGAATTGGTTTTCTTTTACTTTGGAAACTTGCCTCAACCTTCTTTCGATCACACGTTTCCAAATTTTCATAGTGTGACTCATCAGCTTGATACCTTTGTAATTTGAACAAGTTTGAATGTCTTCTTTATTCTTATAAAGAGGCACCACGATACTCCTCCTCCAATCTTCAAGCATTTTCTTGCTTTGCCAAATAACATTGAATAGATTGGCAAGCCAAGTCAAACCGCAATCACCTAAAACTCTCCATACTTCTACAGAGATGTCATCTGATCCTACACCTTTCCCATGTCTCATAACCTTCAAAGCCTCATCTACTTCCTTTATTTGTATTCGTCTATAGCGTGCACGATTCAAGTAACTTTCACTACTAGCTAGATTACCCAAAGTGATCTCTCTATTTCCTTCCCCAGTGAAAAGTTTATGGAAGTACTGCTCCTATCTAGTCTCTATATCCTTCTAAGTAACAAGCACGTGACCTTCCTCATCCTTAATGCATCTAACCTGAGAAAGGTCTTTGTTCTTTTTTTCTCTTGCTTTGGCGAACCTGAATATCTATCCTTCTGGCCCTTCTTAGAGTTGAGATTTTTATACAAAACTTCATAAGCTTTTGACTTAGCTTCACTTACAGCCTTCTTTGCTTCCTTCTTCACTATTTTGTAGTTTGTGATAGTTTCCTCTATTATGTCCTTAGACATAGCTTTAAAGCATTCTCTTTTAATTTTTAGCTTCTCTCTTCACTCCACCACCAAGCCTCCTTTTGACCTGGAGCTCCTCCCTTTGACTCATCTAGCATCTCTTTGGCTACCTTTCGGATACAAGATGCTACTGCCTCCCACATCTCGTGTGCACTTCTGCTACAATCCCAAGATAAGTCTTCTAAAACCTTCTACCTAAAGCTCGAATGCTTCAGTTGAAGATTCCACCATCTAGTTCTAGTGATCTTAGGAACCCTCCTTTTGTTCACCATCCCTTTTATTTGCACATCCAAGACTAAAAAGCGATGTTGGGTTGAAAACTCTCTTGTGGGATTACTTTGCAATCTTTACAACACAACTGACCTCTTCTCCTCAACGCAAAGTAATCTATCTGTGTTCTAGTTGGGCCACTCTTATAAGTAACTAAATGCTCCTCCCTCTTCTTGAAGAGAGTATTTGCTATGAAAATATCATATGCCATTACAAAATCCAGAATGACTTTTCCCTCTTCATTTCTATCCCCAAAACCATGTCCTCCATGAGCACTAGCATACCATGAATCATCTTTCCCCACATGTCCATTAAGATACCACCTATGCAAATCATCTCTCTTTGTGGGATTTCTTGTATAATCTTATCCAGATCCTCCCAAAAATCTTGTTTAGTCCTTTCATCTAAACTAATTTATGGTGTATAAACTGAGATGATATTCAGTATTACTTCTTCAAGAACCAATTTTAGCAAAATAATCCGATCCCCGAATCTTTGCACCTCAACCACACAATCCTTCAAATCCTTATGAACAATCACTCCAACACTATTTCTGCCCTTATCTTTACATGAATACCAAAGTTTAAAACCCATCTTCTCCATCTCCCTTGCTTTCTCTCCAACCCATTTAGTCTCTTGAAGAAATAGTACATGAATCTTCCTTTTTTCCATCGTATCCACTATCTCCATCAATTTTCTAGTTAAAGTCCAATATTCCAAATACCAATCCGCAACTTCCTTTGCAATCTCTTTTGGACTAACTTCTTTACTCGCATGCGTCCATTATGCGAGAACCTAGCAAATTTTGGTCTGCATCCGTGCGACGATGCAGCAAAACTAGCTTATTTACCCGTATGCATTCCTCATGCGAGAACCCTCACAAATTTTGAACTACATCCAGGATGCGATGTAGCGGCCCTTGCCAATTTTTCATTGCATTCAAGAGATGCAACGCATCGCAAGCAGGGAACGCCCCAACGAAATCTATATGTTTGCTTAAATACATGTTGAAATATCCAACTGTCATGAGGCAACTTCCTAAATAATATTTTTTTAAAATACTATTAGGAAGTTTTTTCCGACTATTTTACACTGGCTGTCGGCTACCTAACACAACTGTCCTCATTTAACCGGGCTTGGGACCGACCATGGCTGAGTTAAAATACTATTTAGGTGATGCGACGAAACTAGCTTATATACCCGCATGCATTTCTCGTGCGAGAACCCTTGCAAATTTTGAACTACATCCAGGCTGCGATGTAGTGTCCCTTGCCAATTTTTCTTTGCATTCGGGCGATGCAACACGTCGCAAGTAGGGAACGCCCCAACGAAATCTATATGTTTGCTTAAATCCATGTTGAAAGATCCAACTGTCATGAGGCAACTTCCTAAATATATTTTTTTAAAAATACTATTTAGGAAGTTGTCTCCAACTTTTTTATACTGGTTGTTGGCTACTTAACACAACCCTCCTCATTTACCCGGGTTTGATAGTTGAACTAGTCTAAGTAAAATCCGAAGATTGGAGCTTGGTTGAACCTTAAATCTACCTAATCATAGGAACCTTATAGGAACTGGAATCGAGGTACTTCAGGTCTGGTTGACTTAATTCTTTGAGAATCATGAGACTTGGTTCAATGGATTCTTGACTGCTTAAGTAGAGCATTTCAAAGCACACACACGACTCTTGTTGATAATGACCTAACTTGGACACATGCACTTTTCACTTAGCTTAACTCAGCTGGAGTGGTGAGGAGATTGGATTTGCCGGTATGAGATGCATACAAGTGGAAATATTTGTCCTCGTCTAGGGAGGGAAGTGAAACCCAACTTGTCCAGTAGCAGAGACATCAAAAGAGGGATAGTCTACTGGCTCAAGAGGAAAAACTTCATATGTAAATGCTGTTGTATTTAGTATTTCAAAAAACACTCCAAAAAGTGGACATGCCTAATTGAAAATAAAATGCATGCTAGAGTGTACATATTTGTCTAGCCAATAAGAAATCTTAAGCTTAAAAGTCATACCTTCTGAGCCTGCAGCTGGATGACTTGACTACATTGGTCATGCATCCTAGGATAGGTAGCTACACTGTCTACCATCCATTCTTATCTTCACCCCCTCCTCTTGAGCTGGTTGCCACTGAACTTAGAAGAGAATACTTCGCTCCTCGAGGAAAGAGTTACTGGATCAGGGAATCCTTGGGTTGTCATGCCGGAGAAGTCATTCTCTTTTTGACCTGGCTATTGAGGAGACTTGAGCAGCATTTTGGGAGTCTCGAAGGTTGTTGTGTTTCAAATCCGATTCCCAATAAGGTTCCGACCACACTAAAATTCCAAAGGTTCGACTTAAGCTCCAAACTTTGATTTTGTGAAGAAAAGTTTGAAAATTAAAGTTAATCCACTTTCCTTCTTTTTCTTTTCTTTGTTTTTATTTTTTTGCACTTATTGCATACGTGTTTGCTAGGGACTAGCAAAAGCAAGTATATGGGGTGATGAATCTCCATTTCATCACCTTTATTCTATCATTTTGGCCTTAAAACCCCTAGCTAATGCATGTTAATAACATTAATTTGTACAAAATAACTTTCATTACTTTTTGCATTCATTGTGTAAATAATAATGTTTTTAATGCCAAAATTATAGAATAAAGGAAATAAAAAAATAATAAAATATTAAAGGTATTTTATGTCCCTAAACCCCGAGACCAAGTCAAGAATTGAATTGGTCGACAAGGAATAAAGTAGGGGGAGATAAGGGCCAAGAATACAATAAAAATCCAATTCTTTTATTCATTCAATAAAGAATTTTTTGGGACCTATTTTATTTTCCACTTTTTACACCTCAAATAAAGAAACTTTGTACACAAAAGTTGTAGATAAGAATGTATAGGAAAATACAAAATTTATTTTATGAAAAAATAACATACAATGTACAAATTATATACTGAATAAGATTCCAAAAGCCCAAATTCCCAGACCCATATCACTCAAATAAAAAACTCATAATGTACCAAAATCTCCTTTAATTGTATATAACTTTTCGTAAGCTATTTAATGAATGTGGTTTTATATTTTTGTGGAGTTAATGTGTGAAAATAAGGTTTTGGACCCCTATTTATACTATATGCCTGGATAAAATATTCATTTTTTTTATTTTTACAATTTTTACAATTTTATATTTTTATAATATTGTAAAATATTATTTTTAGTATATATACATAGAATAAAACCATAAAGAAAACATAAAAATAAAATAATGTATAAAACTACATAGATAAACTACTTGTACTTACACCTATATAATTTATACCCCTATTTATTTAAGTATACAAATAATATCAGAAGAATATAATAAAAATATATTTTTATACTTGGAAATAAGTTGTAAATGTATAAAATAAGAGAATTAAAATAATAAAATAAAAATACAAAATAAAAATGAAATGTACAAAATATAGATGAATATACCTATAAATAAACCTATAGAAATTAACTTATAATAGCTGACTTCAAATAAATAAATAAAAATCATATTTACTACATTAAATAATAAACAATTTTCATTTTATAATAAAAAATTAATAAAGTCATTTACTATTTTTAATTAACTATTTTCGAATAAAGGGGGCTTTTTTGTCCTGTAGTGGGCTGACGCGGCCCAATGGGCTTCCAGGGATTGTTGACCTCTGTCAACTCCCTGTCTTTCATCTGACTTCTGTTAGAAGTCTCGAGCGACCAACCTTATTCGATTTTTCCAGGCTACCCTGTTGCTCCTTCCACCTCGAGCTCTTCATGGATCCCATTCCCATCATGATCCTCTCTCACGCTGGATCTTCAGGTCCTTCTGATCTTCCTCGAGCGTGGAAATAATCAATATCAAATTCCGCCAGAACCTACTATCTATAAATAATCCGTTGGGCTCCTCCTTCCTGTCTTAATGCCTCCCGGAGCCCCCGATCGAGTCTAGGTGTTCGTGAGTGGAGGTCAGGTGACAACTGAGTCTTCCCCACACCTGGAGAACATCGGAGCAAGGAGAGGAGGAGGTCCAGGGCGAGCTCCGACCGCCCTGCTCCTGGAGCCCCCTCTCAGGTATAAGAGCCGCTTTCTTTCCTATTTTAGGTAGCTTTAATTCCCGTATTTCAATTCCAGTCTTTAGTTTTGCTTTTTAATCAGTAGTTTATCATAGATTAGTAAAAGTCCCTCACCGTTGAGCTCCGATCTGATTTCACCATGATATGACCAGTCTTTAAGCCCCTCATCATGCCCACTATCTTCCCCTGCACCTTATTCGTCTAAACTGTCCACACAACCAACCAGATCGAACATCGATCCACGAATCGAAGGTCCAACTTCGCTGCTCCCCAGACCTTTGCTGCCCACCTCCATTACTATGTAGAACAACTTCAAAATGGGCTGAGCTTCATCGTCTCGGACCCAGTAACACCCATGTGTAGGTTCCAGATTGAATAGGGCCCTATTGGGGGAAAATCAACTACAGGTTTGACTCTCCAAGTGCCCAGAGCTCCATCGACTCGCTAGGACTCATATTTGGGTCCTGGACCTTGTAAGAGGTTCCATTGGATGCAGATCATCAGCATGAATGCGTAGAGAACCTCAGCGTCACGGGAGGAGCCTCAGAGCGTGAGGAATTGACAGAACAAGGAAGCACATGCTTGTGTTCTTCCATGTTCTTGGAGACGGACCATCACTATTGGATGAAGCTCCCCGCTCCAGATCGCACCAAAGGAGTCGGATCCTCCAGAGCCATCACCATTCGATTGCACCCCGCGATCTAATCTCATGCGTCCAGATATGAAGATGTACCAGCCACGCGGATGACGCCACGTGTGTAAGTGGCCAACATCCGATTGTCCGTCTCCGTGCAAAGGATGGGGTAAATTGCTAATCTAGCCCCACAATTTTTGTATTTATTTATTAAACCTATAAATAAAATGTCTTGTAAATAAATTGGAAATTTTGCAGATAGACCCTTGTATTTATTGAATACTGCTTGTGGGTCTAGTCACGTCACCTTACGTGTCGTCCCACGTGAGGTGGCGAAATTACAGGAGTACCCTTGCAAGTTTTTGTATTTAATTTAAGTGCATTAAATTTTAATATACATTGTATATTTCTAGGAAAATTGCATGTATGCCCCTGATGATTATTTTATTTACGAAAATACCCATCCTAGTTAATGTATTTTTAGTGCTTGGATTTCATTTGTTAAAAATAACACCTATGCTCTAAAATTGTGCAAAAATAGGGTTAGATGCCATCTAAGATGTGTTTTCACGCCCCATTTTTATTAGTAATTTTGGCATTTTAACTATTTATTAAAAATGAAATGAGACCATTTTTGTTCCTGTTTATATTATAAAATACAAAAAATAGAAAAATGTTTTGAAAAATTTAAAAAATTATATGTTCTCTACTGTATCATATTTTTACTCCACACCAAAAACCCATAAAAATAGAAAAAGAAACAGACTAAAAATTTAAAAGCTCCAAAATCCAAAAAATATTAAAAATCATTTAAAAATCAAAAAATATGTTCTTCTATTCTGAATTTTATTTCTATTATTATCTATCTATTAAAATTGATTTGAAGAATTTTGGATGTGTTTTGTTATTTTTAATCTTCATGTCAATCTCGGCCTAATATTTAATACCTGATTTGGGATCTTCTTGATTTTAAAAATGCATAAAAATTACCAAAATTCCAGAAAAATCACAAAAACATTATAAAATATATAAAACCCAAAAATACTTTAATTTCTGTATTTTATTGATTTTTAATAGTTTTTATAAAGCCTTATATATTCTATTATCTGTTAGAAAAAAAGAAGAAATATAAAGATATATATACGTATAAAAAAATTCACAATATAATATATAAAATCAAAAACAAAAAATATAATATATATAAATATATAGAAATTTAAAATCTAAAAAATATAAAATTAAAAACCCACAATATATATGTATGTATAAAGGACATGTTTGTACTATTGGACATGCGAGCCCATGGCGAGCCATTATGCAATAAATGTTATTGCGAATTTCATTCCCTGATCTGAAATAAAGAATAAATAATTTGCATAATAGGTCCCTTAGTACAATTAGGGTTATGTACCATGGCCATCTTAATAATCATACAGCTGTTGATTCAATTATTGAATCATAGAGGCTGGTGTTTAGATGAATATCTAAAGAGTTAGATTGAGGACTAATCAAGCACCATCAGATGATCATAGAGATGATCTCAAGCCTGAGAAGAAGATGGCAATCCTTTCTCTAAAGTCTGATATCTAACCGACCTCTTGATGTAGGTCCTCTACATAGAAATAGAGACTCGGAGGTGTTAGATAAGTTAAGTCAAAGAGTTGACATAACGAGATCGAGACAACCAAAGTCCTATGTCATATACTGTCATGATATAGGCACACATCCTCTGACCGGAGACAGATGTGTTACTATATGTCTGAGTATGTACATTTGGTAGACCAATAGGTTGATGACCTAATCAAGGTCTATACACTAGCGCGCTGGTGTGCATATAAGGGCATATGAGTAATACAATCTCTTAAAGGGATCATACATGTTCATTTACTGAATCAGAAGACATGAACTCACTCATGAGATATTGGGAAGAATCAAATTCCGTACACGGTCGTCTCTCTTTGGAAGCTTGACTGAATTTGTAGGTTTGATATATGCTTTTGGAAAAGTATACGATGAAGACCTAGGTATGATATATGCTTTTGGAAAGCATATGATCGATACCGACTCCCAATGATCGAATGAGAAACTTGATGATAAAACTCTAAAGTAGACAATGCAAAATTGATCTTATACTTCAGGTTTATTCTGGGTCTTCCAGTATGCATGTACATGTATTAGGAATACCTGAGGGTAATGTGATCATAAACGATTGTATAACCATGACTCTTCCATTCCTAGGGAGTGATGAAACTGATCTGGATTTTAGTGACTCCTCTCAGTAGAGAAGTAATATGATCTTGGTCCAAATGTTGGACATTGATCTGAATGTGATTCAGTTGCAATGAGAAGATTATATTTGCAGTATTGATTTAATCAATCATCTATGAGAGGTACGCAGGATCTGGATTTGAGATGTGATCTCAATATGCAAGTCACTATACATCGAAAAATAAAATCACCCTGTCCGTATCTCCAAGTACCCACAGAGAAAGTGCATTATCCTTGAAAGAGTTCAGGATAATTTCATAGTTGATATATATATCTGGGCATTGAGAAAATGGATATTTAAATGTGATTTAATTGTCAAGAATAATATGAATTTGATTCATATTATAAGGAGAGTTATCTTGGATAATTAAATGTGATTTAATTATCATGAATAATATGAATTTAATTCATATTATAGAGAGAGTTATCTTAGATAATTAAATGTGATTTGATTATCAAAGATAAGAATAATGTGAATGTGACGGTTCTGAAATTCACTGCATTAAAGATGATGTGTATTTGTCGTTCGCTTAAAAATAATGATTTTGCCGTTTCGTTGTAGGCGGCATCGAAATCGGTCAAGAAAATAACCACGAATATTTAATCAATTTTTAATCGAGTGGTTTTATGTTTATTTTACTTGGGCAAGTCCCAAGGTCGAACACAAGGAGGCAAAGGAACAACATAGAGTTATGTCTATCAAAATTCATGCGTTGTTTTCAAGGCGGTCTTTTTTGTAATTTTAATGCAATAAAGGATGCAAAATGCAATTTTGGCCTATTTTAGGGACTAAAATGTAAATTACGCTCAAACATGTTCGAAAAATATGAAACTTGGCCAAGATGCAAGTTATGATGATATGAATGCACTATATGTTTTTTGGAATTTTTAGATGCAATATGAATTTTTTATGAATTTTAAATACAAACAAAATAAATTTCAATATTTAATTATAATAAATATTAAACCTAATTATTTCAAGGAACAAAATTATCTACGATCTATCACTAGGTAATGGACCTCAAAAAAATCCTAAACCTCGAAAATACTAGTTTTAATACCTATTAAAAATCAAGCACTGAAATATGCAAAATGAATTTTATAGGACAAACTACGCATGCAAATAAAATTCTTTTGGTCACAATGTCAAGCACAATTAATTCTACATTATGTGATTTTTCGGGAATTTTTAGAGCAACGGTTAATCAATGGCAAATTTAAGAGCTCAAAATGGGAAAAATATGTAATTTTCAACAAAATAATTAAATATTCATTAACCATCGATCACAAAAATATCCACAATATGTCAAAATGTAGAGAACTAAATGAGGAACACAGTGCTATTTTTGGATAAATAAAATAATGTCATGTAGAGGTCTAAACTTAATGGGGAACACAAGGGTATAACTGCAATAAATAAATAAAAAATACAGTGGGGGGCCTAGATTTAATTACCAAGAACCAGGGGAACGTTTTGCAAAATTCCCAAGGTAGCACGTGCTGAGCATGTGCTCCTTGGGGTCTTAGACTTTAATGCAAATAAGTGGTAGACTGGGGGCTTCTGTGCAAATTACCCAGGGCACGTGCAATGCATGTGACCCCAGGATGATGGAAGCGCTGATGTCCCCCCCGGGCGCACGTGCCTCGCACGTGCACGGGGGTCTCGGGATGCATGCCCGACGACTGGTGGCTGTGGCGGGCCGGATATCGGGCGTTGAAGACCGACGACTGGTGGAGGCTGGTCCTGGAAGCACTGCGGTGGCTCGAGCATCGAACTTCTAGTGGCGATCTCATGGAGCTGATGACGTAGTCGGTTGCGGGGATCTCAGGCGTTGTGGTGAAGTTGCTGAACGTCAGAAGTGGAGGTGATCACGGGAGTCGGAGAAGACGAGGTTGTCGACGGTGCTGGCGATGGAGACTTCGTTGTTGACGAGGGAGATGGACTAAGTCATTGGCTCGACGACTGGAGTCGGAGCAGCGACAGTAGGAGGAGTTGGCCACACTTGCAACGAAGTCGGGGAGAAGCTTCGGATCTCGTCGAGAAGAAAGCGGATCTCGGGCTGTCACCACCGAGCTTCGTGGCTAATGACACAACCGACGGATGTTTGTTCAAGGCGGAGGGAGGCGTTCTTTTATAGGGGTGTCAATGCATCGAAGATGGAAGGTAGCTTGCGGGGATTGAAGATCTGATATGATGGTCGAGGGCGGCGAAGATTCGATTGACGGTGGTCGGATCGGCGAGAAATCTGATGAGGGGTTGACGACCAGAGATTTCGGGGACGGGCACGAGATCCGCGGTGAAATCGCGGGGGCAGCGACGGCCGTATGTGGAAAGAGGAGGGGTGGCTGAGGACGATGACCATGGCTGTCGGATCGGTCGAGATCGGATGGCCCAGAGCGGACGCGTGTCAGCGAAAGGGGGAAGGGCACGGGTCACGTGCGTTGCGCATGCTTAGGAGGCACGTGCCGTGCACGTGCGTGCCTTTTATTTATTTGTTTTATTTAATTTTTTATAAAAACGAATTAAAAATAATGCCAAAAATGGCTGATACGTGGCGACTCCAGGAGCTGCCATGTGTTAGCACCACAAAATTCCGAGAATAAAACCCTTAAAAATACAAAAGAAATATCAAACAACCTCGGATCGAAAAAGTTTCTTCATGAAAATTTCTCGTCTCGATGAGATCTACAATTTTCATGATCAAAACCAAAATCAATCAATTGCACAAAGTGATTTTTTTGGGGTATCCCCTGTACATAAAATACCTTGATTTTGGGGTTTTATATTTTTTTGTCATTTTTAAACCAGATAAAAATCCGGAAAAATATGGTAAAATAAGAAATAAATATTTACACACTAATCTATTTTTTTTGGATTTTTATTAAATAAAAAATTGAAGAAATAAATTAAAATAAGAAAAAGACCAATTTTGTACAGTTGGTTAGTGAAGACTCGGACCCAATTTGTTTCTTTGATTTCAAGCTCAATTTGGATTTGGATTTTAATAAAACTTTCATCAAAGCAGACAAATGAAAAAGAAATAAACTAAAATAGGTTAAATATGTACAAAATATAATAGGTCAAAAATCGCTAAAATACAAAATGTACAAAAGAGGCCTAAAACCCAACTTCACTTATGAGCTCCGATTCACTTGAACTTTGTCTTGTTTTGAAGGTAATTGAATGTACATTAGTTCAAAAGTGAGTAGGATCAAAACGGACACTGGATGGGGAAGATATGGGGTTTTTAGTTCGGAAATCCTGAAATTAGGGTTTGGGTTTTTGGTCCACTTATTTGGGTTAGTTATTTTTTGTATTTTTCCTTTATTCTTGTTAGTGATATGTACATAGTGGAGGTGGTTTTTGGTTATTCAGAGTTAGCATGAATGAGTTACAAATCCGAAGTTTTAGATCTCTTTTAAACTGTCTCCTTCAGTATTTTATTATTAAGGTTCTCATTAGATCATTGTGAGTCGGTATCGATCATATACTTTCTAAAAGCATATATCATACCTAGGTGTTGATCATATTCTTTCCAAAAGCATATATCAAACCTTACAAATTCAGTCAAGCTTCTAAAGCGAGACGACCACACGTGGAATTTGATTCTTCCCATATCTCATGAGTGTGCTCATGTCTTCCAGATCAGCAATGAACCTGCATGATCCCTTTAAAGATCGTATTACTCATATGCCCTTGCATGCACACCAGCACACCGGTGTATAGACCTTGGTTAGGTCATCAACTTATTGGTCTTCCAAATTTACATACTCAAACATATAGTAACACATCTGTATCTGGTCAGAGGATGTGTGCCTATATAGTGATAGCATACAACATAGGTCTTTGGTTATCTCGATCTCGTTAATTCAACTCTTTGACCTAACTTATCTAACACCTCCGAATCTCTATTCCTATGTAGAGGACCCGCATCAAGAGGTCGGTTAGATATCAGCCAAATGAGAAAGGATTGCCATATCCTACTCAGGCTATAGATCATCTCTTAACAATCATTTGATGATGCTTGATGAGTCCTCAATCTAATTCTTTAGATATTTATCCAAGCATCAGCCTCTGTGATTCAATAATTGAATCAACAAATGTATGATCATTAAGATGGACATGTTACATAGCCCTAATTGTACTAAGGGACTAACGAGTCGCTAAATACGATAAATAATTCGATCACGTTGTAATACGTGTACTTAGCAATTCGGTCAGAACCGAGAGAAGATCTCCGTGAAGAGTGTCTCGGCTTTAATTTATATCCCGGGCAAGTCCGGGGGTCGAACACAAGGAGGCAAAGGAACAAATTCGGGTGTAATTCAAAAACTTAGGTCTAGATATCTAATGCGGTATTTTTTAGATTTTTTATGCAACAAGAATGCAAATGCAAGTGAATCAAGACACTAAGAAAACACACAACAAGGCCAAATTAATTATAATGTCAAATTAGTCCAATTTAGCCAAATTATAATTTTCGTAGATTCCAAATCCAGTGATGAACACAAAACACATTTGTTTTGAATTTTAGGGTTAAAATGCAATAACTAAAAATACACACTTTTTATGGGTTTTCTCGCAATTTATCATACAAACAGAAAGTAAAAATTATGAAAAAATTACTGGAACTAAAACATGATGCAAGGAAGCTACAATAATGTTTTTGGA